>CM022303.1:723400682-724000682 GCA_011799875.1 Thinopyrum elongatum
CGAGTCCTATTAGCAGCGCCCACATCGGACAGCATGGTGCAGAGGCAGTTTCAATATTCAGATGAAAGCCTCGGCATGGTTTCTTCAGTGGTTGCGGTCGACCTAGAAGCCAGCTCATCCATTCACCTATCATCTGGGAGATGCGATTTCTGCTACAAATTCGTGCGGCCGGACTCGCAGGTCAGTTAACTTCAAAACAATGATGTATTTCATATCCGAGCACATTCTTTGCAGATTTTCATAGTACATTACTGTTGTACTATTTATGTTTTACTGCAGGTCATTACTATTATTTAGTAGTTTTTTTGTTCTATCATATTGATCAGACATTTATTAAATTTAGGGTGCGTATTGGTAATGCTCCACTAGAGAGGGAGAAAAACCCTACTAGAGCTTCAGCACTAGAGTTATCCATCAGAGATTTTGCTGAAAAGAAACAACCAGGTTGTCCGTTGTCGTCAATCCCGCAATTGGTATTGCATTCGACTCGCTGCAGGAGGCATATGATTTCTATAATCTATATTCCTGGGAGTGTGGGTTTGGTATCAGATATGCTAAGAGCAGGATTAATGTCAAGCGAAACAAATGTATACAAGAGATGTGTGTGGCTGTGCGGTGTGCACTCGTGCTAACTCATTTAGTACAACATTTCTTTGTTAGCCCATGCCGATGAAATATTTTTTCTTCCAAGGATATCTTAACCGTACCATTTCTTTAACTGAATCAGGGAAAGCCTCAGGCAGCACAACAGCCGATCTACAAGATGTGGATGCAAGGCATGATCAGGCTCCTCCGGACGGATGACAAATGGGTGGTACATAACCGAACTTCCCCCCCCCCCCCCCCCCCCCCCCCCCGCGCGCGCATCACGGGAGTTCCAGATCCGCCGCCGGCGAGAGGGCCCCTTCCCCATCCCCTCCTTCTCCTCGCCGCTGCCGGAGGGCATCCGCCGGGCGAAGCCCGTGCGGCGCTGGCGGCGGCGGGGCTTCTTGCCTCCCTCCCCTGGTCGGGATCTCGGCGGCGCGGGTCGGCCGCCCATGGGGGAGCTGGATCCGGCGGGTTCTCCGGCGGCGGAGGCGCGCGGCTCCGGTAGCAGGTGTGCTGGGAGGCGGCGGTGCGGCTCCATGGTGGTGGAGGTTGGGGCTAGGTCGGGAGGCTGATCTGGTCCCCTTGGGGCTGCGGGTGTCGCGGGTGGCGGCGGCCACAGTCGGAGAGGGCGCTCCCTCCTCGTCGACGGGGGGTGGTGCTGGCGCTGCTGTGCGCCGTTCTTGGTCGCGTTGGGCGGCGAGGCGGTGGCGGACATGGATCTCGATCTAAAGTTGGAGGCTTCACTGGCTGCTTCTCCTCCACGACCGGCCGGAGTGTGGGTGACCTGCTGGTGTCCTGTGCGTTGGCGGGGCGCTGGGTGTGGGCTATGGGTCGGGGGAAACCCTTGGCTGGCGTTGCCGGTCACGATGTCGGCGACGCTTGTGGCGCCGTCCTCCCTCTGGTGGGCGACATCGAGACTCAACCCCTGCCCTCTGCCCCCTGGTCCCGGGCGAAAGCTTTCAATCTCTGGATTGGGCGGCGACGGCGCGGCGGCGTCGTGTTCTTCTTGAAGACGCCGTCTTGGGCAATCAGCGGTCTGGGGTGTGGCGCGGTCGTGGTCTGCAGGTCTTCAGTACGGTCCATGTTCGGCGGTTGCGGTAGGCTCTGGGTCTAGGCCGGAGACAGTGGCGATGTATGGGTTTCTTTCAGAGGTGAGGTAGCCAGGGCAGTCGTCCTCTCCCCGGCAACCGGTTCGCCGTCCAAGCATGCTCGGGGGTGAGCTGCCATGCCTGCCGACGGGTCGGCGTCCTACGATCCAGGACGAAAGGGCAGGGGTGCCCTCTTCGGAGGCAGTTTCGGATGGCTGGTCAATCGGGTTGGCCCTGGGAGGTGACGGAGCATGGCTCTCCTCCGGCGGCGAATAGCTCCCTTGTCGCTTGCTCGTCGATGACACGATTTGAGTCCGTTGTGGGCTTCGATGTCCTGTTGGGTCCTTCGGAGCTCGTTAGCTGTTCTGTAGTGCTATGTATCCATGTCGTTTTTTATTTTCTGTTTCTTACTGTCTTGTTGGTTGTAATGCATGGTTGGTGCTTTATATATAAAGCGGGGCGAAAGCCTTTTTCGGTAAGGCTATCATCTCAAGACTCTGCTGCATCAGATGCATGAAGATCACTGTGCATACTAGGCTCTGAAAATAGTTGCGAAACATCAATGGCGTCTGTAGGTGCATGGACGGACTGTATGGCCGAAACTCTATTCAGAAGGGGCATAAATCTTTCGTCTCCTAAAGTACTGAAACCATAAGAAATACAAAGATCTAAGATTCGAGACCACGATACGAGGGGTTCAAGTACACGAGCGAGCATCGACCAAATCAGGGCAGGCTGAGGACTGACCAATCTTGCGGGCGGGCGAAGAAGAAATCAAGATCTGCCATGATCGATGAACAGCGGTGGCGTCCACCGGAGCTAATGGTACTGAATAGAGACGCCGCCGCCGGTGAGAAAGGGCTAGGTGAGGGGAGGGGAACGATGCCAACGAGGAAGAGGACTGAATGATTTTTCCTTACGGTACAGGAAAAAAAACTAACCCAAACTCGCATAGCTGCTCACATTAAACAGCCACATGCAACAGGGTTGCGGTCCATTTGCACATCTATTTCAAAAACAGGCCCATGTACATGGAATGTATTCTGTTCTAGGCCCAAGTGAACGCAGGCGTATTGTGTGGTGGGCTGAATAAAAAAATGAGGGTGTGCGCATCTCGGAATGGACATGGGCCGACAGGATACCGGGCTACCTCTCGCCTGAGCACCAAACGGACTTTTTGCTGGACAAACTCTTATATGAAGCAAAGCGCTCCCGATGACACATGGGAATTATGGGAATTATCGTCAAGTTAGTTTTCATCATGACCGTATGATTCGCGTTCACTAGTTTGATAATTTGATATGTGGGTGGACCGGTGCTTGGGTGCTGCCCTTACTTGTACAAGCCTCTCACTTATGATTAACCCCTCTCGGAAGCATCCGCAACTACGAAAGAAGAATTAAGATAATTCTAACCATAGCATTAAACATGTGAATCCAAATCAGTCCCTTACGAAGTAACGCATAAATTAGGGTTTAAACTTCTGTCACTCTAGCAACCCATCATCTACTTGCTACTTCCCAATGCCTTCCCCTAGGATCAAATCATGGTGAAATGTCATGTAGTCGACGTTCACATAATACCACTAGAGGAAAGACAACATACATCTCATCAAAATATCGAACGAATACCAAATTCACATGATTACTTATAACAAGACTTCTCCCATGTCCTCAGGAACAAAATTAACTATTCACAAAGCATGTTCATGTTCAAGATCAGAGGGGTAATAAATATCATTAAGAATCTGAACATATGATCTTCCACCAAATAAACCAATTAGCATCAACTACAAAGAGTAATCAACACTACTAGCAAGCTACAGGTACCAATCTGAGGTTTTGAGGCAAAGATTGAATACAAGAGGTGAACTAGGGTTTGAGAGGAGATGGTGCTATTGAAAATGTTGATTAAGATTGATCCTCCCACGATGAGAGGATCGTTGGTGATGACGATGGCTTCGATTTCCCCCTCCCGGAGGGAAGTTTCCCTAGCAAAATCGCTCCGCCGGAGCCCTATATTGCTCCTTCCCCAGTTCCACCTCGAGATGGCGGCGCTTCGTCCTGAAAGCCTTCCTCTAAATTTTTTTATAGGTTAAAACGCTATATATAGCAGAAGATGGGCACCGGGGGCTGCACAGGGGGCCCACAAGCTCAAGGGGCGCGCCCTGGGGTGTAGGGCGTGCCACCTAGGCTTGTGGCCACCTGGTGGGTCCCCTTCTGATCTTTCTTCGCCCAATATTTTATATATTCCAAAACAATTCTCCGTAAAGTTTCAGGACATTTGGAGTTGTGCAGAATAGGTATATCAGATTTGCTCCTTTCCAGTCCAGAATTCCAGCTGTCGGCATTCTCCCTCTTCATGTGAATCTTGTAAAATAAGAGAGAAAATGCATAAGTATTGCATCATAAAGTGTAATAACAGTCCAATATGCAATAAATATCAACATAAAAACATGATGCAAAATGGACGTATCAAGCATCTCTCTGCGTCAAGTCATCGTTCATAATTTGTATCTCACCGCCGAAATCAGCCACCGGATTAGAATAGATGAGCTCTTCCAATGTCCTTTCGGTGACCACCACATCGTGAAGGCATAGGAAGTCATTGCAGAATTTTTGCAGTTACAACCATCTGACCAATCAAATTTGGATCGCCACCATCAAGTCATGGACCGTAGCGCCACCGGTCCAGTTCTTGAGTCTCTTGGTGAACAATTCATTCGTTCTAACATCATGTCTTCCAAGTCTTTGATGAGTCCCAATTCATTTTAGAACCATACCTCATTAATTTTACATAACAAAAGATCCCATTTGCCGGTCTTGTGTTGAAACAAAACTTTGGAGAGTACCCTCGAGAATTTCAATCGAAGATGATGTATGTTTTCACTAGATCAAGCTTGTTGGCACAAAGGGTACCATTCAGGTTCTTACATTGTTGGATTTTGTGGATGCATTCAAAGGCTATCGTGATGTTATTTGTAATCATTCGATTGTGAATAAAAACACCTTGTACTTAGGATATGAGATTGTCTATTAGGGGAGGGGGAGAGATGATTGACCAAACACTTGGATACCACTTTGTTTAAGACGTTGTAGACTGGCCAATAAACCTTCAAAGACTCATAGGTATTTGCCTTTCGGGATAAGAACGATCACTCTATAATTGATTCCTCCTTGATCATTTCCCAGTTCCTTTGAAATAGCGCATGGAAGCCATCACGCCCTGTGCCTTCAACAAGCCAATTTTAAAAAGTGTGTCACTAACCTCCTTCTCGGTGAAATTCCGGATCAAACCTTCATTGAACAGATGAGTCACTTCCAAAGGAAACATCTCAAGGATCGCAGATGGGGTGACCTCTGTGTCAGCCGTGTACGGCAGCTAGAAAAACTTGGTTGCTATTTCCTGTAGGTTCTCAGGTTTCTCCACGAAGTTTCGTTGCTGCCGTTCAACCTCTTAATTTTGTGACATCAAGTGCCTTCTAGACGACATTTTTTTGGTTGTCAGCAATTACTAGTTGTGATATTTTTTTTCAATTACCAAATCCCATATACCTAAGATATCCATCCCACTATCTAATTATCTAAACATGTAGCCTATCCACCTCAGCAGCCCTGCCACATCAGCAACTTTAGTGTATAATACCAAGTAAGAGCTCCACATTTTTATAACTAGACGATACCCCGCACATTGTTGCGGGATTGTTTGTTATATATTAGACGAAGTAGGTACATGAATATCTGATTATTGTATAGATGTAGGATATTTTTGGAACATAAGTAGGATAATAGTTTTCACATCCATGGTTGCATGTTGTAGTGGATCTTTTCCCATGCATGTTATCATGTTGAGGCGATCCTTTTCCCATGTATGATTATATGATGAGGTGGCATAGTTGCATGCTGACATAAATACAAGTAGTGCCAACAACCATATCTATATAGATGCCGCCAGGACTTCAAATCAGCGATCGAGCTTGTGCTCCATAGAGCTCAACATAAGAGTTATCTACATTTTGAGGCTTAAGTGGAAAGATTTATATAATTACACTAGATAGCTAGTTTTTCCCTTTTTTCTATTCCCTCCTTTTACATATGTATCACAAAGAAAATATAAGTAAATAAACATGTGTAGTACAAGACTGTTGTCGCTCGTAGAAAACTTCACTTTGTAATTCAACCATGCTAAGTACCACTAAGATTTCCCCTCTCTTTATATAATTATGATTTCCCCTCTCTTTTTATAATAATGAAAATCTAGTTCTGGTGGATTCTTTGTATTTTAAAAGTGACAACGGCAAAACAATTAGTGATGTCTACTAATCATAGAGGGCCGCAAAATCACCCATTAGTGATAGCAAACCTACATTTAATGAGTATTAAGACGGTTTGACGATGTGTTACCTACCAGCCCGTCGTGGATGAAGTGTCGGTTACAGGCCACTCTCTAGTAGTACATGATATTACGCCATCCAGTCTAAGCCAGGTTTATAATAAGTGAGAGGTGAGTTTAATATTTGAAGTGCTTTTATATGTTGGCACCAACAGTGTATGTCTTCTTAAGTATGATGTGCATCTAGTCTAAACATTATCTCTCCAACCTTGGTGTTATCTTAAATATGAAGGTCATGTTGCATCATAAAACTTAATACTTGATCATTGAAATTATGACGTGCGAAAGTCCCAGATTAGGTGTTTCTTTTTTATGTTCTTCGCCATATACATGTGGTGTTAAGTAATGACAATATATCTTGTCACCATGACTATTCTTAGATTAGTTATTTACCAAAGCTCATGCATGCCATCCACCAAAAAGAATCATGTTTATGGTAAGGTATATGTGAGTTCTAGATTTAGATTGTTCTTCTATAAAAGTGGCTACATGTGTTGATTAACTGATGTCTTCTATGAGATGGTCATTATGTCCATGTAAGTTTGTTGTAATTGCAATGATTAATGACATACTTTAAAATTAAGTCAATTTACAATATATTCATGGAGAGCTCTAGATCCACGGTACTTTTCAATGTTGTTAATGGTGCATATGTGGTATCAATGGATCGTAGGAGGCCACCATCTCTTCACATGTCTACTATGGTTCTAATTTCTTAATAAGGCATATTCACGTCTATTAAGAAACCTTGATTTCTAATATTCATTAATTCATATATGAGTGCAGTTATTGTTCTTGGCAGTGTTATGCAATCAGAAAAAGTAATGGATTCTAGTCTCTTGAGTCGAAGTTTGGGCTTGTGATATCTTTTAATTTATTTATTAAATGAGCATGGCTTCTGTTTTTAGTTGACACGCTAATGTTTGCCTCACAATATGATAAGAGGTGCATTGTTGTAAATACATGTTCCCCTTCCTTCATTCGTAAGAGAACAACAACAACCTGGATAAAATTGCAGGTACTGATGAAAAAACATCATGGACCAAGATCTGGAACGCTGAGCATGCATATTTTCTGCAAAGATCCTAATTAAGGAAGTAGTCCAAAGGATAATGAATTTGGAAATAAATATATTTTATTTCAATATAGCTCTTAAATGGAAGTGCTAACTAGAATCTACAGAAGCTCTCCATAGTCTGTAAGAATATCAATATCTTGTCTAGTGGAAGAGGGCGGCACATCAACCCATCCACCATTTACCATGGAAGACTGTCCTAGATCGGTACTGCTAGAGCCTAAGTAAGCATCCATCCCTAGGAAACTATTGAAGCACGACTGATCTGATAGAGCATAACCCCATTGTTCAGTGTTAAATATGTCATCAATAGAAAAAGCATTGCCACTCGAGTACCCCAATAGTGGAGAGGCCTCCAAATTCTGCCCAGATGTTGAGTCGTGGTTTGCATCATTTTCTTGTGGCTGCACTATGTTGCAAGGACTTTCATAGTTTTGAACATGAAACTCCTTTGGTAGAGTTTGCTCATGTACCTGATTTGGTATGGGTTGGACATGGGAATACAAGTGTGGAGCTAAAGATGGTGGTGCAGAATGGAACATTTGTGGTACCTGCATAGGAAAAAGTGGTGCCGAAGTTTGTTCTAGTTGTGATGGTAGTGGATCTGAAGGTAGTTGGAGTTGTGAGAGATTGTGAGGCCACGATGACTGCATTAGTGAATGAGTAGTACCCAAATGATCCGTCGGCAGAACACTTGGTAGTTGCAGATCTTGTGCCACACATGTGCCACCGGTCTTGGCTTCACGACCATGCAATGGAGGTAGCCGGCATCTAATGTGTTTTTCGACCCAAGAGAGCTCACTGAATAGCTTGTTCATATCTTCAAGACTGAGATCTTGTTCCTTCGTGAAGATAAGGTTTGCCACCATGCCTGGATTCTCTTCTTGGATATTTTTCATACGAAGGATGGAAACTTGGTTTTTGTCTTCCTCGGTCATGTTCTCCATGTCCAACTGAGCCACCTCATTTTGTAGGCTTCCAATCCTAGCAGTGGTTGCCTCGTCGGCGGAGGGAACTGCTGGTGGAGCTCCAAAAAGGAAAGCATCAACAATAGGATCGGCCAATGGCGTCCCAAATGAGTGCATCGTTCCATTGTTTGTCTCTAGGACGACTGCAACCCTAGCCCTAGTGAGTGCGGAGATGTCATTCGCCCTCTTGAACAAACCGGAACGTCTCTTGTAGAAGGTGAGATCACGGTCTTTTTCATTATGGATGTATGCCACACCTGACCGCCGCTCTTTCCTCGGCATACTAATGTGGACAAAGAGGAAGAAACTTACAACTACAAATAAGAAGCACAAGGATCTACAGAAAACTAGAGATTTACAGGTACTGTTGGCTAACCACATATTGGTGTAGGATATGAGAAGTTGTGCTCCCCTTATATAGAATAAAAAGGGTTGTATGGGAGTGCTATTTGACTATACTAAGACAATGGTCATCTTTAGTAAAAATTAACATACATAACTCATAAAAAGTGCTAGTTTATGGATACTATTAACTATCGTCCAAATATACATATGTGAGTGCATTCACATCCTTCTTTGCAACCACTGGTATGTATTTCTTCTGATGTAAGTATTCACATCCATATATAGAATTATTAACGCTTCTAAAAATAGAAATATTAAATGATTGCCATTTGACCACATCCATATCCTTATATCTAGAAGTATCAATGGGAGTTAAACCCAACTAAGTTTTACTCTAATATACAAAATAATTGTGGTCAAATTTATTTGGTTGTTAATTGCGTCCAAATCCTTTGTTGATCACATTGATTACATCATAATATATCAGTGATCACATTGATTACATCCATATCCTGTACTAGGAACTATATAATCTAGAAGTGGTCGTCCTTTAATCCATAACATCCCAGTATAACATGGACCTTGATTTGGGCCTTAACTTAGAAATTGAGATACCAACTAGGAAAGATACACTAAGAGCAACTAGAAAATACTGGGACATTTGGTAAATCATGGTATAACACAAATGTTACTCTGAGCATCGACCTACCTCCTTGGTAAGCCCAGTTCCCGCGGAAGATGTGTTTTTATTGTTTACACATGTATAACTTGGGCCCTAGTTTTTTATGGCCCATAAAAATAATATGTACAGGGCTTTTTCTGGAAGGAGCCAACACAACCTAATCTATTATATATTAAAAGTAATAGACGGGCTCACCAGAAAAATATAAAAATGCTAGAAAGTCCCTCAAAAATAAAAAAATATCCGACTGTCTATCTATTATATATTAAAAGTAATTGATGGGCTCACCAGAAAAAAGATAAAAATGCTAGAAAATCCCTCAAAATAAAAAACATCCGACTATCTATTTAATAGGCTGAAATTTTTATAACCATTTGATTAGTTTCAAGTGAAATAATTACCCACCATTGCCATTATAAGAAAAAAATGTTTCATCCAACTTATTAGGACGTGGGTTGATGCCATCTTATTAGGACGTGGGCTGGTGCCATATTATAATGGAAAAACACTATGTTCCCATAGTACAAAAAGGACTACTCACACATGAACACAGTGGCAGCAATGTTCATGTAAATGATCTTTGGGTTGAATTCCCCCTTGGCAGGGTACCTGAAAAGGCCTCCACACATTGGATCTTCATGGAGCAGAGAGGTGGACCGCACAAAAATCTTTTGTTAATATTTCTGAGGTTTTCGGGAGTATATAAAGGCGGCAGAAGAAAGATGTGATGGAGGTGACCTCTATGGTGGCCATTCTCCCCCTTGGATGCTCATGTCGACCTATGGCATGAGGCCTAGGGGAGTCCAGGTCCCTCCGGCTTCATTTCTTCATGAACCTTAACATTTTTTCTGGTTTTTTGGCCCTAAAAAGTTGATTTTTTTAATAAAAAAACAACAACAACTGGCACTTTGCACTAAATTAATAGGTTAATCAATAAAAAATATAAAAGTTGATGCCAATACTATGCCATTATGATATAAGTATAGCATGAAACAATAAAAATTTATAGATACGTATTGGACATATCAATTGGCATGGATAAATTGATGTTTTTCTAGGGCTCGTTAATACTCGACAATATTGTTCTCCTAGATAACCAGACAGACACAAGGTACTCCTTGGTTCCTACTGGTTCGATGTCCAGGCTAAATTTGTGACTAGCACGAATAAATTGATGTTTTTCTCAATTGCTCACTATTACTTGATGACACTCTTCTGTTGGGTACCTGGACAGAAGCGAGGTTCTTCCTACCAATTAGAAATGGGCGACTCCCATTACGCAGGCATCTGCATGTTACTCCAAGCTAAAATGGTGACAAGCACGAATAAATCGTTATCTTTCTCTAAGGCTATTAATAATTCATGGTTCTAATCGGTTGGATAGCCAGACAGAAGTAATGTACTCCTTTTCAGTTTGATGGATGACTCTTGGCCTGTATCCATCTGTCTGGTGACTACCACGAATAAATTGATGTCTTTCTCTTCAACAAATGATTGATGGTACTATTTGGCCAAACAACCAGACAGAAGCAAGGTACTCCCTGGTTCCCTGCCGATTCAAGGCGGATGGATCCCGGTAATATGTGCGTTAATCCAAACAGAAACGGTGACTAGCGCGAATAAATAGATGTCTTTCTTTTCGGCTCTTTAATACTTCCACTTTTCGACTAGGCTGTCCGAAAACATGAGGTGGGCAGCTCCTGACGATACAGAGCCACATGGTCATTAATCCATGCTAAAATGGTGACTTGCAAAAATATATCGATGTCTTTCTCTAGGGCTCATTAACACTTGATGTTATCATTTGGTTGGACAACGTGACAGAAAGCAAGGTATTCCATGATTTCTTGTCCGTATAGGGTGGATGGCTCCAGGCACGGGCAGTTACATAATAATCCGGGTTCGTCTAACACGAATAAATGGATGTCCTTCTCTATGGCTCATTAATAATTGACGGCATTCTTTGGTTAGGCGGTGTACAAAAGCGAGGTACTCCCTTCTGATTTCGGGTGGTTGTGGGGCCACTAGACGGACACAAGCAAGGTACTCCCTATCACTTGGGGGAATATTTTAAATATTATTTTTTATTACATAAATTTCGAGAGTATAACCCTAAAATATAATATTTCACCAGTAGTACTCCGACATGTCGGTGCCAACAATGACAGGTATAGTTGGCATTGCCAATGATACATCTGTTTCTGTTTCGAGTCACGTGGATCAGCATCAGTGCATCCTGCATCAGCCGTCCCGCATGACACACTCGTACAAAGCTAGCTACCTTAGAGCGTGTACAATGGTGTTATCTTCGCAATGTCACCTAACATCATTGTTGAGTTAGAAGAGAGCGAATGGAGGGGGAAAAAGGCTTGCCATCTCTTACCTAAGAGATGGTCTCTCAGTAAAGAAGATAAGACAATTCTATCCATTGTACTAGATGTCATCTCTTAGCTACATATTTTCTAGTTTAATTTTAACCATCGCATTAATCTAAGGGCATGTAAACGTTGCTTGTTAGGCTAAGAGCTAATTCATTGTATAATATGTTTTTAAGCTTATCCAAATGACATACATAGCATACGAGAATATTGTACCGAATAACTATTTGTGTACATTGTGCTCGGGGTATTATGAAGATATAAAGCATGTGCTATTTGAATGTAATGTTGCAAGGGAGGTTTGGAACAATCTTGGTCTACTGGAACTCACTGAAGAGGCATGCATGATAGACCATTCAGGTGGTATTTTTTCACAAATTCACGAATGTTTTTAAATTTGCTAATATTATTTTTAGAAAACATGATATTTTTTTTAGTTTGAGAACATTTTAAAATTTTATGAATTATTTTTAATTGGGGAATATTTATAATTTGATGAGCATTTTTAAACTTTTTAAAAATATTTACAGAATATTTTTTATAAAGTTGCAAACATTCTTAAAATCAATGAATTATTATTCAAACTTGGAAGCATCTATTAAAATTCTTGAAAAGATGATGAAAATGAGTAAAATTTGTCAGCATTTGTTGAAGTTTTCACAGTAGGCGAACTTTTAGTTAGTTTTCTACTCCCTCCGTCCCATAGTGGGACGGAGGGAGTAGTAAACGGCTCAAAAATAGATCTGTACACCCGAGCTCGCCTCTGAGCCCACCTTAGTGGGTGGGCCCAATGGTCCAGATTTGGAAAGTTGTACTGACTGGCACAGACTTGTTTAGAACCAGTTTCTCGACTACCAGCAGGCAGCGGCCTAGTCGACGTTGCTGTCATCCACTCATCCTGGAAAAAAGTACATGATGCTGCAAAATAAATGAAAATGGGCTTATTTGACCTTTTTTACTACTAAATAAATTACTCTTTGTAGCCTTAAAAAAACAGGTGACGAACCGGTGAACCGGCGGTCCAATCAATCGATGAAAACTTGAACCAACAACTTCACTGGTTCAGTCACTGGTCCGGTTTTTAAAACTATGGTATAAATGGTTGACAAGCCCTACGGACGTCAGCTGACCAACAAACAGGAGTAGTTAACGGAACGTCCCATTCTCAACAGTAATATGTATCAATTTATATCTGCGTTGGATGGAAACAAATCATTTGGAAAGGTGCCAAACGGTAAACAATCCCAACCGTAAATATCGCCGATCACCGTCGCTGCCCAACGGTCGGCCAAGCTCCTTCCCATTCCGTTATAGTAGGGGGTAGCAGTACTATCATCTCCTTCCTCCTCTGACTCCATCCCCTTCCCCTTCCCCTTCCTCCTCCTCCCTCTGCATCGGAGGTCCCGACGGAAGTGCCATGGCGGTCGTCGACGAGCCCATGAAAGCAAGTCCACTCTACAACTCCAACTCCTTTCATTCATTCATTTATTTATGGATGCATATATGTACATCTACTCCTATCGATATATATGTGCGTGTGGTTGTTTTCAATTTTCCGATTGATGGATCAAACATCACTTTATGCTAGGATTCTTGAGAAGATTACGGAAAGAAAACGTCCATGGACTGTATCGTTTCTTGAACCATTGGTTTGTTGGGCTCGTTTCCATGGACTGACTAGACTGACCACTGATTGTTAACACATGAGATTCAGTGACAGTAGTAATTATTGATTTGATTGATCTTTACTCGCGTGACGATTATTCTGTCCCGTAATTTCCAGAGGGAGGGAGGCACGGCGGTAGGTGATTCCCCGCGGTCTGCCAAGATCGAGATCGGGCAGGAGACAGCATTCGTGCTCGGGAACGGCCGTAGCAGCAGCAGACACGTTGACGATGACAATGATGATTTTGCGCCCATGGTGAGAACCTTCACGGAACCAACAAATCTCACATTGCTGCATTTTAGTCAGTTAATTCTGCCTTCTCCAAGCTTCAGAGTACTTGTGAAATGCATGTTATCATATATCCACTGACTCGGATAAAAACAGCAAGCCACTTTGTGGGTTGGTCGTCGGTCGATGAATTGAACAAAGGAAAAGTTTAAGTTAGTGAGATTGTTCTGAGGCCACTTCAGTACTCCTTTTTCTTTGTCGACCATTTAGTTAGCCTTTTCACCTTTTCTTTCTGAATCTTCGGCCACGCCTACCTGTAGAACCGCCGGACAAACTGAACACTGTTTTTTTGTGTGTGTTTTCTTTTTTCCATCTACTAGTGCTTGTTTCTTATGTTTTTTTCTTTCTATATAGTGCTCATTGGTGCTGTAGCAAGAAACTAAATATTATTGCATTGTTTATTCATCATACTAGGATTTCTTGAGGTTTCTTCATGCTATCTTTTCCCAGTCATTATCTTGTCTTGCTTTGGTTGATTTATCTATTTATGTGAATAGTTTTTAGTGAGCTGTGTCCGGCACAAAAAAAGGACAAAGATGGCCGATTCTTAAGAAGAATAACAAGAAAAGAGTCCTCTTCATTTTCTCTATCCCTGAGACTAAGATACTAATTTTCTGTTATTCTCTCTTTGCTGGTAGTACCTACCTTACATGCCAAGAAAAGGCGCATCTGAATTTTGCTGAAACTCCCTGACATGCCTTTTCTAATTAAGCAAGTACTCCCTCCGTCCCATAATTGATGCGGAGCATCCTACGGACACCACCATGTCAAGAGTTCATTCGGCAAATGACACGTACGACATCCACTTCACATACATAAAGGTGAATCATCTCCTTTACACGTGTTCACTTGATCCCTTCGATGATGGTATACTACTTGACACCCCTCTCGTGTGCATGCATAGGTATTGTCGGAACTTCACGGACGACGACGAGGAGTGCAAGCGCCAAGGATCACCTACACCATCCGCGAGGGAAGCGTGGAAGAGAAGGAAGAAGAAGCATGGACAAGCTTCTGGAAAGCCCGGAACCTCCGGCCTCCTGCCCGGAACTTCCGGCCCCGACGCACCGAAGCCGTCCGAGAGTGTGCCAACTCTCTGGATAGCCCGGACCCTACCCGGACCTTCGCCCGGAACCTCCGGCGCCCGGACCTTCCGGCCGTCCCCGGAACTTCCGGCCTGCCTGCGCGCAGAGACTCGGGCCGAGGCCCATGTACCCTTTCGCCCCTCACTTACCCCTTCGTCACTACCACTATATATACTCATCCCCCTCCTCCATTCTAGGTTTAGCAAAGTGATAGCTCATTTGATAGAGAGCTTTGCTCATCCATCCGGATCTACTACACCGAGAGAGATCGCGACCTCTACGGAGAAGATCCATCTTGGATTCAAGACCCCTCACGGGAAAATCCGTCTAGGATATCATCAAGACCTCCTCATGGAGATGAACTTTACCTTGTATCTTTTCTTTTGTTGTTCATGTACCTTGTGGATCTTGTGTGTTTGATTGTCTAGTGGATGTGTGATTGGACTTGTTCTTGAGTGTTTCCCCTTGTGATTTCTCTCTGTTCTTCCCCGTGTTCATCGTGTTCTTTGAGGGAATCCACTCCAATCGTAAAAGATCGGCCTACACTGGGTTAGCCCCGTATCATATGGTATCAGGAGCCACGTTGATCACGAATTTGGAACCTCCCCCATCGTTTTCTAGCCTTGTTTTGTGTGATTTCGTCCAAAATTCAAAAATTCCCACCAAAAATAGCCCCAACTTTTTTTGTGATTTGTTGGTTTGGATGATGTTTTGTTGATTTTGATCCATGGATTCGGTGTGTTTCAAGTGGATCTAGCCTTCCCCATCTTTTCCCCACTTTCCATCCATGAAATCTTCTCAATTTTGCCCCGAGAAATCGTCCCCCCCCCCCCCGTTCTCAGATCCGGAATTTAGGGTTCGTCCCGGAAGAAATTCCACGACCCCCAGAACTTCCGGACTCCCCCGGAACTTCCGCCCCTCGGAACTTCCATCCTTGCCCCGGAATTTCCGGGCTAACCAGAGAGTTTACCCCAAAATCCCGCTAACTCCCCGCACTTTTTCCGTGACCCCCGGAACTTCCGGCACTAGGCCCGGAACTTCCGGCCTAACCGGAGACATTACACAGAATTTCAGCATCAGCCTCTTTCACCGTTTTCATCACAACTTTTCACTCCGAACTCCGATTTGAGTGTTCTTTGGCTCATTTTGAAGCTATCGACGTGCCCAAGGTTCGCACATTGGTTTCACCACCTTTTGACTCCATCAAATGTTTGGAACTTTGGCATCTTTGCCTAGGCCTTCCACCATAACATCCGCATTGCCACCACCGACTTCCACAACCTAACCTATTTTGTTCCCCATAGCATTTGAGGTTGTTTGAGTAGTGATTTGAGTCTCCTAAGGTGTTTCGGCTACTTAGGGATGGTTACTTCTTCATCAACCACCACCATAACTTCCGCATAAGCTTGCCCACCATACACTTCCGCCACCCCAACTTAACCCACTTTTGTTTGGGTTGTGAGTTGTGTCTCCTAAGGTGTTTCGGCTACTTAGGGACCGTGCTTTCAACTCTGACACCGTGTATAGCCTATCATACCCTTCCGCCACCTTAACCCATTTTGACCGGGTTTCCACCAATACTTCCGCAGCCACCACCGCTTTCCTGCTACCACCATTTGACATTTGAGATTTTGAGTTCGCGGTTTTTTTCCGTTTCCTAAGGGGTTTCGGCTAATTAGGAATGGTTCGACATCGAGAACACCGCCACTCATCATCGCCACGAGGTCGTCATTGTACATAAGAATGGTAACCTCAACGACACCATTGTATATTCCCCTTGCAATTGCATTGATAACCCCTAGCCCATTTTGCGTCACTTGCCTATCGAGACTAGCCATTGAGTATTGTCGGCAATGTTACTTGTGCACATTAGTGATCATCGATCTACACCTTTCATTGCATACATACCATATCATATTGGTATCATCTTGGTATCATCATATCATCTCGTGTGCCACAAGTTTGTTCCCGCATATACACAATTGCTATCTTGGTTTGTGCTTTTCGCATAGTGGCCATATAAAAAAAAAGAAGAATAAGATTTTAAGCAAAGAGAGAACAAAGAGCTTGTAAGCAAGAGCCATAGCATCGTATCATAGTGCATTACAATATATCATATGGTATCACACTCGATCATCTTGGATCATCTTGTGCTAAAGCACCGGAACATACATACATAGCATACTTGGGATAGAAAGTTTATCCATTTTTCATCTTATAGGTTGTGCACAAGTGTCGTATCCGCCTATTGAGCAATCGTGCTAGCGTCTCTCTTGAGTTGTGCAACACAAGCGTTTTCCGTGGACTCCACATTTTGTGCTCATTCCTTGGTTGCACGACCCCATCTATCTATCCGTGTGTGCGTTTTCGTGCGCCATTCATTGCTATTGGTCTACTTGTTTCACTTGCGAATTTGTGAATCTCTTTCAACATTATTGACTCTTGCTAACATTTTGCATCAAATTTTTTTGTGCCACTATCCTCACCAAGCTACTCCATAAGCTTTACTTGCTAGGTGTGAGTGAACAAGTCCGGTTTCAATTCCACTATTCTTTCATTTCACATTGAGTGAAACGGGATACATCCTCAACTTTGGGAAAAGGTAACTTGGTATTTTTTATCTCATTTCCTACTCACCTCTACTCGAGTTTTGTGATGGATAGGCAAAGCACACCTCCTTCGGTCTACAACAACAACGACGAGTTCACTGCCATGAAAAACAACTTGGATGCCAAGATGGTTGCTCAAATGGAGGAGATTAAAGCCCTCATCAAGTCCTACAAGCGGTCTTCCTCATCTTCGAGAAGACGCTCAAGAGCACATGCCTCCGAGCTACCATCTCCGGCAAAATCACATTGGCATCGACACCACCACCAACGAGAACGTGAAGGTCAAGAGCTCAACACCAACCACCGCTCTATGACTTCACCAACTACCTTGGCATCTTCGCCTAGCGACTTTAAGGCATCTTCGCCTTTGGACATTCGGCATCTTTGCCTACAAGCACCCCAAGACTATGCTCAAGAGAAGCTCACCAAGCTCAAGTCCGCGACTTCCACGAGCTACTATGACCTCGACACCGACCACAAGATTCCTTTCTATGGGACTTAAGAACCCGAAGAGTATCTCGAGTGGGAACGCCTAATGGACGACTACCTCAAGCTACATCAAGTTCCTCCCGAAGATCAAGTGAAGTGCGCCACAACGAACTTCCACGACTACGCATCGGCATGCTGACTTCACACACCTTTGGAGAGCTACGACATGAGTTGGCCCAAGACGAAGAGAGCTTTGCGGCGAGAGTTCGTGCCTCCAACCTACACGGAACAACTTCTACGCGAATTGGAGAACACCATCCAAGGATCCAAGTCCATCGACGTGTACATCAAGGAGAGAAAGAATGCCTTGCGACGAGCCGGCGTGAACGACCCCATTTCAATGAAGTTCCACTTCATGATGGGATTGCACAACGACATCTCCAAGACTACCTTCCTCGAGAACTACAAGTCCCTCGACGACTACTACAAGTCCCTCGAGAACCTACATGGAACAAGAACTCATGAAGGCCAAGGCTTCTCCACCCCAAGCACACTTTGCGACGACCAAGCTCCACGACAACGAGCATGAGGATAGTACCACCAAGATGTCCAAGCCCGACGAGCTCCAAGATGATGCTCCCAAGTTCGACTTCACCGCCATCCCTCTTTGTGGCATAGATGGTGCCGAGTCTCCTTTGACTCTTTTTCAAGACAGTGCAGCGACGACTACGACTACGGAGATCTTTAGGGAACAAGCTTTGGAGGCGAGCGACAAGGTGATGAGCAAGGACGATGCTTCCATCTTTGGAGGTGAGAGTGATGATGTGCCATCTTCGGCCTTCATCCACGGCGACGATGACGAGATGGTCGAGCATGGGATTTTTCCTTCGACCACGGCGACGTATGATGACTTGAGTGACATTTGCCACCATATTGAGAGTGAGAGTGACTTCACCACTAGCCCCATATATGATGTGTTGCCCCAATTCCCATGTGAGGAGAGCCACAACCCCCACCACTTGAGTGAGATGAGTGACTCCACCATACGTGAGATTGAGTGCACCTATTTTGAGGGCGTGAGTGAACCACCACATAGAGAGAGTGAGGTAGTTGATAGGGCATGTGAGGGCACTTCGATTTCTAACGACTTAACCTCTACCTCTATTGTGTCTTCTCATTTGGTGCTAGGTCCCATATACGATGACGCGCCGATTCGCGACGACTACGTCCTTCCTTTGGACAAGACGATGGCCATGGTGGAATATGATGCACCCCCACATGGTTCCATCAAGTTGATGATGATGACCACCATTTGGTCTTTACCACCTCACCTACACCACTTGAGTGGAATCACAAAGGTAACATAGGTGAAGGTGATGCTCTTGTCCCACTAGTGGACTATGTTGACAATGATTGCTTGCATGATGTTGATCCACCTACTACCATGCTTCATGCTAGTGCGAATTCCTTATGGGATGATTTCTTGCCCATTTATGATGAGAATGATGATTCTCATGTGGACTCTATTAGTTGTGATGCCATGTTACATAGGATTTCTTGTGACAATTCTTTAGGTCACATCATGTTTGACAATCCGCTTGACTTTTCATATGCTATGCATGAGATCAACCATATGTCATATTTGCAATCTCATCCTAGTGACTATGCATATGCTGTGACGCCCCGGCTTAATCGTGCATTAACCAAACACGGAAATGCACACGATCAAGCCTAAGGACTCACTTGAAGATATCACAACACAACTCTAAAACATAAATAAAGTCATACAAGATTTATATTACAAGCCAGGGGCCTCGAGGACTCGAATACATAAGCTCGCTTACAAGCGTCAGCAGAAGCATCAGATATCTGAGTACAGATATAAAAGAGAGACAGATAAGCCTTTAAGAAGGCGGGGCAAAACAAAAGCTACGATCGAAAGGCGCAGGCCTCCTGCCTGGGACCCTTCGATCCTACTCCCGGTCATCAGCCAACTCGTAGTAATAGCCACCCTTGGGGTAGTAGTAGTGATCATCGGCGGGAGCAGCTAGCTCAGGGGCTCCGTCATCTGGTTGCATCAAGCGGATATGGGGAAAAAGAGGAAGCAAAGCAACTTTGAGTACTCATCCGAAGTACTCAGCAAGCAAGGATCTACACTACATATGCAACATTATCAAAGACAGGCTGTATATGTGGACGGGGCTGCAGAAATAACAGAATAGAGAGAAGGCCTAATCCTATCGTAGACTAGCATCTTCAGCGGTCTTGCAGCATTAGAAGAGTGTAGGTTAGTACAGTATAAAGTAGTAGTGTTATCAACCTCGCCCAGAGATCCTTCCTCGACTCCCTGCGAGAAAGCAATCCCAGAGGCATACTATCCATTTCTCATCACAAGTATCCAGTTCTAGTTGTATCGATCGGGATACAACTCCGAGTGTCCGTTACCGAGGATCCGGCTATGCATAGATTAGTTCTTCCCTGCAGGGGTGCACCAACTTACCCACCATGCTCGCTTAACTCCGGAAGACACACTTTGCTGGGTCATGCCCGGCCTCGGCTAAACGACACGTTGCAGCCCTACCTAAAGCTCAGCAGAGAGGTCCCCGTCGGTCTATATCCTAAGCGCTCAGGGGTCTTGGGCCCATCGCCCTTTGCACTCCGGGTCGTTGCGAGCAGGGCGAATCTCGGTACCACCTCTATACTGGATGGCGCCGGCCCAGCCGTGCCGCGATGCTGAACTGGACGTCTGACAGAGCTTTCGGTAAAAACGTACAACGCATAGTGCCCATACTTATTCCCGCATGATGGTTACTGCTATCGGGCCAGAGGCCCACTCAGATCAAATATCCAAATCGTTAGTGTATTGGTAGCGTGCGGTAACGAGCAGAGCAGAGACTCATGATCGATGCGACCCCGTCGCCCCTTCTCGAGGACTTGCGGCAAGGGCTAAGAGTGCCCGACCACGCCTCGTATTTATCTCTCGGGTACCCTCCAGGTCAACCCGACTTCACATCACTCACATCTTATACTCGCTCGGGTACCCCTCAGGGTCGACCCGACTTTATCATGGTTCATGGTTAAAGTCATAGTAACTGTGTGTCCAAACTCCAGGGGGAAAACTGAGGAATCACCCTCGACGGATTCCACCTGATGTAGTCGTCAAGGTGAACTTAGGAGGAATCACCCTCGTGGTTCACACTTGAGGTGTTGTACGATGGCGTCGATATCGGAAGTGGTGAAGGAGGAATCACCCTCGGTGACCACGACCGAATAGCTACTCTACAGAGTTAACATCAGAAGTGCTAAACGAGGTATCACCCTCGGCACTCGATAGTAACGCTGAAGTGTCGTACAACTAATGGGGTGATGTGCGGTGCCAGGGCCTGGTTGTCGATCACGTTGATCGAGTCATCTGATAATCCAGCGGGGGCAACTGGTTCAAAGTGGGGTCTCTGGTGGGTCTCTATCCAGCCTATACTAAGCAGTTTTAGGATAAGCAGGTAGGTATCAACAACAGTTACAAAAACAGGCTATGCATCAAAAATAGGATAAACAATAGCAGCAGCAATTTCTAATGCAAGCATAAGAGAGAAAGAATAGGCTATATCGGCATGTTCAAAAGGGGGGGTGCTTGCCTGGAAACTCTATGGCAAGAGAAGGATCGTCAATGGTGTAGTCAGTCTCCGAAGCTGCATCGGCTCGGGGACTAAGTCGGTGCCGGGATCTACCGAGAGAGAAGAGGGGGAAGAAACAGATAAATACAAGGCAAAAAAAGCAACACAGAGCATGCTATGCTTAAGGTGCAGTGCAGGGTTGCCTAAAGATATGTCTAATTTACTTTAGTTATTTTAGGATTAAAGTTGGATTCATTAACCGGTATATATGCACTATTCATCTACCGGAAACAGGCTAAAAGTTGCGGGTTCACCTCTGTAGAGGGTCCCGACACGGAAATAGATGGCACGGTTGGATTCGTCTCGTCGTTCTGATCAACTTTCATGTAGAAATTTTTTTGATCCGAGCTACGGTTTAAATTCTATGAATTTCTAAAGATTTTAGCATTTTCTGAAATTATTTCAATTTAACAGAATTATTGAAAATGATTTATGATGTCAGCATGCCGTATTGATGATGTCAGCAGTCAACAGGACGCTGACCAGGTCAAACCTGACCGGTGGGTCCAGTGGGACCCACTGGTCACTGACTCAGCTAATTAAGCGTAGTTAATTTGACTAAACTAGTACTAATTATCTAGCGGGGCCCACTGTCAATGTCTAGTTATTGTTTAAATTAATTAATTAATTGATTAACAGATTATATATTTACCTAAAATCATTTTAAACTGTTGGGCCCCACATGTCAGTGGGCGGGGCCGCGCAGACTTAGTCAACTGGGCCCAGTGGGACCCAGTGTCAGTGACACAGGGCGCGCCACGCTGGACGCCGGCCACCGGAGCACTCCAGCGAGCTCGCGCTATGGCGAGCAACTCTGGCGAGGCCGGAAACCTTCTGTGGTGCATCGTTTCGGCCGTTCTCGGGCTCTACCGAACGAGCGGAGCGACGCGCGACGGATGGTGCCAGTGGTTGGACGCGGAGGTGGCCGGAGCAACGCCGGCGACGACGGCGTTGCGGCGGAGCTCTCGGGTGGAGATCGGGCAGGCAGCTACGGTGGTTTTTCACGCGCACAAACGAGCTCATTCGAACAAGAGTGCAACGCCGCATCCAAACGAGACGGTGCGAGGTCACGGCGACAAACCGAAACGGCCGGACGGCGAGGTCAGGCGGTGGCGTTCTCGGGTGCCTCCCGAAGACGGTGAAACGGCGCACGCGCGAGCGATTAGAGAGGCCAGGCCACACCGTGAGAGTGCCCCGAGCAGGGTGGCAGGCTCGGGTGGCCACGACAGGGACGGAAATGGCGGTAGTGAGCGACACGACGGAGCTGGAGCTCCGGCAATGGCGCCGCGGCAACTAGCTAGCTACGGGTGTGCAGAAGAAGAGACATGTGTGGGGAGGAGGGGAGGAGCTTACAGCGCAGGCACACGGAGGCCTCTCGGATGGACGGGAGCGCAGGGAGAGGCCAAATCGACGGCGGCGCCGTCCGGCGATCCGAGGGGGAAGAAGAGGCCGGGGCAGCGTTCGGGGGAGCCCGGCGTCCTGCGGCTCGTCTGGGAGGCGTAGTCGAGGGAGACGGAGCGGGTGGACGCGGCGTGGCGATGGGAGGAGCTCGCTGGCTGTGTAGACGACGCGGCGACGGCGACGGACGCGCTCGGCAGAGGGGTAGAGAGGTGAGCGCGAGGGGAAGGAGAGGGTAGAAGTGGCGAGGTAGGACCAGGGGGAAGGATGAGGGGGAATCCTTATCCCCTCGGCGTCGGTGGGCGTCGCGGTGTCGGCCAGCGGCCTGCGAGCGTGCGCTCGGGCACGGCGCGCGTGACACGGCGACGGGGAGAGAGTGAGGAGGGAGAGGAGGGCCTGGTGGACTGGGCCTCAGGCACTGTGCACTTAGGCCTAGTGCACAGTGGCCTTTCTCTTTTTCTTCTCCAGTTTTCTGTTTTTCTTTTTATTTAATAATAGAGAGAGGAAATGAATTATTTGGGCAGTCTATTGACTCGGGAAAAACTTGGGAAGTGTCCCATTAAATCCCTGGTGATTTTAGACACTGCCACAAAAAGTTTGGGCAAGTTTGGAATTCATTTGAATTTTTCAAAAATGAATAGGGCATTTAAAGTGCTGTTTTGGCACTGTTTTAAATGCTTAGGCCCAAATGCATATTGATGGTGATGTTATTTTCCTTAACAACAAATGTTTTGGATTATTTTCTAGAGGGTGAACATTTTTCCAGCAACTTTTGTACAACTTCATTTTGCACTTGGAATTTGAATTGTTTTCCGAGAGGAATTTGGATGGAAGTGCTTAACCACTGAGATCATTATGATGCAAATGATGATGATTTGTCATGGTTAACACAAAGTCACAGTGCTTTATAACACAGGGGTGTTACAATTCTCCTTCTCTAAAACAAATTCTCGTCCCGAGAATTCAGGAGGTAGAAGAAAAGAGGTCGGGGTATTCCGCTAGAAGATGATCCTTGCGTTCCCAAGTGGCTTCATCTTCAGTATGGTTTGACCATTGCACTTTCAGGAACTTGGTAACCTTCTGACGGGTCCGACGTTCAGCTTGATCAAGAATGCGGATCGGATGCTCTTTATAAGATAGATCATCTTGCAATTCGAGCAATTCATGGTCCACTACTCGGTGCGGAGATTCCTTGAAACAACGACGAAGTTGCGACACATGGAAGACGTCGTGGATATGAGAGAATTGCGACGGCAACTCCAATTTATATGCCACCTGACCACGTCTGGCGAGAATGCGAAAGGGACCAATGTAGCGTGGAGCTAACTTGCCCTTGATTCCAAAGCGGTGAGTGCCCTTCATAGGAGTGACTCGCAAATAAGCTTGATCGCCAGGTTGATAGATCAAACCCGATCGTTTACGATCGTAATTGCTCTTCTGGCGGTCCTGAGCCACCTTGAGGTTTTCACGGACCATACGAACTTGCTCTTCTGCGTGTTGGATAATATCCGGGTCAACGAGCGGTCGTTCCCCAGTTTCTGACAAGTTCAGAGGGGTTCGACACTTACGTCCATAAAGTACTTCAAAGGGAGCCATTTTCAAGCTGGCTTGATAGCTGTTGTTATAAGAGAACTCTGCATATGGGAGAGGTTCTTCCCACTTCTTGCCGAAGGAAATAACACAAGCTCGCAGCATATCTTCAAGCACTTGATTTACTCGCTCGACTTGGCCTTGGGACTGGGGGTGATAAGCTGAACTCCAGGTAATATGAGTTCCCATAGCTTCTTGGAAACTTTCCCAGAACTTAGAAGTGAAAAGGCTACCACGGTCCGAACTGATCTCCTTCGGAATACCGTGGAGTGATACAATTCTGGAGATATATAATTCTGCTAACTGACTAGCAGTGATATAGTCTCCTTGACGGGCAGAAAGTGTGCAACTTTAGAAAGTTGGTCGACGACGACAAGAATAGCATCATGACCCTTCTGTGACTTGGGAAGGCCAGTAATGAAATCCATCTGAACCTTATCCCATTTCCATAGAGGAATAGGAAGGGGTTGCAGAATTCTAGCAGGCTTCTGATGTTCTGCTTTAACGCGACGACACACATCACATTCATCAACATATCGAGCAATATCCTGCTTCATTTTAGACCACCAGTACCTTTGATGGAGATCACGATACATCTTGGTGCTACCCGAATGAATGGACAGCGATGTATCATGTGCCTCCTTCATGACCTTGTCAGTCATAAGCTCGAAGCGAGGTACGACAATGCGGTCTCTGAAATACAAGGTTCCATCTTCAGACAGCGAGATATCCCTGTACTTTTCAAGGTGAAGATCCTTCTTCATCAGATCAACTTCAGCATCTTTAGCTTGCGCACTCTTAACAGCCTTCTCAAGGTCTAGTTCAATAACCAAGGTATTTAGGTATCCTTGAGGAACTATCTCGAGATTTAGCTTTCGAAGCTCTTCATACAGTAGTGGTTGCGTAGCTGGACTTCAAGTTCACAGCAGTAGGATTTATGGCTCAAAGCATCAGCCATTACATTAGCCTTGCCAGTGGTATAAGAAATACCCAAATCATAGTCCGTAATGGTCTCCATCCATCTTTGCTGACAGAGGTTCAGAGATGGCTGAGTGAACAAGTACTTCAGACTTTTATGATCCGTGTAGATCTCGCAACGATTACCCAGGAGGTAATGTCGCCACAACTTCAATGCATAGATGACAGCAGCTAGTTCTAGATCATGTACTGGATAGTTCTCTTCATGCGGCACAACTGTCGAGAGCCATAAGCAATCACTTTACGCTCTTGCATTAGGACATAGCCTAATCCTTCACGGGATGCGTCGCAATAAATCACGAAGTCTTTGAGAGAATCTGGAGGAGCAAGTACTGGGGTAGATGTTAGCTTGTTTTTGAGTGTTTGAAAACTTTCCTGACATTTTTTTGTCCACTCAAACTTAACGCTCTTGTGAAGTAGATCAGTCAAAGGCTTAGCAATCTTTGAGAAATTCTCGACAAAGCGACGGCAATAGCTTGCAAGGCCGAGAAAACTTCTGACTTGCTTGACATTCTTCGGTGGAGTCCATTCAAGAATAGTCTGAACTCGTTCCGGGTTAACAGCTATGCCATCCTTGGAAATTACCTGTCCAAGGTAGGTTACTTCAGAAAGCCAGAACTCACATTTGGAATACTTGGCATACAGTTGGTGTTGTCAAAGCTTTTCTAGAACAAGGCGAAGATGATTAGCATGTTCTTCCTTATTCTTCGAATATACCAGAATATCATCCAGATACACCACGACGAACTTGTCGAGGTAATCCATGAATATATAATTCATCAGGCGGGAGAACGTAGCTGGAGCATTAGTCAAGCCGAAAGACATGACAGTGTACTCATAAGAGCCATAACGGGTAACAAAGGCAGTCTTCGGAATATCCTCTTCGCGAACACGGATCTGATGATAACCCAACCTCAAGTCGAGTTTAGAGAACACCGATGATCTAGCAAGTTGATCATATAGATCATTGATCCGAGGAAGTGGATACTTATTCTGTATGGTTGCCTTGTTGATAGGACGGTAGTCTTGGACCAACCTATTCGTACCATCTTTCTTCTTGACAAAGAGGGAAGGTGCCCCCAGGCAGAGGTACTTGGACGGATAAAGCCTTTGAGGAGTGATTTGTCGATTTCTTCCTTAAGCTCAAGGAGTTCATGCGGCGGCATCTTGTATGGCCGCTTGGCAATAGGAGTAGTGCCCGGCTTCAAGTCTATGATGAATTCAACAGCTCTAGCAGGGTGTATTCCTGGAAGTTCTTCTGGAAAGACATCTTCAAAATCACGAACGACTAGAATGTTCTCTATTCCCTAAAGAGGTGAGGCATTCAATGCATTCAGAACATATATCTGATTCTCGGCATCCTGAGCTGCTCGGACTGAGTATTGTATTGTCTGGCCAGAAGGGTGAGTGAGCTGGACTGTCTTAGTAGCACAGTCAATCAAAGCATTATGGGCTGTCAACCAATCCATACCAAGAATGACGTCTATGTTGGAAGGTCCGAGTACAATGAGAGAAGCCGGAAAAAGTAGACCTCCAATCTCGATTTGGTTGAGAGGGCTTACCATTGAGGTTTGCCACTTGGACCACGGGGATTGAACTGATAACGGAATGGATAACTTTTCCATGCCTAACCCATGTAGCTGTGCAAACTGTTGGGACACAAAGGCATGAGATGCTCCTAAATCAAAGAGGACAGTTGCTGGTACTGAATTAATGAGAAGGGTACCCATCACAATCTTTGGGGCTTCACGAGCTTCTTCCATTTTGACATGAGTGACTTGACCACAATTCATAGCAGGCGGCCTGACACCATAGCTTCTGTTGCGATGGTTTCGACGACCCTTTTTACGGCCAATAGTAGGACATGATGCATTCTGCGACTGATCCGGGCGACAGTTGATAGTACGGTGCCCTGGATATCCACATTTGCGGCATAAACCATCATTATGGGGAGGAGCTGTAGTATTGAGCTGTCCACCCTAAACCGTTAGCTGTCTCGGCGGTGAAGGCAGACGAGGTGTAACATATGATGGCCTTGGTGTTGGAGCAGGTCGGTGGTAAACATTGTGGGGGATCCAGACTCGACGTGTCTGAACAGGCTGACCCCAGGATGAGCCAACATCACGATTGCGCTTGAGCGACTCCTGGTACTTAGCCAGACCAATTTCAGCTCGGAAGGCTTGGTGGACAAGCGTCGCAAAGTTCGCACAATCAAGGACAACAAGTGCGATGTTTATATCAGTACGCAGTCCTTCACGAAATTTCTCCTGCTTGCGAGCGTCAGTGCAGACGTCATCCGCAGCATAGCGGGATAATTCAAGGAATTTCCTCTGATATTCATCCACAGTCATTGTGCCATGTGTGAGTTTGCGAAACTCCTTCTTCTTCTGGTCCATCAGACCTTGAGGAATGTACCGTGCATGAAAGGCTGACTGAAATTCCTGCCAAGTGGTTACAGTTTCAGCAGGCAACATACCCTTGTGGCTTTCCCACCATTGAGCAGCTAGACCCTTCAAGTGGAATGTCACAAAGGTGACGTAACTGGCAGGGGCAACGTTAGCTGACTCCATCTCAAACATGATGTCACGAAGCCAATCATCAGCATCCATAGGATTGGTGGGGTTGCAGAAAATGGACGGGTTGAGGCGCACAAATTCTTGCATTGTTATCGGGGTAGGCTGTTGATGAGCATTCTGGTTTGGGAACTGAGTCAATATCTCGGTCATAACCTGACGGTTCAGTTCAAACTGCTGCATCATTGTCGCAATATAAGATGGAGGTGGAGGATCGTCAGCCATCCTACTAAAAATAACAGGGGCAGTTTAGTAATATCAACGGCATGTGTATGGAGTTATTCATGATGTAACACGGGAAATGAACAAGAAGGGCATTAGATATATAATAGTAGTCATTAAAGACATACCAATCCATGCACAGAGTTAGATTCAAATGGATAGTATGAGCTCGGGAACGCTCGCAGCTAGACAAACTAGGCGGCGTGCAGGCACGCGGTGAGGAATACAACAACGTGACATAGTAAAGGCTACATCACGTCGGAGAAAACTGCTGGGGCGAGGAATCTGCAAGTGACAACACATGGTGCCCTCGATAAAAGGATCCTGTAAGCAGAACCTGGCCCACAATCTTGAAGAAAGGGGGGCAATTTCAGAACTCCGGGTGGATGTGATCACGAGAACCTAATGTTGGAGTTAGTAAAATTTTAACCTGAAAGGAAGAGAGATCAGAGTCCCAGAGTAAGGAAGAGGAATAAAAGATCCTAATACCACCCAGTTGGCGACGTGGGCCCGTAAGCCACACAGCCAAGTTAGTAAAACAGTTTTTCGGATACTAGACTTAACTTTGGCCAAGGAGTTGGAAAAGGGGATCCTACAGGCAGTCGGCTTTGATACCAACCTGTGACGCCCCGGCTTAATCGTACACTAACCAAACACGCAAATGCACATGATCAAGCCTAAGGACTCACTTGAAGATATCACAACACAACTCTAAGACATAAATAAAGTCATACAAGCTTTATATTACAAGCCAGGGGCCTCGAGGGCTCGAATACATAAGCTCACTTACAAGCATCAGCAGAAGCATCAGATATCTCAGTACAGATATAAAAGAGAGACAGATAAGCCTTTAAGAAGGCGGGGCAAAACAAAAGCTACGATCAAAAAGGCGCAGGCCTCCTGCCTGGGACCCTTCGATCCTACTCCTGGTCGTCAGCCAACTCGTAGTAATAGCCACCCTCGGGGTAGTAGTAGTGATCGTCGGCGGGAGCAGCTGGCTCAGGGGCTCCGTCATCTGGTTGCATCAAACGGATATGGGGAAAAAGAGGAAGCAAAGCAACCGTGAGTACTCATCCGAAGTACTCAGCAAGCTAGGATCTACACTACATATGCAACATTATCAAAGACAGGCTGTATATGTGGACGGGGCTGCAGAAATGCCAGAATAGAGAGAAGGCCTAGTCCTATCGTAGACTAGCATCTTCAGCGGTCTTGCAGCATTAGAAGAGTGTAGATTAGTACAGTATAAAGTAGTAGTGTTATCAACCTTGCCCAGAGATCCTTCCTCGACTCCCTGCGAGAAAGCAATCCTAGAGCCATACTATCAATTTCTCATCACAAGTATCCAGTTCTAGTTGTATCGATCGGGATACAACTCCGAGTGTCCATTACCGAGGATCCGGCTATGCATAGATTAGTTCTTCCCTGCAGGGGTGCACCAACTTACCCACCACGCTCGCTCAACTCCGGCCGGACACACTTTTCTGGGTCATGCCCGGCCTCGGCTAAAGGACACGCCGCAGCCCTACCTAAAGCTCAGCAGAGAGGTCCCCGTCGTTCTATATCCTAAGCGCTCAGGGGTCTTGGGCCCATCACCCTTTGCACTCCGGGTCGTTGCGAGCAGGGCGAATCTCGGTACCACCTCTATACTGGATGGCGCCGGCCCAGCCGTGCCACGATGCTGAACTGGATGTCTGACAGAGCTTTCGGTAGAAACGTACGACGCAGAGTGCCCATACTTATTCCCGCGTGATGGTTAGTCCTATCGGGCCAGAGGCCCACTCAGATCAAATATCCAAATCGTTAGTGTATTGGTAGCGTGCAGTAACGAGCAGAGACTCATGATCGATGTGACCCCATCGTCCCGTATCGAGGACTTGCGGCAAGGGCTAAGAATGCCCGACCATGCCTCGTATTTATCTCTCGGGTACCCTCCAGGTCAACCCGACTTCACATCACTCGCATCTTATGCTCGCTCGGGTACCCCTCAGGGTCGACCCGACTTTATCATGGTTCATGGTTAAAGTCATAGTAACTGTGTGTCCAAACTCCAGGGGGAAAACTGAGGAATCACCCTCGACGGATTCCACTAGATGTAGTCGCCAAGGTGAACTTAGGAGGAATCACCCTCGTGGTTCACACTTGAGGTGTTGTATGACGGCGTCGATATCAGAAGTGGTGAAGGAGGAATCACCCTCGGTGACCACGACCGAATAGCTACTCTACAGAGTTAACATCCGAAGTGCTAAACGAGGAATCACCCTCGGCACTCAATAGTAACGCTGCAGTGTCGTACAATTAAGGGGGTGATGTGCGGTGCGGGGCCTGGTTGTCGATCACGTTGATCGAGTCATCTAATAATCCAGCGGGGGCAACTGGTTCAAAGTGGGGTCTCTGGTGTGTCTCTATCCAGCCTATACTAAGCAGTTTTAGGATAAACAGGTAGGTATCAACAGCAGTTACAAAAACAGGCAATGCTTCAGAAATAGGATAAACAGTAGCAGCAGCAATTTCTAATGCAAGCATAAGAGAGAAAGAATAGGCAATATCGGCATGTTCAAAAGGGGGGTGCTTGCCTGGAAGCTCTGCGGCATGAGAAGGATCGTCAACAGTGTAGTCGGTCTCTGGAGCTGCGTCGGTCTCGGGGACTAAGTCGGTGCCGGGATCTACCGAGAGAGAAGAGGGGGAAGAAACAGATAAATACAAGGCAAACAAAAGCCACACAAAGCTTGCTATGCTTAAGGTGCAGTGCAGGGTTGCCTAAAGATATGTCTAATTTACTTTAGTTATTTTAGGATTAAAGTTGGATTCATTAACCGGTATATATGCACTATTCATCTACCGGAAACAGGCTAAAAGTTGCAGGTTCACCTCCATAGAGGGCCCCGACAAGGAAACAGATGGCACGGTTGGATTCATCTCGTCGTTCTGATCAACTTTCATGTAGAAAGTTTTTTGATCCGAGCTACGGTTTAAATTCTATGAATTTCTAAAGATTTTAGCATTTTCTGAAATTATTTCAATTTAACAGAAATATTGAAAATGATTTATGATGTCAGCATGACGTATTGATGATGTCAGCAGTCAACAGGACGCTGACCAGGTCAAACCTGACCGGTGGGTCCAGTGGGACCCACTGGTCAGTGACTCAGCTAATTAAACGGGGTTAATTTGACTAAACTAATACTAATTATCTAGCGGGGCCCACTGTCAGTGTCTAATTAGTGTTTAAATTAATTAATTAATTAATTATATATTTACCTAAAATCATTTTAAACTGCTGAGCCCCACATGTCAGTGGGCGGGGCCGCGCTGACTCGGTCAACTGGGCCCAGTGGGACCCACTGTCAGTGACACAGGGCGCGCCACGTCGGCGCCATGCTGGACGCCGGCCACTGGAGCTCTCCGGCGAGCTCGCGCAACGGCGAGCAACTCCGGCGAGCCCGGAAACCTTCTGTGGTGCATCGTTTCGGCTGTTCTCAGGCTCTACTGAACGAGCGGAGTGACGCGCGATGGATGGTGCCAGTGGTTGGATGCGGAGGTGGCCTGAGCAACGCCGGCGATGACGGGTGGCGGCGGAGCTCTCGGGTGGAGATCGGGCAGGCGGCTATGGTGGTTTTTCACGCGCGCAAACGAGCTCATTCGAACGAGAGCACAACGCCGCATCCAAACGAGGCGGTGCGAGGTCACGGCGACAAACGGAAACGGCCGGACGGCGAGGTCAGGCGGCGGCGTTCTCGGGTGCCTCTCGAAGACGACGAAACAGCGCACATACGAGCGATTAGAGAGGCCAGGCCACACTGCGGGAGTGCCCCGAGCAGGGTGGCAGGCTCGGGTGGCCACGTCAGGGACGAAAACAGCGGTAGTGAGCGACGCTGTGGAGCTGGAGCTCCGGCAATGGTGCCGCGGCAACTAGCTAGCTACGGGTGCACAGAAGAAGAAACAGGCATGGGAAGGAGGGGAGGAGCTTACAGCGCAGGCACACGAAGGCCTCTCGAATGGACGGGAGCGCAGGGAGAGGCCAAATCGACGGCGGCGGCGTCCGGCAATCCGAGGGGGAAGAAGAGGCCGGGGCAGCGTTCGGGGGCACCCGGCGTCCTGCGGCTCGTCTGGGAGGCGTAGTCGAGGGAGACGGAGCGGGTGGATGCGGCGCGGCGACGAGAAGAGCTCGCTGGCTGCATAGACGACGCGGCGATGGCGACCGACACGCTTGGCAGAGGAGGAGAGAGGTGAGCGCGAGGGGAAGGAGTGGGGAGAAGTGGCGAGGGAGGACCAGGTGGAAGGACGAGAAGGAATCCTTATCCCCTCGGTGTCGATGGGCGTCGCGGTGTCGGCCAGCGGCCGGCGAGCGCGCGCTCGGCCACGACGCGCGTGACACGGCTACGGGGAGAGAGTGAGGAGGGAGAGGTGGGCCTGGTGGGCTGGGCCTCAGGCACTATGCACTTAGGCCCAGTGCACAGTGGCCTTTCTCTTTTTCTTCTCCAGTTTTCTGTTTTTCTTTTTATTTAATAACAGAGAGAGGAAATGAATTATTTGGGCAGTCTATTGACTCGGGAAAAACTTGGGAAGTGTCCCATTAAATCCCTGGTGATTTTAGACACTGCCACAAAAAGTATGGGCAAGTTTGGAATTCATTTGAATTATTCAAAAATGAATAGGGCATTTAAAGTGCTGTTTTGGCACTGTTTTAAATGCTTAGGCTTAAATGCAAATTGATGGTGATGTTGTTTTCCTTAACAACAAATGTTTTGGATTATTTGCTAGAGGGTGAACATTTTTCCAACAACTTTTGAACAACTTCATTTTGCACTTCGAATTTGAATTGTTTTCAGAGAGGAATTTGGATGGAAGTGCTTAACCACTGAGATCATTATGATGCAAATGATGATGACTTGTCATGGTTAACACAAAGTCACAGTGCTTTATTACATAGGGGTGTTACATATGCCATTAAAATAAACCCAATTTGCACATATGGCATAGATGACATGCCCATGGTTATTGGCATTTGTTTTTCTTGTGATGATATTGATATGCTCCCTTTGCATCATTTATCTCATATGCCATGCCATGACCACCTAGCTTCGGATATGCATTGTTTTGGTTGTTGTCCATTTTCTCCATATGATGTTTCCAATATTGCTCATGAGGAGACCCCCAAAGTTTCCTCATATATGTTAGGAGATTTTGATCAATCCCATCCCTTGCATGATCCCAATAATTATGTGCACAATATGCTCCCCATGAATCATAATGCTATTGTTGTGCCATATACTTGCCCACTCAATTTGTGTCCCCATGGTGTTATACATAACAACTATTCTTTCATGATGGATGACATGTTCATATACCATGCATCAAATTTCTTTGAGCGATGCTTATCTTGTGCTAACTCACACGTGCATATACACATCAGGATGGATGATGTGTACATTTACCACACACACAATTTCTTTCGTTTGTTTATTTGTTGTGTAGGTACCCATGAATACTTTTCAACCTCGCAATCCCACGAGTTGACAAAACGAGCTCTAGAGAACAACGATGACTTGGGATCCCATGGATTGGTTTTCACACCGTTTCCTTTGCGTAAGACCTTTGCACATTTCTTCTACATGGCCCTCACATGGTTATGAGTTATTGTCCATTATATATCATTTGCCCATATTGCCATGTTCACTTTGCATGATATGCTTATTCCTATGCCTTTGCCATGCATTTGTGACCCATGCATTGCATTACACATGATGATTGATTCTCATACTTGTATGTGTATTTGCAATCTTGGTGGAGATATCAATTGTTATTGCCATGTTTACTTTGTGCCCAATGCTTATGATCATACTTTGCTCTTGATTTGCGTTCGTGCTTGCGATATGTCATGTGCATTGCCTATGTCTACCATTTGCTCACATGACATGATTGCCATGATTTCCACTAATGTGTTGCATCTTCGCTCCACTAGTTTGCATGATATGATTGATATGCTTGCTTATGTTGCATCACCCATGATTCATACTTGCTTATTTCATGCGGTTGATGACAACCATTACCATGCTTTGCACATGATTCATATTGCTTCCTATCATATATCTCCATATGTTGCATCTCTCATGCTAGATGATTTGCCATGTATTGATAGCAACAATGATTATAGTCTTGCTCATGAGATTGCCCCCATAGCATTCTCGCATATATTTGGAGATTTTGACATATTACTTGTGAAGCATGCTTGTCTAACCTCTTTGCACCATATACCTAGTGCCATGAATATAGCCATTGTTGCATCATATTGTTCATGCACTTGTGCTTCTAATGGTTATGTACAAAAGATGAGAACCATCATGATGGATGATGTGTTTATCTACCATGCGCATATGTTCTTTGCTTTGTTTTGTGCATGTGTAGGATACTTGGACTTTGTGTCGACTTCCACTTCATGTGAGTTGACCATTCGAGCTCTTGAGAGCGAGCCTCTTACATTCTACCATGACTTGCTTCTACACTGCATTTGCTTCCATTTTGGCATTGTGAAGGATGCACAAGGACATGCTTTCAAGGTGATATCCTTCTCTTTTGAGAACCCCCAAACCACGAGCATGCATATTGTGGATCCTACTTCATGTGTTGCTTGCACCTTGACGTATTGCACACATGCTAGAGATCTTGCTTCGACTTATCATCGCCACATTGCCATGCCTCATGACATATATACCTTGTATGTTGCATCCAATTCTTGGATTACTTGCTCCTATCATATGCTTACTTGCAACATTGTCGTTTCTTTATATATGCCATGTCCCATTGCTTGTCACATGATTGACTTGATTGCCTCACACATGATGAACAATTGCTCTTTCTATTGTGTTGAGTGCCACACTATATTCACTACACCCTATGCACGTTATGCTTGGATTGTCTTGCACTTGACACATGTGTTCAGACATCTCATCTTCTTCGGTGTTGTGAATGATTTTTATGCCTATCATAGACCTTTCATTGAGCACTTTGTGAATGCTTGCTATGAACTTGAGGTAGATGCTTATTCTCTTGTCACACATATTTGCATCTCTACCTCCCATTTGCATGCTTATTTCCATGATGTCCTTGATTGTGCTCAAATTATGTGCTTACATGCCATGTCACAATTATTTGTCACGCCATATGCTTTGCATGATGACGACACTTGTTTGGTGAATCACTTCTTGAATGCTTGGTTTTGCACTAACGCTCACCACATTTCTTTTTCCAAGTGTTTGTTGTCCTTACTCCTTTTGAAGGAATCACAAGACGGTGCGACATTGGAGAGTGCCCATTTTGAGCTTCAAGATGACAAGTACTTGGTGATAGTCCACTCCTGCATGGCGAAGCCATCTCTTTCCCATGGTGATTTGGTTTTTGATCCGAGGTCGGATCTTTCCGCGGGGGGGATGTTGCGGAGTATCCTACGGACATCACCATGTCAAGAGTTCATTCGGCAAGTGACACGTACGACATCCACTTCACATACATATAGGTGAATCATCTCCTTTACACGTGTTCACTTGACCCCTTCGAGGATGGTATACTACTTGACACCCCTCTCGTGTGCATCCATAGGTATTGTCGGAACTTCACGGGCGACGAGGAGGAGTGCAAGCGCCAAGGATCACCTACACCATCCGCGAGGGAAGCGTGGAAGAGAAGGAAGAAGAAGCATGGACAAGCTTCTGGAAAGCCCGGAACCTCCGGCCTCCTGCCCAGAACTTCCGGCACCCGGAACTTCCAGCCATCCCGGAACTTCCGGCCCCGACGCACCGAAGCCGTCTGAGAGTGTGCCCACTCTCTGGATAGCCCGGACCCTACCCGGACCTTCGCCCGGAACCTCCGGCGCCCGGACCTTCCGGCCATCCCCCGAACTTACGGCCTGCCTGCGAGCAGAGACTCGGGTCGAGGCCCATGTACCCTTTCGCCCCTCACTTACCCCTTTGTGATTACCACTATATATACTCATCCCCCTCCTCCATTCTAGGGTTAGCAAAGTGATAGCTCATTTGATAGAGAGCTTTGCTCATCCATCCAGATCTACTCCACCGAGAGAGACCGCGGCCTCTATGGAGAAGATCCATCTTGGATTCAAGACCCCTCACGGGAAGATCCGTCTAGGATATCATCCAGACCTCCTCATGGAGATGAACTTTACCTTGTATCTTTCCTTTTGTTGTTCATGTACCTTGTGGATCTTGTGTGTTTGATTGTCTAGTGGATATGTGATTGGACTTGTTCTTGAGTGTTTCCCCTTGTGATTCCTCTCCGTTCTTCCCCGTGTTCATCGTGTTCTTCGTGTTCTTCGAGGGAATCCACTCCAATCGTGAAAGATCGGCCTACACCAGGTTAGCCCCATATCAATAATGTAAGACGTTTTCTAACACTATAGTGTCAAAAAACGTCTTACATTATGGGACAGAGGGAGTACAATATAAACGCGCACAACCCACACATACGCTGCGTGTACTGCTACCTTGCATGCCAGATTGTCTATTTTTATCCCAGCCTGCATTTCACGATCCGTCATTGGGGTGTCGTTGCGAGAGATTTTGTTTCTGGCGTTGACGAACTGACTAGTGACTACTACTGCTAGTTATTGCTAGATCACAAGTTAAAGTTTAGTAACAAAAACTATTGTGCAATTTATGTTGATGCTCATAACAATGAGTAGTCTGACTTGGTTTCCTAACTATTTTCCAGGGGAAGGGAGGGAGGCCAGCGGGTTCCCTTGAGTCTGTCAAGATCGAGATGGCGCAGAAGATGGCGTTGGAACATCCAATGCTCACTTTGGTCGACAACGGCGGTTTGGAGAATGAACAAGTAGTAAAGCGTCCAGGCTCTCGTTATGAAGTGAGGACTATCACTATTACCTATAAAGTAAGGAAAATTTTGATCATTCTCTTAAAAGTACTTTTCATACCTCTTACGGCATAAACACATATTGAATTTGTTGTTTGTTTTGGTTGATTACTTTATTTTCAGAGGAAGAGAAGGTGGCCAGCCAAGAGTGAGATAGCACATAAGCCAGTGTTGGTTGACAATAGCAGTAGCAGTAGCAGTAGCAATGACAAGAGTGGCAAGGACGACGACCATGAGCCACCGGTAAGACATTCCATAAAATAATTTAAAATTGTTTCTCTCAAAACATTTTTAATGATTTTGAGACACCCATAAGGCCTTACTTACATTAAATAATTTATAAATATGTTTCTCTTAAGAAATTTTTGCTATTTAAATATTGATGTATTTCACACCTTTCGTTGTGGATGGATGAGCCTAAATTTCTTATTGGGGAAAATTAGCTAACTCTTTGATTGGTTGTGTCTGCAGACAAAGAGAGGGAGGCCAGCAAGTCTCAAAACCGCCAAGAGCAAGAGAGGGAGGCCACCGGGTTCGAAATCAGCCAAGAACAAAGAATATGGCATTGGATCTTCGGAACCAGGCACTGACTTCGACGTTGTCAAAAGCTTCAGAACCTTCAAGGTCATCATCGGTGGTTCGGCATGCAACGACAAACAACTCCCCACCGAGACACGTAGGGCATACCACGGGCTCTGCCGCGACAGGAAGTCGCTCCTGCATGAGCGTATGGAGAAGCCCATATGCCCTTTACTTGTTGCAGGAGTGATCATCGAGACGGTTCACATAGCCGAGGGCATCAGGGCCTCCGCCTGCTCTCCTTCCCGCGAGGACCTCACGCGGTGGAAGAAGGCCCTGGAGTCCTTTGAGATGATGGGCATGGACGTTGGCTTCATGCGCGAGCGCGTCGACAGCCTCCTCACCCTTCTCGAGAAAGCAGATCACCTGCACAAGGGGTACAAGGTGGCAAAGCTGGAGCGGGCTCGCGCCACGAAGGGGTTGAGGGCGCTCGAGTCGAAGCTGTTGAGCCTCAAGGACGCTCTGAAGGAGATAGACATGGAGTTGCATGAGATGGCTGCATAGTTGCAGGAATACTACCTCTAATGTGGCTGCACTTCCATGGTTTATTATGCGTATGCTGCACTTTGATTGTAGTCCAGTGTTGCAGTTTCATGGATGTGATTTATTCTATACGTAAAGGGCATACATGTTTGAGCAGATGGCAAGTGATAAAACAAATGGCTTCAAGTTAATTTGGTAAAGAGAATATTTTGCTGAAGAAATAAGTGACAACCAATTTGCGGGGGTCTTAAATTGGTCTCCATTATAAGACCAATGGTTCATAGTTTGTTTGACAAGTAATGTATTTTATGAGATCTATAGTAGACAATTCTAGAATGAAAAAGTGATAAAATGGATATGCAAAATTCCTCTCGATTTACACAAAACAAGCAAATGGCTCATTTTTCCTTAAACCGTATGCTGACTACAACGGTTAAATATATTCCACTTATTCCATAAAAAAATTCACTTAAAGAAAAAGTATATAGATCATAGTAAGGCACAACAGTTAATACATGAGGGAGTCACAACCATCGATATATGAACCATTGGTCTTATAGATATGATACCCGATAATAAAGCAAATAGTGCTTCTGGTCGTCCGTCCAAATAATCGCCCCCGAATTAGCTATAAATTACCCGCTATGCCAGCCGTAAGTTAAGAAAACGATTCGGTTTTTATTTCCAAAGGCGCCGCCGTGCTCAGTGGTTTTATAGATATGATACCCTATCTATAACATAGATACACTACTATCCTGGAAATACCAATTTTTTGGCTCCTTTTTCTTAGGCACCTCCTCCAGCTCCCCTCCCCCCCCCCCCCCCCCGCCTTCATGGGCTGGCCTACGGGGTGTGACGCGCCAACTTTTTTTAATTTGTCTTTTTTTCTCATTTCTGTTTTAGTTTTTTCTTCTTTAAATTAATTTAGAATTACAAATTATTAAAAATTTCCAGTTATAAAAAAATGTTAGAGAAATTATAAAATGTGAGTGAATTCAAAAAATCACCAACATTTTTTGAAACAGCGAAAATTTTATGATTTTCGAAGATTTTTTGAATTCACTCACATTTTATAATTTCTCTAACATTTTTTTATAACTAGAATTTTTTTATAATTTGGAATTCTCAAGTTAATTTAAAGAAGAAGAAATAAAAATCACAATCTGGAAAAACATGTCGGGAAGTAAAATCATGTTCATGATTTTGAAAAAAATGATTGTGTATTCAAAACATATTTGTGAATCTGGAAAAAAATGTTCATGAAATTTTAGAAAATATTCAAAAAATCAAATGTTTTTTGTGAAATTCAAAATTTATCCCCCAATTTAAAAAAGTCATCAATTCAAAAAATATTAGCTGAGTCAAAAAATATTCATGAATTCAAAAACTATTCATGCATTTCAATAAATGTTTGTCTAAACAAAACAAATGTTCGTGATTTTTTAAAGATGTCCTAATTTAAAAAAGATGTTTGTCGATTCGAAAAACTGTTCGCCGATTTAGAAGTATTTTATGTCTAGGATTTGATTAGTTTTTGGAAAGTCTTTATATGTCTAGGCATTGGGAGTAGTTCGTGGTCGATGAGATTTGTTTTTAAAGATTTAAATATTCCCTTGAGCGAGACAATGGCAAGTGTGTCGTACAGTGGCAAGCTCATTGATTAGGGATTTACCACGTCGAATGCATTGCGATCACGTGGATATTGTGTCCATCATCAACGAGAGTGAGAAGAAAGATATGTGGCAACATGGTGAGCCACCGTGTTAAAATAGAGGGCACTCATATGTCTGGATATTGAGTCATACTTATTTGGATATTGAGGGCATGTTTGCTAGCATGCATGGCTAGGAAGCAAGAGTGAACTCAAGTTCAGTTACAACAACCAAAACCCATTCCACAGGGTTCTGCATCATGGCCGAAACAACATTGAACTCCCTGCCAAAAAAAGAAACAACATTGTACTGCGACAAAATTCCTTAGCCATGCATCACTCAGTCAGATCCCTAGCCTCTTGGTCCCACATTCTGAACAGAACTTGGATGTAGCCAAAAAAAAAGAACTTGGATGTCGCCCTTAAATACGGCAAACCGCACCCATCGCAGAACTTTGCAGGGCTGCTTGGCTGAAATACAAAACATATCATCAAGACAATTCACGATAACATTGCACCTGATTTGAACATTAAAAGTAGATTGCTGTTTTTGTTCAGCTGTCGAAATAATGCAGTGCATAAATGGTCCAGTGCAGACAGACAGGATGAGTTGCAACTAATTACTGCATGATGAACGTTTTGATACTCCCTCCGTCCATTTGAGCGACAAGTAATATGGATCAGAGGGAGTACTATATTTGGCATGTGACTTGGCCAGCACTTAAAATAAAGATTCACTCACAAGAATATTCGAGCGTCCTCCAAGGTGGCTGTGTCCAGCTTGCATGGAAGATAGATGCGGAGATAGATAGGACTGGTGCTGCTGGGGGTTATCTGACAGTTCTGAGGACGATGCACATGGATGAATAGGAGGGAACTGAGAACTATGTTGGTTTTGCTGGATGTTGTCATGCTCTGCTTGATCGAGAAAGTGCAAATAAGGTTGACTTTCTATCTGTTCAATGTGTCGCTTCGATGATGACTCATGTTGGTTTTGCATCTGGAAGAGAGCAAGCTATTAGTGGCGACCAACTGAAAAGGTGGATGAATCAGAAAAAAAATAGCCTCATTTAACAAAGTAAAAGGACAGGAGAAGTCACTGTGAATTTGGGATGTTGTCATTACTCATTAGTCATGAACAGGTATCAAAAGATAAGAGTTACCTCGAATGGTGGACGAAATTCTGAAGAACAAATCAATGGAGAAGTCTCATGCTCTGACAAAACCTAGACAGAGGAACCAATTAAACGAATAATCGAATTGTGAATGCCTAAAGTGTTCTTGCAATCCCATTTTGCATCCGCTCGCAGGCCACTGAATTGCGAATGGAGACTGCGAGAAGAGGTTTGGTTCTGTTGGGTGATCACTAAGCACTGGTAGTATGTCATTTTTTAGATGTGATATCTTTTTTGAATTAATACACCTAAAGGGCGATTTAATATTAAGGAAAACAAAAGTCAGTATAACAGACAAACAACTGAACGTAGAACAACCAATAAAAAATGAAATTACATTGAAAATTAAACTAGCCTTCTTCTTTCTCTAATTGTACAAAATTGCACTGAACCAATGGTAAAAGAAAGAGACACCTGCAAACACCCTCACCAATACCAGGCTTTGAGGACTGCAATAACCACTCACCATACCAGGTTAGTATGTCAATTTTTAGATGGGGTTGGTCATTGTTCTGATCTCATCTCTTCTATTATCAGTTTTTTTTCGGCTGAGCACAACAGATTGTAACTGTTCAGTTTAGTGGCTTCACTAAATTCTGAATGAAGCAGATATTATTTGCAGTAAGCATATCAATTGCAAATTATCGAAATCAATAAGTGTGTGCAAGGCATCCTGAGACTGAATGAATGCCTAAAATGTGTTCACTGAATTCTGAAGGACCAACTCCCACTCGGTGCAATGCTCGTCTGCGTCTGACATGGGACAATACAGCAGCGGTGGTGTGTGCGATTGCAGTAGCACGGTGGCAGCAAAGGGCGGCACAGGATGACGACGATGATGGGCAACTACTGCTGACAGTTGCTAATGACATTCATTAATTAGCAAAAGGCATCTGGCGCTAATTCTAACACTTACAATAGTTAGCGAAAGACAAAGTGTTTCTGAGCAGAGGAGAGCATACTGCAGTGCAGACACAACAACCTTACAGAGTATGTACAGAGCGACCAATGCGTACACGGGAAATAAAAGCTAAGGGATATTGAACGTCAGCAGCCAGTTCGTCCAATTGCATACCCTACAGACAAGACAAGTTTCAAGCAAACCATAATATATCCATACGGCATAATAGCCGCTACAAGTTCATTAGAGCCGAAGGTGCTCATTGTCTTCACAGCTTCCTGACATGCACCAACAGCCACTTAAACCTCATATCCGTATCAAGTATTCAAGTGCCATGAGTGATCTGAACTTGCTATCCTTCGATGCAAAGATCTCGTGGGCACTCAGCATCTCATCTCGCCCTGTATCCCAGTCCCATTCGAGCATGTCAAAGACTTCTTCGCATATCACATTCTCTGGACCAAACTCACGGTTGATACTTCCCTTCATCGCTTTCAGGCAATCCAGATCGCTCTCAAGGAGATCCGCATTGAGATGGATACCATCTTCATCTTCTTCCTCTTCTTCTTCTTCTTCTTCTTCGTCTTCCATGTAAGTAAACATATATATGACAATCAAAAGAACAACAGCAAAGGTTGAACTGAAGTAGGCCATCCTTGTCCGCTTTCTGCCATCTTGTTCAGATGCGTATGAAAAACGTTCTGGGGAGCTTTTTCTCTTCCTTATAGCTCTTTCCCTGTCTTCGTTGGTACGCGAGCAAGCATCCGAACGGTCGTGCGCCATGGACTGAAAAAAATAACAAGGTAAATAATCATTCATCTATCTAATGTTGCTAATTCCGGTCCATCACCTTACACAAGATCGCCTAAAATTTTGAAGAAAACTGAGCTTTGCACCACATTCATAAAACCAGCTAGAAGGCCATACGTGCAGGATCTACTATGACATTCCAGATAATGTTTTTGGTTTAGAAAAATTGCAGGAAACCAGAGGCATTGTCAATGGTAAAACGAACCAAACCACATAGCTCAGGATGATATCCCACTGAACCCACAATCTACTTGCTACCATCTGTCAAATATCAATAAGCAATATCCAGAAATAGATATACAGCGGCTCACATTGTGTTATTCAGATCTAGGTCATAAAATCCTATGCGACTACAACGTTCTTTCTTTTTTTGTTTTGCGGGTCAACTACAAAGTTCATATGGCTGCAAATTAAATTAAGCACAGAGTGTCACTGTTAGCACTGTTGCAGAGATGAACAGAGTCAGCGTTCATTCCAGATTTTGGAACACCCCCCTAGTCACTGTACAAGAACAACAGCATAAGCAAACTAGCCACAGATGAACTGCAATCAAACCGTACGAACTGCAATCGAAACCCTGGCACCGAATTCATCCAAACCCTTTCTACACAGATTTTCGTAGTTTGGAACAGAATCGACCAGTTCTTGATAACCCTGACTAACTCTAGGGCAACAAAATCCTAACAGCTAATCCGAATAGAGAAGAGCTCGCGCGCAGGGTTCTGGGCCAGCCCATACACAAATTTGGACTGCGTTTCCGTTATTGTTCTTTTTCAGGCACTTTTTTATTTAACAGATTAAAATAAATAATAGTGATATGCGGTAAAAAAAATTCAGAATGGAAAATGCTATATTTCGGAAAACGAAAATGATTCATCTATATGAAACGATAATCGTGTATTTTAAAAAGAACGTCCAGGCATATTTAAATTTGATCATTCGGTATTTCTAAAATGTTCATCGTGTATTTAGAAAATGTTCAATATTATATCAATAACATGTTTGTAAAATTTTCATGTAAACAAAAGAAAGAAAGAAACGTGAAAACAATAGAAAACCGAAAGAAGAAATAAAGGAAAAAAGCACAAACCGGAAGAAATAATGAGGCAAACAAAATCCAGAAAAGAAACCCGGCAGAACTCTGAACGTGAGTCGGCCCAATGCAGCCCCGCATGGGCAATTGGTCACTATTCTATCTGTCTTAGCATCCTAGAGTATTGGCATTCATTTCCTCACACGCACGGGTCTTTGTTGCTGGATCTTGTGTGTCGTGCCCACAGAGAAGGACAGTCGTGCGATTGTATCCACATGTCACATTCTAGAGAGTCGTAGGACGTCGGCGTGTCCCGTCCTGGAGACAAGGATGGTTGGATCCTGCAAGTCACGCCCTAGAGAGAAGAGGGCTTTGGCCTGTGTCATGATCGATAGAGGAAGGGACCGCCATGCCACCGGTGGTGGTTGAGGGGGTGCTACGCTGCCATATCCGCATACGTGCAGTGGGAAATGGACATACGGCAATGGCGGTGGCGGATGGAGGGGAAGAGTGGTCAGGCCATTGGATCCATCATTGAAGAGTGAAGAATCGATGAAGAATAAAGAAGAAAGAGTGGGGAATTAGGGGTGTCAGACAAGGGAGGTGTGTCATTAAATTTCAAGTATGAAGCATGTTTTAAAAAAATGAACCTCGCCGTTGACTGGACAAGGGAAAACCTAAACCAATGGCCCTGCCCGATTCTTAAGCACCATGGACCGCCACGCATATGACCAGAGCGAACCAGTTGAACTGTGCGGTTTTTCAATGAACCAAGAGATAAAAACCAACATAGGTCGACACGTATAACTTCAAAATTAGGTTCTGTTGCAGAAATCACATTCCATTTGTATTGCATCAACTGTAGAGCAAACACTCACCCTACCGCTCTCTCTCCAAAACATTCCAGAACATTCTTCATCCGTATTCTTTTTCCTCTTTTCAGTGTTATCTCTGTTGGTTTATCATTTTATTTGATTTTTCTATTCCTATTCTTTTTTTCAAGTTTTTAGTTCATAAATATGTTTTAGAATTCCCGGCCATTACTAAAATTACAGGTCATTTTTTGAATATGAACATTTTTTAGAATTTTTATTAAAATTTGTGAACACTTTTTGTAACTCTGGAAGATTTTTCAATTCCATAATTTTTTGGTTAATTCACAAACAGCATTTTATTTAATAGATTTAGGGAAATAATTTTGAAAATGCGGTAAAAGTTTATAGAATGGAAAGGGCTGTATTGTAGGCACTATGTGAAAAATATGTGTAAAGGTCATACTGATGAAAAACACCATGGACCATGACCTGAAACACTGAACATGCATATTTTTCCTAAAGAGCCTAATTAAGAAAACAGTCCAAAGGATAATGAATTTGGAAATAAATATATTTTATTACAATATAGCTCTTAAATGGAAGCGCTAACTAGCATCTACAAGAGCTCCCCATAGACTTTAGGACCATCAATGTCTTGTCCAGTGGAAGAGGGCGGCACATCAACCCATCCACCATTTACCATGGACGACTGTCCTAGATTGGTACCGCTACAGTCTAAGTAAGCATCCATCCCTAGGAAACTATTGTAGAACGACTGATCTGATAAAGCATAACTTCATTGTTCAGTGTTAAATGGGTCATCAACAGCAAAATCATTGCCACTCAAGTACCCCAAAAGTGGAGAGGCCTCCAAATTCTGCCAGATGCTGAGTCGTGGTTTGCATCATTTTGTTGTGGTTGCACTATGTTGCAAGGGCTTTCATAGTTCTCAACATGCAACTCCTCTGGTGAAGTTTGCTCATGTACCTGATTTGGTATGGGTTGGACATGGGAAGCCAAGTTTGGAGCTAAAGATGGTGGTGCAGAATGGAACGTTTGTGGTACCTGCATAGGAAAAATGGTGCCGAAGTTTGTTCTGGTTGTGATGGTAGTGGATCTGAAGGTAGTTGGAGTTGTGAGAGATTGTGAGGCCATGATGACTGCATTAGTGATTGAGTAGTACCACATACAAAGAAAATTGATGATGGCACCACAGTATGGGTATCCTTGCTTAGTCTTTATATGATTTTACCAGGCATGAATTGAGACTTAGAAAATAAAATGCAAACACGATGTAGATATGAAACTATCAATGGAAGCGCATGCAGTCCGATGATTTCATACAAAAATGCTCTACTGCTAGGTGGTCATGTCTTCGTACGTTTCCAGATCACCGTAATATTGGAACTTTACAGTTTCCAGACACATACAAACAAATAGTATTGTATAATCATAGTAATTATGCCAAATCCACCCAAAAAATATTGATAAGATAAAGCATTCATAATTAATGTATAATTTTTTATGTCTTTCTCTTGTGCTTTTTAGGATTTAAATACTGGGTATTATCGATTAGGGTTTAATCTCGAAGATAAATCATTATGGTTACTGCCTATGGATCACTGTTTGTTACATGTGTTTGTAGTGAAAATCCATTACTTGATGTGCGAGGATTTAAAGAACTTAGAGTTTATGTTTACTGTTGGGGCTAATGGTTGGGCTTACAACTACGATCTAACAGTCCGGAATTTTGCCCAAGGCTGCACACTTGGATTGTGTGGGCTTGTAATTTAGTGGATATTATCTCCGTGTCTTCGAAACTATAGTCATGATAAGATTTTGTCAAACATGCTAGGGCTGTCGATGCTCTGTCTTGATAAGATGTTATCGGACATGCATTATGACTTAGATTAAAAGATGCAAAGAACAATGAAGCGATGGATGCATCAATGGGAACACATGCCGTCCTACTGCTGTGTGGTGAGGTTTATAGTTGGCTTTCAGTTTACAATCCAACAGTTTGGATATTTGGTATAAGCATATGGATTACTAATTACTGTATTGATAGACTATTGGAATGTGTGGGCTTGGTTTCGGCTGTTGCCCTATGTGTGGCTTCAGAACTATAATATCAAACATTGGTTTTTAAAGCATAGTTCATATTTAAAATTTAAAAATATGGTGGGATATTTAGTTCCAAAGTGAAAGGGGCAGAAGATAATACATTATACTATGCTAATTAATGAAACCCTCATACAAAGAAGATAGATGATTGCATCACATTATGGGTGTCGGTAATCAGTCTTGATACAATTTTATCTGGCGTGAATTATGACTTATAAAACAAAAAATGCAAACAACGATGTAGAGATGGATCTATCGATGGAAGCTCCTGATGTCCAATAAATCCATAGAAAAATGCCCTACTACTGGGTGGTGTTGCATTACGTTGGTCATGTATTTCATGTATCCATAGAAAAATTATGGCCAAGGCTGCCTCCTTTAATTGTGTTGGCTTGTAATTCAACAGATAATATGTCTGTGTCTTCGGAACTATAGTATTCATAAGATTTTATCAAACATGCTATGTTGTCGATGCTCGGTCTTCATAAGATTTTATCGGACAGGCATTATGAATTAGAGAAAAAGATGCAAACGACGACGAAGAGATGTATGCATAAATGCGAACACATGCCGTCCTACTGCTATGTGACATGGTTTATGGTTTATTGTTGGCTTTACAATTTACCATCCAACTGTATGGAATGTTCGGTTAACTTTATGGATTACTAAGTACTGTTTTGATAATATTGAATTGTGTGGTCATGGAATTCAGCTGTTATTCAATGTATGTCTTCGGAACTACAATACCAAACTTTGGTTCCAAAGTGAAAGCGGTGGAAGATGATACATGATACTATCCTCAGCAATGAAAGCGTCATACACATAAAATTGATGATGGCATTACAGTATGGGTCTAGATACTCAGTATTGATCAGATTTTATCAAACGTCAATTATGACTTAGAAATGAAAATGGAAAGAACGATGAAGAGATGGAACTATCAATGGAAACGCATGACATCCGATAATTCCATATAAATTTTTGGTGTGATCATGTATTCATGCGCTTGCAAAACACCAAAAGATTGAAACTTTAGGGTGAGAAGACACATACAGAAAAAGTTTATTGTATGATCATGGTAATTGTGCCAAATTTGACTCAAAAAAATTATTAATACAAAGTTGTATTACTTAATATATACTTTCTCATGTCTTTCACTTGTTCTTTCTAGTATTTAAATATTTGATATTATCGATTAGAGTTTGATCTCGAAGATAAATTCTTATGGTAATTGCCTACTGATAACTGTTTACTATATGTGTCCGTAATAAATGTTCATGACTTTATGTAGGGGGATCTAAAGGATATAAAATTTATGGAGGGCATGCGTCCTGGAAAAGGAACGAATAACACGGTAATTGTTAAAAAGGCTTTGTGAATAATATGATTAGCATATATATGATGATTTAAACAATATCACCATAATTGGAACATTTTGTCAAATCCAAACTATTAAAAAGATAAATGTGTTCCGCATGTGAACTGCTTCTGTGATTAGAATATATATGTCATTAATGACAATGCAAGTAGATGTGATACAGAATTTCATTGATAGATTTATGTTAAATAATAAGGATTGAAAATTCAAAAGGGTAAAATACATAACATTCTAACTGCAATAAAAGAATTACATATACCATAATTGAAGACAGTCAATCAGATAAAAATGTGTAGGCTTGAATGCATTGGCTATAATAAAAATGTGGCATTTAGCACAAGGAATGCTAACACATAATTTGTAGCCATGTGACAATATGTAATGAAATAAAAACATTCCAACAAAGGGTCCAAACGTAATAAGAAACTTGTTTTCATAACCATATTTAGATTAGCAAACTGGAACTCAATCATTTCTTAACTTTCACACCTCCGATAGCCAGCGGCGGTCTTCGTCAACAAGATGAGAATTTGTGCACGTGTTCTTTCGGTGGCCAGCTAGTTCACACTTTGTGGGCACTTTACTCGTCGCCTTCGAGACATCTCCCCTGTCAGGACATGTAGTGCGTTTATGTCCCTCTTTTCGACAAAGCGAACAGAATCTTGATCGTTTATTGGTTGCTCGTACGGAGGCTTGTCACGCCTTGTAGTTGGTCTACCAGCAGGATGCTTCCAACTAGGATCACCAAATGAAAAAATTTGATGCGATTGAGCTGGCACTACACTAAGACAATTGGAATTCAGTGTGATTGCAGATCCTTGATTGCAATGCGTGTCCTTCTCCCTGTCTTCGAGGGACTTGCCACCAGATATTTTGCTGACACTCTCTATGGCAGGAACTATTTCAATTAGTTTCCTCATAGCCACATCCACTAGTAGAAAAACGACTTTACGTGAGCCCCATGAGTCCTGGTTTGGAAACGGCCCGGTACTAATGTGACCATTAGCCCCGGTTCCAACGGCTAGGGGCACGGGCATCATTACTCCCGGTTCGTTTTGTACCTATAGTCCCGGTTTGTGTCACAAACCGGGACTAAAGGGGTCGTGTCAGGCTGGGGCCCCACGAGCCCATTTAGTCCTGGTTCGTGACACAAACTGGGACTAGAGGCACACCTTTAGTCCTGGTTTGTTTCACGAACCGGGACTAAAGAGCTCCTATATAAACTCTTCGTCCAGCCCGAGCTCTCTGTTCTTCCCCTTTCCCCTCCTCTCTGTTCTTCCCCTATGCTCGAGCTCACCCTCCATTTTTGCCAAAATTTGTCAAGATTTGAAGGCACCCCACCCATCCAGGTGTTCACAAAGGTTAGCAACTTTGTCCTTTCATCTCTCATTGCTAGATTAGCTCTTGCAATGCTCTATAAGTATAGTGATTTGTGGGTTTTAGTTTGGGAGTAATTATATGTGGTAGTTTATTTGATTTATATGCAATTTGAGCTCAAATTAACTTCTTAGTTTGCATGTGTAGGTTTGGTTTACTTAGTGCCTTCCCGTCCCTGTCCTAACCACTGTCGATCGCCCGCACCATCCCGTCGCCGGCACCACCTTGGTGAGCCTCTTGTTCTTATCCTTTTTATAAAAAGAAAATCATGTTTGTGTGATTTAGATAGTTACTTGTATAATTTTCTTACCCGTACATTGTTTGTTATACATAGTGGCATGGTTTTGATATCCGTCCCTGTCGGCCCTCGTCCGGTTTATGATTCGGATGTGGTACATTCTCTTTTATAACTATTTGTTGCATTTCGTGTTTATGACAATTATGCCCATCAAGTTGACACAGATATTTTTATCTAGGAGGTATGTGAACCGGAAATTGCAACCGACCCTCTTGTCGAGAAGTTAAATTTAGTTGCAAAAGAAAACGAGTATTTGAAAGAAAAATTGAAAAGAATTGAAGATGAGAAGATGGAACTGGAGTTGTTTGTTGCTATGTCATCGATGATCACAAGATCAAGATGGATGAAATGCTCTTGAAGATTAGAAAGATTAAAAAATATGACGTTAATCAAGAGGCTTGGTATTATTATGCCGTTGGACCAATTGTTACCTTAGTTGCGATCTTGATCACATTTGTTGTTGCATTTAAATGCTTTAGCTAGAGAGTTTGTATGTTGTTTTATGAGAATAAGTGTGTATGAACTTGTATTAATTTGGTCTTTTCAGTGTTGTGTAATGAAGATGAGCCGGTAATGGATGTACGATGACCGATGCTCTCCCCAGTTCATTAATGGCGTGCATACTTTTCTGGTTGCGGCTGAGGCAAACAAGCGGCCGGATGGTTTTATGTATTGTCCATGTGTTGTCTGTAAGAATGATCTAAATTACTCTAACTCAAGAACCATTCACGTCCAACTGTTTGAGTCCGGTTTCATGTCCGGCTATAACTATTGGACCAAGCACGAAGAAAGAGGAGTCCTAATGGAAGAGAATGAAGATGAAGAGGACGACGACATCTATCCTGGCCATGTGTTCCCTGAATACGATGGTACAACAATGGGGGAAGAAGCTGAAGAAGAGGCATCAGATGAGCCCGCCGATGATCTTGGTTGGGCCATTGCCGATGCAAAGAGAAACTGCGCAAGTGAAAAGGAGAAGCTGAAGTTGCAGCGCATGTTAGAGGATCACAAGAAATTGTTGTACCCAAGTTGCAAAGATGACAAGAAAAGGCTAGGCACCACACTGGAGTTACTGCAATGGAAGGCAGAGAATGGTGTATCTGACAAGGGATTTGAAAAGTTGCTGATAATGTTAAAGAAGATGCTTCCAAAGGACAACGAATTGCCCGACAGTACGTATGAAGCAAAGATGGTTGTCTGCCCTCTAGGATTAGAGGTGCAGAAGATACATGCATGCCCTAATGACTGCATCCTCTACCGCGGTGAGTACAAGGATTTGAATGCATGCCCGGTATGCGGTGCATTGCGCTATAAGATCAGCCGCGATGACCCTGGTGATGTTGAAGTCGGGCGCCCCAGGAAGAAGATTCCTGCCAAGGTGATGTGGTATGCTCCTATAATACCATGGTTGAAACGTTTGTTCCAAAACAAAGAGCATGCCAAGTTGATGCGATGGCACAAAGAAGACCGTAAGAAAGACGGGAAGTTGCGAGTACTCGCTGACTGGTCGCAGTGGTGAAAAATCAAGAGAAAGTGGGAGGACTTTGCAGATGACGCAAGGAACATATGGTTTTGTTTAAGTGCAGATGGCATTAATCCTTTTGGGAAGCAGAGCAGCAATCATAGCACCTGGCCTGTGACTCTATGTATCTATAACCTTCCTCCTTGGTTGTGCATGAAGCAGAAGTTCATTATGATGCCAGTGCTCATCCAAGGCCCTAAGCAACCTGGCAACGACATTGATGTGTAACTAAGGCCATTAGTTGAAGAACTCTTACAGCTGTGGAATGAAAAAGGTGCACGTGCTTGGGATGAGCACAAACAGGAGGAATTTGACCTACATGCGTTGCTGTTTGTAACAGTCAATTATTGGCCTGCTCTCAGTAACCTTTCAGGACAGACAAACAAGGGATACCACGCATGCACGCACTGTTTAGATGATACCGACAGTATATATTTGGATAAATGTAAGAAAAATGTGTACCTGGGACATCGTCAATTTCTTCCGAGCAGGCATCCCTTAAGAAAGAAAGGCAAGCATTTCAAAGGTGAGGCTGATCACCGGAAGAAGCCTCGCCACCGTACTAGTGATGATATACTTGATATGGTCATGGATTTAAAAGTAATCTTTGGAAAGGCTCTTGGTGGACAATCTGTTCCGAATGACGCTGAAGGACGCGCACCCATATGGAAGAAGAAATCTATATTTTGGGACCTACCCTATTGGAAAGACCTAGAGGTCCGCTCTGCAATTGACGTGATGCACGTGATGAAGAATCTTTGCGTGAACCTGCTAGGCTTCTTGGGCGTGTATGGGAAGACAAAAGATACACCAGAGGCACGGGAGGACCAGCAACGTATGCACGGAAAAGACGGCATGCATCCAAAGCAGTAGCAGGGCCATGCCAGCTACGCTCATACCAAAGAAGAGAAGGAAATCTTCTTTGAATGCTTGCTCAGTATGAAGGTCGCATCTGGCTTCTCGTCGAATATAAGTTGAATAATCAATATGGCAGAAAAAAAGTTCCAAAACCTAAAGTCTCATGACTGCCACGTGATTATGACGCAACTGCTTCCGGTTGCATTGAGGGGGCTTCTATCGGAAATTGTTCGATTAGCCATTGTGAAGCTATGTGCATTCCTCAATGCAATCACTCAGAAGGTAATCGATCCGGAAATCATACCAAGGTTAGAGAATGATTTGGTGCAATGTCTTGTCAGTTTCGAGTTGGTGTTCCCACCATCCTTCTTCAATATCATGACGCATGTCCTAGTTCACCTAGTCGAAGAGATTGCCATTCTGGGTCCTGTATTTCTACACAATATGTTCCCCTTTGAGAGGTTCATGGGAGTCTTAAAGAAATATGTTCATAACCGTGCTAGGCCAGAAGGAAGTATCTCCAAGGGCCATGAAACAGAGGAGGTAATTGAGTTTTGTGTTGACTTTATTCCTGACCTTAAGCCGATTGGTGTTCCTGAATCGCGGCATGAGGGCAGACTGGGTGGAAAAGGCACGCTAGGAAGGGACCAAGTAATATGTATGGATGGGCATTCTTGGGCGCAAGCACATTACACAGTTCTACAAAATTCCGCCTTGGTGGCTCCGTATATCGAGGAACACAAGAATATTCTATGCTCCAAACACCCGAAGCTGTCTGACGACTGGATTACATGTGAACAAACAGGGACTTTCGTCGGTTGGTTGCAGACACGTCTCATGCATGATGACACTCTTGCAGATGAGCTGTACTTGCTGTCCAAGTTACCATCTTTGAATATATTGACTTTCAAAGGGTACAAGATAAATGGGAATATATTTTACACGATCGCCCAAGATAAAAAGAGCACCAACCAAAATAGTGGTGTCCGCATTGATGCAGCAAACACCAATAGGCCAAAGGACACATATTATGGTTACATAGAGGAGATATGGGAACTTGACTATGGACGTGGTTTGAAGGTCCCTTTGTTTTGGTGCAAATGGGTCAATCTGACAGTAGGCGGGGTAAAGGAAGACCCGCAGTACGGAATGACAACAGTGGATCTCAACAATCTTGGGTACGCAGACAAACCATTCGTCCTAGCCAATGATGTGGCGCAAGTTTTCTATGTGAAGGACATGTCTACCAAGCCGAGAAAAAGAAAAGATAAGGAATCGAATACATCATACGATGAGCCAAAGCGCCACATAGTTCTTTCAGGGAAAAGAAACATCGTGGGAGTGGAGGACAAGACAGACATGTTAGAAGATTATGAAAAGTTTCATGAAATTGCTCCCTTCACAGTGAATATTGACCTGAGCATCCAGTTAAATGCTGAAGATTGTCCATGGTTACGGCGCAAAGGGACACACGCGAAGAAAAAGTTTTATACCCAAAGATTCCACTCTGGGATGTGACCGGCTTCACTGTCATCACTTTCTTCTCTAGTGAGTTTCCGGACTTATATATCTGCAAAGTCCCACTTCGGACAAACCGGAGGGAATCTTTGTAATAGTTAGGGTACTTATGTGTTTTGGCATTTGAAACGCGAAGAAATATTATGTACAAACAAATTATTTCATGCATTATGTAGGACTTCATTTGCTAAAAAAATTTTGAGCTAAATGACCCTAAAATTGAAAAGCACTACAAATGAACTCTGAAAAGGTTGAAAGTTGGCATGTATCATCGTTTCACCCACATAGCATGTGCTAAAAAGTTGAGAGGGTTACGACAAAAACTGGATGCACTTTGTGTACAAAATGGACAATCTCTTTCGAAGTATCAGGGTTTCGGACGAAAACCCATCTGTTACAAAGGCATTTCATTTTTTTAAACTTATTTCAAATCCAGACTTTTTGTGCATTCAGTATGCACAATTCAAAGCCACGTCGTCAATTTTCAACCCTTTCTGACTTCATTTGCTATTTTTCATGCATTTACTGATTTTTTTTTTGCAAAATGACCCTGAAATTGAAAAGCACTACAAATGAACTCTTAAAAGGTTGAAAGTTGGCATGGTATCATCATTTCACCCACATAGCATGTGCTAAAAAGTACAGAGGGTTACGGCAAAAACTGGATGCACTTCGTGTACAAAATGGACAATCTCTTTCGAAGTATCAGGGTTTCAGACGAAAACTCATCTGTTACAAAGGCATTTCATTTTTTTAAACTTATTTCAACTCCAGACTTTTTGTGCATTCATTATGCACCATTCGAAGCCACGTCGTCAATTTTCAACCCTTTCTAACTTCATTTGCTATTTTTCATGCATTTACTGATTTTTTTGAGCTAAATGTCCCTGATATTGAAAAGCACTACAAATGAACTCTGAAAAGGTTGAAAGTTGGCATGGTATCATCATTTCACCTACATAGCATGTGCTAAAAAGCTGAGAGGGTTACGGCAAAAACTGGATGCACTTCGTGTACAAAATAAACAATCCCTTTCGAAGTATCAGGGTTTCGGACTAAAACTCATCTGTTACAAAGGCATTTCATTTTTAAAACTTATTTCAACTCCAGACTTTTTGTGCATTTAGTATGCATCATTCGAAGCCACGTCGTCAATTTTCAACCGTTTCTGACTTCATTTGCTATTTTTCATGCATTTATTCATTTTTTGAGCTAAATGACCCTGAAATTGAAAAGCACTACAAATGAACTCTGAAAAGGTTGAAAGTTCGCATGGTATCATCATTTCACCCATATAGCACGTGCTAAAAAGTTGAGAGGATTACGGCAAAAACTGGATGCACTTCGTGTACAAAATGGACAATCTTTTTCGAAGTATCAGGGTTTCGGACGAAAACTCATCTGTTACAAAGGCATTTCATTTTTTTAAACTTATTTCAACTCCAGACTTTTTGTGCGTTCAGTATGCACCATTCAAAGCCACTTCATCAATTTTCAACCCTTTCTGACTTCAGTTGCTATTTTTCATGCATTTACTGATTTTTTTAGCTAAATGACCCTGAAATTGAAAAAGCACTATAAATGAACTCTGAAAAGGTTGAAAGTTGGCATGGTAACATCATTTCACCCACATAACATGTGCTAGAAAGTTGAGAGGGTTACGGCAAAAACTGGATGCACTTGTGTACAAAATAGACAATCTCTTTCGAAGTATCAGGGTTTCGGACGAAAACACATCTGTTACAAAGGCATTTCATTTTTTAAACTTATTTCAACTACAGACTTTTTGTGCATTCATTATGCACCATTTGAAGCCACGTCGTCAATTTTTAACCCTTTCTAACTTCATTTGCTATTTTTCATGCATTTACTGATTTTTTTGAGCTAAATGTCCCTGATATTGAAAAGCACTACAAATGAACTCTGAAAAGGTTGAAAGTTGGCATGGTATCATCATTTTACCCACATAGCATGTTCTAAAAAGTTGAGAGGGTTACGGCAAAAACTGGATGCACTTCGTGTACAAAATGGACAATCTCTTTCGAAGTATTAGGGTTTCGGACGAAAACCCATCTGTTACAAAGGCATTTTATTATTTTAAATAACCTAAGAATTACCAAATTGAATATAATGATAAAACACACTAATATTAAATAGCGGAAAAAAGAATCATTGAAAAATCTATTTTTAAAGTAAAGTTATTCAGAAACTAGTGATTCACACAAATTTCAAATAATTCAAATTTAAACTATTCAAATTCGAAAACTACTGGCACTAACAGAAAGTTTATAATTTTTTTACCTAAAGCAAAAAGATTCACTCAGAAACTCTAAATAAAGCAAAAAACAATTCAGAAACAAAAGAAAATAAATAAAGCAGAAAATAAATAAATTTAAAAAAAGCCTGCGTACTGGGCCACCACGGCCTGCATACGACTAGAAACCCAACCTCTAGTTTGGCCATGATGCAGTCCCGCAAGGCCCAGTAGGCCCAACATGGCAGCACAGGTTCAATAGGCCCACAAAGGCCTGCTTAGAGAGGAGCTTGAGGATGAAGCCGCGGCGGGGATTATAAGCTGGTGCGGGCGCCTCTCGCCAAGCGAGGTGGGACTAAACTTGCCCTGCACCGCGCCTGCGCGAGCACCAGGCCTTTAGTCCGGTTTGTGGCTCCAACCGCGACTGAAGACCCCCCTTTAGTCGCGGTTGGAGCCACCAACCGCTACTAAAGGCTGGCTTCCCGCCGCTCTGCCTGGCCAAACCGCCCCCCCCCTTTAGTCCCGGTTGGTGGCTCCAACCGGGACTAAAGGTGCCTCGTATATAAGAAACACTTGCGAATTTTTCAACTCTGCCCTCTCCATTCCGCCGAACCAGGACGCTGCCAGGCTGCCGCGCGCCGCGTCTCGCCTCTCCCCCGACGCCGGAGCTCGTCGCCTTCCCTGACGCCGGCGCCTCCTCCCCGATCCCCGATGCCGAACGCGCCGTCCTCCCAGAGCCCCGACGCCGCCCGCGCCGTCCTCCCGAGCTCCTCGCCGTGCCGCCTGCCCGACGCCGTCGCCGCCCCCGACGCACCGCCCATGCCACCCGCGCCAGCCGGCCTCGACCTCGCCCGCCGCCCGCTGTGAGCTCGCGCCCCCCCCCCTCCGCGGTGATTTTTTTCACTAGTTTTTTTATACAATGTATGCATGAATGTTTTAGATGTTCTATTTAGATGTTTAGTTGTTTTAGATATTTTATTTTTTTTCACTAGTTTTTTTATACAATGTATGTATATACATATGTATTGTAGATGAACGGTGGAATTTACAATGTATGCATGAATGTTTTTTTATACAATGTATGTATATATATATGTATTTTAGTTTTTTTACTAGTTTTTATACTTATAGAAAAAAGTTGCATAGAAAAAAGTTGACCATGTATTAATAATATTTTAACGTTAATATATATCTTAATGTTGTATTTGCAAAAGTTTGTCATGTATTTGCAAAATCAAGTGAAAAAGAATTACAAAAATCACAATCAAGCATTTAAATCAAGTTTGTCATGTTAAATTTACATAGAATTTGTTCTCGACGTCTACGATGCCCGGCCGACATCCTCATTGTCGACTCATTCGCGACGACGTCCTGCTTCAGAGGCGCCATGTCCGGGACTGGGCTCCACCGGGCTGGCACTGGGAAGTGCTACCTTCAGGGGCGCACATTTTGGTGAGGAACCCGGGTCCCGTCGTCGACCCGGAGCTTCTTTGGTGGCGGGCGCGTGGGCCACATTCGGTCCGGAGGCTGGCGTCCCCCGCGGGGTGGTACGTCACCGTGTCAGGGAGGAGGACGAGCACGCCCGTCGCTACATGGTTGCGTTGGAAGTCAGGTTTTCCAATACCTGGCAGGTTCTTCAGGAATCTCACCCGAGCTATGATCCTGTGATCGTTCCTTCTCTTTGGGTGTCCACCGCGAGTGATGTTAATTAGCTAGTGATGTTATATATATATGACAATATTCGAGATGTATTAGTGATAATACTCGAGATGTATTCGAGATTATATTCGATAATATTCGAGACGGTGTATTCGAGATTATATTATTCGATAATATTCGAGAGGATGTATTCGAGATTATATTCGATGATGCATATTATCTGGATTATTCGAGATGCATATTATCTACTATGATTCAAATTTTTCCTTATTGATTGCATGCATTCTAATTTGAATACTAAATTGTTTTATCTTTCTTCTGGATTAGTTAAATAAATGCTATGGACAATACCGGCAGAGAAGAAGAAGTGACTCTGTTTGACATCATATGCTCCCCGAGCCCAGATGAGAATGAACCTAAAGATGACGGCTCGCAATATCTGAACAATTCCGGTGAGGGTATGATATTTGATGACGAAGGAAATGTTCTTCAAATAACAAAGACTGGCAAGGTATATTTATTATATAAGCCATCCGGTGATCATTACATGTATTAATTGATTTGTAGCCCTCTGAATCATTATATAAGCCATCCTTAATTGTTTTATCTTTCTTCTTCTAGCCCTCCAGATCGAGCAAATCTTCTACAAGCAGCAGGGCAGTTTGAGGCCCGGCCAAAAGGTTGCAGGCTGGTGTACAGTAAAACATCGATACGATCAAACCAAATGGTGAACCGCTTGAACCTAAGAAGAATGCGAACAAGTTCACTCGTCAATGCGGAGTTATTGTCAGGGACCAAATCCCGATCTCCGTTCAAGAATGGAAAAATCCAGCAAAGGGAGATCCAGGAGTTACTTTTGTCTCCGAAAGAGCAAAAGATCTGCTTTGGGAATCGCTCATGTCACATTTCACCCTACCAGATCATTTGATAGATGCAGATCTGGCGAAAGTCTGGAAAAGTGCTCTTAAGAAGATGGCGATAGCATTCAACAACCACAAGAAAAATATATGGGCCGCATACGTCAAAGAAGGAAAGCAGACTCCAGAATTCAAGGGAACACTGGAGAAGGCAAGAGATCACTGGGAAACAACTTAGGAACGGTCGAGAATAAACAAGATTAACACTGCGAAAAAGAAGTGGCACCATATTCTGGGGCCAGGTGGCTACCAGGTGGCCCGGCCTAAGTGGGATATCGTTGAGCAAGAGATGATTGCTGCAGGGGTCACTCCAGTTACATTGAGCTGGCCCGACAGGTGCAGGACTTGGTTTTATGCGCATGGGGGGAAGATGGACCCAAAGATAGGGCTGGTTTTGGAGCGGGCAAGTCTTAAAGAAGCCTCCGACGGTTTACTTGTTGCAATAGAAGAGGCTCGAACGGGGGCGTTCACGCCCAATAGAGAGAACGATGAGCTTACGCGCGTCCTGAAGAATCCTGAACACCTGGGAAGAACATAAGGCAAAGGCGTTGTTCCATGGTTTGAGGGGTTTGCTGATTGGAACGCCGACTACAGAAGCCGTGCGAGAAAGAAGCAGCAGCAGGAGCAGAAGAGGAAGCTTGAGGAGGAGCGGAGGAAGGAGGAAGTAGTCCGCCTTCAAGGCCTAGAATCAAAGCATGAGGAGTTGGAACGCGCTTTCAGGCGGCAGCAGGAGCACAGCTACTCACTTAGCCAGGAAAGGGCGTCTCAGCTGCGGCAGCAGCTAGCGGATCCAGCATTGGATAGCACCGTCCCATCTTTGCCGAGAAGCAGCATGGGTTCCAACCCGGCCGATGATGCACTACTAGCTAGCTACCCCGTGGATGGTATCCAACGTGCGACACCTTGTGAGCTACACATTAAGGTGAAGAACATATCAATGAAGGTGGCGGACGGCTATGCTTCAACAAATCTCACTACTAGGGAAAAGCCTAGCAGTAGCGCTGGTTTTTTGCATATCAGAAGCGCGGGGTGCCGCGCTACTGATAAGGCGCTACAGCTAACATGTAGCAGTAGCGCGTGTCGTCCCACGCTACTGCTATACATGGCTAGCAGCAGCGAGCTTTATTGAAACGTGCTGCTGCTAATAGCTGCAGCGCTTTTAACTAGAACACGCTACTGGTAAGAGCGCGCTGCTGCTAACTTTATTCCCCTCGCTACTGCTAGTTTTATTAGTTTCTGTTTTTTTTTTGCATATTTGTTTTGTATTTGAATAGGCTTTATACAATAATCTTTAGCATATCATACACATACAAATGTAATCATAGCATATACATACAAATAGTCTCATCAAATCATGTCATCATCATAATCATCATCCAACACAAAGTGGTCTCTCGTCATCATCTTGAAAATAGCAATACAAGTCTCGATTACTTGCAACTATATCATCATCCATCTAAACAATGATATACGCGAGAAGAGCTATCACTATGAGTGAGAGTGGAACTATGCAGTACATGAGTTCGTATCCCTCTCTCTTATTAGCGTGAACCTAAACTAACTACTGGCTGTCGCTCGGAAACCGGAACCGGTACAACTGGGCCTACACTCTGGCCACTCGTCGTATACTCCTGGCGTAGCACTTCTTCGCCATCGATGATCTATGCACCTGCATCGTCACATGAGTCAATGATATGCAACATATATAGTTGAGTAACAGAAAGAGAGAGACTTGGCAAAAATAGAAGCAACATATCATACGCATAAATAACAAAGTTCATTGTACCCAAAATGCCCTAACTAGAGTGATCTTCACTAGTTGAGGAGGACGGTTTAATTACATCAGAAAAAAAGTTTCGTCGTGCATAACTCAAAGTTTTGTCATACAGAAAGTATGGACTAAACGGACATATTGTCATATATCGTCAATCACTCCAACATGTCGTGCCATCCATCCAAGTCAGGGAGATAGTCCCCGAGCTTAGTGAAAGGCTTCAGGTCGAGACGCTGATCGGCTACGCATGTTCGGACGTCTTCCCGCGACATTTGCCCTTCCTCGTAGAACATCCCTGTTTTTTCGAGGACCTCCTTCATGATGATTTGGGAAAGTTCACGCTGGATGTGATAGAACTCAGCTCGAAGTCGATGATCCGGGATATCTCCTTGGTTCTTTGCCCATTGCAGAATATGGGCATCGCTGGATGTAGGTGACATGCGAAGGTTCTGCTGATCCCGTCTGTACTCCAGCATGTGGTGGAGGACATAGAATCCATCACTAAGAGTACCACTAGGTTGCTGGATGCAGCAGAAGTCGGTCTTATGGCCGAAGCAGGGCCTACGGTCCCTTGTCTTCTTGGTCTTGATCTCTCCACCCCATGCGCCGTAGGTAAAGATAGCACTGTCGAGAACAGACTTGATGTGGGTGTAATCCTTTTTCTTCATTTTCTTTGATGAGTCCAAGTAAAGAGCATGGGAGAATCGGGGGTAAAGGATGATGAGGACGGCGCGCCCGTCGCTGCGCAAAATAAGTAAACCTCAAATTAGCCTCCACCGTGCAAATGAATGATTGAAATCGAAGGAAGGATATCCGCGCAGATGACTTACATGGGATGATAAGGCACGAGAATCGTCTCCTTGTCCTTATTGGCGACCATGAAATTGGCGATGTAGTCCCTCGCGTATTCATGGTGCTCTGGGCAGACTGCCAAGAAGGCCTCGTGCATGAAGTACGGGTCAGCGACACCAATATAAGGTATGTGCTCAATCCTGATGATGTAGTTCATGTGCAAGGCAAAAAGGCGGACAAACGTAAAATCCAACTTTTTCAAGTGAAACATGTCGAAGATGTAATCGAATCGAAGGAAGAACTTTTCCGCGGGGAATGTGTCAACGTAAAACCTTTGCCGTGGCACGTTAACCACGTAGAGTGGGTATCCTGGATTTTCCGAGGCGATTAGGCTTTTCTCTCTCTGCAGCACATCATCATGAAGTCTCCTTATATCACCGTATATGGCCTCTAACGCTGCCTTGGGTAGGATCGGATGACCGGGGATATGGTGTTTTGCCGCACCGGGGATAGGTATACGGTCTTGAACCCGAGGCTGCGGAGGCGGCTGGATCATAGAAGCAGCTTTGTTGCCTTTCCTCGCTCTCTTCCTATGCTTCTTTGGTACTGGAGGGTCGTCTATAATACGTTCAGCCTCCGGAGGCGGCAATTCAGGCACCGACTCATGTCGCTCAAACCCTGAGTGCTCATACTGCTGAGCCATCAATCCTCCGTCATCATAGGCGCCAGTATTGATAAACTGTAGAGTGTCATCGTCATCCTCATCCTCATCCATGGCATCGATATCATGCATTGCTTCTTCGACGGCGGTGACGTCATCAACGACTAATGGAGCCTCTTCCTCACCCCGTCCGCTATCACCCGGCACGACAGGCGACGCTAATTGGGTAGGTGGGGTGTTGATGTTCGTACCTTGCTGAGGCTGCGTGGTCGTGGGTGTGCTCCCGGCCGCCTCCAGACGAAGCAGACTCTTTAGCCACAACAGGACCCACCTCTTCCAATCGCCAAGCCACCGCGGGGTCTCGTCGTCATCTCCCCCTAGTACCGGAGGAGCCAAATTCTCGTGGCCCGGTTTGACACTGGCCACGTAAACCTTGTAGACGTCAGGGGGGATCGGCCGGCTGTGGAACAATAGTTCCTTCGGCTTCACTATCATCGCCTTCCCCACGTCCACCTTCTGGCCGCTGATAGTATACAATATGGTGCACGGGGTTTTGTCGGCCTGCAAAGACATGTCTGCGATGTGAGACATCCGAAAGGCAACGGAAACGGGAGATTATACATTTATTGAAGAGGGCCGGTGTGACAGGTACCATGAGGGCGTCGAGCTCAGCCAAAGACGAAGCACTGCCGAGCACGTCTGAGACGGAGGACGGGCTGCTATGAGCAGGTGCGGAAGCTGGTGCACGAGCTGGTGCAGGAGCAGGTGCTGGTGCAACGCTAGTCGAGCTGCTCCCGAAGAAGTTGGCAAGGGGAAAGTCCGCTGCATCTTTATTTGGATTTTCCCTGCTCCAAGCGATGATAGCCGGAAACAACACACAATACGAAGCTGCCATTTCCTCTTTTGCGGCAGCTACCGCTGCTTTGACTGTCTCGGTTGATTTCTTATCAACCGCAATCACAACCTTCTTGTCGATGTTTTCTTCAGTTAACCTCCGTCTTTCCTTTCTCTCCTCCGTGGTCTCACGGTAGTACTTCTTCCATGTGGCGCCTTCTCCGACGCCATGCACGCGTCCATACGACGGCCGAGTGTCCACCGGGAGTCCTTTCAATATGTTCAAGGCCCGGTTGAATGGGGTGTCCCACTTGGGCCTCGCCAACGCCTCAGACGGCGAGTCGCTTTCGGCCGCGATCCTGTGCTGCTCTCTCTGCAAAAGGAACAAGGATGTTTACAAATATGACAAAACGTGCAGTCTAATTGATCAGAAGCTAAAATTAGGGGGAAATTAAAAATTACCAGCAGTCTTATGAACTCCGTCGTGACCGCGTCCATCTCGAAAACCTTCTTCACTGGGTCCCAACAGTACCGGGCCCTGAGGACGTCATGCTCCTGCGGGACGGTGAACTCCGCCAAGGGGTCTGGGATGCCCAGACTTTTGCGTTCCGCGTCCTCCTTGGCCCATATGGACCTCTTCCCCGTGTAACCACGGCTTCCGAGGTGATGGCACCCCATGTTCCTCTCTTGAAGCCCCTTCATGTACTTTGACTTTTCTTTGGCAGCTTCGGCATCGCAAGCCGCCTTGAATATTTCAAACTGCTCTTCCGTAATTGTCGGATTATCCTTTACAATCTCGGAGTAGGGTTCCTTTTTGTCGATGATCCTTGCTTTCACCCTTACTTTCCAGGCGGCCAATGCGTCGCTAAACTTTCTTATGGTGCGTTTGTTTATCTTCTTCATTGCCGGGTCTTTATCTGGATTAGTATATTTCTTTTCATCCCGGCCCGGGAACAAGTATACCTTGTGCAGCTTCGTTAGGAGGGAGTGCTTCATATTTTCTATCTTCTTTAGTTTCTCATCGTTGATGGTGGCGGTTGTCCGTACGATGTAGCCTATTTGATTGTCGTAGCACGCTCGCGCTTCCTCAGGCTCTTTTGGCTCAAAATTGCCGTCGTCCACCTCCATGACCACCAGTCTAGTAGTGATGAGCTAGTCTGGGCGTCGACGTCTCCTCTTCGGTTTCGGTTGTATACCGGCTTCGCCAGTCTCGGTGCCGGTCTGGGTCTCAATGCCAGTCTCGGCGCCGGTCTCGATGTCGGTCTCGGATGTGACAGGTGGGCCCTGCAACAATAACCGTTGCTCGTCGAGAAGGTTCAAATAATTGTCTGCCGCCAGGTAGACGTCGCAATCACCAGAACCCTGTCCTTCATCGTTGCTAGCCATGTTTCCTATGATTAAATCTAGTCAATTAATTCTAGACCTAATAAAATGAATAATGTCATAAAAAAGGCCTATGTTTTGCAGGAACGTTGATTCCTTCCCGGTGCGGCAAATCCTGGGCACTCGATATGTCCTAGTTTGTAGCACAAGTCATGCCGAAATTCACGGAAAATTTCGGCATGACCTTTGCTAAAAAGTGGACAAATCGAGCACCTGAAATTTGCCGGAACGGAAATGAATCAACATTCCGGCGAAACATAGGCCACTCGGAATCATTCCCTGCAAACAACAAAAGGCCACTTGGGCACAATTGAACCACTTCAATGTTGCATATAACAGGACCACTTAAGAACATGTACATGAGCAACTACAACAGTAGATAAACATGAGCAAACACAATTGAGGAATTTCCATATATCATGACCACTTCAATGTTTGACACTTCAAGAAAATCTACACAAATTTCAAATTATGAACCCTAGAACTCAATTCAAATTATGTCCTAAATTTCTGTCATAATAAAAAATCAGTAAAAATTAGGAACCTAGTACACTTGCAGCACTGATAGAAATTTATATTTTTATACTGAATTTTTTCTCTAAAATAAACCCTACTGCCCTAATTAACATCTAGTTAAACCCTACTGCCCTAGTACTTAAGCATCAACAAGTACTAACTAATTAGATGAACCCTAGCTAGCTACTTAAGCATCTACAACTACTTAAGTACCCAATGATGAACCCTAGGAATTATACAACTACTTAAGCATACATTGGGTGCAGAACAACTATATAAGTACTTAAGCAACTATTTATACAACCCTATAATATATTTAGTTAACTACTTAAGCATATACAAGTTTGTCCTAAAAATAATATTTAGTTAAGTATTTAAGCATATACAAATTTGTCCTAAAAATTCAGTTAACTACTAATTTCATTCATTTAGGTCATTCATTTAACTTCACCTAATTAACCTAGTAAAACCCTACTTCGCTAACTAAAAAACATCTAATTAACATCTACTAGTACCACTACTGCCCTAACCTAATTAACCTAAGTTAATTCCTAGGGTCCTGTTATATGCTGCTACTTTACTGCCCTAACCTAATTAACCTATGTTAATCTAATTAACATCTACTAGTACCACTACTGCTAATTCCTAGGGTTCATAACTCAATTCACCTAAGTTAATTAACCTAGAGAGGGGTGGGGCTTACAGAGAGGAGGGCGTTGAGGGTGGCTCGGGGGAACGTTGCGGGGAGGCAGGGGCGTCGAGAGAGGCAGGGGCGGCGAGGAGCGGACGAGCTGTCTCCGGGGGCGCGCGGCTCCGGTGGCGGCGATGGCGCGCGGCTCCGGTGACGGCGACGGAGGCAGGGCGACGAGGGAGCAGGGGTGGCGAGGAGCAGACGAGGGTGTGGCTCCGGGGGCGCGCGGCTCGGGCGCAGGGGCGATCGACAGCGGCGACAGATCGATGGCGGGCGAGGGTGGGGGGAGAAGGGGAGAGGGGGAAAAGGATTTAGCAAAATTTTGAGCCCGCGCGTGTGGTTAAGTCAAATAAGCAGTAGCGCTGGCAAGCAAATCGCGCTATAGCTACGGTAGCTATAGCGCTTTCCACTAAAACGTGCTACTGCTACTGTAAGCAGCTATTTATTTTCTTTTTTCTTTTCTTTTATCTAAGGAACTTAGCTATAGCGCGGGAGCAGAAAAGCGCTACTGCTAAAGTAGCTATAGCGCTTTGTGAGAACAAGCGCTACTGCTATGCCTTTCTCCTCTATTTTTCTTTTTCTTTCTTTTTCTTTTTTTCATTTCTCCTTTTTCTATTTCTTTCATTTTCATTTATTTTTCTATTAATTTTTCTACTTATTTTCTTTTTCTTAGCAGTAGCGCTCTACCATTGAAACGCGCTGCTACAACGAACTTAGCAATAGCGTGTTTCACACAGGCTCGCTACTACTATTCCTAGCCTACCGGCAACAGTGTCGGAATTATAGTAGTAGCACGTTTTTTTCCAGACGCGCTACTACTATAACTATAGTTGTAGCGTGCTTTTGTGACAAGCGCTACTACTAAGTAGCAGTAGCGCCTAGTTTTGACCAGCGTTGCTGCTATACCTCTGTGTATAAAGTTTTCCCTAGTAGTGTCCCCCTGAAGCAACCTTCCATATCAATCCGATTCCAGCTGGCTATGCTCGTGTCGGGGTGGATGCAGTGATGTCGGGATATAACGATCTAGAGCTTGACATTCATGGAGGTGAAGGGGAGAGCACACTGCAAGAGGCCATACATCGTATCATTCTATGGAGAAAGGATTGCATCGTCTTTCCAAGGCCACCGACTCCTCCTCCAAGTCTGCCGCATCAGCCGACTCCTGCTCCTCCAAGTCCGCCACCACGTCAATCGACTCCTCCTCCTCCAAGTCCGGCACCGCGTCAGCCGAGTCCTCCTCCTCCAAGTCCGGCACCGCGTCAGCCGACTCCTCCTCCTCCAAGTCCGGCATGGCATCAGCCGACTCCTCCTCCAAGCCAGGCACCGCGTCAGTCGTCTCTGCCGCCTCAGCAACAACAGAAGAGAGGCACCGCAGCTACAGCGACTAGCGGTCCAACTGCATGCAAGAAATTCAGATATGGTCCAAGCCTCAAGGCTCCTCCAAAGTTGCCTTACGATTTCTCTGAGGAGGAAAACAATGCCATAATGGATGCCAAAGTGAAGGCCCATTTTGCACCGAAACCGCCCCCGCCGCCAAAGGAGAAAGTACCAGAGAAAATCGTACAACACTTTATTGATAATGCTCAACCGGCTGTGAAGAAAAGGGACTCAGACTATAAGCGCTCTATCAGGAAGTTATATTGTGCACAATCAGAGAAGGGGTCGAGCTCGAGCCAAGCAGTTGGTAAAAAAAGCGGGAAAACTGTTCCCCAGCTGGGATTACAGGCAGTGCAATCGATCCCCCGCTCATTGTACAAACACATGTGAGTACCGCCGATCAGCTAGTAATAACCGACCATCATAGATGGCAAGCTAAAGAGGCCGGTGTCACTGTTGAACAACTCCTAGGCATCGAGGAATTCCTCGGGTTTACAGAGGAGGAACTAAGATGGAAATATGTCCTCGGCCAACCTCTGGTCAAGCCTGAGGAGATCCCGCTTCTATCAACGAGAATGCACACATCGCATGAGTGGTACCTGAGAGAAGTAAAGAACGGGCGAGAGTCCCTCATGGTGAAAGTCAAGGAAGAGCATTACTTCCATGCAAAAGATTTGTGGGTTGAGTTTCAAGAAATGTTTCAGTTATTCAATCAAGACGCACTCGACAAATCTATCGTCAGTTGCTATTGTCTGTAAGTGATTTCTTTCTGTAATTTAAGTCTCTAGCTAGTTGTGCTCGTTCATTACCTGTAATTATCCTCACTATATTCTTTTCTGTGGTATTATGCAGAATGAAGATGTATGAAATGAAAAGAGATGGACGCTATGGCATTGGCTTCATTGACCCAAATACCATTAATCAAGAGACATGGTCACTTGAGACGTTGAGAAAAGACACAGAGATAAGCTTGCTAGAGTTTATGAAGCGACTAAATACCCAACCAGAAATACTACTTCCTTACAACTTTGGGTGAGTGTTACTGTCTTGTACTACAAATTCTGTTTTTGCTTACTAGATGTTAATAAGTGTAGTTGATGAGTTATGCAGATGCCCGCTTAATTATACAAACGTGTGCGCATGCAGTTTCCACTGGATCTTATTAATCATTGAAGTTGACGAGGGAAAAGTTCAAGTACTGGACTCACTATATAAAGATACTAATGAATACTCAATCGTGAAGGGGATGGTCGACAGGTAATTTCAATCATTATCGCACTATGTCGGCCTCTTTAGTTCATTTCCTGATATCAACTAATTAATAACTCCTTTATTCATTTTCTTTGCCGGCGGGCAGGGCTTGGCAAAAGTTAATCAAACAGTTTAAAGGCAAATGGAAACAAGATCTGAAATGGGTGCGACCCACGGTAGTTAAGTACTACTAGCTACATCCGTGCATCTCTTTAATTCTACTTTCAATACCATTATCATGCTTGATTAATTATTATCTTATTGAATTCTATTCTCGTAAAGTGCATGAGGCAGGCGCCGGGGAATAATTTATGTGCATACTACGTTTGGGAGAACATTCGCTTTATGACCGAAAGGAGCAAAACTAGAAGAAATCTTGACGTTCGTAAACACAATTCACAATTCTTTTTATCATGATCTAATATATATACACACAACTAATATATTCATATTGATCTTCTTTTCTAATAAAGATGCAATCGATGTGGGATAAGCTCCTACCAAAGGACCGCATACGAGCATTTCAAGAGGAAATTGCAGGATTTTTGCTTGACCAGGTCATAGATCCCCAAGGAGAATACCATTACACCTAATGCCTGCATGTGTAATGATCTGCAAATTGTAGGAGAAATTGTATGTACCAAATTGTATATATATATATATATATATGTGTGTGTGTGTGTGTGTGTGTGTGTGTGTGTGTGTGTGTGTGTGTGCATGGTCGTACGAGAGAAATTATATATATGATATATGATTAGTCGTACGAGAAATTCTATTATATATGACGTGTACAGTATGTAGTAGCAGTGGTACACGACTGCAGTACCATAAAATATGTTTGAAATGAAAAACAATTAAATGGAAAACACAAAATGAAAAGGAAAAATAAACCATAAATCATAAATCCTAAAACCCTAAACCCCTAAACCTCTAGTCTTGATTGGTATCACCAACCGGGACTAAAGGTCCCCCAGTCCCCAGCGCGGGTTCGTGCCACATGGTGGGCCTTTGGTCCCGGGCCGTGACTAACCGGGACTAAAAGGGGGGGGGGCTTTAGTCCCCACCCTTTAGTGCCGGTTGGTGAAGCGGCACTAAAGGCCCTTACGAACCGGGACTAAAACCCGATTCTGCACTAGTGATCATAGCTGTCTACATTCCTATCGCCCATCTTAACAATGGTGGGAGCCTGATTATAAAGCTTCTTGTGTCTGTAAGTGATAGCAGCCGGTCATGCAATGTCCTTCTGGTACCTGACGAGACTAAGCGGCAGCATATCCCTTGCACTGCGTGTCCACCGCTTGAGAATGTATTTTTCAGGGATATGGGTGACCTCAAGATATACCATAACCTATGAGTATAAGAGTGTGTATTGTGGATTAGTATATGTTGCATCAATGTTGTATATATGGAAATAAACATGAAAATAGACTTGATACTATTCGGGACAGGGCAATTACCTTGAGTGAGTGGCAGCAGAGAAGACCAGAATGTTCAAAACTTCCACTCACATACAAATTCTTCAAGTTCACCCAATACCTCAACACGGAATTCTTCGTTTTAATCTTAACTAGTTCAGGGTCGTATTGAAAAGGTTGACTGTTAACAGTACGAACGGGCCACATAGCAGAGAAACAACAGCAGACATGTGAGTTTGTCCTAGCTCTCTGTAAGCCGGCTCTCATGTGACATAAGCCGCCGTTTTAACCATGACGAGTTCAGGGTCTTAATTAAAAGATTGGCTGTCAAGAGTATGGTGGGTCACCTGGCGGAGTAGCAAGTTGCAAACAGGCAGGTTTAAATCATAGTGTGGCATGGAAGACGATCAAGAGGGTAAGACAGCTATACTCGTTGAGTAGGAAGCCCCCAAGTGACCCATAATATGGCATGGAAGCCGATCTAGAGGGTAAGATGGCTATACTCATTGAGTAGGAAGCCCCCATGTGACCCATAATATGGCATGGAAGCCAATCAAGAGGGTAATATAGCTATACTCGTTGATTAGGAAGCCCCCAAGTGACCCATAATATGGCATGGAATCCGATCAAGAGGGTAAGATAGCTATACTCGTTGAGTAGAAAGCCCCCAAGTGACCCATAATATGATAAGCCAATAAGGCAGGATACCCATGTTCGAACCGTGCATCATGGCAGCAAGTTCTCTTTGGCAACCCTTAATTTTTCTTGAGAATTCGAACTTGCGAGAGATGGATTCTTCTTGACCCAGACATTGAGCCACATATTGAGGGCTCAAAACTTTGTGAGAGACAGATTTCCCTTGAGCCGGATTTTGAACCAGAATCTTTTCTGATAACCCGGAATCTTTCTTTTGAGCCGGAACCTTCTGATTGCCCTGTCACTTTTTTAAGCCGGAAATTTTCTGACAGCCTTTAAACTTTTACCAATGTGGCAGTAGCCTCCGGGACCGGGTTATTTTCCCTCCAATGACCCGTGGTTCTTGAATTTGCTGAAACCGGCAAAATTTGCTGAGTCATGTCTGTGTAGCCCCCGAGTCTTAAGACAACTCGACGAGTTGGCTTGATACTCTCCATACTTGGTCATGGCATAAATCGGCATATAGTTGACAGCAGAACACTGGAATGTATTGAAGCTGGAAGCAAAGTGGCATGTTGATGATCTTCGCGACACTCATTGTATATCCTTGGCGTTGATAACGCGATGCGAATCCACGGAAGGTTGAGGTCGACCGTGGCGGGTTATAAATGATCCGGTATGAGTTCTGTCAGTAACCCGACCAATGGTTCATCCCGGCTGGTTGTTGAAGTTAAACAAACCGAAGTGGCAGCGACTTACACACCTGTTCATCGAGCCATCCGGTGGAGGCTGATAATAAATCATTTTTTGCTTCAGAGTTGTTGGAATAGACCGGGCCACAAGAGCGGCGACTTGTGTGCGCTCACTAAGCAGCCCGTGCGGACGAATGCGGCTCCGGTTTGTTGATGTAGACGCGGGGGTCGGTCGCGGCATTTCGAAGCCGGCGTGGACGTATGAGTTGAGTCGGCCGCGGCGTTGTAAACTGGCATATCGCGTGAGTCGGTTGTGGCGTCTGGAAGACGGCGTCGGGCGAGTCAGGCAAACGGCGTTGTAAACCAGTGCGAACGGGCGAGTCAGTAGCGGCATTGTAAGCCGGCGCCGACGCGCGGGTCAACCATGGCGGGTTGATGTAGATCTGACCCCAAAGGCGGCGGCTTGCGCACATGTCCATCAGCGTGGCACGAACGGATGTTGGTCGCCAGATTGTGCCGTCGGGCACTCCGTACCCGTGATATGATGTCACTTTTATAGTGAATCCTTGCCCTGCACATTTAAAATATACATGCCAGAGTATTGTTCTTTGATGAAAATATGTGCTAATAAAATAGACTTAGATGGATATCACCTGTTTTGTCCGGACGACAACAGATCCGTATGTAGCATCCGTAGATAATCTGGTAATGGTACGGTCCATGAAACACAGAACTTCTGGAATGCACCAATTTGTTTGCTAGCAGGCCGCTTAGCCCTAAACTGTCAGTTCCACTCAATCGAGCTATTTTGCAAAGGCAGTTTGTCTGCTGTCTTGAGAAGGCCCAGCTTGCTATAACAGTGCTCCAAAACCGAATGGATGGGACTGGCAAATTTACTTCCAAACTCAAAAAGGATTTGAAAGTTTGTCGCCCATAGTCTTCTCTGTAGACTGCACTGGTGCCAAGGATGCTTCGTTGATTTGTTGCCTCAAATTTGGTCTGAACCAACCATACTTTAAACGGAATGTTGAAGGGCTGTCGACAGCGACATAATCAGCCGCAGTGCAAAAATCATTAAGAGCCCATTTTTTACTGCTGGCTATGCTGTCCGGCCGAGCATTGTATGGGAAGAGCATGAGGTCGCCTTTTGTACAATGAGACGACCTATTTTGTGTTAAGATGTTGCAAAATTGAGGAAATTTTCTTTCGAGGAGCCAAATTCAACTCCAGGGTAAGGATTGTGTTTCGCCTGCTGTAGAACCTCGTGAATCACCTCTTCTATAGGAAAAAACTGAAGCTTCATTTTTCCAGAATAATTTGGCCGTTGAGCAGATACGTTTGTCAAGCTAAGAAATGGTACTTCCACAGAGCTATCACCCTTCAATGCAATCTTACTATCAGTAAACGATTAACTATCTCCCTTTCTGCATTTAATCCCAACATTGTCTGGTGACTTGTGGGTATATTTGCCTGGCTTCAGGCAATGCTTCTAAGGATTTTGCATGATTCCCTGATATTCGTCAACAGTAGCAGCTATCAGGTTCAGTTTTTATCCAGCCGTAGAAGACTTCTACCTTTGCTTGGCGCAGAGGCGACTGGTTCAGGTTCAGTTTTTTTTTAATGAGCCGGACAAGTACTAATACCAGCAGTATTTGAACCTTTTTCAATCGATATAAAACAAAACCAATCTCGGGCTGGTTGTGGCGATTTCGATGGGCGGCCTGATACCTTTCGAGGAGGTCTCAGAGTTATAATGATTATGTCTCCGCCTGTGCGTGTTGCTGCAGCTTTGTTGTTGGTCTCGGCAGTAGCAGACATCGATCCGTCGCCACAGACGTGTGCGGCGGCGCTTACGACGAAACCCTCGATTCTGATGTAGATCTTTCCAAACAGGCTCTTCTTCACGGGAAAAAATTGCGAACTTCTCGATCCCTGAGAGAAATCCCTCCAAAAACACAACATCACCGTGCGCTAGCCCCATGGTGGGCGTCAACTGTCATGGTTTTGTCACGGCAGATGTCCTAGTGTGAAGACTTAGTTGTGAGGCCAACGCATCTAAGTGGTAGCTTGAACGGGGTTGAGCGGGACGAGAGACGTGAGATTTACCCAGGTTCGGCCCCTCACGATGGAGGTAAAAGCCTACATCCTGCTTGATTCATATTGATGATGATGATGATGATGATGATTTCGGTTACAAGGGCGGTGTTTTGCTACCTCTATCTCGAGAGCATCTACTTTGATCTTGTCTAAGACTAGTCTGTTTGTCTCAAACTTGTCCCTCTTGGGGTGGCTTGCCCCTTCTTATATAAGTTGAAAGGGTGGCTTACATGAATAGTCCTAGTAGGATTAGAACTACTCTATTACAAGTGGAATCCTAGTCTTGCTTCCTTTGTAAGGAAAATAATCCTTATGCCTTTCTTCTTAAGACGGCCCACCATAACATGAGTCGGCCTTCCCATAAGCCGCCTTCTGGGCCGTTGGGTCTTGTCGCTCGTCTGATCCGCCTGCCGGGTCACTAGTGAGTCGCCAAGTTCGGGCGGGTCACTAGTGAGTCGCCAAGATGGGCCGGGTCATCTCGCCAAGTTCGAGCGGGTCACTAGTGAGTCGCCAAGATTGGCCGGGTCATCCTTCAGACCGGGTTATACCGCGGGGTATATCCTCAACACTATATAACCAACTTGAATGGCGGACAAGGTATACACACGTAGGGATGACTTCCTGAACGAAATAGGACCCTGAATCATACAACTGCTCACCGAATTTCTCGAACATTGTCCTAGTATATATTTCGCTTGCATGTCGTCCAATGGGTAGCTTAACCTTCAATACATCTCCACCCTGGCCAAAGAATGAAATATGGAATCAGCATACATAAATGAATGAATGGTGAAATAATGAAATTCAGGATCAGTGCTATAAGCAGGTGTACCAGGGATGTCCGCTTCTCTTGATAGCTCTATTCCGAATCCCTGTCAAACTCGATTTTGGAGTACTGCTTGACTAACAAATGCATTGGACATCCAGACGGTATGTATCCTTTCAACATGGGATTTACGCTCTCGCTCCTCTGCCATGTTTGCACAGAAAACGCCTTTAAAGTAGAGTTTGGCCCACTTGTGCCTAACCTCATATATTTGTGTAAGGTATGGATATTTCTCGAGACCGTATTTGCACAGCATAGTAGACCATCCATCCTCAACCACCTTCTCGGTCAGCATGTCATTTACTAGCTTGTGAAATTCAGGTTTAAATTCGGATCCTTTCCGAGAATACAATGGCCCTATACTTTCTTTCGCCTTCCTCATGACACACTAGTACAGAATCGGGCTATTGTCCCGGTTCGTAAGGCCCTTTAGTACCGGTTCTGGAACTGGCACTAAAGGGTGGGGACTAAAGCCCCCCAACCCTTTAGTCCCGGTTCAACACGAACCGGGACCAAAGGCCCACCACGTGGCACGAGCCCGCGCCGGGGGCCTGGGGGCCTGTAACCAACCGGGACTAAAAGGTTTAGGGGTTTGTGGATTTATGATTTATTTTTCGTTTTAGTTTTGTGTTTTCCATTTAATTCTTTTTCATTTCAAACATATTTTACGCTACAACATATTGTACACGTTATGCATATATATAAATAGAATTTCTGGTAGAATCGATCATATATATATCATCGAATTTCTCGCACGACCATTCACATACACATATATATATATATATACAATTTGGCATATACACAATTTCTCCTACAATTTGCAGATCATTACATGGATGCATTACAGCTTGTAATAGTATTCTTCATTGGGATCTATGACCTGGTCAAGCAAAAATCCTGCTATTTCCTCTTGAATTGCTCGTACGCGATTCTCTGGTAGGAGCTTATCCCGCATGTCACTTATCTTTAAAGAAGGAGATCAATATGCATGTATTAGTTGTGTGTGTATATATTAGATAATGATGTAAAAATTGTGAATAGTGTTCTGGCAAACGTACCCATTGGTATCTATCATTTCTGCTCCTTTCGGACGTCATCATGCGAATATTCTCGCAAACGTAGTATGCACATAAATCAGTCCCCGGCGCTTGCTTCAGGGCCTTTACGAGAATAGAATTCAATCAGATAATAATTAATCAAGCATGACAATGGTATTGATACTAGAATTAAAGATATTCACGGATGTAGCTAGCTAGTACTAACTACTTAATTAATTACCTTGGGTCGACACCATTTCAGCTGTTGTTTCCATTGGCCTTGAACCTGTTTGATGAACTTTTACCAAGCCCTGCCCGCCGGCAAAGAAAATGAATAAAAGAGTTATTAATTAGTCGATATCAAGAAATGACGAACTAAAGAGGCTGACATATAGTTCGATAATGATTGAAATTACCTGTCGACCATCCCCCTCACGATTGTGCAGTCATTAACGTCTTTAAGTAGTGAGTCCAGTACTTGAACTCTTCCCTCGTCAACTTCAATGATTAGTAGGATCCAGTGGAAACTGCATGCGCACACGTTTGTATAATTAAGCGGGCATGTGCATAACTCATCAACTACACTTATTAACTGTTGGGGAACGTAGCAGAATTTTAAAATTTTCTACGCATCACCAAGATCAATCTATGGAGTCATCTAGCAACGAGTGAGAGGGGAGTGTATCTACATACCCTTGTAGATCGCGAGCGGAAGCGTTCAAGAGAACGGGGTTGATGGAGTCGTACTCGTCGTGATCCAAATCACCGATGACCGAGCGCCGAACGGACGGCACCTCCGCGTTCAACACACGTACGGAGCAGAGACGTCTCCTCCTTCTTGATCCAGCAAGGGGGGAGGAGAGGTTGATGGAGATCCAGCAGCACGACGGTGTGGTGGTGGAAGCAGCGGGATTTCAGCAGGGCTTCGCCAAGCGCTACTGGAGGAGGAAGAGGTGTCACGGGAGGGAGAGGGAGGCGCCAGGGGCTGAGCTGTTTCTCCCATGCACCTCCCTACTATATATAGGGGTGGAGGGGGCTGGTTTCTTGCCCTCCAAGTCCATTGGGGCGTTGGCAAAGGTGGAAGGAAAGAAATCCCATCCTTTCCCTTCCCCACCGATTGTTATCCCCCTTTTTTAGGGATCTTGATCTTATCCCTTCGGGATATGATCTTATTCCTTCTAAGGGGGAATCTTGGTGCGCCTTGACTAGGGGTGTGGGGCCTTGCCCCCACTACCCACGTTCATGTGGGTCCCCCCATGCAGGTGGGCCCCACTCCGGAACCTTCTAGAACCTTCTCGGTACAATACCGAAAAATCCCGAACATTTTCCGGTGGCCAAAATAGGACTTCCCATATATAAATCTTTACCTCCGGAGCATTCCGGAACTCCTCGTGACGTCCAGGATCTCATCCGAGACTCCGAACAACCTTCGGGTTACCGCATACTAATATCTCTATAACCCTAGCGTCACCGAACCTTAAGTGTGTAGACCCTACGGGTTCGGGAGACACGCAGACATGACCGAGACGACTCTCCGGTCAATAACCAACAGCGGGATCTGGATACCCATGTTGGCTCCCACATGCTCCTCGATGATCTCATCGGATGAACCACGATGTCGAGGATTCAATCAATCCCGTACGCAATTCCCTTTGTCTATCGGTACGATACTTGCCCGAGATTCGATCGTCGGTATCTCGATACCTTGTTCAATCTCGTTACCGGCAAGTCTCTTTACTCGTTTCCGTAACACATCATCCCATGAACAACTCCTTGATCACATTGAGCTCATTATGATGATGTCCTACCGAGTGGGCCCAGAGGTACCTCTCCGTTACATGGAGTGACAAATCCCAGTCTCGATTCGTGCCAACCCAACAGATACTTTCGGAGATACCCGTAGTGCACCTTTATAGCCACCCAGTTACGTTGTGACGTTTGGTGCACCCAAAGCACTCCTACGGTATCCGGGAGTTGCACAATCTCATGGTCTAAGGAAAAGTTACTTGACATTGGAAAAGCTTTAGCAAACGAACTACACGATCTAGTGCTAGGTTTTAGGATTGGGTCTTGTCCATCACATCATTCTCCTAATGATGTGATCCCGTTATCAATGACATCCAATGTCCATGGTCAGGAAACCGTAACAATCTATTGATCAACGAGCTAGTCAACTAGAGGCTTACTAGGGACATGTTGTGGTCTATGTATTCACACATGTATTACGATTTCCGGATAACACAATTATAGCATGAATAACAGACAATTATCATGAACAAGGAAATATAATAATAACCATTTTATTATTGCCTCTAGGGCATATTTCCAACAGTCTCCCACTTGCACTAGAGTCAATAATCTAGTTACATTGTGATGAATCGAACTCCCATAGAGTACTGGTGTTGATCATGTTTTGCTCGTGAAAGAGGTTTAGTCAACGGATCTGCTACATTCAAATCCGTGTGCACTTTACAAATATCTATGTCTCCATCTTGAACATGTTCACGTATGGAGTTGAAGCGACGCTTGATATGCCTGGTCCTTTTGTGAAACCTGGGCTCCTTGGCAAGGGCAATAGCTCCAGTGTTGTCACAGAAGAGAGCCATTGGACCCGACGCATTTGGAATGACTCCTAGGTCGGTGATGAACTCCTTCATCCATACTGCTTCGTGTGCTGCCTCCGAGGCTGCTATGTACTCCGCTTCGCATGTAGAACCCGCCACGACGCTTTGCTTGCAACTGCACCAGCTTACCGCTCCACCATTCAAAATACACACGTATCCGGTTTGTGACTTGGAGTCATCCGGATCTGTGTCGAAGCTAGCGTCAACGTAACCCTTTACGACGAGCTCTTCGTCACCTCCATATACGAGAAACATATCCTTAGTCCTTTTCAGGTACTTCAGGATGTTCTTGACCGCTGTCCAGTGTTCCTTGCCGGGATTACTTTGGTACCTACCTACCAAACTTACAGCAAGGTTTACATCAGGTCTGGTACACAGCATGGCATACATAATAGACCCTATGGCTGAGGCATAGGGGATGACACTCATCTCTTCTATATCTTTTGCCGTGGTCGGGCATTGAGCCGAGCTCAATTTCACACCTTGCAATACAGGCAAGAACCCCTTCTTGGACTGATCCATATTGAACTTCTTCAATATCTTATCAAGGTATGTGCTTTGCGAAAGACCTATGAGGCGTCTCGATCTATCTCTATAGATCTTGATGCCTAATATATAAGCAGCTTCTCCAAGGTCCTTCATTGAAAAACACTTATTCAAGTACGCCTTTATACTTTCCAAGAATTCTATATCATTTCCCATCAGCAGTATGTCATCCACATATAATATGAGAAATGCTACAGAGCTCCCACTCACTTTCTTGTAAACACAGGCTTCTCCATAAGTCTGTGTGAACCCAAACGCTTTGATCATCTCGTCAAAGCGAATGTTCCAACTCCGAGATGCTTGCACCAGCCCATAGATTGAGCGCTGGAGCTTGCATACCTTGTCAGCATTCTCAGGGTCGACAAAACCTTCCGGTTGTATCATATACAACTCTTCCTTAAGAAAACCATTAAGGAATGCCGTTTTGACGTCCATTTGCCATATCTCATAATCATAGTATGCGGCAATTGCTAACATGATTCTGACGGATTTCAGCTTCGCTACGGGTGAGAAAGTCTCATCGTAGTCAACCCCTTGAACTTGTCGATAACCCTTAGCGACAAGCCGAGCCTTATAGATGGTCACATTACCATCCGCGTCAGTCTTCTTAAAGATCCATTTATTTTCTATGGCTTGCCGATCATCGGGCAAGTCAGTCAAAGTCCATACTTCGTTTTCATACATGGATCCTATCTCGGATTTCATGGCTTCAAGCCATTTGTCGGAATCCGGGCCCGCCATCGCTTCTTCATAGTTCGAAGGTTCACTGTTGTCTAACAACATGATTTCCAGGACAGGATTGCCGTACCACTCTGGTGCGGAACGTGTCCTTGTGGACCTTCGAAGTTCAGTGGTAGCTTGATCATGATCATTATCATTAACTTCCTCTCTAGCCGGTGCAGGCTCCACAGAAACATTTTCCTGTGCTGCGCTACTCTCCGGTTCGAGGGTCATCTCATCAAGCTCCACTTTCCTCCCACTTACTTCTTTCGATAGAAACTCTTTCTCTAGAAAGGATCCATTCCTGGCAACAAAGATCTTGCCCTCGGATCTTAGGTAGAAGGTATACCCAATAGTTTCCTTAGGGTATCCTATGAATACGCATTTTTCCGACTTGGGTTCGAGCTTCTCTGGTTGAAGTTTCTTCACATAAGCATCGCATCCCCAAACTTTCAGAAACGACAGCTTAGGTTTCTTCCCAAACCATAATTCATACGGTGTCGTCTCAACGGATTTTGACGGTGCCCTATTTAAAGTGAATGCGGCAGTCTCTAAAGCATAACCCCAAAAGGATAGCGGTAAATCGGTAAGAGACATCATAGATCGCACCATATCCAATAGAGTGCGATTACGACATTCGGACACACCATTACGCTGAGGTGTTCCAGGCGGCGTGAGTTGTGAAACAATTCCACATTTCCTTAAGTGTGTGCCAAATTCATGACTCAAATATTCTCCTCCACGATCTGATCGTAAGAACTTTATTTTCTTGTCACGTTGATTCTCAACCTCACTCTGAAATTCCTTGAACTTTTCAAAGGTCTCAGACTTGTGCTTCATCAAGTAGACATACCCATATCTACTCAAATCATCGGTGAGGGTGAGAACATAACGATAACCACCGCGAGCCTCAACACTCATTGGACCACACACATCAGTATGTATGATCTCCAATAAGTTGGTTGCTCGCTCCATTGTTCCGGAGAACGGAGTCTTGGTCATCTTGCCCAAGAGGCATGGTTCGCATCTGTCAAATGATTCATAATCAAGAGACTCCAAAAGTCCATCTGCATGGAGTTTCTTCATGCGTTTAACACCGATATGACCAAGGCGGCAGTGCCACAAGTATGTGGAACTATCGTTATCAACCTTGCATTTCTTGGCATTCACATTATAAACATGTGTAACATCACGTTCGAGATTCAATAAAAATAAACCATTCACCAGCGGGGCATGACCATAAAACATATCTCTCATATAAATAGAACAACCATTATTCTCAGATTTAAATGAGTAGCCATCTCGCATTAAGCGAGATCCATATACAATGTTCATGCTCAAAGCTGGTACTAAATAACAATTATTGAGGTTTAAAACTAATCCCGTAGGTAGATGCAGAGGTAGCGTGCCGACGGCGATCACATCGACCTTGGAACCATTCCCGACGCGCATCGTCACCTCGTCCTTTGCCAGTCTACGCTGATTCCGCAGTTCCTGCTTTGAGTTACAAATATGAGCAACCGCACCGGTATCAAATACCCAGGAACTACTACGAGTGCTGGTAAGGTACACATCAATTACATGTATATCATATATACCTTTGGTATTGCCGGCCTTCTTGTCCGCCAAGTACTTGGGGCAGTTTCGCTTCCAGTGACCGTTTCCCTTGCAATAAAAGCACTCAGTCTCAGGCTTGGGTCCATTCTTCGACTTCTTCCTGGCAGCTGGCTTACCAGGCGCGGCAACTCCCTTGCCGTCCTTCTTGAAGTTCTTCTTACCCTTGCCCTTCTTGAACTTAGTGGTTTTATTCACCATCAACACTTGATGTTCCTTTCTGATCTCTGCCTCCGCTGACTTCAGCATCGCATATACCTCAGGAATGGTCTTTTCCATCCCGTGCATGTTGAAGTTCATCACGAAGCTCTTGTAGCTAGGTGGAAGCGACTGAAGGATTCTGTCAACGACCGCGTCATCCGGGAGATTAACTCCCAGCTGAGACAAGCGGCTGTGCAACCCAGACATTTTGAGTATGTGCTCGCTGACAGAACTATTTTCCTCCATCTTACAGCTGTAGAACTTATCGGAGACTTCATATCTCTCGATCCGGGCATGAGCTTGGAAAACCATTTTCAGCTCTTCGAACATCTCATATGCTCCGTGATGCTCAAAACGCTTTTGGAGCCCCGGTTCTAAGCTGAAGAGCATGCCGTACTGAACGAAGGAGTAATCATCGGTGCGTGTCTGCCAAACGTTCAAATCGTCTGGCAGTGCTGGGAGAGCAGGTGGGTCACCTAACGGTGCTTCAAGGACATATGATTTCTTGGCAGCTATGAGGATAATCCTCAGGTTACGGACCCAGTCCGCATAGTTGCTACCATCGTCTTTCAGCTTGTTTTTCTCTAGGAACGCGTTGAAGTTGAGGGTAACATTAGCGTTGGCCATTTGATCTACAAGATAGATATGTATCATTTAGACTAAGTTCATGACAGTTAAGTTCATCTAATCAAATTATGTAATGAACTCCCACTCAGATAGACATCCCTCTCGTCATCTAAGTGATTACATGATCCGAATCGACTAGGCCGTGTCCGATCATCACGTGAGACGGACTAGTCATCAACGGTGAACATCCCCATGTTGATCGTATCTTCTATACGACTCATGCTCGACCTTTCGGTCTCTTGTTTTCCGAGGCCATGTCTGTACATGCTAGGCTCGTCAAGTCAACCTAAGTGTATTGCTGTGTAAATCTGGCTTACACCCGTTGTATTCGAACGTTAGAATCTATCACACCCGATCAACACGTAGTGCTTCGAAACAACGAACCTTCGCAACGGTGCACAGTTAGGGGGAACACTTTCTTGAAATTTTAGTAAGGGATCATCTTATATATGCTACCGTCGTTCTAAGCAAATAAGATGCAAAAACATGATAAACATCTCATGCAATCAAAATAGTGACATGATATGGCCATTATCAATTTGCTCCTTTTGATCTCCATCTTCGGGGCTCCATGATCATCATCGTCACCGGCATGACACCATGATCTCCATCATCATGATCTCCATCATCGTGTCTTCATGAAGTTGTCTCGCCAACTATTACTTCTACTACTACGGCTAACGGTTAGCAATAAAGTAAAGTAATTACATGGCGAATTTCAATGACACGCAGGTCATATAATAAATTAAGACAACTCCTATGGCTCCTGCCGGTTGTCATACTCATCGACATGCAAGTCGTGATTCCTATTACAAGAACATGATCATCTCATACATCACATATATCATTCATCACATCCTTTGGCCATATCACATCACAAAGCACTTGCTGCAAAAACAAGTTAGACGTCCTCTAATTGTTGTTGCAAGTTTTTACGTGGCTGCTATAGGTTTCTAGCAAGAACATTTCTTAGCTACGCCAAAACCACAACGTGATATGCCAATTTCTATTTACCCTTCATAAGGACCCTGTTCATCGAATCCGATCCGACTAAAGTGGGAGAGACAGACACCCGCTAGCCACCTTATGCAACTAGTGCATGTCAGTCGGTGGAACCTGTCTCACGTAAGCGTACGTGTAAGGTCGGTCCGGGCCGCTTCATCCCACAGTGCCGCCGAATCAAGATAAGACTAGTAACGGCAAGAAGATTGACAAATCGACGCCCACAACTACTTTGTGTTCTACTCGTGCAAGATACTACGCATAGACCTAGCTCATGATGCCACTGTTGGGGAACGTAGCAGAATTTTAAAATTTTCTACGCATCACCAAGATCAATCTATGGAGTCATCTAGCAACGAGTGAGAGGGGAGTGTATCTACATACCCTTGTAGATCGCGAGCGGAAGCGTTCAAGAGAACGGGGTTGATGGAGTCGTACTCGTCTTGATCCAAATCACCGATGACCGAGCGCCGAACGGACGGCACCTCCGCGTTCAACACACGTACGGAGCAGAGACGTCTCCTCCTTCTTGATCCAGCAAGGGGGGAGGAGAGGTTGATGGAGATCCAGCAGCACGACGGTGTGGTGGTGGAAGCAGCGGGATTTCAGCAGGGCTTCGCCAAGCGCTACTGGAGGAGGAAGAGGTGTCACGGGAGGGAGAGGGAGGCGCCAGGTGCTGAGCTGTTTCTCCCATGCACCTCCCCACTATATATAGGGGTGGAGGGGGCTGGTTTCTTGCCCTCCAAGTCCATTGGGGCGTTGGCAAAGGTGGAAGGAAAGAAATCCCATCCTTTCCCTTCCCCACCGATTGTTATCCCCCTTTTTTAGGGATCTTGATCTTATCCCTTCGGGATATGATCTTATTCCTTCTAAGGGGGAATCTTGGTGCGCCTTGACTAGGGGTGTGGGGCCTTGCCCCCACTACCCACGTTCATGTGGGTCCCCCCATGCAGGTGGGCCCCACTCCGGAACCTTCTAGAACCTTCTCGGTACAATACCGAAAAATCCCGAACATTTTCCGGTGGCCAAAATAGGACTTCCCATATATAAATCTTTACCTCCGGACCATTCCGGAACTCCTCGTGACGTCCAGGATCTCATCCGAGACTCCGAACAACCTTCGGGTTACCGCATACTAATATCTCTATAACCCTAGCGTCCCCGAACCTTAAGTGTGTAGACCCTACGGGTTCGGGAGACACGCAGACATGACCGAGACGACTCTCCGGTCAATAACCAACAGCGGGATCTGGATACCCATGTTGGCTCCCACATGCTCCTCGATGATCTCATCGGATGAACCACGATGTCGAGGATTCAATCAATCCCGTACGCAATTCCCTTTGTCTATCGGTACGATACTTGCCCGAGATTCGATCGTCGGTATCTCGATACCTTGTTCAATCTCGTTACCGGCAAGTCTCTTTACTCGTTTCCGTAACACATCATCCCGTGAACAACTCCTTGATCACATTGAGCTCATTATGATGATGTCCTACCGAGTGGGCCCAGAGGTACCTCTCCGTTACATGGAGTGACAAATCCCAGTCTCGATTCGTGCCAACCCCACAGATACTTTCGGAGATACCCGTAGTGCACCTTTATAGCCACCCAGTTACGTTGTGACGTTTGGTGCACCCAAAGCACTCCTACGGTATCCGGGAGTTGCACAATCTCATGGTCTAAGGAAAAGTTACTTGACATTGGAAAAGCTTTAGCAAACGAACTACACGATCTAGTGCTAGGCTTAGGATTGGGTCTTGTCCATCACATCATTCTCCTAATGATGTGATCCCGTTATCAATGACATCCAATGTCCATGGTCAGGAAACCGTAACAATCTATTGATCAACGAGCTAGTCAACTAGAGGCTTACTAGGGACATGTTGTGGTCTATGTATTCACACATGTATTACGATTTCCGGATAACACAATTATAGCATGAATAACAGACAATTATCATGAACAAGGAAATATAATAATAACCATTTTATTATTGCCTCTAGGGCATATTTCCAACATTAACATCTAGCTAGTAAGCAAAAACAGAATTTGTAGTACAAGACAGTGTCACTCACCCGAAGTTGCAAGGAAGTAGTATGTCTGGTTGGGTATTTAGTCGCTTCATAAACTCTAGCAAGCTTTTCTCTGTGTCTTTTCTTGAATATTCTTTTGACCATACTTCTTGATTAATGGTATTTGGGTCAATGAACCTAATGCCATAGCGTCCAGCTTTTTTCATTTCATACATCTTCATTCTGCATAATACCATAGAAAATAATATAGTGAGGATAATTACAGGTAATGATCAACGAGAACTACAGCTAGCTAGAGATTTAAATTACAGAAAGAAATCACTTACAAACAATAGCAACTAATGATAGATTTGTTGAGTGTGTCTTGATTGAATAACTGAAACAGTTCTTGAAACTCAACCCACAGAGCATTTTCATGGTAGTAATGCTCTGGCTTGACTCTCACCATGAGGGGCTCTCGATCGGTAGTCTTGGCTTCTCTCGTGTACCATTCATGCAATTCATACATTCTCGTTGATAGACGCTTGATCTCCTCAGGCTTGACCAGAGGTTCGCCGCGGGCATATTTCCGTTTTAGTTCCTCCTCTTTAAACGTTTCCATGGAATCGATCTCTAGGAGTTGATAAACAGTGACACCGGCCTCTTCAGCCATCCTTCTATGATCGTCGGTTATTACCAGCTGATCGGCGCCGGTACTCACATGTCTTGGTACAATGAGCGGGGGGATCGATTGCACCGCCTGTTCTCCCAGCTAGGGAACAGTTTTCCTGCTTTTTTTGTCAGCTGCTTGGCTCGATCTCGAGCTCGACTCCTTTTTTTGTGCTTGATATGACTTCTTGATTTGGCGCTCATAGTCTGAGTCCCTATGCTTGGGAGCTGGTGGTTCAGCCATACGAATAAAGTGGTCAATGACATGCTTAGGTACTTTCTCCTCTGGCGACGGGGCCGGTTTCGGTCCAAAATGGGCCTTCACTTCGGCTTCATTTTCCTCTTCAGTCAGGTCATAAGGCAACCTCGGAAGAGGCTTGAGGCTTGGACCAAATCTGTATTTCTTGCCTCCTGTTGTACCGCTAGCCACCGTAGCTGTGGCGCCTCTCTTCCGTTGTTGCTTAGGCGGCGGAGCCCGCTGAGGCGGTGAAGACGGCTGATGCGGTGCCTAACTTGGAGGAGGAGTTGGCTGACACGGTGCCGGACTTGGAGGAGGAGGAGTCGGCTGACGCGGTGCCGAACTTGGAGGAGGAGGAGGAGTGGACTGACGCGGTGCCGGACTTGGAGGAGCAGGAGTCTGTTGAGGCGGTGGCTGACCTAGAGGAGCGGGAGTCTGCTGACGCGGTGGCGGACTTGGACGAGGAGCCGGCTGACGCGGTGTCGGTGGCCTTGGAAAGACGATGCAATCCTTTCTCCATAGAATGATACGATGTATGGCCTCTTCCAGTGTGCGCTCGTCATCACCTCCAGGAATGTCAAGCTCTAGCCCCGAATATTGTGCCACCACTTCATCAACCCCGACACGAGCATAGCCAGGCGGAATCGGATTGCAATGGAAGGTTGCTTCAGGTTGATTTGTATAAGCAACGCCGTCCACCACCTTCATGGACATGTTTTCATTTTAAAGTGTAGCTCACAAGTTGTCGTATCTATGATATCATCCACAGGGTATCTATCCAGCAGTGCATCATCGCCCGGGGCGGAACCCACGCTGCTTCTCGGCATGGATGGGATGTTGCTATCCAATGCTGGATCCGCTAGCTGCTGCCACTGCTGAGACCCCCTTTTCCTGCCTAAGTGAGTCGATCAGCTGCTGCTGCCGCTGGAAAGCGAGTGCCAACTCCACGTGCCTTGATTCTAGGCCTTGAAGGCGGTCTGCTTCCTGCTTCCTCTGCTCCTCCTCCAGTTCCTCTTCTTCTTCTCCTGCTGCTTCTTTCTCGCACGGCTTCTGTAGTTGGCGTTCCAGTCCACAAACCCCTCAAACCACGGAACAACGCCTTTGCCTCGTGTTCTTCCCGGGTGTTCAGGATTCTTCAGTGCACGCGTAAGCTCGTCGTTCTCTCTGTTGGGCGTGAACACCCCTGTTCGAGCCTCTTCTATTGCAACAAGTAAACTGAGGTCAGCTCCTTTAAGACTTGCCCGCTCAAAACCTCGCCTGTCTTTGGGTCCAACGTCCCCCCATGCGCATAGAACTAAGTCCTGGACCTGGGGGGCAGCTCAATGTAACTGGAGTGACCCCTGCATCCATCATCTGTTGCTCAGCGAGATCCTACTTAGGCCGGGCCACCTCGTAGTCACCTGGCCCCAGTTTATGGTGCCATATCTTTTTCGCGGCATTGATCTTGTTTATTCTCGACCATTCCTGAGCTACTTCTGATTCCTTGAAGTTCACGAAAGCGTCCCAGTGATCTCTTGCCTTCTCCAGTGTTCCCTTGAATTCTGGAGTCTGCTTTCCTGCATTGACGTACGCGGCCCATATATTTTTCTTGTGGTTGTTGAATGCTACCGCCATCTTCCTAAGAGCACAGTTCTTGACTTTCTCCACATCTGCATTTGTGAAATGATCTGGTAGGATGAAATGTGACATGAGAGATTCCCAAAGCCGATCTTTTGCTCTTTGGTCGACAAAAGTAACATCTGGATGTGCCTTTGCTGGCTTTTTCCATTCTTGAATGGAGATCGGGATTTGGTCCCTGACAATAACTCCGCATTGATGAATGAACTTGCTCGCATTCTTATTAGGTTCGCGCGGTTCGCCATTAGGTTTGATGGCATCGATGTTGTACTTTACGCCATCCTTCAACTTTTTGGCCGGGCCTCGAACTGTCCTGCTACTTGTAGAAGATTTGCTCGATCCGGAGGGCTGAAAGAAGAAAGATCGATTCGTTAATATTTATACAAATCAATTAAAACATGTGATGATCACCAGATGCCTGCTTATATAAATATACCTAGCCGGTCTTTGTTATTTCAAGAACAACATTTCCTTCGTCATCATAGTTGTCGACTTCATCTATTCGTTCATCTTCATCAAATATCATACCCTCACCGGTAGGGTTCAGATATTGCGAGCCGTCATCTTCTTCAAACTCATCTGGGCGAGGGGAGCGTATGATGTCGAATAGGTCCTCCTCTCCTTCTCTGCCGGTATTGTCCATAGCTTTTATTTAACTAATCTAGAAGAAATATAAAACAATTTAGTATTCAAAGTAGCATGCATGCATGCAATCAATAACGCAAAACTGAATCATAGTACATAATATGCATCTCGAATAATCCAGATAATTAATATGCATCATCGAATATAATCTCGAATACATCATCTCGAATATTATCTAATAATATAATCTTGAATACATCGCCTCGAATATTATCTCGAATACATCACTAGCTAATACAGATCGAATATGATCGAATAATCTAGTTCACTCACGGTGGACACCCAAAGAGAAGGAACCATCACAGGATCATAGCTCCGATGAGATCCCTGAAGAACTTGCCAGGTATTGGAGAACCTAACGTCCAACGCAACCATGTAGCGATGGACGTGCTCGTCCTCCTCCCTGACACGATGACGTACCACCTCCGTGGGGGACGCAAGCCTCCGCACCGAATGTGGCCCACGCGCCCGCCACCAAAGAAGCTCTGGGTCGACGACGGGACCTGGGTTCCTCACCAAGATGCGCGCCCCTGAAGGTAGCACCTCCAGGTGCCAGCCCGGCGGAGCCCAGTCCCGGACATGGCGCCTCTGAAGCAGGACGTCATCGCGAACGGGTCGACGACGAGGATGCGGGCCGGGCATCGTTGATGTCGAGAACAAATTCTATGCAAATGTAACACTTTTTTAAATGCTTGGATTGTGATTTCTTAATATACGAGGAACCTTCAGTCCACTAGTAGAAAACAAGGCTTTGGTTGAGGCCTGGGTAAGGGCATTAATCCCGGTTCACTCATGAACCGGGACCAAAGGGGGCATCAGTCCCGGTTCATGAGGCAAGGGGGGCGGCCGGGCCTCGGGGGCCATTGGTCCCGGTTCGTCTGACCGCTTTGGTCCCGGTTCCAGACACGAACAGGGACCAATGGGCCTCGCTCCTGGCCCACAACCTTTAGTCCCGGTTGGTGGCAGGAACCGGGACCAAATGTGGTCCTTTAGTCCCAGTTTTAGCCACCAACCGGGACTAAAGAGAGGCCTATATATACCCCCTGCCCGCGAGCAGAGCAGTGCACTACTCTGTTTTTTTGGCCGGTCGTGGGAGAGCTTTGTGGTGCTCTAGCTCACCTGCTATGCACATGAGGTGTTCGATGAAATGCCCGAGCCACACTTAAGCTTTCTCCTCTCGAAGCTCCTTGTCCAAACTCCATTTTCCTCAAGATTTTTCTAGGTTTGGCGGTCCGTCCTGTCCCATCCCCGTCCTCACCGCCGTCGATCGCCCGCGCTGATCTCGTCGCCGGCACCACCGTGGCGAGCCTCTTGTTCTTATCTTCTTTCTAAAAGAAAAAAATTCTTACTTGTATGATTTAGATTGATACTTGTATAATTTTCTTACTGTTATTATTGTTTGTTATTATATAGTGCGATGGTTTTGGTATCCGACCCCGTCGGCCCTCGTCCTGTCTATGATTCAGATGTGGTATATATTATCTTTTATAACTATTTGTTTCATTTAGTGTTTATGACAATTATGCTGACCAACATGACATAGATGTTTTATCTAGGAGGTATGTGAACCAGAAATTCCAACCGACCCTCTTGTCAAGAGGTTAAATTTAGTTGAAAAAGAAAATGATTACTTGAAGAAAAAAATTGAAAATAATTGAGGAGGAGAAGATGGCATTGGAGTTGCATGTTGCGGATATCGTCGATGATCACAAGATCAAGATGAATAAAATGCGCTTGAAGATTAGAAAGATTAAAAAATATGCCATTCATACTGAGGCTTGGTATCATTATGTCGTTGGATCAATTGTTACCTTAGTTGCGATTATGATCGCATTTGTTGTTGCATTGAAATGGTTTAATTAGATGCTCTAGAGAGCTATATGTTGTTCAATGAGAACTATGTAAGAACTTTATGTATTTATTTTTTCAGTAATAACATTTGATCACTACTGTACTTTGGTTTTAATGTGATGATGAACTTCTACTAATTTGGTCACTTCTCTATTCATGATATTCTGTAATGGTTTTTGCCACACTTAATTATATATAATGCACGCAGATGAACCAGCAATGGATGTACGGTGACAGACGCACCTCCGAGTACATTAAGGGCGTGCATAATTTTCTCGAAGTGGCTGAGACAAACAAGCAGAATGGTTTTATGTGTTGTCCATGCCCTATCTGTCTACCCTCTAGGATTAGAGGTGCAGAAGATACATGCATGCCCTAATGACTGCATCCTCTACCGCAGTGTGTACGAGGATTTTAACGCATGCCCGGTATGCGGTGCATTGCGGTATAAGATCAGACGAGATGACCCTGGTGATGTTGACGGCGAGTGCCCCAGGAAGAGGGTTCCTGCCAAGGTGATGTGGTATGCTCCTATAATACCACGGTTGAAACGTCTGTTCAGAAACAAAGAGCATGCCAAGTTGATGTGATGGCACAAAGAGGACCGTAAGAAAGACGGGAAGTTGAGAGCACCCGCTGACGGGTCATAGTGGAGAAAAATCGAGAGAAAGTGGGGGGACTTTGCAGGTGATGCAAGGAACATATGGTTTGGTTTAAGCACGGATGGCATTAATCCTTTTGGGGAGCAGAGCAGCAATCATAGCACCTGGCCCGTGACTCTATGTATATATAACCTTCCTCCTTGGCTGTGCATGAAGCGGAAGTTCATTATAATGCCAGTGCTCATCCAAGGCCCTAATCAACCCGGCAACGACATTGATGTGTACCTAAGGCCATTAGTTGAAGAACTTTTACAGTTGTGGAATGGAAAAGGTGTACGTGTGTGGGATGAGCATGACGAGCAGGAATTTGACCTACATTGGTTGCTATTTGTAACCATCAATGATTGGCCTGATCTCAGAAACCTTTTAGGACAGATAAACAAGGGATACCACGCATGCACGCACTGTTTAGATGACACCAAAAGTATATATTTGGACAAATGCAGGAAGAATGTGTACCTGGAGCATCGTCGATTTCTTCCGACCAACCATCAATGTCGAAAGAAAGGCAAGCATTTCAAAGGTGAGGCAGATCACCGGAAGAAGCCCGCCGTCCATACTGGTGATCACATACTTGCTATGGTCAATGATTTACAAGTAATCTTTGGAAAGGGTCCCGGCGGACTATCTGTTCCGAATGACGCTGAAGGACGCGCACCCATGTGGAAGAAGAAATCTATATTTTGGGACCTACCCTACTGGAAAGACCTAGAGGTCCGCTCTGCAATTGACGTGATGCACGTGACGAAGAATCTTTGCGTGAACCTCCTAGGCTTCTTGGGCGTCTATGGGAAGACAAAAGATACACTGAAGGCACGGGAGGACCAGCAACGTGTGCACGAAAAAGACGGCATGCCTCCAAAGCAGTATGAAGGTCCTGCCAGCTATGCTCTTACCAAAGAAGAGAAGGAAATCTTCTTTGAATGCCTGCTCAGTATGAAGGTCCCGTCTGGCTTCTCGTAGAATATAAAGGGAATAATAAATATGGCAGAGAAAAAGTTTCAGAACCTAAAGTCTCATGACTGCCACGTGATTATGACGCAACTGCTTCCGGTTGCATTGAGGGGGCTTCTACCCGAAAATGTTCGATTAGCCATTGTGAAGCTATGTGCATTCCTCAATGCAATCTCTCAGAAGATGATCGATCCAGAAATCCTACCAAGGTTAAGGAGTGATCTGGCGCAATGTCTTGTCAGTTTTGAGCTGGTGTTCCCACCATCCTTCTTCAATATCATGACGCATGTCCTAGTTCATCTAGTCGACGAGATTGCCATTCTGGGCCCTGTATTTCTACACAATATGTTCGCCTTTGAGAGGTTCATGGGAGTCTTAAAGAAATATGCTCGTAACCATGCTAGGCCAGAAGGAAGCTTCTCCACGGGCCATCAAACAGAGGAGGTCATTGGGTTTTGTGTTGACTTCATTCCTGACCTTAAGAAGATTGGTCTCCCTCAATCACGGTATGAGGGGAGACTAACTAGAAAAGGCACGCTAGGAGCGGACTCAGTAATATGTAGGGACGGGCATTCTTGGTCTCAAGCACACTACATAGTTCTATAGAATTCTACCTTGGTGACCCCGTATGTCAATGAACACAAGAATATTCTGTGCTCCAAACACCCGGAGCAGTGTGACGACTGGATTACATGTGAACACATCAGGACTTTCGGTAGTTGGTTGCAAACACCTCTCATGGGTGATAACGCTGTTTCTGATGAGCTGTACTTGTTGGCCAGGGGACCATCTTCGACTGTATTGACTTACAAAGGGTACGAGATAAATGGGAATACATTTGACACGATCACCCAAGATCAAAAGATCACCAACCAAAACAGTGGTGTCCGCTTTGATGCAGCAACCAACAGGGGAAATGACACATATTATGGTTACATAGTGGACATATGGGAACTTGACTAGGGACATGATTTTAAGGTCCCTTTGTTTCAGTGCAAATGGGTCAATCTGTCAGGAGGCGGGGTACAGGTAGACCCACGGTACGGAATGAGAACAGTGGATCTGAACAATCTTGGGTACACAAATGAACCATTCGTCCTAGCCAATGATGTAGCGCAGGTTTTCTATGTGAAGGACATGTCTACCAAACCGAGAAAAAGAAAAGATAAGGAAGCGAATACATCATACGATGAGCCAAAGGGCAACATAGTTCTTTCAGGAAAAAGAGACATCGTGGGAGTGGAGGGCAAGACAGACATGTCTGAAGATTATGAAAAGTTTCATGAAATTCCTCCCTTCAAAGTCAAGGCTGACCCAAGCACCCTGTTAAACGATGAAGATTATCCATGGTTACGGCGCAATAAGCAAAGGACACAAGCGAAGAAAAGCGAAGACTTTCTCTCCACAACTATTATGATGATGCCTTTGATCTAGAATATCACTGCAGTTACCTGTCAAGAAATGAAATCTCTTTGTAACAGTTGAGTTTTTGTCCGAAACCCTGATACTTCGAAAGAGGTTGTCCATTTTGTACACGAAGTGCATCCAGTTTTTGCTATAACCCTCTCAACTTTTTAGAACATGCTATGTGGGTGAAATGATGATACCATGCAAAGTTTCAACCTTTTTAGAGTTCATTTGTAGCGCTTTTCAATTTCAAGGTCATTTAGCTCAAAAAAAATCAGTAAATGCATGAAAAATACCAAATGAAGTCAGAAAGGGTTGAAAATTGATGATGTGGCTTTGAATGGTGCATTTTGAACACACAAAAAGTATGGAGTTCAAATAAGTTCAAAAAAAATGAAATCCCTTTGTAACAGATGAGTTTTCGTATGAAACCCTGATACTTCGAAAGAGATTGTCCATTTTGTACATGAAGTGCATCCAGCTTTTGCTGTAACCCTCTCAACTTTTTAGCACATGCTATGTGGGTGAAATGATGATACATTGCCAACTTTCAACCTTTTCAGAGTTCATTTGAAGTGCTTTTCAATTTCAGGGTGATTTAGCTCAAAGAATGAACTAATAGCTAAAAGAATGAACTAGAAAACTTTGATGAAACTCTAATAGCAAAAAGAATGAACTAAAAATAATCAATTAAAATATTCTGTTATGATCAACTAAAACAAAACTATAATATTCTTCAATAGCAAAAAGAATCAACTAAAAAGATTTTATAAAACTCTAATAGCAAAAGGAATCAACTAAAAAGATTTTATAAACCTCTAGTATTTTTGAAACTAATTTTTTATAAAATTTATGCAACTAAAATTATCAAAGTATTTTTTGTTCAAAACATTAGTAGCAAAAAGAATTTTTATAAATAATTTTTTTGTTAGAAACTTTAATAGCAAACTAAAATAACTAAATCTATTTTTCATTAAAACAGACATTTAAATTAAAATAAAAATTACCAAATTAAATATAATGATAAAACACAATAATATTAAATAGCAGGAAAAAGAATCACTCAAAAATCTATTTTTATAGTAAAGTTATTCACAAACTAGTGATTCACACAAATTTAAAGGAATTCAAATTTAAACTATTCAAATTTGAAAACTAATGGCACTAACAGAAAGTTTATAATTTTTGTGACCTAAAAGCAAAAAAGAATCACTGAAAAATTGTAAGTATTTAGTAAGTACAAACAAAAGAAAATAAATAAAGCATCAAAGAAAACAAAAAAACTGGAAAAAAATTAAAAAATGCCGCCTACTGGGCCACCACGGCCTGAATACGACTAGAAACCCATTGGGCCAGTATTCTGGCCCGCAGCAGGCCCAGTAGGCCCACAGGCAGAGGAGTGTGACATTAGGCCCGTAAGCCTGCAGTTGAGAGGAGCTCGAGAGGGTCAGCGCAGCAGCGCTTATAAACAACTCTCGAGCCCTCTCAGCTAGCGAGGTGGGACTAAACTTTTGGCCCGGGCAGCACCAACCTTTAGTCCCGGTTGGTGGCACTAATAGGGACCAATACCAACCTTTGGTCCCGGTTGGTGGCACCAACAGGGACCAATGCTACCCTTTGGTCCCGGTTTGTGCCACCAACCAGGACCAAAGGTCTCTGCTTCCCGCCCTTTGGGCTGACGAAAAGAGACATTTGGTCCCGGTTGGTGGCACGAACCGGGACCAAAGGGTAGCATTGGTCCCGGTTGGTGCCATGAACAAGGACAAAAGGTGGTTGCTATATAACCCAACACTTAGGAAATTTCCCCCACCCGCCATTCTTCTCTCGAACGCCGCCAGGCTACTGCTACTCCTCGACGCCGCGCCCCTACCCGGCCTGACATCGCCGTCACCTCCCCGAGCCGCTCCGAGGTCGCCGTCGCCGTCGCCGCCCGATCCTCATCGCCGTCGCCGCCCGCTCCTCGTCGCCGTCGCCCCGCACCCCTGCCCCGACGCGCCGCCCCGTGCCCCCTGCCTCGACGCCGGCCACCCCGTGCCCCCTGCATCGACGCCGGCCGCCCCGTGCCCTGCCCCGACGTCGCCCCGCACCCCCGGCCTGCCCCGACCACGCCGCACCTCTCTTCCCCGTTCGGTCTGGCCAGCCTCCTCCTCTCTGTCCTGTTTTTTTATATATATGATCATTTTTTTTCCAGAGATGATATGTAGTGTATATGATGATATGTATGTGTATATATGATGATATGCCCTGATTTTTCATAAAAAATTTTGTTCATATATATGATGATTTTTTTTCATAGAATATGATTTTTTTGTTCATAGGTGATCATATATATGATGTTTTTTTGTTCATATGTATGCATGGATGTGGATGGAATATGATGTTTTTTTGTTCATAGAATATGATGTTTTTTTTATTCATAGATTTTTTTTTGTTCATGAGAGAGGCGGGGACGTCGGACATTCATGAGAGAGGCGGTCCGGTCGTCGGACATGTCATGTGGCATTTTTTTGGTTCATAGAAAACTCCTAGCACTTCGACATGAGGGGGGACGTCGATCAACCCCCTCTCGCCCGACCAAACTCTCGAGTCCACCCAAACCGGGACTGAGATGTGATAGGTAGTATTATTTTTGTTCATAGAAAACTCCGGTAACTCTTCAACATGAGGGGGGACGTCGATCCACCCGAAACTTACCAAGTTAAAAGAGCGTTGTCAAGGCCACCCCAAACCCTAGAAGCGTTGTCGAGGCCACCCCAAACCCTAGAAGCGTTGTCGAGGCCACACCAAACCATAGACGCGTCGAGGCCACTAATAGGATCCCTTGTTGTGATTAGCTAGCTAGGTCTATGTTTGCCACTAATATATCCATCTCTCATGTTTGTATATTGCCATGTTGTAATATTTTCAGAAACTTTGGAAAGAGACTTGGAACAAGAATAGTTGTTGGGGGATATAATCCTCGGCGGAGGTGATCCCTTTTTGTTTCTCAACGACACCGACGGTCAGGAAGGAGAGGATGACGGCTCTGGTGATCGAACAATGGAGGAGGAAGCAGATGATCATGACGGCTCCGGTGATCGAATGGCGGAGGAAGAAGGAGACCATGATGACGGCTCCGGTGACCGAACGGAGGAGGGAGCTGTTGCAAAGTCCGGCGAGGTATATATATTAATTAAGCCTGTGCTGACTAATTGATGCATTAATTGTATTGGTATGTACATATATTAACGCTTCTTTCTTCTTTTATAGCCCTCCAGATCGAGCCAAAATTCTATAATGAGACGTGGCCCGAAGAAAAGGTTGCGCCAGGATGAAAGGTTCACGATCACACAAATCACGAACGATGGCCAACCGATTTAACCCAAGCGGACCAAGGACAAATTTGTTGCTCAGTGCAGAGCTATTGTTAGGGATAGCATCCCGATCAGCATCCAGCAATGGAATAAGAGTAAGGATGACCCTGAAGTTTCTGATGTTCATGATAGACAGAAAGATGATCTATGGACCTTGCTGAAGGCAAATTTCACCCTACCGCCAGAGGAGAATCCGAATAAGCTAGTTATGGAGCCAAAGTTCAAGGCATCTACTCTTAAGAAGATGGCAGATCTATTCAGAAACTGGAAAAAAGAGTTGAACACAAAGTTTGTCAACAAAGGGAAGACTCTAGAATTCACCGGCCGATATGAGAAGATAAGAGATCATTGGCCCGCATTTGTGGCCTATAAGAATTCAGAGAAGGGTAAGAAAAGGTCAGAGACAAATAAGAAAAATGCTGCAAAGAAGAAGTCTCACCATCACATGGGGTTAGGTGGCTACTACAAAGCCCGGCCGTTGTGGGACAAAGCTGAGCAAGACCTGCTTGCTAAAGGGGTCCAACCAGCGACATTGAACTGGCTAGACCATTCAAGGACTTGGTTCTTCAGGGTTGGGGGAACTTTGGACCCAGAAACAGGGGAGTGTTGTTGGACGGATGAGCAACTTGCAATACCAATGAAGAAGCTTCAGGAATATATCACCGCAGCGCAGGAAGGTACGTTCATTCCCGACAGAGAGAAGGACGAGCTGACTGAGGCCCTCGGGAATGCTGAGCACCCTGGATGAACACGAGGCACACCAGGCTCCGTTCCGTGGGTGGTTGGGTTTCCCGGCGCAGGCGGTTACAGAAGCCAAGAGAGAAAGAGGAAAGCGGAGCTGAGCGAAATGTAGAAGCTCAATGCAAGAATAGCGAAGCTAGAGGAACTTGCAGCTGCCGGCCAACCATCTCAGCAGCACGAAGATCCTGCCCCAGAAGCTACCCCACCATCTCAGCGGAGAAGTAGCGTGGCTTCCACGGAGCTCGTTCAGCCTGATTTCACGTCTCCTCGCTACCCCGTGGATACCATCACGGAGGCTCAACATTGCGAGCTTATGACGAAATGGCAGAACCTGACTTTGAAGGCGGTTGTCGGCTCTGTTGCACCTCCTCTAGCTGACGGAACTTTTCACTGCCGTCCGATTCCACATGGCTATGTTGTTGTGACGGTGGATGAAATAATGGAGGGTTTTGAGGAGCTGGAGCTTCACCACCCTACAGGTGAAGGGGAGAATCAACTGGTTTATGCTTTCAGGAGTACATGTCTATGGAGGAAGGAGTACATCAAGCTTCCAAACTGGATGCCTCCTCCTCCGACGACGACGACGACGAATCAGGGCACTCCGCCTCCTCCTCCTCCTCCTCCGGCGGGTGATCAGGGCACTCCGCCTCCTTCTCCGCCTCCTCCGGCGCGTAAGGGCACTCCGTCTCCTCCTTCGCCTCCTCCGGCGCGTCGGAGCACTCCGTCTTCTCCTCCACCTCGTCAGCAACGGTGGAAGACAGGCCCCGCCGCTCCGGCTCCTCTGGCGCGTCGGAGCACTCTGCCTCCTTCTCCACCATGTCAGCAATGACGGAAGAGAGACGCCGCTGCTCTGGCGGCTAGCAGTACAAGCAGAGGCGGGAGGCAATTCAGATATGGTCCATCTCTCAAGCCTCTGGAAAAGTTACCATATGAGAGGACCAACAAGGAAAACGAGGAAATCTGTGCTGCCGAAGTGAGGGACTTTTTTGCAAAGAAACCTCCACCTCCGAAGGAGACGATAGATCCGGTGAAAGTGAAGCGCACTATCGATGCCCTGAAGCGACCACCACTGCCTCCGTCGGATTCCAACTATGCCCGCTGTCTTAAAAGACATATCAAGATGCGCAGCGGTCGGGAAGTACTTCCAGTGATGCAAGGTTAGTAGAACGAAGAAGTGGGAAAAAAATTCCCCAGCTCAGCGAACCAATCGTGCCCCCCGCTCAAGGTGTCTAGCGATATCGTCGCTAGTCATCCGGGGTTGGTGCCCGGTACCAATCCTGATGATTACCTGAGCGATGATGTAGAGTTTGAAACAATGGAGGTGGACGAATTCAGATGCCAGTATGGGCAACCTCTCGTCAAACCTGATCATCGTCCTCTAACAACGATGATGCGAAGATTGCATGAATGGTACATGAAAACCTGTAGTGAGTCTAGGAAGGATAGTTTGATGCTGAGTATTAAAGAGGAGCACGACCTCGTTGGAACTGAGCTGTTGCCTGTTGAATTTGACGAGTTATTCCAGTTATACAATCAAAAGGCCCTCGACAAACAACTTGTGACTTGCTACTGTCTATAAGTACTACTTCTGTAATTAAGTCTCTATATATAGCTCAGCTCTTTCATTGCATGTACATATAATTATCCTCACTATATTATGCAGATTGAAGATCGTCGAATGCAGACAAGCACAAATCTATGACATTGGGTTCATTAACCCAAATATCATACATGAATGGACGGTTAAAAACCGAGTCACAGATACCAAGGACAACTTGCTACAATCGTTGCTTAAAAATCAAAACAAAGAGAAAATACTCTTTCCTTACAACTTCAAGTGAGTGTTACTGTCTTGTGCATATTCGGTTTCCCTTACTCGAGGTTATATTAATGTAATTGATGAGTTATGTATTCGTGTGCCGCTTCCACTTTATTCTTCTTGAGATTAAGCTTGACCGGGGAGTAGTAACTGTCTTAGACTCGAGACGAAAAGATCCCCAGGACTATGCGGACATGACTGAAATGCTCCAGAAGTAAGTTAAATCGATCATTATCGCACCATATCGGCAACTTTGTTCATTTCCTGATATCAAGTAATTATTTTCTTTGTCTGGCAGGGTTTGGAAAGAGTTGACTGGAATTGTTCCGGGACTGCCGAGGGAGCTGCGATTTACACACCCGAAAGTAAGTACTACTAGCTAGTTCCGCGCATCTCCCATTGATTCTAGTTTCATCAATACCATTTATCATGCTTGATTATCAGTTTGATTGAACTCTATTTCTCGTAAAGTGCTTGTGGCAGGAAGCCAGGAATGATTTTTGTGGATACTACGTTTGCGAGTTCATCTACAACGCGACGGCCTCTCGGCGGGGCTACTCTCAAAAACAATATGAAGTACGTAAACAATAATATTCACAATTTTATTTTATTACCATCATTTGTGTTGAGTTTCATTCATATATATGTATTGACCCCCTTCTTTAAATTAGATCTGGCAGATGCGGGATGAACTCCTACCACATGATCGCATACGAGCAATTCAATAGGAATTGGAGGGATTCTTTCTTGACCACGTCATACATAAAGCCAGAGAATATCATGTGGAAATTGATATAGACTTTAGATGTTAGGGATTGTAAGAGATCTTATAATGTATATATGTAGCTAGTAGCGTTGGATAGATATACGAAAACTTGTTGTTCGACCAATCTCTCAGAGAAAGAGAGGTCGATCACTTCTCTCTGTATATGTTCATGACGATCTTGTGTACTTAATGGTTCCTTCATTTGCTTACTAGCTAGCGTGTCGAGTTCTCTCTATACGTATAGTAGCTAGCGTCGACCAAGCACGGAGATAAAGAGAGGTCACTTCTCACTATTAGCTAGCTAACACAATATGAAACCCCTAAATTAACCCTCCAAAACCGCTAAACTCCCCCTTTAAAAAAAACCAAAAACCCCATCTCCTGCTAGCTGCTGACGCGTGGATGCCTTTTGGTCCCGGTTGGTGTTACCAACCGGGACTAAAGGTCCTCCTGCCTGGCCGCCCCGCAGCGGCCACGTGGAGCCCCTTCTGTCCCGGTTCATAAGCGAACCGGGACTAAGGTTTTGGGCTTTAGTCCCGACCCTTTAGTCCCAGTTCCAGAAACGGGGCTAAAGGGCCTCTGAAACTGGGATAAATGGGCCGTTTTCTAGTAGTGGTCCCTGGCTAGGAACAGGATTCAGAATCATAACGGATTCTCTTAAACTTTTAGGGATTTTACAAAATGGCACCATTCTGGATGTGCAGAAAATGGTCCATATTTTTCCTGATCTCATCTACCCTTCTATATGTCACGTTGTCTAGTGTCAAAGGATTCAAGAAAACCATGGCTTCATCATTAGCCAGAAGTAAAAGGCACTTGCTGAACTTCGTACCAAAAAGCGAATTATTCTATCAGGAACTCCGTTCCAAAACAACTTTGGAGAGCTTCGTACCATCATGCGCCTGTTACTTCCGGCTAATGATGAAGCCATGGATTTCTTCAATACTTTGACAGACAACATGATATATAGAAGAATATATATATATATATATATATATATATATATATATATATATATATATATATATATATATATATATATATATGAGATCAGAAAAAAAATGGATCAACTTGTGCACATCCATAATGGGGGCATTCTTGATAAATCCCTTATTAAAGGACTAAAAGAATCTATTGTAATATATATATAAATGTCAAAATTCTAGTTACATTGGATGTAAAAATTCAAACTTGCTCTCAAATGTACATCTATGTCATTCTTGCATCTATGTCAAAATTCAAACTTTGACATATGATCAAATGTTGCATATTTGATCATATTTCACTAGATCAAACTGTGACATATGATCAAACTTTGACATATGATCAAATGTTGCATATGTCAAAATTCAAACTTTGACATATGTCAAAATTCTTGCATCTAGTTACATTGGATCAAATGTTGCATCGTGAAATATGCAACATTCAAACTTTTTTCAATATACATCTAATCATTTAGTGAAAAAAATGTCAAAATTCATCTAACTAACATTTATATATCTAAAATTCATCTAACATTTCTATAACTAAAAGTATAAAAAACTAAAAAACATTGATCTAACATTTATATATCTAATTCATCTAACATTTCTATAACTAAAAGTATAAAAAACTAAAATACAGAAAAACAGAAAATAAGAAAATGTGTGTGTGTGTGCATGCGTGTGTTCATGCGTGTGTGTGTGTGTGTGCGGGCTCGATCGATGGGAGGGCGGCCATGGTGGCAAGGGCTCACAGCGGGGCGACGGCCGGCGAGGCGAGGCGAGTCGTCGGCGACAGCGACTGCGACGGCGACGGCGACGGTGCGCGAGCTCGAGGAGGGGGCGGCTCGAAGCGGGCGGTGACGGGTGGCGGCGCGTCGGGGGCGGCGACAGCGTGGGGGGCAGCGACGGGGGGCGGCGCGGCGGGGGCGGCGACGGCGTGGGCGGCGATGGCATCGGTGCAGGCGGTGCGTCGGGGGCGGCGGCGATCTCCTTTGTTCGGGTGGTCGAAGAGACGAAGAAGTAGAGGGGAACTGAAAAAATTTAAGTGGTGTATATATATGCGGAGGCCTTTAGTCCCAGTTGGAGCCACCAACCGGGACTAAATGTCAATTTTGGCCAGGCCAAGCGGCGGGAAGCCAGGCCTTTAGTCCCGATTGGTGGCTCCAACCGTGACTAAAGACCCCCCCCTTTAGTCGCGGTTGGAGCCACCAACCGGGACTAAAGGTGGTGCACTGCCAGGCGAGGGCGCGGTGGATGTTTAGTCCCACCTCGTTAGTTGAGGAGCGCCAGGACCTGTTTATAAGCCCGTTGCGGGCACTGCATTGAGCTCCTCTCAAATGCAGGCCTTCTGGGGCTACCTCTCCTGCTCTGCCCTGATGAGCCTACTGGGCTTTGCGGGCCTGCATCCTGGCCCAACTACAGGTTGGGTTTCTAGTCGTATGCAGGCCGCTGTGGCCCAGTAGGCGGGCTTTTTTTAATTTATTTATTTTTCTTTTTTTTTGTTTTCTGCTTTATTTATTTTCTTTTATTTTTGAGTTGTTTTTTGCTTTATTTAGAGTTTCTTTGTGAATCTTTTTGCTTTAGGTAAAAAAAATTATAAATTTTCTGTTAGTGTCAGTAGTTTTCAAATTTGGATAGTTTAAATTTGAATTATTTGAATTTTGTGTGAATCACTAGTTTGTGAATAACTTTACTTTAAAAATAGATTTTTCAGTGATTCTTTTTTCCACTGTTTAATATTAGTGTGTTTTATCATTATATTCAATTTGGTAATTCTTAGGTTATTTAAAAAAATGAAATACCTTTGTAAGATGAGTTTTCGTCCGAAACCCTGATACTTCGAAAGAGATTGTCCATTTTGTACACAAAGTGCATCCAACTTTTGCCGTAACCCTCTTAACTTTTTACCACATGCTATGTGGGTGAAATTATGATACCATGCCAACTTTCAACCTTTTCAGAGTTTATTTGTACTCCTTTTCAATTTCAGGGTCATTTAGCTTAAAAAAATCAGTAAATGAATGAAAAATAGCAAATGAAGTCAGAAAGGGTTGAAATTAATGACATGGCTTTGAATGGTGCATACTGAACGCACAAAAAGTCTGGAGTTGAAATAAGTTTAAAAAAATGAAATGCCTTTGTAACAGATGAGTTTTCGCCCGAAACCCAAATACTTCGAAAGAGATTGTCCATTTTGTACACGAAGTGCATCCAGTTTTTGCTGTAACCCTCTCAACTTTTTAGCACATGCTATGTGAGTGAAATGATGATACCATGCCAACTTTCAACCTTTTCAGAGTTCATTTGTACTGCTTTTCAATTTCAGGGTCATTTAGCTTAAAAAAAATCAGTAAATGCATGAAAAATAGCAAATGAAGTCAGAAAGGGTTGAAAATTGATGACGTTTGTCCGAAGCACAAAAGTACACGTTTCAAATGCCAAAACACATAAGCACCCTAAATATTACAAAGATTCCCTACGGTTTGTCCAAAGTGGTACTTTCCAGATATATAAGTCCGGAAACTCACTAGAGAAGAAAGTGATGACAGTGAAGCCGGTCACATCCCAGAGTGGGATCTTTGGGTGTAAAACTTTTTCTTCGCGTGTGTCCCTTTGCGCCGTAACCATGGACAATCTTCATCATTTAACTGGATGCTCGAGTCAATATTCACTGTGAAGGGAGCAATTTCATGAAACTTTTCATAATCTTCTGACATGTCTGTCTTGTCATCCACTCACATGATGTTTCTTTTCCCTGAAAGAACTATTTGGCGCTTTGGCTCATCGTATGATGTATTCACTTCCTTATCTTTTCTTTTTCTCGGCTCGGTAGACATGTCCTTCACATAGAAAACCGGCGCCACATCATTGGCTAGGACGAATGGTCCGTCTGCGTATGCAAGATTGTTGAGATCCACTGTTGTCATTCCGTACTGCGGGTCTTCCGTTACCCCGCCTCGTGTCAGATTGACCCATTTGCACCGAAACAAAGGGACCTTCAAACCACGTCCATAGTCAAGTTCCCATATCTCCTCTATGTAACCATAATATGTGTCATTTCCCCTCTTGGATGCTGCATAAAAGTGGACACCACTGTTTTGGTTGGTGCTCTTTTTATCTTGGGCGATCGTGTAAAACGTATTCCCATTTATCTCGTACCCTTTGAAAGTCATTATATTCGAAGATGGTAACTGGGACAGCAAGTACAGGTCATCTTCAACAGCGTTGTCATGCATGGCACGTGTCTGCAACCAACCGGCGAAAGTCCCCGTTTGTTCACGTGTAATCCAGTCGTCAGACTGCTCCGGGTGTTTGGAGCGTAGAATATTCTTGTGTTCCTCGATATACGGAGCCACCAAGGCGGAATTTTGTAGAACTGTGTAGTGTGCTTGAGTGAGAGAATGCCCGTCCATACATATTATTTGTTTTCGACCTAGTGTGCCATTTCCACCCAGTCTGCCCTTATGCCGCGATTCAGGAACACCAATCGGCTTAAGGTCAGGAATAAAGTCAACACAAAACTCAATGACCTCCTCATTTTCATGGCCCTTGGAGATGCTTCCTTCTGGCCTAGCACGGTTATGAACATATTTCTTTAAGACTCCCATGAACCTCTCAAAGGGGAACATATTGTGTAGAAATACAGGACCCATAACGGCAATCTCTTCGCATAGGTGATCTAGGACGTGCGTCATGATATTGAAGAAGGATGGTGGGAACACCAACTCAAAATTGACAAGACATTGCACCAAATCATTCTCGAACCTTGGTATGATTTCTGGATCGATTACCTTCTGAGAGATGGCATTAAGGAATGCACATAGCTTCACAATGGCTAATCGAACGTTTTCCGGTAGGAGCCCCCTCAATGCAACCGGAAGCAGTTGCGTCATAATCACGTGGCAGTCATGAGACTTTAGGTTCTAGAACTTTTTCTCTGCCATATTTATTATTCCCTTTATATTCGACGAGAAGCCAGACGGGACCTTCATACTGAGCAGGCATTCAAAGAAGATTTCCTTCTCTTCTTTGGTAAGAGTGTAGTTGGCATGACCCTGATGTGTGCCGTCTTTTTCGTGCATACGTTGCTGGTCCTCCCGTGCCTCCGGTGTATCTTTTGTCTTCCCATACACACCCAAGAAGCCAAGCAGGGTCACGCAAAGATTCTTCGTCATGTGCATCACGTCGATTGCAGAGCGGACCTCTAGGTCTTTCCAATAGGATAGGTCCCAAAATATAGATTTCTTCTTCCACATGGGTGCGCGTCCATAAGCGTCATTCGAAACAGATTGTCTGCCAAGACCCTTTCCAAAGATTACCTTTAAATCCTTGACCATATCATGTACATCATCACCAGTACGGTGGCGAGGCTTGGTCCGGTGATCTGCCTCACCTTTGAAATGCTTGCCTTTCTTTCTTACGGGATGCCTGCTCGGAAGAAATCGACGATGTCCCAGGTACACATTCTTCTTACAATTATCCAAATATATACTGTCGGTATCATCCAAACAGTGCGTGCATGTGCGGTATCCCTTGTTTGTCTTTCCTGAAAGGTTACTGAGAGCAGGCCAATCATTAATGGTCACAAAAAGCAACGCATGTAGGTCAAATTCTTCCTTATTGTCCTCATCCCACGCACGTACACCTTTTTCATTCCACAGCTGTAAGAGTTCTTCAACTAATGGCCTTAGGTACACATCAATGTCGTTGTCAGATTGCTTAGGGCCTTGGATGAGCACTGGCATCATAATGTACTTCCGCTTCATGCACAACCAAGGAGGAAGGTTATACATACATAGAGTCATAGGCCAGATGCTATGATTGCTGCTCTGCTCCCCAAAAGGATTAATGCCATATGTGCTTAGACCAAACCATACGTTCCTTGCGTCATCTGCAAAGTCCCTCCACTTCCTCTTGATTTTTCTCCACTGCGACCCATCAGCGGGTACTCTCAACTTCCCTTCTTTCTTATGGTCTACTTTGTGCCATCGCATCAACTTGGCATGCTCTTTGTTTTGGAACAAACGTTTCAACCGTGGTATTATAGGAGCATACCACATCACCTTGGCAGGAATCTTCTTCCTGGGGTGCTCACCCTCGACATCACCAGGGTCATCGTGGCTGATCTTATAGCGCAATGCACCGCATACCGGGCATGCATTCAAATCCTCGTACTCACCGCGGTAGAGGATGCAGTCATTAGGGCATGCATGTATCTTCTGCACCTCTAATCCTAGAGGGTAGACAGACTTCTTTGCTTCGTACGTACTCTCGGCCAATTCGTTGTCCTTTGGAAGCATCTTCTTTAACATTATCAGCAACTTTCCAAATCCCTTGTCAGATACACCATTCTCTGCCTTCCATTGTAGCAATTCCAGTGTGGTGCCCAGCTTTTCCTGTCAGCTTCGCAATTTGGGTACAACGATTTCTTGTGATCCTCTAACGTGCACTGCAACTTCAGCCTCTCTTTTTTACTTGCGCAGTTTATCTTTGCATCGGCAATGGCCCGACCAAGTGTGGCGCCTCGCCTGATTACCACTATAGCCAGACGGTCGCCACGCATACCAGCCGAAGAAATCACTCTGGCATGCGCTTTTACAACAAGTATGATGAACACAGGCATTTCTATTAGTGGGTATATAAGTCTTACATGATATGTTACAAAGGGGTGGCAGCGGAAAAGCTCTATCTAAGGCAGCAAGGTCCTGGTGCGGCTCCAATCCACAGGGATATGACTGGGTTACGCTCCTAGCCCACGAACGCTCCGGCTACTCAACGACGGATCCTTACGTGAACCTGGCCACATTGAAGGCCGTTGAGTACTTTTGAATGTACTCCCAAGCAAACCAAACTAACATATACACCAAGCAATGCAATCCATGGCATTCAAGCATGCATTTGCTATTAGAGCAACATTAATTATCATAGCATAATATACCTATCTAGCAATATAAATTGTCATGTCGTATCGGGATTATTTAGCAAGATAACTACTAGGATAAATACAGTAAAGCGAAGCATATTGAGTAGAACTTGGCAAGTAAATAATTCATCCTCCGACATTCTCACGATCCAATCCGATGTTGAACCAAATCCAATCCAAGTCTTTCGCTCATCTGACCATCACTTCCATAGCCATCCCATGGCTAACATACCATATCTCTGACAACATCTGATGTCTATGCAGGACAGGTTCTTCCACCATTATTATCATCATTACGGTTGACCATCTAGTGAGGTCTGGATGGGCTGTCCAATACCGTGGATGCGGCTATTCGAATAGATTTTACACTCTGCAGAGGTTGCACACTTTACCCACACCTTGGAGCACCTGACCTCGTGATCCCATTCGGGTGGACCAGTGTTGCTCGAACGAAACCCGCCTGACCCGTGACTCTCCCATCATACCACCGGCAATCATCCTCCCCCGAAGTCAAGCCCTGGGTGGCCCCTGTGTCACCTCGTGACACCTGCTACCGTCGTGGCCCAACTAAACTGTCCCAAATGGGGACCGCGCGCAAACAACCAACTGGGCTCATAGGGTTATCACCGTCTACCTGATCAGGGTAGCACGCACGCATAACCCTCCCTGCATGGAGGTACCGATCAGACCAAGTCAAGGCCGTCCCATACCGGCAAATGTGGTTGCACGAATAAGCCCGGACAAGTGACTCAAGATCAACCAACTTTGTTCAGTTTTAGCAAACACTTTACCGGCAGGTATATCCATCATGAATAACTTGACCTGGTGTTAACTACGTATGAGGTAACAACTGCATAAGCACAACAATCTATCTCCATATAACATCATAATGAGTCATTAGTGCGGTAATGATAAACATAAACCAGTAATGTAAACGATGAATACAAACTAACAGGAATTCAAGTAGTTAAAGCACAGATATCATTACTAGGTTAAACACACAAGAATAACATAGAGCAATGCTTTAGGGCATATATCAGATGGTCAGCTTGCCTGGGGCGAAGAAATACTCCGGGAAGAGTGTGGTGAAGCCGCGGAAGAATCGCCGGAAACCGTTCTCTCTTGGAGGAGGCTGATAGAGGGCAAGGGCAAAATGGTCATTTCCACTGTGTGACCACCTTGTGAAAATGGTACCAAAAGAACGGGCTCGATGAGACGAAGATGTGAGCGTTGGTTTCACCTGATTTGGAGTTACGAGCAAAAGGTTGTGAAGGTTTGAAGTCCAGGGACCAATCTGTAAAACTAATATTCATAGATAGGCCCCTGAGAGCTGAACCGAAAGCGTATTCGGCTGAAATACATTTTCTGCAACAGAAAACACCTTTCATGCCGCAGTGAAACAGGAGTACGTTTTCAGAGAATTGAAGACGTATTGGGAGAAGTACACCTCCACTTAAAAATGCGCGGGCCCAGGGTCAACGCCCTTGTCTAGCTGACGGGTGGGGCCGAGGGGATGGCGGGGCCCGCCCGGCCAGGTCAGCGCCTTCAACCTCCTGGCCTCGCGCTCGGCCGAGGCAGGGGCGGGCTCCGGCGACGGCTGCCGGCGCTATGGGCCACCATCCGTGGCGCCTGGACCACCGGCGTGCTCGGGAGGCGGAGCCGCGTCGACTGGACCGCGTCACGGATGCCAGAGACAGCGGGGAGGAATGGGGTGTCGGCCGAGGCGGATGGCGGGTCGGGCGATGATGGGCTCGGGGTTGTGGCGGCGGAGAGACGAGGGTGAAGTTGGGCAGGGCTCTACGATGGCCGAGAGGACTCGCTGGTGGGGAGAGAGATGGAGGAGGGGCCCTGATTTGCCCGAATTTGAGCGGAGGCTACTGGCGGCCATTGCGGCGATGGCTGACGAGGGGAGATCCTTGAGCTCAAATGAGTGGAGGGGTGGGCTCTAGGAGGGAGGAGAGGGGGCTGTGGGTGGAGTGCGTGCTCTGGGAGGGCGTGGCCGTGACTATTTATAGCCGGCCGGCGACGAGCGGATGAGGATGGCCGTCGTGGCATCCTCATCTCCGCACTAGAGCTCCGGCGAGGTGGCGCGTGAAGAGCGGTGCCGACCTGACATGCAACAGGGGGAGGGGGAGGCTCAGGGAGGAAGAAGCCAACGGGAGAGGGAAAACGACAGCGGTCACGGATGGTAAAGAACTCCTGCGAGGCTTGCCGTGGCATGGGGAAGAAGGGAGAGGAGTGGAGAAGGGTCGAGAGAGGGGCATGTGGACTCCGCGGAGCCACTGGACATGTTCCGACAAGCGGAGTCTGGCCGGAGGCGACGGCACGGAGACGACAGAGGCGCAGAGCGCCGTTTTGGCATGGCCACCATGTGGTCACCATGTGTATAGCACATTCTAGCATGCCTCTGCTCATCACACCTTGTCAATTAGATGTATCACTGCTCAAATAGATGAGGCAATTGGCTGGAACCACCTAGATAGCTCTAGGATGAGTGAACCTTGCAGAAACAGATTTTAACAGGAAACTTTGGTGGGCTTTTGTGGAGAAATGGATGAAGCAATGTAGTTGGATCTTTGTCAAACTGAGATAGGGTAGGAAGGAGTATAAGATGGCAAAATTTGAAGGCATTTGGACAAGATTTGCACACACTTCCTTTGTAATGCCAAATATGGTCCAGAAAAGGGAATTTGAAGCTGTGATCAAATGGTTCAATGAAATGATCTGAATTTTGGTGGAGGCCAACTATTTATGGAATATAAGGAGCTGGTAAAATTTCAGCTCATTTGGATACACCAAATAGGTACTTCCTTCATAGAGCTTTGTAATGGACAAAAACTTGAGAAAATTCCTGTGGATGAGTGGATGGATGAATTGTGCTGATTTTTGTTTTCCATGAGCTATTTAGCAATGTTGATCACCATGAAAAATTTTAGCTCAATTAGAGAAAGGGTTCAAGCACTTCCTTTGCAAACTGAAAATCTGAACAGAATTTGCAAATCGATGCTGTGCTCAAACCTTGAACTTTGGAACTTGGGTTTTGATGGAAATGGTGAAGATATGGATAGGAGAAGCTCCACAATTTATTTGGAATTTTTCCTGGCTACCAAAATGGTAGTTCCTTTAGAAAGTGCCCTTAATGCAATATTGGCATTAAATAGGAAAATGCAATTTTCCTTATTTAATTGTGGCCAATATTTTTATGGGAGCTCAAGATGATCACAAAGAATATCTCCACAAGTTTTCATGAACTTTGGAGATGGATAGATATTTTCCTGGATTTAATTCCTTTAACTGACAGAAAAAGGAATTAATTATAAATGAAAAATATTGCAAATGACTTGGCAATATTTTTGCATATCCAGGGTTTATAGATGAAGGATGATCACTGGGAAAAATTTGGGAGGCAACAGATCAAAGAAAATTAGGGTTCCTTTGTAACTGAGAGGATCAAAGTTTCCCTTCCGGCAACTCGGAAGGTAGGGTTTCGGAGGCAAAATCCTAAGAATAGGTCTTAGGTGGCGAGGTTGATCTGGAGAGAATCTCAGGTTGGATAGGAAAGGCAAGGCTATATGACCATCTTGATATTCCCAAGAGCTAGAGAAATCCGATATCACCGAGAAAAAAGACGGGAGTCAAATCCCGCGAAGGAAAAATCCAAGAGTGAAAACCAGGGTGTTACAAACCTACCCCCCTTAAGAAAATCTCATCCTCGAGATTTCTGGGCTTACCTCCTGGTAAAGGGGGACTTACCTGTGTGGGACTTGGATCCATCAGCGATTTTGTCTTTACCGCGGTCATCGTTCCGTGGCCGAGAGTCATTTCGCTTCCTCGGGTTGTTCTGCTGCTAGCATAGGGCTATCCTGGGCAGGCGTAGTGTCGCCGTGCTGATGTGATCCTTGTACCCTTGTAACCTTATCCATAGTAACGAAGAGCTGATTCGTCCTATGCCAGCGGTGCCGTATTGCAAAAGACTTGGCTGGAATACGGGGCCTTTTAACTGCCTCTACTGATGGACCATGTGTTGTCTCTGCACATAGTTTCCTTGAATCCTTCTCTTTCCTGTCAGGTAAACCTCTTGTCCTGGTAGTGGGGTAGCGGTAATATCAACAAACAGCTTAGTTTCCATGGTACGGAAGCAACTGTTTCGGGTCTTATAGCGATACTTCGTACTCTGACAGTCAGGGCAAGACATCCTTTCCTAGTACCAGGCCCATGTGCTCGTATGGCCTTGATGGCTGGAGGTGACTTTCTCTTTGCCATGTCAGAATGCTCAGTCTGGCTATGGGTTCCAGGCTGATGTTTCCTTCTGCCTTATGCATTCGGGCGTTGTCCTTAGGTGATTCGCAATTCAAGGAACCATATAACCGGGCTATTGCTATTATATCCTCAATTGAAGTATTAGGCATGATCACAAAGTAATCATAGACAGTAATCTCTTATTCCAATGATATCATGGTGTCTATGAGCTGTTGGTGCTGATGTGCCTTGAGCTATTTCATCTGAATGTCTTGTTTCCAATTCCGTCGCTTGTGGGAAGGGTTCTGTCATATATATAGCCTCTGTAGTCCTTGTTGTATCCACTGAGCTAAACATAGTATCGCTATCATCTGGAATATCGTTTGGATTATAGCCTCTTGTCTTGGTTGGTGGCCCGTATTTAGGGTGAGTATAACATGCTGGCTGCATTGTTGTGGCAGTATATGCAAGAGTCTGGCAAGGATTGCTCTATCCGTGGAACTGTATCTTGTGACCGTCACGGAGGTTGTTTGTCCGGGACTTCTTTGTTCTTGAGGATTCCTTTGATGGACCTGTGATAACTTGCCAATACGGCTTCCTAATTGCTTTCCCGGCTTGTTGGGCTTGTTCTCACAACTTACTCTTGCATATCTCGTAGGGGTAGCTGTGCTCGTATTTTTCCTTTCAACATGGGGCCAATTTCTCTCTGAACACAACCATTCCCGTGTACGAGTTGCTCGCATGAACTGATTCACTGGACTGCATGCTCACAACGTATGTAGGTGTAGAATGAATCCTTTTATAACCACTGAGTTCTGAGGTGGATGTGTGTCCAGACTAGTTCTTGCTTCTGACAAGCTTGTTGTAGGCACGATAGCGTGTTGAAGAAGGTTGAATCCCTTATGCTCGAAGCTTTTGCCAGGGTAGTGTACTGAAGAAGACTGAGTATCGTACCTCAGAAGTTTTCCTTCATGTGGCTTACTGCGGAAGGTTAGGTGCCTTATGCCAGAAGCTTTCCATGGTAGCAAAATCGTACGCCAGAAGATTTTCTCACCAAGTGGCGTACCAAGGAAGATTGGCACTCTTGCGTCGTAAACTTTTCTCGGTAGCTTGTGGAGGAAGGCTGGGTTTCATATACCAGAAGTCTTTTACGGCGATTTGTGGTCGGATCTATGGCCGATTCTGGCTTCTTTCCGAAGTATCCGGAATTTACTCATAGCGGAGTCAAAACTTGGTATAGGCCATACCTTGCCTAAAGATATTCCATTGGTCACACACATCGCTTGTCCTTCTGCCGGTCCACTCATTTCTGCTGTAAAGGCTGCACAACTGATGCAGACTTCATATTGATAATTAATTCATAATACCCTTTGTATCCAAACCAAGTGTTGCCGATAATTAGTTGACAGATAGTCCCATTCGGTTCAGCTGAGTTTCCAATCATGTTAGATGCTCCTTGATTCTGGATGCTTGTAATCTCAGTGATTCTAGATAGCCGTGAACTTATCCATTTTCCTTGCAAACCTTGTTCACAGTGCCCGGAAAATTTTGTATTTGCATCGGTGAACTTCCAGATATGCTTTGCAATTTTGTACCAACGTACCGGAGTTTTGTTGCTGCTCTTGGCACATTCACATTCTTGGAATATGTCTTTGGTGGGGAATGAATGATTCTTGAGTCCATTGAGAAAAGACTCAGTTCACCTCACTGACTGAAATAATCCTTGTGTCGAGGTCGGAACCATTTGTCCTTACTGGTGTTCATTCTTGGTTGCTTATCTGAGTGCTCCTTAGGCATGATCTGTTCTGAGGCAAGCTCTCTCAAGTATATTCTAGCCTTGTCTGTTGCACACAGATTCTGCTTCTAACCCATTCTTCATTCTTAATAGATCCGGTGTTGCTATTCTGAATATCAGGCAATTGACTTGTCTTGACTCTTGCTGAATTTGGATTATTGGGTATTATCCAAGTTGTATGCTGGTCTTCTGGACGGCGCTTGCGGATGGATCCAGTCGGAGTGAAGAAACAGAACCGATATAGGAAACAAAAACCGCGAAAACCAAAAAGCAAACAAAGCTCAAATTTTGCGGACCTTACACAGGTGGCCGAGGATTCACTAGTATAACTAGTATAGCGCACTCGATGCACCTCTGAGGATTTATAAGCGAAACCACACAGTGCTCCTGGTAGCAATGGTGTCAAGCTTCTACTACTTCCTGAGGGAACATCACACTCGATGCACAATGGCTATGGTCGTGCGATACTAGGGTTGTCGGGGAAAAGATAGAATTTACAAGCGTTTCCCAAAGGAAATTGGAGTTAAGGAGAGAAATGCCATGGTTAGCAGGCAGGGTAAGGATATCTGGTTTACCTAGGGGTTCAGGGCTCACGGGTCGTTGCCGGGTGCAGATATTTCACACCGGAGGCAAAGGCCACGAGAGTTGCGTCTGATGGAGCCAAAAACCTAGGGGGTTGCCTTATGATCAATAGTAGCCATGCCAGGTTGGCAAAAGATGGTTGAAATCCAACTGGGCTTTCTACTGAGCACAAGACAATGAAGTCTAGCTAGGGGTAACCTATAGTCAGCCTGGCTGCTCTGATACCATCCGTTGTGGCGCCTCGCCTGATTACCACTGTAGCCAGACGGTCGCCACGCATACCAGCCCTGTAAATCACTCTGGCATGCGCTTTTACAACAAGTATCATGAACACAGGCACTTCTATTAATGGGTATATAAGTCTTACATGATATGTTACAAAGGGGTGGCAGCGGAAAAGCTCTATCTAATGCAGCATGGTCCTCGTGCGGCTCCAATCCACAAGGATCTGACTGGGTTACGCTCCTAGCCCACGAACGCTCCAGCTCATCGACGACGGATCCTTACGTGAACCTGGCCACATTGAAGGCCGCTGAGTACTTTTGAATGTACTCGCAAGCAAACCAAACTAACATATCACACCAAGCAATGCAATCCATGGCATTCAAGCATGCATTTGCTATTAGAGAAACATTAATTATCATAGCATAATATACCTATCTAGCAATATAAATTGTCATGTCGTATCGGGATTATTTAGCAAGATAACTACCATGATAAATACAGTAAAGCGAAGCATATTGAGTAGAACATGGCAAGTAAATAATTCATCCTCCGACATTCTCACGATCCAATCCGATGTTGAACCAAATCCAATCCAAGTCTTTCGGTCATCTAACCATCTCTTCCATAGCCATCCCATGGCTAACATACCATATCTCTGACAACATCTGATGTCTATGCAGGACAAGTTCTTCCACCATTATTATCATCATTACGGTTGACCATCTAGTGAGGTCTGGACGGGCTGTCCAATACCGTGGATGCGGCTATTCGAATAGATTTTACACTCTGCAGAGGTTGCACACTTTACCCACACCTTGGAGCACCTGACCTCGTGATCCCATTCGGGTGGACCAGTGTTGCTCCAACGAAACCCGCCTGACCCGTGACTCTCCCATCATACCACCGACAATCATCCTCCCCCGGAGTCAAGCCCTGGGTAGCCCATGTGTCACCTCGTGACACCTGCCTCTGTCATGGCCCAACTAAACTGTCCCAAATGGGGACCACACGCAAACAACCAACTGGGCTCACAGGGTTATCGCCGTCTACCTGATCAGGGTAGCATGCACGTATAACCCTCCCTGCATGGAGGTACCGGTGAAAGAGCACGCGATCAGACCAAGTCAAGGCCATCCCATACCGGCAAATGTGGTTGCACGAATAAGCCCGGACAGGTGACTCAAGATCAACCAACTATGTTCAGTTTTAGCAAACACTTTACCGGCAGGTATATCCATCATGAATAACTTGACCTGGTGTTAACTACGTATGAGGTAACAACTGCATAAGCACAACAAACTATCTCCATATGACATCATAATGAGTCATTAGTGCGGTAATGATAAACATAAACCAGTAATGTAAACGATGAATACAAACTAACAGGAATTCAAGTAGTTATAACACGGATATCATTACTAGGTTAAACACACAATAATTAACATAGAGCAATGCTTTAGGGAATATATCAGATGGTTGGCTTGCCTGGGGTGAAGAAATACTCCAGGAAGAGTGCGGTGAAGCCGTGGAAGAATCGCCGGAAACCGTTCTCTCTCGAAGGAGGTTGATAGAGGGCAACGGCGAAATGGTCATTTCCACTGTGTGACCACCTTGTGAAAATGGTACCAAAAGAACGGGCTCGACGAGACAAAGATGTGAGCGTTGGTATCACCTAATTTGGAGTTACGAGCAAAAGGTTGTGAAGGTTTGAAGTCCAGGGACCAATCTATAAAACTAATATTCATAGATAGGCCCCAGAGAGCTGAACCAAAAGTGTACTCGGCTGAAATACGTTTTCTGCAACACAAAACACCTTTCATGCCGCAGTGAAACGGGAGTACGTTTTCACATAATTGAAGACGTATTGGGAGAAGTACGCCTCCACTTAAAAATGCGTGGGCCCGGGTCAACGCCTTTTCTAGCTAACAGGTGGGGCCGAGGGGATGGCGGGGCCCGCCCGGCCAGGTCAGCGCCTTCCACCTCCTGGACTCGCGCTCGGCCGAGGCAGGGGCGGGCTCCAGCGACGGCTGCTGGCGCTATGGGCCACCATCCGCGGCGCCCAGACCACCGGCGTGCTCGGGAGGCAGATCCGCGTCGACTGGACCGCGTCACGGACGCCGGAGACAGCGGGGAGGAACGGGGCGTTGGCCGAGGCGGACGGCGGGTCGGGCAATGATGGGCTCGGGGTTGTGGCGGCTGAGAGACGAGGGGGAAGTTGGGCAGGGCTCTACGGTGGCCGAGAGGACTCGCTGGTGGGGAGAGAGATGGAGGAGGGGCCATGATTTGCCCGAATTTGAGCGGAGGCTACCGGCGGCCATGTCGGCGATGGCTGATGAGTGCAGGGGTGGGCTCTAGGAGGGAGGAGAGGGGGCTGTGGGTGGAGTGCGTGCTCGGGGAGGGCGTGGCCGTGACTATTTATAGCCGGCCGGCGACGAGCGGATGAGGATGGCCGTCGTGGCATCCTCATCTCCGCACTGGAGCTCTGGCGAGGTGGCGCGCGAAGAGCGGTGCCGACCTAACATGCAACAGGGGGAGGGGACGGCTCAGGGAGGAAGATGCCAACGGGAGAGGGAAAACGACAGCGGTCACGGACGGTACAGAACTCCTGCGAGGCTTGCCGTGGCGTGGGGAAGAAGGGAGAGGAGTGGAGAAGGGTCGGGAGAGGGGCATGTGGACTCCGCGGAGCCACTGGACATGCTCCGACAAGTGGAGTCTGGCCGGAGGCGACGGCACGAAGACGACAGAGGCGCAGAGCGCCGTTTTCGCATGGCCATCGTGTGGTCACCACGTGCATAGCACATTCTGGCATGCCTCTGCTCGTCACACATTGTCAATTAGATGTATCACTACTCAAATAGATGAGGCAAGTGGCTGGAACCACCTAGATAGCTCTAGGATGAGTGAACCTTGCAGAAACAGATTTTAACAGCAAACTTTGGTGGGCTTTTGTGGAGAAATGGATGAAGCAATGGAGTTGGATCTTTTTCAAACTGAGATAGGGTAGGAAGGAGTATATGGTATCAAAATTTGAAGGCATTTGGACAAGATTTGCACACACTTCCTTTGTAATGCCAAATCTGGTCCAGAAAAGGGAATTTGAAGCTGTGCTCAAATGGTTCAATGAAATGATCTGAATTCTGGTGGAGGCCAACTATTTATGGAATATAAGGAGCTGGTAAAATTTCAGCTCATTTGGATACACCAAAATGGTACTTCCTTCACAGAGCTTTGGAATGGACAGAAATTTGAGAAAATTCTTGTGGATGAGTGGATGGATGAATTGAGCTGATTTTTGTTTTCCATGAGTTATTTAGCAATATTGATCACCATGAAAAATTTGAGCTCAATTAGAGCAAGGGTTCAAGCACTTCCTTTGCAAACTGAAAATCTGAACAGAATTTGCAAATGGATGCTGTGCTCAAACCTTGAACTTTGGAACTTGGGTTTTGATGGAAATGGTGAACATATGGATAGGAGAAGCTCCATAATTTATTTGGATTTTTTCCTGGCTACCAAAATGGTAGTTCCTTTAGAAAGTGCCCAAAATGCAATATTGGCATTAAATAGGAAAATGCAATTTCCCTTATTTAATTGTGGCCAATATTTTTATGGGAGCTCAATATGATCACAAAGAGTATCTCCACAAGTTTTCATGAACTTTGGAGATGGATAGATATTTTCCTGGATTTAATTCCTTTAACTGGCAGAAAAAGGAATTAATTATAAATGAAAAATATTGCAAATGACTTGGCAATATTTTTGCATATCCAGGGTTTATAGATGAAGGATGATCACGGGGAAAAATTTGGGAGGCAACAGATCAAAGGAAATTGGGGTTCCTTTGTAACTAAGAGGATCAGAGTTTCCCTTCCGGCAACTCGGAAGGTAGGGTTTCGGCGAAAAATCCTGAGAATAGGTCTTGGGTGGCGAGGTTGATCTGGAGAGAATCTATGGTTGGATAGGAAAGGCAAGGCTATATGACCATCTTGATATTCCCAAGAGCTAGAGAAATCCGATAACACCGAGAAAAAAGACGGGAGTCAAATCCCGCGAAGGAAAAATCCAAGAGCGAAAACCAGGGTGGTACACCAAGATCATCAGCGGGCTCATCTGATGCCTCTTCTTCAACTTCTTCCCGCATTGCCGGCTCAGCTTCTTCCCCCATTGTTGTACCATCATATTCAGGGAACCCATGGCTAGGATAGCTGTCGTCGTCCTCTTCTTCTTCATTGTCTTCCATTAGGACCCCTCTTTCTTCGTGCTTGGTCCAAACATTATAGTGGGGCATGAAACCGGACTCGAACAGGTGGACGTGAATGGTTTTTGACTTAGCGTAATTCTGATCATTCTTACAGCCAGCACATGGACAACACATAAAACCATCTGCCCGCTTGTTTGCCTCAGCCGCAAGCAGAAAAGTACGCACGCCATTAACAAACTGGGGAGAGCATCGGTCATAGTACATCCATTGCCGGCTCATCTTCATTACACAGCACCGAAAATACCAAATTAATACAAGTTCATACATAAAGTTCATACACACTTATTCTTATAAAACAACATACAAACTCTCTAGCTAAAGCATTTAAATGCAACAACAAATGCGATCAAGATCGCAACTAAGTTAACAATTGATCCAACAGCATAATGATACCAAGCCTCACTATCAATGGCATATTTTCTAATCTTTCTAATCTTTAAGCGCATTTTCTCCATCTTGATCTTGTGATCGTCGACGACATAGGCAACACACAACTCCAGTTTCATCTTCTCTTCTTCAATTCTTTTCAATTTATCTTTCAAATACTCGTTTTCTTTTTCAACTAAATTTAACCTCTCGACAAGAGGGTCGGTTGGAATTTCCGGTTCACATACCTCCTAGATAAAAATATCAATGTCAACTTGATGGGCATAATTTATCATAAACACAAAATGCAACAAATAGTTATAAAAGATAATATACCACATCCGAATCATAAACCGGACGAGGGCCGACGGGGACGGATATCAAAACCATGCCACTATGTATAACAAACAACGTACGGGTAAGAAAATTATACAAGTAACTATATATCTAAATCACATAAACATGATTTTTTTTATATAAAAAAGATAAAAACAAGAGGCTCACCAAGGTGGTGCCGGTGACGGGACGGTCCGAGCGATCGACGGTGGTCGTTAGGACGGGGACGGGAAGGCACTAAGTAAACCACACCTACATATGTAAACTAAGAGTTAATTTGAGCTCAAATTGCATATAAATCAAATAAACTACCACATATAATTACTCCCAAACTAAAACCCACAAATCACTATACTTATAGAGCATTGCAAGAGCTAATCTAGTAATGAGAGATGAAAGGACAAAGTTGCTAACCTTTGTGATCACTTGGATGGATGGGGGGCCTTCAAATCTTGACAAATTTTGGCAAAATTGAAGGATGAGCTCTAGCAATGGGGAAGAACAGAGGAGAGGAAAGAAATGAAAGGGGAAAACAGAGAGAAATGGGCTCGAGCTCGATGAAGGGTTTATATAGGATGATCTTTAGTCCCGGTTAGTTATACGAACCGGGACTAAAGGTGCATCTCTAGTCCCGGTTCGTGCCATGAACCGGGACTAAAGGGCCTGGTGGGGCCCCAGCCTGACACCAGCCTGCCACCACCTCTTTAGTCCCGGTTCGTGGCACGAACCGGTACTAGAGGTTCAACACGAACCGGGACTAATGAGTGCCGCCTACCTAGACGTTGGAACCGGCACTAATGGTCACATTAGTGCCGGTTCGTAACTGAACCGGGACAAATGAGGTGAACATAAGGTCATTTTTCTACTAGTGACATGCCACTTGCACCATCTGTGGGCCATGTTATGCATCACATCAAGAATTGCAACCTCCATTGATCTAGCCTGGTCTGCATCGGATAATAGTCATGGAGTGTCAGGCCATCTATATGAAAAATTGTATATATGGACAGAGATAAAACATAGAATTAGAGTTAAAACTGGTAAATTCTAACGACAAACAGCATGACTATTTACCTGTTAAAACAGTCTTTGGCTATGGGCAACCAATCATCTTAAAGAATTCAGTGAATACCCACTTGAAACTGTCAATCTTCTCATCCCTCAAAAGCATGCCACCGAAAATAACACTCTGAAAGTGATTGTTTACTCCAACAAACAATCCAAACGGCATGTCATAAAGATTTGTACGATATGTTTTGTCGAAGGTAACAACATCTCCGAAGCATTGATACTGGTGTATCCCTCGACCAGTAGTCCACATCACGGTTCTTATGTGGCTTTCTTCATCAACCTGCACGCTGTAACTAAACTCAGGATCAGCAGCTCTCATCTCATTGGGAAGCTGGACGGTCTTCGTAGCGTCATTGTCAGATTGTTCGCGATCGATCTTGCCACATAAATGCTTAAGTCTCCTCTTTGTGAAGGGAACATTTTCAGCAGACCCGAAGAAGCTACCGATTATGCTATAGACTTTCCCTAAGCTGACATTATTTTCCCTATGCTGTTTCACCAAGTGTTTTGTGTAAACATCTATGTGCCGGTGGGACAGCCAGTGCAACTTCTCGCCACAGTTCTTTGACAGATTATGATTGTGCTCTGTCTTAAGTTCGGTTATGTACCACCCATTGTCATCCGTCCGGAGGAGCCTGATCATGGCCTTGCATCCACATCTTGTAGATCGGCTGTTGTCTGCCTGAGGCTTTCCCTTATTCAGTTAAAGAAATGGTACGGTTAAGATGATCCTTGGGAAGAAAAAATATGTCGGATCGGCATGGGCTAACAAAGAAATGTTGTACTAAATGAGTTAGCACTAGTGCATACCGCACAGCCACACACATCTCTTGTATACATTTGTTTCGCTTGACATTAATCCTGCTCTTAGCATGTCTGATACCAAACCCACACTCCCAGGAATATAGATTATAGAAATCATATGCCTCCTGCAGCGAGTCGAATGCAATACCAATTGCGGGATTGACGACAACGGACAACCTGGTTGTTTCTTTTCAACAAAATCTCTGATGGATAACTCTAGTGCTGAAGCCCTAGTAGGGTTTTTCTCCCTCTCTAGTGGAGCATTACCAATACACACCCTAAATTTAATAAATGTCTGATCAATATGATAGAACAAAAAAACTACTAAATAATAGTAATGGCCTGCAGTAAAACATAAATAGCACAACAGTAATGTACTATGAAAATCTACAAAGAATGTGGTCGGATATGAAATACATCATTGTATTGAAGTTAACTGACCTGCGAGTCCAGCCGCATGAATTTGTAGCAGAAATCGCAACTCCCAGATGATAGGTGAATGGATGAGCTGGCTTCTAGGTCGACCGCAACCACTGAAGAAACCATGCCGAGGCTTTCATCTGAATATTGAACTGCCTCTGCACCATGCTGTCCGATGTGGGCGCTGCTAATAGGACTTGCCAATCTTGCATAGGTGAGCTGGGTGCTATATCTAAGCCAAAATGTGAAGATGATTGACAAAAGCTATCATCAGATGCATGAAGATCACTATGCATACTAGGCTCTGAAAATAGTTGCAAAACATCAATGGCGTCTGTAGGTGCATGGACGGACTGTATGGCCGAAACTTTATTCAGAAGGGGCATAAATCATTCGTCTCCTAAAGTACTGAAATCACAAGAAATACAAAGATCTAAGTTTCGAGACCACGATACGAGGGGTTCAAGTACACGAGCGAGCATTGACCAAATCAGGGCAGGCTGAGGACTGACCAATCTTGCGGGCGGGCGAAGAAGAAATCAAGATCTACCATGATCGATGAACAACGGTGGCGTCCACCGGAGCTGATGGTACTGAATCGAGATACCGCCACCGATGAGAAAGGGCTAGGGGAGGGGAACGATGCGAAAGAGGAAGAGGACTGAATGATTTTTCCTTACGGTTGCATTAAACAGCCACATGCAACAGGGTTGCGGTCCATTTGCACATCTATTTCAAAAATAGGCCCATGTACACGGAATGTATTCTGTTCTAGGCCCAAGTGAACGCAGGCGTATTGTGTGGTGGGCTGAATAAAAAAATGGGGGTGCGCGCATCTCGGAATGGACATGGGCCGAAAGGATACCGGGCTACCTCTCGAGTTTTCACTGGATAAACTCTTATACGAAGCAAAGCGCTCCCGAGAACACATGGTAATTATCGTCAAGTTAGTTTTCATCATGTTTGTATGATTCGTGTTCGCTAATATGATAATTTGATATGTGGGTGGACTGGTGCTTGGGTGCTGCCTTTACTTGTACAAGCCTCCCACTTATGATTAACCCCTCTCGGAAGCATCCGCAACTACGAAAGAAGAATTAAGATAATTCTAACCATAGCATTAAACATGTGGATCCAAATCAGCCCCTTACGAAGCAACGCATAAACTACGGTTTAATCTTCTATCACTCTAGCAACCCATCATCTACTTGCTACTTCCCAATGTCTTCCCCTAGGCCCAAATGATTGTGAAATGTCATGTAGTCGATGTTCACATAACACCACTAGAGAAAAAACAACATACATCTCATTAAAATATCGAACGAATACCAAATTCACATGATTACTTATAACAAGACTTCTCCCATGTCCTCAGGAACAGAAGTAACTACTCACAAAGAATGTTCATGTTCAAGATCAGAGGGGTAATAAATATCATTAAGGATCTGAACATATGATCTTCCACCAAATAAACCAACTAGCATCAACTACAAAGAGTAATCAACACTACTAGAAACCTACAGGTACCAATCTGTGGTTTTGAGGCAAAGATTGAATATAAGAGATGAACTAGGGTTTGAGAGGAAATGGTGCTATTGAAAATATTGATTAAGATTGATCCTCCCACGATGAGAGGATTGTTGGTGATGACGATGGCTTCGATTTCCCCCTCCCGGAGGGAAGTTTCCCCGGCAGAATCGCTCCGCCGGAGCCCTATATTGCTCCTTCCCCGGCTCCGCCTCGAGACGGCGGCGCTTCATCCTGAAATCCTTCCTCTAAATTTTTTTCTAGGTTAAAACGCTTTATATAGCAGAAGATGGGCACCGGGGGCTGCATAGGGGGCCCACAAGCTCAGGGGGCGCGCCCCCCAGGCTTGTGGCCACCAGGTGGGTCCCCTTCTGATCTTTCTTCGCCAAATATTTTATATATTCCAAAACAATTCTCCGTAAAGTTTCAAGACATTTGGAGTTGTGCACAATAGGTATCTCAGATTTGCTCCTTTCCGGTCCAGAATTCCAGCTGTCGGCATTCTCCCTCTTCATGTGAATCTTGTAAAATAAGAGAGAAAAGGCATAAGTATTGCATCATAAAGTGTAATAACAGTCCAATATGCAATAAATATCAACATAAAAACATGATGCAAAATGGATGTATCAAGCATCTCTCTGCGTCAAGTCATCGTTCATAATTTGTATCTCACCGTCGAAATCAGCCACCAGATTAGAATAGATGAGCTCTTCCAATGACCTTTCGGTGACCACCATGTCGTGAAGGCATAGGAAGTCATTGCAGAATTTTTGCAGTTACAACCATCCGACCAATAAAATTTGGATCGCCACCATCAAGTCATGGACCGTAGCGCCGCCGGTCCAGTTCTTGAGTCTCTTGGTGAACAATTCATTCGTTCTAACATCATGTCTTCCGTGTCTTTGATGAGTCCCAATTCATTTTAGAACCATGCCTCATTAATTTTACATAACAAAAGATCCCATTTGTCTGTCTTGTGTTGAAACAAAACTTTGGAGAGTACCCTCGATAATTTCAATCAAAGATGATGTATGTTTTCACTAGATCAAGCTTGTTGGCACAATGGGTACCATTCAGGTTCTTACATTGTTGGATTTTGTGGATGCATTCAAAGGCTATCGTGATGTTATTTGTAATCATTCGATTGTGAATAAAAACACCTTCTACTTAGGATATGAGATTGTCTATTAGGGGAGGGGGAGACATGATTGACCAAACACTTGGATACAACTTTGTTTAAGACATTGTAGATTGGCCAATAAACCTTCAAAGACTCATATGTATTTGCCTTTCGGGATAAGAACAATCACTCTATAATTGATTCCTCCTTGATCATTTCCCAGTTCCTTTTAAATCACGCATGGAATCCATCACGCCCTGTTCCTTCAACAAGCCAATTTTAAAAAGTGAGTCACTAACCTCCTTCTCGGTGAAATTCTGGATCAAACCTTCATTGAACAGATGAGTCACTTCCAAAGGAAACATCTCAAGGATCACAGATGGGGTGACCTCCGTGTCAGCCGTGTACGGCAGCTAGAAAAACTTGGTTGCTTTTTCCTGTAGGTGCTCAGGTTTCTCCACCAAGTTTCGTTGCTGCCGTTCAACCTCTTAATTTTGTGACATCAAGTGCCTTCTAGATGACATTTTTTTGGTCGTCAGCAATTACTAGTTGTGATATTTTTTTCAATTACCAAATCCCATACCTAAGATATCCATCCCACTATCTAATTATCTAAACATGTAGCCTATCCACCTCAGCAGCCCTGCCACATCAGCAACTTTAGTGTATAATACCAAGTAAGAGCTCCACATTTTTATAACTAGACGATACCCCGCACATTGTTGCGGGATTGTTTGTTATATATTAGATGAAGTAGGTACATGAATATCTTATTATTGTATAGATGTAGGATATTTTTGGAACATAAGTAGGATAATAGTTTTCACATCCATGGTTGCATGTTGTAGTGGATCTTTTCCCATGCATGTTATCATGTTGAGGCGATACTTTTCCCATGTATGATTATATGATGAGGTGGCATAGTTGCATGCTGACATAAATACAAGTAGTGCCAACAACCATATCTATATAGATGCCGTCGGGACTTCAAATCAGCGATCGAGCTTGTGCTCCATAGAGCTCAACATAAGAGTTATCTACATTTTGAGGCTTAAGTGGAAAGATTTATATAATTACACTAGATAGCTAGTTTTTCCCTTTTTTCTATTCCCTCCTTTTACATATGTATCACAAAGAAAATAAAAGAAAATAAACATGTGTAGTACAAGACTGTTGTCGCTCATAGAAAACTTCACTTTGTAATTCAACCATGCTAAGTACCACTAAGTTTTCCCCTCTCTTTATATAATTATGATTTCCCCTCTCTTTTTATAATAATGAAAATCTAGTTCTAGTGGATTATTTGTATTTTAAAAGTGACAATGGCAAAACAATTAGTGATGTCTACTAGTCATAGAGGGCCGCAAAATCACCCATTAGTGATAGCAAACCTACATTTGATGAGTATTAAGACGGTTCGACGATGTGTTACCTACCAGCCCGTCGTGGATGAAGTGTCGGTTACAGGCCACTCTCTAGTAGTACATGATATTACGCCATCCAGTCTAAGCCAGGTTTATAATAAGTGTGAGCTAGGTGAGTTTAATATTTGAAGTGCTTTTATATGTTGGCTCCAACAGTGTATGTCTTCTTAAGTATGATGTGCATCTAGTCTAAACATTATCTCTCCAACCTTGGTGTTATCTTAAATATGAAGGTCATGTTGCATCATAAAACTTAATACTTGATCATTGAAATTATGACATGTGAAAGTCCCAGATTAGGTGTTTCTTTTTTATGTTCTTAGCCATATACATGTGGTGTTAAGTAATGACAATATATCTTGTCACCATGACTATTCTTAGATTAGTTATTTACCAAAGCTCATGCATGCCATCCACCAAAAAGAATCATGTTTATGGTAAGGTATATGTGAGTTCTAGATTTAGATTGTTCTTCTATAAAAGTGGCTACGTGTGTTGATTAACCGATGTCTTCTATGAGATGGTCATTATGTCCATGTAAGTTTGTTGTAATTGCAATGATTAATGACATACTTTAAAATTAATTCAATTTACCATATATTCATGGAGAGCTCTAGATCCATGGTACTTTTCAATGTTGTTAATGGTGCATACGTGGTATCAATGGATCATACGAGGCCACCATCTCTTCACATGTCTACTATGGTTCTAATTTCTTGATAAGGCATATTCACGTCTATTAAGAAAACCTTGATTTCTCATATTCATTAATTCATATATGAGTGCAGTTGTTGTTCTTGGCAGTGTTATGCAATCAGAAAAAGTAATGGATTCTAATCTCTTGAGTCGAAGTTTGGGCTTATGATATCTTTTAATTTATTTATTAAATGAGCATGGCTTCTGTTTTTAGTTGACACGCTAATGTTTGCCTCACAATATTATAAGAGGTGCATTGTTGTAAATACATGTTCCCCTTCCTTCATTCGTAAGACAACAACAACAACCTGGACAAAATTGCAGGTACTGATGAAAAAACATCATGGACCAAGATCTGGAACACTAAGCATGCATATTTTCTCCAAAGATCCTAATTAAGGAAGTAGTCCAAAGGATAATGAATTTGGAAATAAATATATTTTATTTCAATATAGCTCTTAAATGGAAGAGCTAACTAGAATCTACAAAAGCTCTCCATAGTCTGTAAGACCATCAATATCTTGTCCAGTGGAAGAGGGCGGCACATCAACCCATCCACCATTTACCATGGAAGACTGTCCTAGATCAGTACTGCTAGAGCCTAAGTAAGCATCCTTCCCTAGGAAACTATTGAAGCACGACTGATCTGATAGAGCATAACCCCATTGTTCATCGTTAAATATGTCATCAATAGAAAAAGCGTTGCCACTCGAGTACCCCAATAGTGGAGAGGCCTCCAAATTCTGCCCAGATGTTGAGTCATGGTTTGCATCATTTTCTTGCGGCTGCACTATGTTGCAAGGACTTTCATAGTTCTGAACATGAAACTCCACTGGTAGAGTTTTCTCATGTACCTGATTTGGTATGGGTTGGACATGGGAAGACAAGTGTGGAGCTAAAGATGGTGGTGCAGAATGGAACATTTGTGGTACCTGCATAGGAAAAAGTGGTGCCAAAGTTTGTTCTGGTTGTGATGGTAGTGGATCTGAAGGTAGTTGGAGTTGTGAGAGATTGTGAGGCCACGATGACTGCATTAGTGAATGAGTAGTACCCAAATGATCCATCGGCAGAACACTTGGTAGTTGCAGATCCTGTGCCACACATGTGCCACCGGTCTTGGCTTCACGACCATGCAATGGAGGTAGCCGGCATCTAATGTGTTTTTCGACCCGAGAGAGCTCACTGAATAGCTTGTTCATATCTTCAAGACTGAGATCTTGTTGTTTCGTGAAGATAAGGTTTGCCACCATGCCTGGATTCTCTTCTTGGATATTTTTCATACAAAGGATGGAAACTTGGCTTTTGTCTTACTCGGTCATGTTCTCCATGTCCAACTGAGCCACCTCATTTTGTAGGCTTCCAATCCTAGCAGTGGTTGCCTCGTCGACGGAGGGAACTGCTGGTGGAGCTCCAAAAAGGAAAGCATCAACAATAGGATCGGCCAATGGCGTCCCAAATGAGTGCATCTTTCCATTGTTTGTCTCTAGGACGAGTGCAACCCTAGCCCTAGTGAGGGCGGAGATGTCAATTGCCCTCTTGAACAAACCGGAACGTCTCTTGTAGAAGGTGAGATCACGGTCTTTGTCATTATGGATGTATGCCACACCTGACCGCCGCTCTTTCCTCGGCATACTAATGTGGACAAAGAGGAAGAAACTTACAACTACAAATAGGAAGCACAAGGATCTACAGAAAACTAGAGATTTATAGGTACTATTGGCTAACCACATATTGGTGTAGGATATGAGAAGTTGTGCTCCCCTTATATAGAATAAAAATGGTTGTATGGGAGTGCTATTTGACTATACTAAGACCATGTAAATCTTTAGTAAAAATTAACATACATAACTCATAAAAAGTGCTAGTTTATGGATACTATTAACTATCATCCAAATATACATATGTGAGTGCATTCAGATCCTTCTTTGCAACCACTGGTATGTATTTCTTCTGATGTAAGTATTCACATCCATATATAGAATTATTAACGCTTCTAAAAATAGAAATATTAAATGATTGCCATTTGACCACATCCATATCCTTATCTAGAAGTATTAATGGGAGTTAAACCCAACTATGTTTTACTCTAATATACAAAATAATTGTGGTCAAATTTATTTGGTTGTTAATTGCGTCCAAATCCTTTGTTGATCACATTGATTACATCCTAATATATCAGTGATCACATTGATTACATCCATATCCTGTACTAGGAACTATATAATCTAGAAGTGGTCGTCCTGTAATCCATAACATCCCAGTATAACAAGGACCTTGATTTGGGCCTTAACTTAGAAATTGAGATACCAACTAGGAAACATACACTAAGAGCAACTAGAAAATACCGGGACATTTGGTAAATCATGGTATAACACAAATGTTACTCTGAGCATCGACCTACCTCCTTGGTAAGCCCAGTTCCCGCGGAAGATGTGTTTTTATTGTTTACACATGTATAACTTGGGCCCTAGTTTTTTATGGCCCATAAAAATAATATGTACAGGGCTTTTTCTGGAAGGAGCCAACACAACCTATATATTAAAAGTAATAGACGGGCTCACCAGAAAAATATAAAAATGCTAGAAAGTCCCTCAAAAATAAAAAATATCCAACTGTCTATCTATTATATATTAAAAGTAATTGATGGGCTCACCAGAAAAAAGATAAAAATGCTAGAAAATCCCTCAAAAACAAAAACATCCGACTATCTATTTAATAGGCTGAAATTTTTATAACCATTTGATTAGTTTCAAGTGAAATAATTACTCACCATTGCCATTATAAGAAAAAATGTTTCATCCAACTTATTAGGACGTGGGTTGATGCCATCTTATTAGGACGTGGGCTGGTGTCATATTATAATGGAAAAACGCTATGTTCCCATAGTACAAAAAGGACTACTCACACATGAACACAGTGGCAGCAATGTTCATGTAAATTATCTCTGGGTTGAATTCCCCCTTGGCAGGGTACCTGAAAAGGCCTACACATTGGATCTTCATGGAGCAGAGAGGTGGACGGTGCAAAAATCTTTTGTTAATATTTCTGAGGTTTTCGGGAGTATATAAAGGCGGCAGAAGAAAGAAGTGATGGAGGTGACCTCTATGGTGGCCATTCTCCCCCTTGGATGCTCATGTCGACCTATGGCATGAGGCCTAGGGGAGTCCAGGTGGGTCTTGGTCCCTCCGGCTTCATTTCTTCATGAACCTTAACATTTTTTCTGGTTTTTTGGCCCTAAAAAGTTGATTTTTTTAATCCAAAAAAAAACTGGCACTTTGCACTAAATTAATAGGTTAATCAAGAAAAAATATATAAGTTGATGCCAATACTATGCCATTATGATATAAGTATAGCATGAAACAATAAAAATTTATAGATACGTATTGGACATATCAATTGGCATGGATAAATTGATGTTTTTCTAGGGCTCGTTAATACTCGACAATATTGTTCTCCTAGATAACCAGACAGACACAAGGTACTCCTTGGTTCCTACTGGTTCGATGTCCAGGCTAAATTTGTGACTAGCATGAATGAATTGATGTTTTTCTCTATTACTCACTATTACTTGATGACACTCTTCTGTTGGGTACCTGGACAGAAGCGAGGTTCTTCCTACCAATTAGAAATGGGCGGCTCCCATTACGCAGGCATCTGCACGTTACTCAAAGCTAAAATGGTGACAAGCACGAATAAATCGTTATCTTTCTCTAAGGCTCATTAATAATTCATGGTACAAATTGGTTGGATAGCAAGACAGAAGTAATGTACTCCTTTTCAGTTTGAGGGATGACTCTTGGCCTGTATCCATCTGTCTGGTGACTACCACAAATAAATTGATGTCTTTCTCTACAACAAATGATTGATGGAACTATTCGGCCAAACAACCAGACAAAAGCAAGGTACTCCCTGGTTCCCTGCCGATTCAAGGCAGATGGATCCCGGTTATATGTGCATTAATCCAAACAGAAACAGTGACTAGCGCGAATAAATAGATGTCTTTCTTTTTGGCTCTTTAATACTTCCACTTTCGACTAGGATGTCCGAAAACATGAGGTGGGCAGCTCCTGACAATACAGAGCCACATGGTCATTGATCCATGCTAAAATGGTGACTTGCACAAATATATCGATGTCTTTCTCTAGGGATCATTAACACTTGATGGTATCATTTGGTTGGACAACATGACAGAAAGCAAGGTATTCCATGATTTCTTGTCCGTATAGGGTGGATGGCTCCAGGCACGGGCCAGTTACACATTAATCCGGGTTCGTCTAACACGAATAAATGGATGTCCTTCTCTATGGCTCATTAATAATTGACGGCACTCTTTGGTTAGGCGGTGTACAAAAGCGAGGTACTCCCTTCTGATTTCAGGTGGTTGTGGGGCCACTAGATGGACACAAGCAAGGTACTCCCTATCACTTGGGGGAATATTTTAAATATTATTTTTTATTACATAAATTTTGAGAGTATAACCCTAAAATATAATATTTCACCAGTAGTACTCCGACATGTCGGTGCCAACAATGACAGGTATAGCTGGCATTGCCAATGATACATCTGTTTCCGTTTTGAGTCACATGGATCATCATCAGTGCATCCTGCATCAGCCCTCCCGCATGACACACTCGTACAGAGCTAGCTACCTTAGAGCGTGTACAATGGTGTTATCTTCGCAATGTCACCTAAGATCATTGCTGAGTTAGAAGAGATCGAATGGAGGGGAAAAAAGGCTTGCCATCTCTTACCTAAGAGATGGTCTCTCAGTAAAGAAGATAAGACAATTCTATCCATTGTACTAGATGTCATCTCTTAGCTACATATTTTCTAGTTTAATTTTAACCATCGCATTAATCTAAGGGCATGTAAACGTTGCTTGTTAGGCTAAGAGCTAATTCATTGTATAATATGTTTTTAAGCTTATCCAAATGACATACATAGCATACGAGAATATTGTACCGAATAACTATTTGTGTACATTGTGCTCGGGGTATTATGAAGATATAAAGCATGTGCTATTTGAATGTAATGTTGCAAGGGAGGTTTGGAACAATCTTGGTCTACTGGAACTCACTGAAGAGGCATGCATGATGGACCATTCAGGTGGTGTTTTTTCACAAATTCACGAATGTTTTTAAATTTGCTAACATTATTTTTAGAAAACATGATATATTTTCTAGTTTGAGAACATTTTAAAATTTTATGAATTATTTTAATTGGGGAATATTTATAATTTGATGAGCATTTTTAAACTTTCTTAAAATATTTACATAATATTTTTTATAAAGTTGCAAACATTCTTAAAATCCATGAATTATTTTTCAAACTTGGAAGCATCTATTAAAATTCTTGAAAAGATGATGAAAATGAGTAAAATTTGTCAGCATTTGTTGAAGTTTTCACAGTAGGCGAACTTTTAGTTAGTTTTCTACTCCCTCCGTCCCATAGTGGGACGGAGGGAGTAGTAAACGGCTCAAAAATAGATCTGTACACCCGAGCTCGCCTCTGAGCCCATTAGTGGGTGGGCCCAATGGTCTAGATTTGGAAAGTTGTACTGACTGGCACAGACTTGTTTAGAACTAGTTTCTCGACTACCATCAGGCAGCGGCCTAGTCCCAGGGCCGGCCCTGAGGGGGGGCAGGGGGGCGGCCGCCCCGGGCCCCCAAATCGAGGGGCCCCTCCCCAGGGTGTGTACAGGTAGCCTATGGCCGAACATATTTGCGGTGATCAGTTTTTTTACATGGACTGGACGGCTGGGCCTCACGCAGCAGGCTGGAAGGGAGGCAGCGATTGATTCGTTCCTAGTTATTACGAGCACGTCGAAAAAAAGGAATTGATTGATCCCTTCTGATTCGTCAGTTAGTATTCCCTCCGTCCCATAATATAAGAACGTTTTTGACACTAGTGTAATGTTAAAAACATTCTTATATTTTGGGAGAGAGGGAGTACATGCACGTTGAAAAAAGGAACTGATTGATCCCTTCCTATTCCATCACACACGCATTTCACGCAGCGATTCTCAATTTCCCAGCGGTCGCCGACGCTGGTCTCTACGCGATTGCGCTCTCGCCGCCTCCCTAATTCAGATCGTCCGCCCAATTTCAATTCCCTGGGGCCGTCGAAACCTTGATTTACTCTACGTCCATGAAGGATTGGACCATTCAAGGTATATCTTCTATATTGAGGTTCCTAGTCTCCTAGATGAATAGCCGCACATCGGCACTGCTCAACAATTGTCTATTGATGCAAAAAAGTAATAATTTATTTTCAGTATTGTCTCTTATTCTATCATCTAGAAGAAAGTATTATTTATCTGGTAGCGATAAATTATTTATTTTCAGCATTGTGACTTGGCACAATCACAGCGTGAAAATATTCATAATTTTTTTGAAGAGAGTTGGCGATAGATGAGGAAGGGCAAACAACTAATGAAAGTTTAGAATTTGATCAGCAAGAAGAAAATGTCGACAGCAACATCAATGATAAGAATGTAAGTGCCTCTGAGCATGTAGGTAATTCATCATATGCACATCCGCAGTCCGCCTAGTGTTGATAAAGAAACAAGTTTATACTGCTGATATTTATGAAAGAAATTGGGATAATCTTGATAATAAAGCAAGAGACACCTTGGTTGAGAAAGGGCCTATAAGAGAGGACAAAAAATGGCATACCACCTAGATGATGCAGGAAGACATTTTTCGTATGCTCATTATCATACGAAATTAAGCAATGAGAAGGAACATGATTGAAAGTGGCTAGTTTATTCAATAGTGTCAACAATTTTTTTGCTTCTGCTCTGTAAGATCTTCAAGTCTAGCATTAGCAGGAGTTTGTTCAAAAGATATCGACAAAGTTTTTTGCTTCTGCTTGAAGATCTTCAAGTCTAGCATTAGCAGGAGTTTGTTCAAAAGATATCGACAAAGTTTTTTGCTTCTGCTTGAAGATCTTCAAGTCTAGCATTAGCAGGATGCAGGAATCAGAGATCCTTAGCACATGATGGATTAGGACAATTTTATGTAATATCTATAAATTATTTGATACATATAGTGATTTTGGATGCATTTAAGTGTTATTGGTAAAATTATATATATATATATATATATATATATATATATATATATATAGTAATGCTAAACTAAGCGTGAGTGTAGAATAGCTTATTCTACACCCCTAGTAATGCTCTATACAAAATATAGTAACGTAGCATACAAAATATAGTAATTTTTTTGACAATGTAGGAAATTAAAACCTTGGATAGTAAAAAATATATTTCAGAATTACTACATTTTATATAGTGTTTTACTAGATTTTGTACATAGTGTTACTCGGGGTGTAGAATAAGCTATTCTACACTCACGCTTAGAATAGCGTTACCCTATATATATATATATATATATATATATATATATATATATATATATATAAACACTATTTTGATCACGGGATCAGAATATTATTCTGATCACAATTTGAACTTACTGAGTTACACAACCTGAACTTCCCTCTGTAGGAACCCGACCTTCAGGCTATCTTCGCAACCGTGTCTCCCCGCGCGAATTATTCTGGTCAGTCGTGTTCTATGTGATTTAAGTGTAATCTACAAACGGTTTTTAAGAACTAAATGCCCGTTTTAAATAGGAATCTCGCTCATTGGCGGATTTTGCTCTCTGGTCGTGATGAACATGTGTCTGTTGCAATTTTACTGCTTGAGTTGTTCGATCTGAACTTCCCCCAGTGCTATATTGAACTTCCGTAAACATTGCCCAAATGGGGCTTGCGATATATCGTTGAAAATCTATGGACATGAGTATCATGACCCAAGTTAAATTTTTGGCAAAATGTAAGCGGTTTAAGAGCAGTTTTGAAAACCGTTTTTTCTTCATACAAAAAACGTGAATCGCATTTTCGATCTCATTTCTAAACCGTTTATCGGAATGAGGCAAATAATATGGCGTTGGAAAGCTGCTGCAAAACCGCTCCTTCCACATGTTGAAAGTTTTCTCTAATTCCCTACGGTTAAAGAGTATTTTGGAAAATCGTAAAATTTCGCAAACCGAACAGCCGAGTTTGTATTTTCGATGTCAATTCTGAATGGCTAACCCAATTGAGCCAAATGATATGGCGTTGGAAAGCTTATGAAAATGCGCTACTTTTTCATGTTGAAAGTTTTTTCTAATTTTGAATGGTTTAAAAGTAATTTAGAAAATGGTGCAAATTCAACCGAGTTCATATTTTGGAGATAATTTTTTAACCGTATGTCCGAATGTAGAAAATGATATGGCGTTGGAAAGCTTGAAGAAATGTGAAACTTTTTGGTATATATTGTTTCTCCCAATTCCTTACGGTTTTAAGACAATTTTGAAAATGGCTAAAAACGTATTTTCGTCGTAATTTCTCCAAACTTTATCGAAATGGGATAAATAATATACGGTTGAAAAGCTACGAAAAATGCAGAACTTTTTCATGTTGATGGTTTTCTCTGATTCCTAGCCGTTTTCAAGTAATTTCGAAAACAGTGAGATCATGCGTTCTGCCTTTATCGCGAAATAGATTCTTCAAAAATGCATCGCGTGAAGAACTTGAACTTCTCGGCAAGTCTACTTGAACTTCACTCTGTTTTTCACGTGCTTTTTTTGCTCGTAGCTCTCCATCCACTCGCCGGAATTGAGCAAGTGATATACCGATGGAAAGCTGTTGTAAACACGCAACTTTCCCATGTTGACCATTTTTTCATACTCGCGACGGTTTTAAAAGTTTTTCATCTGAAATTCATTCAGTGTAGTAGTTGAACTTCCTGCTGATTTCATGTTGAACTTCTGTGACGTATTTTCGTTTATAAGTTTCACATCCATTCGTCAGTGTTACACAAATGACATTCCTTTTGTACAAATCTCTCTCAGAATAATTTTTTTAACTTTCTCCGACCGAGGACTTGAACTTACACAAATGATATTCCCGCCGTTTTCAAGTAATTTAGAAAATGACGAAATCATGATTTCTGCCTTCATCGCGAAAGGAAATGCATTGCGTGAAGTAGTTGAACTTCTGGGGCATGTCTGTTTGAACTTCACTCTATTTTTGACATGCTATTTTTTGCACGTAACTCCCCAACCCATTACCGGAATTGAGCAAATGGTATACCGATGAAAGGTATTGAAAACACGCAACTTTTTTTGTGTTGATCAGTTTTTTCATACTCGCGACGGTTCAAAATATTTTTTTGAATGCGTAAAAATGTGTTTTTAACGGTATACATAAAAACTTTTAAACCATTCATCGGAATATAGCATACAATATACCATTGGAAAGCTTATGAATAGGAGCATCTTTTTCATGTAGACAGACATTACAATTTTTTGTCGTTTGAGGGCAGTTTTAAAAATGGCAAAAACAACGTAGTTTTTTGCCAGTTCTTTACATGTAATTGAAGGCCGGACGTCTCGCACTAGAGATCTTGAACTTCACCGGGAGGAGCACGTGAACTTCTTGCAACAAACCTTTTAAACTTTTTATTTTCTATTCCTATATTCTTATCTGAAATGCATTCCGTGTAGTAGTTGAACTTCCCGCTGTTTTCACCTTGAACTTCTGTCACGTATTTTTGTTCAATCTCTCTCACAAGAATTTTTGAACTTTCTCCGGCCGAGGACTTGAACTTCTAGCAACAAAAATTTTAGACATTGCCTTTTATTCAAAAATTTTCTCATATGAAACACACACCATGTAGTACGTGAACTTTTGGCTGTTATGTGTTTGACCTGCTCTCTCTGCATTTTTTTGCCTAACTCCTAAAGCACTCATCAAAATTGAGTATGTAAATCCTAGGTTTTTATAATCTCTGAACTTCTCTATTTTTTAAATTTGAACTTCTTAGTTTTATTCTTATAAAAAATGATTTTTAAGTAAACATCATACAACCTTTTAAAATTGAACTCCATACGTTAGTTTTGCATAGAAACAAGAAGAATTCAAGTTTGTTGTATACATCAAACTATTCCTTTTTTATATGAAATTATTGATTTTCTTTCTAAAATCGAATTGCTCCAAAAAATTTAAAAATGCAAAAAACGAAACTACCCTTTAGCAATGAAAAAAAATCTAAATTTTTTATAGACATCAAACCGCTCCATTTTTTCAAATTTTGGACCTCTTTGTGCATTTTTAGAAATGGAAAAAATTGGAGTTTTTTTAATAAATGACAAACTTCTTTGCTATTTCGAATTGAACTTCTTGGTTTATTCGTTAGTAATGGGAAAATTTTGAGTTTTTGTAATAAATATTGAACTGCTCCATTTTTTAAATTGAACTTGGTTTATTATTTAGTGACGAGGAAAATCTGAGTTTTTCATATACTTTGAACTACTCTATTGTTTTAAATTGAACTTCTTGGTTTTCTTTAATATGGACTTCTTGGTGTTATTCATTTGTAACGTAAAAAGTCCTAGTTTTGTAATAAACGTCGAACCACTTAGTGCATGCGATGGCGTACTTCTTCACCACGTTCGCCGGGCTCGGGTCCAGCAGTTGCACCAAGCTCGAGTGTCCCTTGCTACCTCGCACGCACCGGCCGACTTGGCGTCCATCATTCGCACCAGGGGCAGGATGCAGCCGTGCTCCCCGAGCAGCCGCTTCATGTCCTTACTGCTGCTGCCGAAGATCCTCTAGATGCAGCAACCACAAACCAAATAAATTTTCATTCCTTCATCCATAATTTTCAAACCATTTATTAGTATACCTCATAAAAGTGCTGTTCATCGCCTCCATAGTATTTTTCTCAAGTTTTGAGTTACTATTGTCATCCATTCTGCCAAAGCAGAACAAATTCACATTAATTTTTAAGCAAATCCAAACAAGTTCAGACATTGGATAGCGAAATCTTATCAAAGAGAGAGAATGCTTTTTTGATCAATGATACTTTTTTGCTTCTGTTAGGCATCAGCAAATTACTTGCGTGAGTGTGTTCCATACATTTTTTGCGTTTCATAACTTGTAGTAGCATCGCATGGCAAGCATCACTCGGCATCTCTCTGAATAAATTGGGTGCAAAACGATGGACAGTATGCAATCAAAAGTACGACCCTGGAATAAGAAGGATCTGGGCCTTGTCCGGGTGCAGCAGCAGTGGGAACCGGGCGGTGAACGTCTTGGGGCTGCGTAGTTGAACGGCCGGAGGTGGCAGCAGCGAACGACCTGAGTGCTGCGGTGGTGGGGCCCCACTGGAGGAGGCTGTGTGTTGGCAGGGGGAGCCTCGCCGCCACCACGAACGAACACAGCGACGCCATGACGGACCTCTGCCAGCCTTCTTCCTCGGATCATGCCGCTAGCCTTCTTCCTTGTCACCATGACAGACCTTCGCCGTAGCCCCAAGCTCCGCCCTCTCCCTGTCTCCACCAAAGCAGCGGATCTCTTCGGCCTACAGTTGATGTCGCGATGGCAGTTGGACGTGGGGTTGGCTGCGGCAGAGGGGGAAGAAGCACAGAGGAGAGGGTCTGGCGCGGCGGCCGGAACGGCGGTTGGGGCCCTGGCTGAGGCGGCGGGATCCGGCGGCAGGGGCCTTGGCTGCGGCAGTAGGAACTGGTGGTTGGGGAGGTGAATCTCTTGGGTGGGATGGGGGCGCCCGATTGCCAGCGAACACGCTGGCGAGGCGACGACTCCAGCGGCCGGCGAGCGTGCCGGCGGCTCCTATTGCCGGCGATGCAATGGGATCCTCCGCCCGTGCTGGTTTGGTGGGGGTGGGGTGGGGGATGGGAACGTGGGAGCTACAAGAAGTTCATGGTGTGGGGATGAACCGGTCGGAGGGGCCTGATGGGCCGGCCAGGTTTTCTGCTTTTTTGTTTTCGGGAGTTCGGGAGGATCCCATCGGGCCATATATAGGGAAGGAGTTATCAGAATAACTATTATGATCCTAGGATCAGAATAGTGTTTATGTATAGAACTATTCTGATCACGGGATCAGAATATTATTCTGATCATAACCTGAACTTCCTGAGTTACACAACCTTGAACTTCTCTCTGTACGAACCCGACGTTCGGGCTATCTTTGCAATCGTGTCTCCCCGCGCGAATTATTTTGGTCAGTCATGTTCTATGTGATGTAAGTGTAATCTGCAAACGGTTTTTAGCAACTAAATGCCCGTTTTAAATAGGAATCTCGCTCACTGGCAGATTTTTCTCTCGGATCGTGATAAAATGCTTCTGTTGCAATTTTACTGCCTGAGTTATTTGACCTGAACTTCCCCCAGTGCTAGGTTGAACTTCCGCTAACATTGCCCAAATGGGGCTTGCGATATATCGTTGGAAAGCTATGGACACGAGTATCACGACCCAAGTTGAATTTTTGGCAAAATGTAAGCGGTTAAAGAGCAGTTTTGAAAACCGTTTTTTCTTCATACAAAAAACATGAATCGTATTTTCGATCGCATTTCTAAACCGTTTATTGGAATGAGGCAAATAATATTGCGTTGGAAAGCTGCTGCAAAACCGCTCCTTCCACATGTTGATAGTTTTCTCTAATTCCCTATGGTTAAAGAGTAATTTCAAAAAATCGTAAAATTTCGCAAACCGAACAGCCGAGTTCGTATTTTCGATGCCATTTCTAAACGGCTAACCCAATTGAGGCAAATAATATGGCATTGTAAAGCTTATGAAAATGCGCTACTTTTTTATGTTGAAAGGTTTTTCTAATTTTGAACGGTTCAAGAGTAATTTAGAAAATGCTACAAGTTCCACCGAGTTTGTATTTTCAAGCTAATTTTTTAACCGTACGTCAGAATGCAGCAAATGATATGGCGTTGAAAAGCTTGAACAAATGCGAAACTTTTTGATATATATTGTTTCACCCAATTCTTTACGGTTTTAAGTCAATTTTGAAAATGGCTAAAAATGTATTTTCACGGTAATTTTTACAAACTTTATCGGAATGGGGCAAATAATATACCGCTGAAAAGCTACGGAAAATGCAAAACTTTTTCATGTTGATGGTTTTCTCTGATTTCTAGCCGTTTTCAGGTAATTTCGAAAACGGCGAGATCATGCGTTCTGCCATTATCGCGAAACAGATTCTTCGGAAATGCACCGCGTGAAGAACTTGAACTTCTCGGCATGTCTACTTGAACTTCACTCTGTTTTTTACGTGCTTTTTTTGCTCGTAACTCTCCATCCACTCACCAAAATTGAGCAAGTAATATACCGATGGAAAGCTGATGTAAACACGCAACTTTCCCGTGTTGATCATTTTTTCATACTCGCGACGGTTTTAGAAGTTTTTCATCTGAAATTCATTCAGTGTAGTAGTTGAACTTCCTGTTATTTTCACGTTGAACTTCTGTGACGTATTTTTGTTTGTAATTTCTAATCCATTTCGTCGGTGTTACACAAATGATATTCCTTTTGTACAAATCTCTCTCACAATAATTTTTTTAACTTTCTCCGACCGAGAACTTGAACTTATAGCAACAAAAAATTTGGACCTTGCCTTTTAATTCATATTTCTCATATTAAACACATACCATGTAGTACATGAACTTTTTCCATTGTTGTAATTTGAATTTTTTTTTCTTTTTGAAATCAAATTGCTCCCAAATAATAGCTGAACTTCTTTGCGGATTGAGAGAATTATTTTAAAACACGAAAAAACTATTTCTTTTTTGTGTTTTCGAACATGGAAATACAAGGTGAACCTCTCTTGTAAGAATTTTTGAACTTCCCCAGACAGAGCACTTGAACTTCTTTCAACAAACTTTTTAAGCTTCTATTTTTCTATACTTTTATTCTCACCTGAAATGCATTCCTTACAGTACTTGAACTTCTCGTTGTTTTCATTATGAACTTCTGTCACATTTTCGTGTATACGTCGAATTACACGCAATTAAAGGTCGGAAATCATTTTTTTGCCATTTTAAAACATGTAATTGGAGGTCGGACGTCCCACAATATAAATTCTGAACCGTGCACGGAGGTGCATGTGAACTTCCTGCAACAAATCTGAGTTTTTTATATATTTCAAACTTCTATGTTATTTTAAATTGAACTTATTACTTTTTCCTTTAGTAACTTGAAATATCCGAGTTTTATATAAACATCAAATCTCTCGGGTATTTTGATTTGAACTTCTACATTTTTTTAGAAATGCGGAAAATCCATTTTTTTAGATATTACGAAAATAGAACCGAACATTCTTTGGATATTACAAAATAAAACCAAATTTTATTATATAGGTGTTTTTTAGCGTTTCCTTTTATCGAACTTACCGTTTTGTTGTTTTTGAACTTCCTTTTTTTGCTAATGTGTTATTTAATTCTTGAAGCTTCTTTTTTTTGTAGTAACAAGGAAATCTGAGCTCTTTATAAACATTGAACTGCTTTGCTATTTTATTTCAAACATCCTAATTTTGTTTTTTAGTAACAGGGAAAATATGAGTATTTTTACAAACATCGAACAATTCCGTTGCTTTAAATTGAACTTCCTGATTTTATTCTCCTACAATAGTGAAAATCTGAGTTTTATAAAAAACATTGAACCTCCCCGTTAATTTAATTTGAACTTCTTGGCTTTTTATAAATTGCGAGAACCTACTTTATTTATAAACTTTTTTGAACTGCTCTGTAATTTTAATTTGAACTTCTTGGTTATTATTTTAGAAACAAGGGAAATACAAGGTTTTTATACTCATCGGACTGTTCGGTTATTTCAAATTAAACTTCATGATTTTAAATCTTACAAATGGGGAAAATCCAAAAAAAAATATTCTTGGTTTTATGTTTTAGACATGAGAAAAATCTGATCGCTATATTTAACATCGAACCGCTCGCCTTTTCATTTAAAGCTCCTTTTTTATTTTTGAAAATGAAAAAATCCTTTTTAGTATAAACATGAATTGTTGTGTATTTATTTTTAATTTAAACTTATTTGAACTTCATGTATTTTTATTAACGTGAACTTTCAAAATAGGGGGGCAAGTTTTTTCAACAAACTTACTGATGTTTCGCTAGTGTTGATGTATCTTCTATTTTTACCAATCCTGAACTTGCGTGCACTTGTTCTTTGAGACACAAAGTATTGTAGTTTAAAGATTTGAACCTCGGGTTTTATGTGTACTTTCTCATGTAAATGAGGTTAAGGAACCTTTTTGTACAAGTTAACTTCTAACACTTGAAAAGGAAAAAATTCCTACGAAGCTTCAACTATGTCGAGTACATACATATGTGAGGAACACCTCCATCCAGATTTGCACTATCTTTTCAAACACATAACAAACATCAGACTGCGTACATTTTACAACCAAAATGAAGCAATATTACAGCTACCAAGGAGATGCTCGGAAGAAACAAGCAGAGCAAACACAGTTATAACAAATAATATGACATCAAGAAACACAACATCGACCAAGTGGTCCAGTTGCATCATCAAGCACCATCAGGGACAATCAACAAGCATCATTTAATCACTGTAAAATGTGCAAGCATCAAGAAAGATTGTTGCGGCTAAACAAAAGAAAAATTTGTCAGCCACAAGTGTTTTTGTGTTCCCCTACATACACACAACAATCATCATCTTCCATATACATGGACTTCATTTTTCTGACAACATGAACTTTGTTGTTGTCGCTGTATATGAACTTCTCCTGTAAACAAAGAGAGAGGATGCACTGGGCCAAGGTAAAATCTTTACAAAGAAAAACACACTTTTTTGTTTGAGGCATATACACAAACAGCTTGTGTGCACTGCCAGTTGAAGGAGAGGGCAGCTCAATGCGGAGGCTATGGAGTGCGGGGGCAGAGTCGAAGGCGGCAGCAGCATGGCGGAAGAGGGCAGCAACAGCATGGAGGAAGAGGGGCGGTAATGCTGACTAGTGTGGTGCGCGATGGCACTGCTTTGTACAGGAACGCCGGATCCGGGAGGTCGACCGGGAGGAGCAAGGTGGCAGCGCGGGGTGGCGTGGGTAGCTCTCAGGCCGGCAATGGAGGGAAGAGAGTGAACTCAGGGGGGAGGGTCACCGGTGGGGGAACGTGCATCGCGTCGCTGATCTGGGGAGGCACGTGAGGGAAGAAGGCCGCGGTGGCAGAGGTGGAAGGTCGCGGCAGCAGAGGAGGAAGGCCGATGAGGGGCGAATTTCGGCGACGGGGGAGGTGAGTTGGTGGCTGTCGCGCGACGGCAGGATCCCGGCGACGGGAGGTTGGGTTGGTGGCGGTTGTGCGGCGGCAGGATACCGGCGGCAGGGAGGTGGATTGGCGGCTGGATCCCGACGGCGGGGCGGTGGATTCGTGACTAGATCCCGACGGCGGGGAGGTGGGTTGGTGATGGTCGCCGACTCGCTGTTGGCTGGATCCCGGCGGCGGGAAGGTGGGATGGTGGAGTTCGGGAGGTGGAAGAGATGGGGTGCGGCTGGGACAGTGGGGGTACTGTTTTTTTTCTTTCCCACCGTTTGGGAGTTCGGGAACACCTAATCGGGCCTTTATAGGATGATCGTGATCCAAATAGTTATTCTAATCCTGGGATTAGAATAGTGCTGTCCTATATATATATATATATATATATATATATAGATAAACACTATTCTGATCACGGGATCAGAATATTATTCTGATCACAACATGAACTTCCTGAGTTACACGCCTGAATTTCCCTCTGTAGGAACCCGACCTTCGGGCTATCTTCGCAACCGTGTCTCCCCGTGCAAATTATTTTGGTCAGTCGTGTTCTATGTGATGTAAGTGTAATATCCAAACAGTTTTTAGCAACTAAATGCCCGTTTTAAATAGGAATCTTGCTCATTGGCGGATTTTGCTCTCGGGTCGTGATGAACATGCGTCTGTTGCAATTTTACTGCCTGAGTTGTTCAACCTGAACTTCTCCAACTGCTAGGTTGAACTTCCGCCAACATTGCCCAAATGGGGCTTGCGATATACCGTTGGAAAGCTATGGACACGAGTATCATGACCCAAGTTGAATTTTTGGCAAAATGTAAGCGGTTTAAGAGCAGTTTTGAAAACCGTTTTTTCTTCATACCAAAAAGTGAATCAAATTTTCTATCGCATTTCTAAACCGTTTATCGGAATGAGGCAAATAATATGGCATTGGAAAGCTACTGCAAAACCGCTCCTTCCATATGTTGATAGTTTTCTCTAATTCTCTATGGTTAAAGAGTAATTTCAAAAATCGTAAAATTTCGCAAACCGAACAGCTGAGTTCATATTTTCAATGTCATTTCTAAACGGCTAATCTAATTGAGGCAAATAATATGGCATTGGAAAGCTTATGAAAATGCGCTACTTTTTCATGTTGAAATGTTTTTCTAATTTTGAACGGTTTAAATGTAATTTAGAAAACTGTACAAGTTCCACCGAGTTCATATTTTCGAGCTAATTTTTTAACCGTATGTCCGAATACAGCAAATGATATGGCTTTGGAAAGCTTGAGGAAATGCGAAAAAATTTGGTATATATTGTTTCTCCTAATTCTTTACGGTTTTAATTAAATTTTGAAAATGACTAAAAACGTATTTTGGCCGTAATTTCTACAAACTTTATCGGAATGAGGCAAATAATATACCGTTGAAAAGCTATGGAAAATGCGAAACTTTTTCATGTTTATGGTTTTCTCTGATTTTTAGCTGTTTTCAAGTAATTTCGAAAATGGCGAGATCATTTGTTCTGCCTTTATCGCGAAACAGATTCTTCGAAAATGCACCGCGTGAAGAACTTGAACTTCTCGGCATGTCTACTTGAACTTCACTCTGTTTTTCACGTGATTTTTTTGCTCGTAGCTCTCCATCCACTCACCGGAATTGAGCAAGTGATATACCGATGGAAAGCTGTTGTAAACACGTAATTTTCCCGTGTTGATCATTTTTTCATACTCGCGACTGTTTTGAAAGTTTTTTATCTGAAATTCATTCAGTGCAGTAGTTGAACTTCCTGCTGTTTTCACGTTGAACTTCTGTGACGTATTTTCGTTTGTAATCTTCTCATCCATTCGTCAGTGTTACACAAATGATATTCCTTTTGTACAAACCCCTCTCACAATAATTTTTTTAACTTTCTCCGACCGAGGACGTGAACTTATAACAACAAAACTTTTAGTCGTTGCTTTTTTATTCTTTTTTAATACCAAATGCACATCGTGTAGTACGTGAACTTCTGGCAGTTATCAATCTAAACTTCTCTCGGTTACGTGAAAATATCTGAGTTTTTTATAAATATTAATCTGAGTTTTTTAATCCTTTTTTATGAAATTTTGAAGCGCTCTATTTTAAAAAAGTTGAACTTCTTGTTATTTTTTTTGAACTTCTTCTTTCCATTCTTTAATAACGAGGAAAATCTGAGTTTTCTATAATCATCGAACTTCTCCATCTTTTTAATATGGACTTCCTGGTTTTATTTCTTAATCTTTTTTTATGAAATTTTGAAACGCTCTATTTTTAAAAACTTGAACTTCTTTGTTATTTTATTTTTTGAACTTCTTGTTTCCATTCTTTAATAACGAGGAAAATCTGAGTTGTCTATAATCATCGAACTTCTCCATCATTTTTAATAATTCGGCATGGAACAACAAAGCCACAACTTTTCTTTTGTTCTGCAGAACGCAAGTGCAAAAACTTGCCAGCATTGATGTCGAGAGAGTGTTGGTGTTCCAGAAAATATACTTTAACATACTTTTGACCTTCTCGAACAATTTCTTTTGACCTTCAGCCATTTTTCCTTATTCCAATATAAGTGAGCCAACTTGACAACAACATATAATGCTCTGCAGCGCCAATGTCGTGAGCGCCTCCGCCCATGTCAACGAGGAAGGAGTCCCTGACACACGATGTTGCACGGACACCAGCTCTAGCAACAATACGCCGAGCTACAAAAATATTCAGTTAACATCATGGTTCATAGACTACTATACATTTGTAGTTAACATCATGCTTCACAAACTACTAGACATCATGGTTCATGGGGAGAGACGAGCAGAAAGAAGTACAAGTCTTCTTTTTGTGTACTGAACAGTATAATCTTTTACATGTCTTCTTCAGATATTACAGAAATAAACTCTGAACTTGTAACTTGATAGAAACTGAACTTCGGTTCTTTTGGAGATTTGGGAGACTATGTGAGTTGCGTCCGCACAAGCCACCAGCTACACACTCCTGGGAGAAGAGAAATCGAAAGCAGGCTTCTGTACATATCCAATCGATCACAAACGTAGCAGCTTCATATCACAAGTTCAGAAGAACGTTGGAGACTTCAAAATAGTAAGCTAAAAGGTTGAAAGTATATAACCAGCAGCGGCAAGTCATGCAAACTAGCGTGACAGCCGGCGTATAGCCATCGTAGAACTTGGCATACATCCATAGTAGAACTTCAGGGCGGCCGCCGTATAGTTGTACTAGAACTTTCACAAAACGTCTTTGCACTCTGACATTCTTCCTGCATCTTATGTGACCTTCTCCCTGCCTCTATGGTGACCTTCTCCCTGCCTCTGTGGTGACCTTCTTCCTCCACAAAAGAACAAAATAAAACAAGTTCTTTCACCTAAGGAACAAATTTGTCTTCAATCAGGAACTAAAAAGCTGTTTGATGGGGTAATAAAAAATCTGCACGATCATTTTTACAAATATTGCCATAGGTTGGAGGAAAGATATGTGCCTTGTACCATTGCTGCAACAGTGGGATTCGGAGGGGGGCTGACGCGTTGAACGTCTTGGTGCTGCATCGTTGAACGGCCGGAGGTGGGGGCGGCGAACGGCCTGAGTGCTGCAGCGATGGAGAGCAAAGGAGCAGCAGGGGGCTGCGGCTGCCGTCAGTGGACTTGCCCACGCGCTCGAGTTGAACTGACATGCAACGCAGAGGCCAGTGGCAGCCACTCCCCTCTGACGCTGCTCCGGCATGAAGGAGCACAGGAAGAGGAACTCGGACGGACACCGGTGGGGAACTTGGACTGCTAAAGCCGGAGACGGATGCCGGAGGAGCTGTGAGGGCCACTGACGCCGGCGAAAGGATGGGCATGGCGGCGCGTGGCGCAACCTGGCGGGGAAGCTGGCCGCAACGTGGTGGCAGCGGATCCGGGGGATGCGGCGGTGGTTGGGGGCGAGGCGAGGGCGGCGGCGCCAGTTGTGGGCACGGTGGCATCGGCGGCGCCAGTTGTGGGCGCGGCGGTGGCGGCGGGAGGCGCGGCGGGGTCGGGGCGGCGACGGGGCCGAGCGGCCAGCAGCAGGAGGCGCGTCAGGGTCGGGGGGCGGCGACGGGGCCCGGGTGGCCGGCGGCGGGCTAATTTTTTTAAATAATACATTTTTTTTATTAATTTTCAAAAATATTACGCTGGTTGAAATTTTTTCAAAAATAATACACCATCGGCCCGCTGCAGGCTGACTAGGTCTAGTCGGCCCACAGCAGGCCGATAGGCCTCCAGTCGGCCTGCAGGTGGCCGACTGGCCAGTCGGCCGCTGGGTAAGCAGCCTGTCGGCCCACTGTGGGCTGATTACGTCCTATCGGCCCACTGTGGGCTGATTGGGTCCTGTCAGCCTACTGTGGGCCGATTGGAGCCACGCGGTGCATCCCCTCTCCCCCCATCTACCCTCGCGCGTTTCCCCCTTGTTTCCCGCCATACCCCCCCTATCTACCCTCGCGCGTTTCCCCCTTATTTCCCGCCATATTTTCTGGGGCCGCCATCTCCCGCCATATGTTCCCGCTTTGCTTGTTCCTGCCATATGTTCCCGCTCTCTACTTCCCGCCATATTTTCCCGCTTCGGTAGTTCCCGCCATATGTTCCTGCCACAATTTTCCCGCTTTCTTAGTTCCCGCCAGCGTCTTCCTCTCGCCTATAAAACACCCTCGGCAGTAACGTGGGTAAGCAGTCTAGCGTAGTCTCATATTGTTGCCATATTTTCCCACTTTGCTCGTTCTCGCCATATATTCCCGCTCTCTAGTTCTCGCCAAGATGTCCGGATATCCTTTTGATCGTAGTTTTCACCCTAGTATGTCCAAATGTCTTCTGGATTTAGCCGCCGATTTGAGGGTAGACAACATATTAGTTCCGTGGGACAAACTCATCAGTACTGACACCCTACTGAATGAGCTGGCTCACGCATTAAGTAGGTGTGGGTGGCCTTCCAGGACCTTTAAGGAGATACAGAAAGAACTTCTGAGGTTGCATGGAAGATACCTAAAGTGTGGAAGGTACGTCAAGTTTGGAGCAGAACAGACTTTTTTATGGAGTGCCGACAGCGAGGATGAAGACGATATCTTCATGCCGCCGCTTCCGGGTTCTGCATCGTCAAAGGGTAAAAGTTCTTCATCATCGAAGGGCAAGAGTTCAGCATCGTCGAAGGGCAAGAGTTCTTCATCGTCGAAGGGCAAGATTTCTTCATCGTCGAAGGGCAAGAGTTTTGCATCGATGGAGGATGACGATGATGACTTCATGTAATTTTTATGCTGTATGTTGTAAGTTAAGTCGTATGTACCGTTTAATTTAGATGTAGTTCTATCTAGTTGTTTGTAGTGTCTTATTGTAAGAGCATTATGTTCTATCTAAATATGATGTTGTAGTTCGGATAACAGAGCACTAAATAGAGTAGGCATATGTCTCATACATAAGTACATAGTCATTTGTCTCATACATAGAATAGACATAAGTCTCATACAGAAGTAGATGGTCATGTCTCTACTGATAGATAGAAGCGTCACTGACGACGTCTGCCCTGGCGCGGAGGCTGATCTTGAGGCGGCGTCCATCCCAACCTGTTGGGTGCCCTAACCTGGCGAGGAGGAATCTCAGACTCACCCTGGTCATACTGTGTATCCTATGTGGGGCCAGGTGGAGGAGTCGAGAACATGTTCATCCACTCGGTGTGCTGCGACATCTGAGCCTGTATGTTGTCCTCAGGATGTTGATCACTCCCCCACGTATCATGTGATGCCGACATAGACGCATGATATCCGTAGGCTCCTGCACGATGAACGTTAAGTCATGAAGAATGAGGTCGCCTCAACTAATATTGAAAACAATAAATATGAAGAGACATACCTGCTGGCTGTGACGGCTGCTCTGGCTGAAACATGAAGCTCGACGAGGGACCCTGCTGCTATGGAGAAAACACGAAGCTCGACGAGGGACCCTGCTGCTGTGGAGAAAACATGAAGCTTGACATGGGACCATAGTGCTGTGGGTGCTGCCACGTCGAACTGTCAGGTTGGTCAGGAGGGGGTGGCCTGGACGTCGGCTGATGTGCTAGACGTGGACGTGGCTGCTGTCGGTGCGTGGAGTGACGTGGCGGCGGCTGCTGCTGCTGGTGCTAAACAACGTCGCTTCTCCGGGTGCACGTGATAGCCTCGTAGACAGCCCGTATCTTGTTCTACATGCGTTCCAAGAAGGGTTGTAGCACAGGCCGGTGTTGAAGAAGAGGTCCAGACGACAGTGATCGTCCAAAGGTGGTCACGTCGTCGTATAGTTCGTGTGTCAAGCGAGCCTGAAATTTTTCATGACGATTATTAAGTATGCACGTCAAAGTATGTCACAACTTTACTTAAAGAAAATATATCTTACCGTGTACTGCCTAGAGCCCGAAGTATCATAGCTCGGGTACATATCCGACGGAGTAGGGTCAGGTATCTCCTCTGGGTGAGAGCGCTCAATGATGCGTAACCGTGTTCCGGTCATGTAACGCCGCAAATAGAGATTGAATTCATTCAGATCAAAATTGTGATTCTCATGCCATAGATGTGTGTTTGCTGTCTCCCATTCTGTAACATACGGCTCTAGTCTAACTAGCCAGTCAGCAGTTGTCCTATGCATGCCCTTCCTCGTCATCCTAAAATTATGGTGTGTGTTCAACAATTACGTAATGCTTCGAATGGAGTACTGTCAAAGATAATGCAACATTGAAAAACTGGTTAATACCTGTGGACGTGTGCTGGCACCGGGTTCTCTGTAGGGGGAGGCAGCTCCAACTGTAGAAGACCAAATTGCCTCATAACCCTCTGTTGTGCCATCTCCTCGACGAAGATATCAAAGATGATCTTCGATTTCATCATCCAGTAATCTCGGTCCCTTGTGCATAGCACAGACATACCACCGGGGTATCTTGCATGTATGGCTGCTTTCGTGTAGGGCTGCCAGATGACCCCAGTGTACGTATCGAACTGCTCGTTCAATGCCGTGTATGCCTTCCTGGTCTGATCACTAGCAAAGCGTCTCTGCAGAAAACAAAAGTTAGTAGCCGCTAGCATTGAACTATCTCTTGTGCACAAAAAAGTTGCATTAAACTATAACACGATACATACCTCGCGACATGTCCAACACAGACCGAAAGTAGGCATGTCGATGCCGTCAGCATCGAACATGGCGTCTATAGGCTGATGAACAAGTATATTTGGTCGCCCTATAGAGAACCTCTCCCACGACCACAGTTGTAGGAATAGAGGGCATCCAAGAAGGGCTGGCTTTGTCGATGAAAGCTGGCAGCCGTTGCACATACCTCGGTATGTAGCCGCTAAGATCGCCGAGCCCCAACTCCTCTGTCTGATCTGATCCGCCACCTCCGCGCTAGCTATCTCGAGTGCCATAGGGATGTAGAGCGCGCTAATAGTGGTGACATGGTTCTCTGTGAACATCACCTTGCCGAAAAGCCACATTAAGTAGGCCTCCAGGCTCCGAGTGATCTGTTCCGCACTCAACGACGCCGGGAACTTCTGGATCTGCATTAAGCAAAGACAAATATTTAGTAAGCCGCAGGTATTTTCTGTAAAACCATTTGCATGATAACTTGAAGATAATAGGTAGGGGAACTAACCTGGAAAATGAGCAACCAATCATACTTAGGTCCGTGATGCTCCCATACCGGATCCGGAGCATCCGAAAAAACACCATGAAAACGTTGTGTAAGACCGAGCTCCCAACCAGCCGGTGCGTCCAACGGTCCTATGGCATGACCTGCCAACGGTAGTCCCAGCAAAAGTGACACATCCTCTAGAGTAGGAGCCATCTCTCCCCACCGAAAGTGAAACGTGTGGGTCTCTGGCCTCCAACGGTCCATTAAGCAGCTCAACAAGGAGGAGTCAATGGCGAGGCGTTTGCAGCCCGGGATAGACTCAACCAGACGCGCGAAAGGTAAAAGGCCGGCCCATTTCAACCTTCATGACAGAACATTTCAGTTAGTGTCTCCCATTAATATTCATGTCAGTGTGCAAATTAATAAAGCACGTACCTCCCGCCATTCCTGCACATGCCAATTTCAAACATAGTTGCCACACTTAATACAAATTCAGAACATAGTGTCACACTTAATACAAATTTCAAACATAGTGCCACACTTAATACAAATTCAGAACATAGTGCCACACTTAATACAAATTCAGAACATGGTGCCACACTAATACAAATTTATAACATAGTACTGCTAGCTTATCTTCTTCCTCTCCCTCTTACTCCTCTACCTCCTCTAGCTCCTCTTCGTCCCTGATTGCCTCGTCCACGACCAGTACCACTGGCAGTGACGAAAGTGGGACAATTAGTGTCCCTATGGCCAAATTCATTGCATAGAATGCATTGCCTAGTCGGACCTCCTGCTTCAGATTCATCCATATCATTCCGGATGCGTTGACACTGCCGTCTGCCTCTACTTGTACCCATATGCTCTGGGTTTGGAATGTAACACCTATCAGCAGGGTTGACGTTGTTGAAGTTACCCATTGATCGAAAACCCATCAGCTCACCTGTGCAGGTATTGAGGACAGACTCTTTCAGAAAAAATGGAGACACAAACGATATTGCGTCCATTCCAAGCTGCCCGCAAGCAGCAAGTACATCTGAGCAAGGTAGGTGAAACAATTTCGGTTTGTTGCATGTGCACTCACACGTTGGCCAAGCTTCATTTCCAATTTTCACCTCATGCGTCCTCAACTCATTTGCACATCCGAATTTGTTGTTGACTAAGCGGACCTCAAACCTTCTCTCTTGATTACCGCTGGCGACTACAGTGTGTGACCTAGCTTTTTGCATCTTGTTGTCCATGTACTTCGTCACTCTTTCACAGTAACGTGTATTCGGGTTGTTCAAGATATGCTGCTCTGCTTTTTGACGTCTATCTCTGAAATACTTCACGGTGCCATAGAAAATACCCTCAACGATGGCTGTAAGTGGCAATGCCCGGTTTCCTCTGAGGACAAAGTTGTATGTTTCCGCGAGGTTGGTTGTCATGACACCGTACCTTGCTCCATGTGTGTCATGTAGCAAAGACCACATCTCCAGAGGCTCATGCTCTATCCACTGCTGGAAGGTTTTAATCGACCTTCCTAGCCTTCTCCTAGTACCAGGTGGGTCAAAGCCTGGCAGGTCACATAACCCAACAGGCTCCTCCTCCACGGCCGCTGATCCTGTTGCCAACTGTGCAGCTACTGCTTCAACATGTGCCCTCACCGCTGCATCTCTTGCAGCTTTTCTGTCCCTAACATGTCCCTGCGTGCACACATTAAGAATGTCACGTATCAAATTGTACTTCCATAACTGGTTCTGCTTGCAGAGTTTTTTGAACAGATTCATCAGACTCTTATTTCTGAACTACGAGAAGAAATTAGCCCCCAGATGGCGCATGCACCAACGGCTCTGCAAGTCCTGCCATGGAGTTTGTTCCTCAGGGCCTGGGTTTGTTAGTGTCCTTATCGCACTGAGTATACCTGCATGCCTGTCATGAAGGATGCACACATTGGGCTTCTCCTTCACAACTGATATTTTCAACTGCCTGAAGAACCATGTCCAACTATCAATGTTCTCACTCTCCACAAAAGCAAATGCGAGTGGGACAACTTGATTTTGGCCATCTTGACCTATGGCTGTTAGGATCTGACCCTTGTACTTGCCAGTGAGAAAAGTACCATCTACACATATCACCGGTCGGCAATGCCTGAAACCTTCGATGCATACACCAAAAGAGAAGAAGAGACGATGCAGCACCCTCACAGTTGGGAACTCTGGCATGAAGAGGTCTTGGATATCGATATAGGTGCCTGGATTCCGCTGCTGCAGTGTGTGGAGGAGCTGGACAACAGTGTCATATGCATCAAAATAAGAACCAAATCTCCTCTCAAGCGCCGCATGCTTAGCCCTCCAAGCCTTGCCATAAGAAATTCTGTACTTCAACCTGGCAAAGACTTTTGTCTGGATTGCCTTCACTTCCATAGCTTTGCCCTCCACTATCTCATCGTAAAACAACCGAGCAATAAGCGTCGATGAAAGGTTGGCATGATCTTGAGGGATGCAGGGAATAAGACAAGTGTGATTCACTAAGTCGCTGATCACCCAACTTGTGCCATACTTAGGGAGATAGCCGTGCACCCTGGCGGGACAATCTGTGTTCTTGCATACCATTGTCAGGTATTTCTGACTTGACAACTGAGCTGTGAAAACCCTTTGCGTGGACATTGCCCAATTTATTATTGCATCCTTAAGAGCTTGCTTGTTGGGATACATAGCACCCGTCGCAATATTGTTCTGGTGATATTGCCAGGCAGAATCATGTCCATCGTTCACCATCATTGCAGATGAGAAGTCATGATTCCATGATGCAGGATTCGGGACCTCCTCTGCATTTTCTTCTTCATCCGACTCGTCAGAATCATCGGCATGACCCCTATCAACATCGGTGTCTTCTTCTTCCATCTGGTCCTGCATGTGCCCATCTACCTCGTCAGCGTCCACCTCGCCACTGTAATCACCATCGGCATTTCCTCCTTCTACCTGACTACTCTGCCCTGGTTCGTAACCATCATCTCCAGCATTTGACATAGATAACTGCCTCCCTCCACTGCTCTGCCCAGGATCGTAGCCACCCTCGCCTTCATGTGCACTGACCTCCTTCACGACGGGAAGCACTAAGGCAATAGGATTGCATCCCCTGCGTTCGCAACCTTGTAACCACCGCACCCACTTGGAGTCTCGCTCTATTGGCCTCAAATAAAAGTAAATTATTGAACTTGACCGTGTCCACAATGCATGAACACCGACGGTGTGTGTTTCTGTATCAAGCCCTAAACTTCCTGTAATCCATTCTTTCAACTGACTGACTGACCATGTTTGAGGTGCGCTCATTGGCACCTCTATGTGAGTAAATTCACTCAGATCAGCTCCCATGTCAGTTGTTTGGACAGTACCAGGACCGTAGTAAAATTTGAACGTCACTACATCAGACATCTTGGCTCACCTAATTTTTTTTCAACAATGACAGACAAGTATTAAGAAACAACTTTAAATATCCGCACTACTAAATATTTGACATGTATATATATTACGGAATATTAACGGAGCAACTAAAAAAATTCACACACCTACAAATATATTACAAATATTTGCCGGAGCAACTCCAACTACTGACACACCTAAATATTTGACATCCACATATAGTACGGAATATTACCGGAGCAACTTCAAATATTCATACTACTAAATAGTTGGCATCTAAATATATTTACGGATACTACCGAAGCAAATAACTTTAATCGCACACCTAATTTATTTCACATCAAAACATATTACCGAATACTACCGGAGCAACTACGAAAAATAAAATGTGTGTTGAAATATACCCTTGAAGCGTGCGAGCGAACGACGAACGGCGGCCTTCAATCACCGGAGCCGGAAACTCCACCAAACTGCCGGAGCTTCACCTCCACCACCTCCACCACACTGCCCCAGCTTCAGCACCACCACCTCCACCTCCACCGCCGCCACAACCTCCTCCAATGTGCTAAAAAAAGCTTCAAAAAAATGCTCACCACGACCACCACGAGCTACCCCATCAGTAGATCGAGGTCTCCCTTGGCTCCCCTAACTACGTAGAACCCATTCACGGTGCTCAATCTGTAAAAAAAGCCTCATTTTGGTGTATTAATTTGAGGCATTTCTTGTGAGAAAGAGGAGAAAGAATGGAGCTGTAGCTAACCGTGAGGAGTGGAAGAAACGAAGGAGAAAGGAGAAAGGAGAAGGAGAGAGAGGAGGAAGGAGCCAGCTGCTGGGGGCCCCGCGCCCTGTCGGCCGGCAGCTGGCCGATCGGCCTGCAGCGGGCCGACAGGGGCCCGGGCGCGCCGACAGCCCCGCGGGTGCCTGGCCTGGCCTGCTGTCGGCCTGTGGTGGGCCGACTAAGCCCAGTCGGCCTGCTGTGGGCCGACTAGACCCAGTCGGCCTGCAGCGGGCCGACGGTGTATTATTTTTGAAATATTTTCATCCAGCGCAAAGTTTTTTGAAAATTAATAAAAAAATGTATTATTTAAAAAAAATTAGCCGGCGGTGGGAGGTGCGCCGGCACCAGGGGGCCGGCGGCGGTTGTGGAGGGGGGCGGGGAAGGTGGGGATGGGGATCGTCGGGGGAGTGGTTAGGGGGTTGGTGGAGATCTTTTTTTTCTTTTTTTCGTCCACTATACCGGTTCGGGAGTTCAGGAGGATCCCATCGGCGCCTATATAGGGCGCGCCGTGATCCAAATAACTATATATATATATATTGTTATGATGTCTATATTAAAGGCCCCGGGTTTTAGTCTCGCCCCGGGCCCCTAAAATCTCAGGATCGGCTCTGCCTAGTCCACGTTGCTGTCATCCACTCATCCTGGAAAAAAGTACATGATGCTGTAAAATAAATCAAAATGGGCTTATTTGACCTTTTTTACTACTAAATAAATTACTTTTTGTTGCCTTAAAAAAACAGGTGACGAACCGGTGAACCGGCGGTCCAATCAATCGATGAAAACTTGAACCAACAACTTCACTGGTTCAGTCACTGGTCCGGTTTTTAAAACTATGGTATAAATGGTTGACAAGCCCTACGGACGTCAGCTGACCAACAACTGGAGTAGTTAACGGAACGTCCCATTCTCAACAGTAATATGTATCAATTTATATCTGCGTTGGATGGAAACAAATCTTTTGGAAAGGTGCCAAACGGTAAACAATCCCAACCGTAAATATCGCCGATCACCGTCGCTGCCCAACGGTCGGCCAAGCTCCTTCCCATTCCGTTATAGTAGGTGGTAGCAGTACTATCATCTCCTTCCTCCTCTGACTCCATCCCCTTCCCCTTCCCCTTCCCCTTCCTCCTCCTCCCACTGCATCGGAGGTCCCGACGCAAGTGCCATGGCGGTCGTTACTCCAACTCCTTTCATTCATTCATTTGTTTATGCATACATATCTGTATATCTACTCCTATCGATACATACGTCCGTGTGGTTCTTTTCAAATTTCCGATTGATGGATCGAACATCACTTTTGCTATATGATTCTTGAGAAGATTACGGAAAGAAAACGTCCATGGACTGTATCGTTTCTTGAACCATTGGTTTATTGGACTCGTTTACATGGACTGACTAGTGACTACTACTGATTGCTAATACATGAGATTCGGTAACAATATTAATTATAGATCTGACTGATTTTTACTCGCGTGACAACTACAGATTACCCTGTCGCATAATTTCCAGAGGGAGGGAGGCACAGGCACGCCGGTAGGTGATTCCCCGCGGTGTGCCGAGATCGAGATCGGGCAGGAGATAGCATTTGTGCTGGGGAACGGCGGTAGCAGCAGCAGACACGTTGACGTTGACGATGATGATTTTGCGCCCATGGTGAGAACCTTCATCATGGAACCATCAAATCCCACATTGCTGCATTTTAGTCAGTTAATTCTGCCTTCTTACAGCTTCAGAGTACTCATCAAGTGCATGTTATCATATATCCACTGACTCGGATAAAATCCACTTTGCGGGTTGGTCGTCGGTCGATGGATTGAACATAGGAAAAGTTTACGTTAGTGAGATTGTTCTGAGGTCACTTCAGTAGTCCTTTTTTTTCCTGTCGACCAATTAGTTAGCCTTTTCACCTTTTGTTTCTGAATCTTCAGCCACGCCTACCAGTAGAACCGCCGGGCAAACTGAAAACTGTTTTCTTGTTTGTGTTTTCATTTTTCCTTCTACTAGTCCTCGTTTCTTATGTTTTTTTTCTTTCTATATACTGCTCATCGGTACTGTAGCGACAAACTAAATATTATTGCACTTTTTATTTATTATACTAGGATTTCTCGAGGTTTGTTCATGCTATTTTTACCCCATTTTTTGTTATTCTCTCTTTGCTGGTGGAACCTACCTTACATGCCAACAAAAGGCGCATCTGAATTTTGCTGAAACTCCCTGATATGCCTTTTCTAATTAAGCGAGTACAATATTGACCCGCACAACCTGCACACACGCCGTGTGTACCGCTACCTTACATGCCAGATTGTCTATTTTTATCCGAGCCTGCATTTCGCGATCCGTCTTTGGGGTGTCGTTGCGAGAGATTTTGTTTCTGGCATTGACGAACTGACTAGTGACTCCTACTGCTAGTTATTGCTACATCACAAGTTAAAGTTTAGTAACAAAAACTATTGTGCAATTTATGTTTATGCTCATAACAGTGAGTAGTCTGACTTGGTTTTCTAACTATTTTCCAGGGGAAGGGAGGGATGCCAGCGGGTTCCCTCGAGTCTGTCAAGACTGAAATGGGACAGAAGACATCATTGGTAGAGCCAAAGGTCACTTTGGTCGACAATGGCGGTTTGGAGAATGAGCAAGTAAAGCGTCCAGGCTCTCGGTATGAAGTGAGGACTATCACTATTACCTATAAAGTAAGGAAAATTTTGATCATTCTCTTAAATGTACTTTTCTACTCAGATTATCTGTTACTCTTGCGGCATATGTAAACACATATTGAATTTGCTGCTTTGTTTTGGTTGATTACTTTATTTTCAGAGGAAGAGAAGGTGGCCAGCCAACAGTGCGATAGCGCAGAAGCTAGTGTTGGTTGACAGCAGCAGTAGCAGTAGCGATGGCAAGAGTAACGGGGACGATCACTGTGAGCCGCCGGTAAGGCATTCCATGAAATAATTTAAATCTGTTTCTCTTCAGAAATTTTTGCTATTCAAATATTGATATATTTCACACCTTGCGTTGTGGATGGATGAGTCTAAATTTCTTATTGGGAAAAAATAGCCAACTCTTTGATTGGTTGTTTTACAGACGAAGAGGGGGAGGCCACCAGTTCTCAAACCCACAAAGGGCAAGAGAGGGAGGCCGCCGGGTTCGAAATCAGCCAAGGACAAAGAAGATGGCATTGGATCCTTGAAACCAGGCACTGGCTTCCACGTTGTAAAAAGCTTCAGAAGCTTCAAGGTCATCGTCGGCGGTTCTGCCATCGACGACAAACTACTCCCCATTGAGACGCGTAGGGCGTACCATGGGCTCTGCCGCGGCCGGAAGTCGCTCCTCCATGGGCGTATGCAGAAGCCCATATGCCCGTTGCTCACTGTAGGAGTGATCATCGAGACGGTTCGCATAGCCGAGGGCATCAGGGCCACCGCCGCGTCCCCGTCCCGCGAGGACCTCATGCGGTGGAAGAAGGCCCTAGAGTCATTTGAGATGATGGGCATGGACGTCGGCTTCATGCGGGAGCGCGTCGACAGCCTCCTCACCCTTCTCGAGAAAGCAGATCACCTGCACGAAGGATACAAGGAGGCAAAGCTGGAGCGGTCTCGCGCCACGAAGGGATTGAGGGTGCTCGAGTTGAAGCTGTCGAGCATCAAGGACGCTCTGAAGGAGATAGACATGGAGTTGCATGAGATGGCAAGTGATAAAACAAATGGCTTCAGGTTAATTTGGTAAAGAGAAATAAGCGACGCCCAATTTGTGGGGTGTTAATTCAGTCTCCAATATAAGACCAATGGTTCATAGTTTGTTTGACAAGTAATGTATTTTTATGAGATATATAGTAGACAATTCTAGAATGAAAAAGTGATAAAATGGATATGCAAAATTCCTCTCGATTTACACAAAACAAGCAAATGGCTCATTTTTTTCGTAAACTGTATGCTAACTACAAGGGCTAATTATATTCCGTAAATTGTTTTCACTTAAAGAGAAAGTATATAGATCATGGTAAGGCACAACAGTTAATACATGAGGGAGTCACATCCATCGATATATATTTCCATTGAAGGAAGCAAGAGTGAACTCAAGTTCAGTTACAACAAACAAAACCCATTCTACAGGGTTCTGCGACATGGCCGAAACAACATTGAACTCCCCGCAGAAAAAAGAAACAACATTGAACTGCGACAAAATTCCTTAACTATGCATCACTCAGTCAGATCCCTAGCCTCTTGGTGCCACACTCTGAACAGAACTTGGATGTCGCCCTTAAATATGGCGAACCGCACTCGTCGCAGAACTTTGCAGGGCTGCTTGGCTGCAGTACAAAACATACCATCAAGACAATTCACAATAACAGTGCACCTGATTTGAACATTGAAAGTAGATTGCTGTTTTTGTTCAGCTGTCGAAATAATGCAGTGCAGACAGACAGGATGACTTGCAACTAATTACTGCACGACGGAAGTTGCCTTTTCTTTCCGGAACATGAAGAACGTTCTGATACTACTCCCTCCGATCCATATTACTCATCGCTCAAACGGATGTATCTAGCACTGAAATACGTCTAGATACATCCATTTGAGCAATAAGTAATATGGACCGGAGGGAGTACTATATTTGGCATGTGACTTGGCCGGTACTAAATACAGATTCACTCACAAGAATATTCGAGCGTCCTCCAAGGTGGCTGTGTCCAGCTTGCATGGAAGATAGATGCGGAGATAGATAGGACTGGTGCTGCTGGGGGTTATCCGACAGTTGTGAGGACGATGCACATGGATGAATAGGAGGGAACTGAGAACTATGTTGGTTTTGCTGGATATTGTCGTGCTCTGCTTGATCGAGAAAGTGCAAGTAAGGTTGACTTTCTATCTGTTCAATGTGTCGCTTCGATGATGACTCATGTTGGTCTTGCATCTGGAAGAGAGCAAGCTATTAGTGGCGATCAACTGAAAAGGTGGATGAACCAGAAAAAATAATCTCATTTAACAAAGTAGGACAGGAGAAGTCACTGCGAATTTGGGATGCTGTCATTAGTCAGAACAGGTATCAAAAGATAAGAGTTACCTTGAATGGTGGACCAAATTCTGAAGAACAAACCAATGGAGAAGTCTCATCCTCTGACAAAACCTGGACAGAGGAACCAATTAAATGAATAATCGAATTGGTTTAGCTGCAACCTTAGAATCTTAAATCCAGTATGCACTTACGGGCGTGCCAGGAATGTCAAATACTGGTTGGAGGGTACGCCTGTACTTGTGTCGAGGTGAATAGAATTTGTAATCTCTTGATGAAATGGCTACTTCATTTCGACCTGTCAATCTTTTGAACCTGCACATTTAGAGAAAAAAAATCAAGACTTAGAAATACATAAATCATGGCATATCAGAGGGTACCAAGAGTCAAAGTGGAAAGTGGGGATAAGTAAAGCTTTTGCCTGGAATTATAATTAATTTAATTAACCAAAGATTTGAATATATTAGCAAACTTCCGAAGTTTCGTATTCATAATTCATCCTATATTGAAAGCAATCGGACAGGAATACAGTCAATTTCTTATAGTTACCTTAAGCAAGGAAACAACTTTGCAGATTGGTACAATTAAGCCTGTTGAGGCAAACATATTGGTGCATATAAAATACTCAAAGTTTGCCTTCCACAAAATTGTGAACCAGCCAAAATATATATGATTTGTTCCAAGGAAATGCCAACAAAGGAACGGAGTCTGTCATTCAAGAATATGTATTATTTGGCTTATGAAAAAGGCAACTTTATCCACACCACTTACGAGAGAGGATGGTTTATACTAAGAAATATTAGAAAGCAATGTATATGTTTCAAGTGCATATTTAATACAGACTCTGTAAGTTCAAAACAAGGAAGGGTATCTAGAAGCAGAATTTGGTCAAAGGAAAAGATTTTTTTTTATATAACTGGGCCACCAATTCAGAATATGCAGTATTTTGGCTTATGAAAACAGTACCTTTATCACACAATTTACAAGAGAGCATCGTTTATAGTAAGAAATATTATCAAGCAACCTATCAGTTTCAAGTCCATATTTACTACTCCCACCATTTCATATTAGTTGTCACTCAAACGGATGTATCTAGCACTGAAAGACGTCTAGATACATCCGTTTCAGCGAAAACTAATATGGAATGGAGGGAGTATAAGAAAGGGTTACTCAGAAATGGCTTGATAATATCTAGCACTGAAGGGAGTATAACAAAAGTTTCCCAAGATATGATGATTAGTGAACAGCAATTTCCTATAATGCCCCCAATATAGAACAAGTGAACAACCAACACATGCACAAGGAAATACAGGGTGAATCAGAGAAAATACCATTCCGCATCCTGCATTCTCATATTATTTGGCCTCTCTATGATCACCAAACCATTGATTACAACAAAACGGACCCGCTTTTCTTCCTGTACTACAAGTTCAGGAAACTTTGTCTTTGTTGCATTAGAAGTAGCCAGCTCCCTCCTCCTGAAGCTACAATTTCCTGTAGCGTCACATCAAAGGAGACTCGGATGAGAAGAACGAAATAACCAGAGTGGGCGCGACCAAATACAAATTGCTGTTCACTAATCATCATACCTTTCTTCGGAAACTTTTGAGTCAGTTTCCTGTACAAGCCGCCGGCAGCTTCAAGAGCTACCCCTATAGTTTTCTCACGGGATCCAGTCAAGGAAGCAAGACGTGCATTGACGTCGCTCACCAAAGACTCATACAAGTTCGCTATGTACATCAAAGGCAAAGCAAACCTCGGGTCACCTTCGTATTGTACCTCTTGTTGCTTTCTTTTGTTCATTCTATTGCTGGCCAGGATAGAGTCATACAGAGAGGGTTCTCCCACCTCAATAACATTCTGGCCAATAAAATGGTCAATGATGATGTGCAGGAATCTCGACCGTGCCACTTCGATGGGTACAACATCTGTAATGAAGAGGGGAATCAGGCACAGAGAAAGCACTAACAGCAGACAGAGCCGGATGAATTTTGAAGAGCTGTACCTTGTGGTGTTAGGATATTAATATGACTAGGAGGCCTGCTGCTGTTCTCAAGAGCCGAGTGTTCCTCGTCAACTCTGACACCATGGAGGCTTAAAGAGCTGCTGTATGATCCATGCAAGCAATCCTAGCAGATAAAGCAACGGTTAACACTCAAAACCATGACGTTGTGTTTTGTTACAAGAAACATGCTATTTTGGGGCACTAAAAGGAAATGCATCCATATTTGGTCGGTCGAAGTAAATGCCAACAGTCAATCTTGAAAAATAAATAAATACACAGAATGTTTTAATTTCACAAAACAACACATTCCTACCTCCGCATTTTTGGCCGGTCAAAGTAAATGCCAACGGTCTACCTTGAAAAATAAAATAAAAATTAATACACAGCATTTTCATTGCACAAAATGACACTTCCCTACCACCCCATTCCACAAAGCCAAAGCAAAATTTCTGGCACGGAAATCTTGTACTTATGCATTTAAATACACAGCATTTTTCGAAGTAAATGCCCAGCAATGAACAGAGTCTTTTTACTTGTCATTATGCATTTAGGTTCACATGCTGGTTACAACGAAACACATGGTAAAAATGGCAAATCCTAACAAGAAAAGCATAGCTTGTAGCACTACACAGCCAACCCCAGCTGCTCGGACCAAATACCGACAAAATGCGCCGACCATTAACGCCACGCAAAAGCCTGGTAACTTCCTTCCTAGTCGAACCACCGCGCAGATAACCTGTTTTCCGGCACGGATTTGGTGCTCACTAGAGGTTGAAACAGTCTGCTCTGCTCCGGGCAAAACTGGGTTTCACCACAGATCGGAACGAGCTAACAAGCCATGAGTTCAGTGTGAGCAGGTGCACGCGGCTTGGGGAAGAGAGGGAGGGAGGGGGCGTGAGGTTACCACGGAGTTGGAGTCGCCGCCGCCGACGAGGCTGTCCTCCTCGGTGAGGGCCTCGGGGTCGACGTCGCCGTCGCTGAGGAAGACCGCCCCGGCCACGGCGCCGGCGGAGTATGCCCGCATCGGCGCCGGCCGAAACCCTAGGTGGGTTTAGAGCCTGGCGCCCGGCGCCAGCACCAGCATGGCGACGGGGGCTGGCTGGTTTCCCCCTAAAAGAGCATCTTTTTCCGACGCTCGCCGGCGGTTTCGCCCAGGGTACGCTCGAGCCGGGAACGGGCCGTGGGGCGGTGGCCGGCGGCGCCGCCGGATTCGCTTTGGGAAGGGGCGGCGTGGGTGTCGGGGGAGTGAAGGGGTTTGGTTGGTGGAGTAGCAGAGTATTGCTCTCCTCTGCTTCACTACAGGACTGCTGACAGAAGACATTTTGACAGTGCAGTGCAAACATCTACTAGTGCCAAAAGATGGGGATTAGGTTTTTCTATCTAGGATCTCCATCATTAACATAAGCACATTGTTTGATCTGCTTCACTTTGCTCCACCATAGAACACATGTGCATACACTCTTATCTTTATCAGTCTGAACTCTGAATAAGCATCATTCAGCACAACATAATACAGAAACTTGACAGTGCAATGAAGGCATCCAATAAGTATTATTATTATCCCCAAATCCCCATTGTTCATTCCATTTGACCAAGCAACACAAGCCTGCCATTATTATTTACATGTTCAGTTGAGAGCTCCTGGCATCTCAAGTTCAGATATCAGAGCTTCTGTTCTGAAGGAGCAACAGCCCTCCTCCTTTGTTTTGTTTTGTGCAGAGCCCACTTCATCCGTTCATACATCATTTTACACACAAGGAAATACATACACAGAGGGGAACAGCACAGGCAATGAGGAGGCCATTGCTACACACTGAGCTCGGTCCTGGAGACAAGGATGCCGTCGGCGTCGGCGTAGAGCCACTCACCATCACAGATCCTGGTACCAGCAATGGTGACCGGGACGTGCTTCTTGCCCATCCCCCGCTTGTCCGACTTCATCGGGTGCGAGCCGAGAGCCCGCACCCCGATGTCGCACTCGTTGATCTCGTCGACGTCCCGGACGCAGCCGTTGATCACGATGCCGGCCCACCCGTTGTTCTGCGCCAGCATGGCGATGTTGCCCCCTAGGAGGGCGCGGCGAAGGCTCCCGCCGCCATCGACCACCAGGACCCTGCCCTGGCCCTTCTCCTCCAGGAGGGCACGGACCAGGACGTTGTCCTCGAACACCTTGACCGTCACCACAGGGCCCGCAAAGAGCCGCCGCCCCCCGTAGATCCGGAAGACTGGCTGCAGCGCGCGGAGCTCGCCGCTGGTGATCATGTGCGAGTTTCCGTCGCAGACCTCCGCGGTGGCCAGTGGCAAGGCTGCCATTTTAGCTTCAGCAGGGCTGCTGCACGAGCGTTGTCAGCACCTTTTCAAGAAAAACAAGCATTGTCAGCGGGAGTAAAGCTGCTCATTCAATCTGCGTAGCAACAGGTTCTCCAAAGATATGTATACAAATCATGCACTTGAGGTTATAATACTGCAATAAGGAACACATCTTGCTCGGTTATATGTAGCTCAACAGTTGCATAGATCTCAGGCTCATGAAATGCTGGGACTCCATTTGGGAAACAAACAGGATGAAATTTCATGTGATTGGAACATCTAAAGGACCATTTTCTTATGAACATAGAGTAAACTAAATTTTCCATGAAACACAAGAATCAACAAGTCAGCCTCAGTTGATGAGACGTTCACGTTTTGACAGAAGAACCAAGCCAGCCTTTTAGCACTCACACTTTCTGTTCACTCATCTATCAGCCCCTGACTATCGATCCTCCCAAATCGTCAGTACTCTCAGAATCAATTTGTGCAACCCCTTCCCTTGAAATTAATTATGAGAGAAACAGAAAAATGTGGCCTTAGCGATCAGTTGCGATTTCCCTGACCACCAGACATGATCAAACCAAATCAGCAAAAAATTAGTCAAGTTCATATATACTATAAAACAACTCGAAAGGACCAGGGGCGGGCGGACTAAACTCAGTTTGTAACACGTCGATGATCTGCAATTTTCAGAAGTTTCGTATCGGTAAGTCATCCTAGACTGAAGAAAGCAATCAGATTGCTCTGTTATCGCGGTGGTCATGCCACTCTTACCGGCAAAGCCGTGAGGAGGCAATGTCGACAGCGAAAAACAAATTCCAGGGAGCTTCAGTTGGTCGCCGGTGGGAGGCAAGGCATCAGGTGACAGTGATTTCTTAGTGTGTGCCATGCCATCAGATAGGAACACCCATCTGCTTTATAGGTGTTGGTCTGTAACGATGCTGCTTTGAGTCTGCTGGAGTACCCAGCTGTGAAATTGTACTAAAACAGCTAGGAGTAGGAACAGGATTACAGTTAATTTCTGACAGTTACCTTGAGCAAGGAAACATTTTTTGCAGATTGGTGCAGCTAAGCCCTATATGGAGGCAGACAAATTAGCCGGTGCATATAAATTACTCAAAGTTCGCCTCGGCTTGATGTTTAGATTCAGAGTAATTAGTAGTACTGTAGATGCTATGCTGTATATGCAGAGGAGATGGACAAGAGTAGCGAAGGACCATGGAGTCGCGCGCTTACCGGAGTGGCCACCGGCATCGGCGTGGGCGCTCCTCCTCTCCGGTCGCCGGCGGTGGTTTCCCTCCGGCTCCAGGAAAGGCAGACTAGCCCCTCGATCGCGGCGGCGCGACGGCGGGAGACTGGCTGGTGATGGGCTCTTGGACTGAGGGAGGGATTAGGGCGGCGGCGGCGGTCCCCGGCCGGCGAGCGTGGCTCCGGTCTGCGGCGGGTTCGAGCGGAGCGGAGCAGAGCAACAAGAGGAGACGAGGTGGAGCTCTCCTCTGCCTCTATCATTATCGTGAGGTTTTTTTCTTTTCTTTTCGTTTCTTTTCCTTTCTTTTGTAGAGTAAATTGAATGATAAGCGGTGTGGCTCTTTTTGGAAAACAATTTCTTCTTCTTTCTGAATGAAAAGTGAGGCCCGCCCCTTCGATTTCTATGACAGAAACCATATGGTTTAAACCACCTAACTAACAGAGTAAAGAGGGAAGCTCGAGAACGAAATATCCTTCACTTGCTACCTATTTGAGAAATCTTGCCCGAGCGTTGGTAGCCTTCCATTTTTCCTCTTTTATCGGCGAGAATGGACTAGCCAAAAACCCAATAGCCAACCAGTTTACGTCAAAGGATCACTGACAAATTTTCTCTTAAAGAATGTATCATTTATGCACTTCTAAATGGACAAAAATCAGCGGGGACCCCGACCAATACTAGTTTCTTATCATTCTTTGAAAAACTTTCTATCCAATTCCCAAAGCATTCATTTAAACTAGTAGGGCTGGAGTGTAAACTAAAGGCACTTTTCAAAAGACTCCAAATCAGTCTAGTCACAAAGCATTGTGTTCACTACAAAAAAAACATACATTTTGTTTCCTATCCACCGTCTCCAAAGTTTCCGCTTTCGGTCTATAAGGATATATAGACACACTCCCTCTCGTTGCTAGTATCTCGTAGATTAGATCTTGGGTTAATCCATAGGAAAAAAATTTCCATGCAACGATTCCATCACCTATGTCTTCCTGAACAAAAGGCATCTCATCTCTACCCATTTTCAAGAGCCTATAGCTACTGCTATTATTGCTACTCCTATTGTCATTGATAACTGCAGGGACATTCTTTGTTGGGACCTCACGCCTTCAGAAAAATACAACTCAAAAACCACTTATAAGCTCTGTTATTTGCAGCAGATTCATGCCTGCAAAACAACCAGCCAAGACAGGTACCTCCGAACATCACCAATTTATTGCAGCAGGTTTGGAAGCAAAAGCACATGGCTCCTCGCATTCAAACATTTGACAAGAGGCTTCTTCGACGTGCCCTCCCTACTGGCACAAGGGCTGGTAATTATACGGTCCACATTAGCACTACATGTACTACTTGAAGGAAATATGCCCTAGAGACAATAATAAAGTTGTTATTTTACATTTCCTTATTCATGATAAAGGTTTATTATTCCTGCTAGAATTGTATTGATCGGAAACTTAAATACATATGTGAATACATAAACAAATACCGTGACCCTAGTAAGCCTCTACTAGACTAGCTCATTGATCAAAGATGGTTAAGGTTTCCTAACCATAGACATGTGTTGTCATTTGATAACAGGATCACATCATTAGGAGAATGATGTGATGGACAAGACCCATCCGTTAGCTTAGCATAATGGTCGTTCAGTTTATTGCTATTGCTTTCTTCATGTCAAATACATATTCCTTCGACTATGAGATTATGCAACTCCCGAATACCGGAGGAATGCCTTGTGTGCTATCAAACGTCACAACGTAACTGGTGATCATAAAGATGCTCTATAGGTATCTCCGAAGGTGTTTGTTGAGTTGGCAACGATCAAGATTAGGATTTGTCACTCCGAGTATCGGAGAGGTATCTCTGGGCCCTCTCGGCAATACACATCATAAGCTTGCAAGCAAATAACTAAGGAGTTAGTTATGAGGTGATGTATTACGGAACGAGTAAAGAAACTTGCCGGTAACGAGATTGAACTAGGTATAGAGATACCGACGATTGAATCTCGGGCAAGTAACATACCGATAGACAAAGGGAATTACGTATGTTGTCATAACGGTTCGACCGATAAAGATCTTCGTAGAATATGTAGGAGCCAATGTGGGCATCCAGGTTCCGCTATTGGTTATTGACTGGAGAGGTGTCTCGGTCATGTCTACATAGTTCTCGAACCCGTAGGGTCCGCACGCTTAACGTTCGTTGACGATATAGTGTTATATGAGTTATATGATTTGGTGACCGGATGTTGTTCGGAGTCCCGGATGAGATCACGGACATGACGAGGAGTCTCGAAATGGTCGAGAGGTAAAGATTGATATACAGGACGATGGTATTCGGACATCGGAATAGTTTCGGAGTGCACCGAATAGTCATCGGGTCACCGGAAGGGGTTCCGGACACCCCCGGCAAGTGTATGGGCCTTATGGGCCATAGGAGGGGACAGACCAGCCCACTAGGGGGCTGGTGCGCACCTCTACATGGCTGGCCGGCCCTAGGGGAAGGAAAGGGGAGGGGTGGCCCCTCCTGCCCTTCCCCTCCTCAGGAGAGAAAGGAAAGGGCGGGGGGGGGGGGGCACCTCCTCCTTCCTTCCTCCCGCACTCGAATAAGGAAAGGGGGGCACCACTTGGGGAGGACCCCAAGTAGGATTCGGCCTATTTGGGGTGCCCTCGTGGCTGCTCCCTCCTCCCCCCACCTATATATATGTGGGAGGGGGGCGCCTAGCACAACCACGACAATTGCTTAGCCGTGTGCGGCGCCCCCTCCACCGTTTACACCCTCGGTCATTTTTTCGTAGTGCTTAGGCGAAGCCCTGCGGAGATAACTTCACCATCACCGTCACCACGCCGTTGTGCTGCCGGAACTCATCCACTACTTCGCCGTCTTGCTGGATCAAGAAGGCAAGGATGTCACCGAGCTGAACGTGTGCTGAACGCGGAGGTGCCGTACGTTCGGTACTTGATCGGTTGGAGCGCGAATAAGTTCGACTACATCAACCGCGTTAACAAACGCTTCCGTTTACGGTCTAAGAGGGTACGTAGACACACTCTCCCCTCTCTTTGCTATGCATCTCAATGGATAGATCTTGCGTGTGCGTAGAATTTTTTTTGTTTTCCATGCAACGTTTCCCAACAGTGGCATCCGAGCCAGGTCTATGCGTAGATGATATGCAGGAGTAGAACACAAAGAGTTCTGGGCGGCGATAGTCATACTGCTTACCACCAACGTCTTATTTTGATTCGGCAGTATTGTGGGATGAAGTGGCCCGGACCAACCTTACATGTCCCGTACATGAGACCGGTTCCACCGACAGACATGCATCTTGTTTTGCATAAAGGTGGCTGGCGGGTGTCTGTTTCTCCTACTTTAGTTGAATCGAATTTGACTAAGGCCGGTCCTTGAAGAAGGTTAAAACAGCAAACTTGATAAATCACCGTTGTGGTTTTTGCGTAGTTAAGAACGGTTCTTGCTAGAAGCCCGTAGCAGCCAGGTAAAACTTGCAACAACAAAGTAGAGAACGTCTAACTTGTTTTTGCAAGGCATGTTGTGCTGTGATATGGTCAAGATGTGATGTGATATACGTTGTTGTATGAGATGATCATGTTTTGTAATATCCACAACCGGCAGGAGCCTTAGGGTTGTCTCTTAATTATTGTATGAAATGCAAACGCCATGTAATTGCTTTACTTTATCGCTATGTGATACGCCCATTTTGCATCATGTTTTCCTACTGTTATTTATGATGTTTTTATGAATAATAATGCTTTTTGGAGTAATTCTAATGCATTTTCTCTCATAATATGCAAGGTTCACACAAAGAGGAAGAATTCCAGCAGCTGGAAATCTGGACCTGAAAAAGCTACGTCAGGCTACCTATTCTGCACAACTCCAAATGAGCTGAAATTTCACGAGGAATTTTTATGGAATAAATAAGAATTATTGGAGCAAATAACTACCAGAGGGGGCCCACCAGGTGGGCACAACCCACCTGGGCGCGCCAGGGAGCCTAGGCGCGCCCTGGTGGGTTGTGCCCTCCTCGGCCCACCTCCGGTGCCCCTCTTCTGGTATATAAGTCATTTTGACCTAGAAAAAAAATAAGGAGAGGACTTTCGGGTCGAAGCGCAGCCGTCTCGAGGCGGAACTTGGGCAGGAGCACTTTTGCCCTCCGGCGGAGCGATTCCGTCGAGGGAACTTCCCTCCCGGAGGGGGAAATCATCGTCATCGTCATCACCAACAACTCTCCCATCTTGGGGAGGGCAATCTCCATCAACATCTTCAACAACACCATCTCCTCTTAAACCCTAGTTCATCTCTTGTGTTCAATCTTTGTACCGGAACTATAGATTGGTACTTGTGGGTGACTAGTAGTGTTGATTACATCTTGTAATTGATTACTATATGGTTTATTTGGTGGAAGATTATATATTCAGATCCATTATGCTATTTAATACCCCTCTGATCTTGAGCATGGTTATCATTAGTGAGTAGTTACTTTTGTTCTTGAGGTCACGGGAGAAATCTTGTTGCAAGTAATCATGTGAACTTGATATGTGTTCGATATTTTGATGATATGTATGTTGTGATTGCCTTAGTGGTGTCATGTGAACGTCGACTACATGACACTTCACCATATTTGGTCCTAAGGGAATGCATTGTGGAGTAGTTATTAGATGATGGGTTGTGAGAGTGACAAAAGCTTAAACCCTAGTTTATGCGCTATTCCGTAAGGGACTGATTTTGATCCAAAAGTTTAATGCTATGGTTAGATTTATTCTTAATACTTTTCTCGTAGTTGCGGATGCTTGCGAGGGGGTTAATCATAAGTAGGAGGTTTGTTCAAGCAAGAACAGCACCTAAGCACCGGTCCACCGACATATCAAATTATCAAAGTAGCGAACACAAATCAAACCAACATGATGAAAGTGACTAGATGAAATTCCCGTGTACCCTCAAGAACGCTTTGCTTATCATAAGAGATCGTTTTGGCCTGTCCTTTGCCTCAAGAGGATTGGGCTACCTTGCTGCACTTTTATTACCATTACCGTTACTTGCTCATTACAAATTATCTTGCTACCAAACTACTCGTTACTTATAATTTCAGTGCTTGCAGACATTACCTTGCTGAAAACCGCTTGTCATTTCCTTCTGCTCCTCGTTGGGTTCGACACTCTTACTTATCGAAAGGACTACGATTGATCCCCTATACTTGTGGGTCATCAAGGCTCTATCCTGGCGCCGTTGCCGGGGAGTGAAGCGCTCTTGGTAAGTGGAAATCGATAAGGAAAAATTATTACTACGTGCTAAAATTTATTGTCACTTATTACTATGGAGAACAATCCTTTGAGGGGTTTGTTTGGGGTATCTTCACCTCGACCAGAACCACAATTAGTTACCCCTCAACCTACTGCACCTACTAAAAATATTGGTTATGAAATTCCTTCGGGTATGATAGAACAACTGCTAGCTAATCCTTATGCAGGAGATGGAACCGAACATCCTGATATGCACTTGATATATGTGGATGAAATTTGTGGATTATTTAAGCTTGCAGGTTTACCCGGAGATGAAGCTAAGAAGAAGGTTTTCCCTTTATCTTTGAAGGGAAAAGCATTGGCATGGTATAGGCTATGCGATGATATTTGATCTTGGAATTGGAATCGATTGAAATTGGAATTTCACCAAAAAATTTATCCTATGCATCTAGTTCATCGTGATTGGAATCATATATATATAATTTTTTGCCTTGTGAAGGAGAAAGTATCGCTCTAGCTTGGGGGAGGCTTAAGTCAATGTTATATTCATGCCCCAATCATGAGCTCTCAAGAGAAATTATTATTCAGAATTTTTATGCTCGGCTTTCTCATGATGATCGATCCATGCTTGATACTTCTTGTACTGGTTCCTTTATGAAGAAGACTATTGACTTTCGGTGGGATCTTTTAGAAAGAATTAAACGCAACTCTGAAGATTGGGAACTCGACGAAGGTAAAGAGTCAGGTATTAAGCTCAAGTATGATTGTGTTAAATCTTTTATGAATACCGATGCTTTTCAAAAGTTTAGCACAAAATATGGACTTGACTCTGAGATAGTAGCCTCCTTTTGTGAATCATTTGCTACTCATGTTGACCTCCCTAAGGAGAAGTGGTTTAAATATCACCCACCTATCAAAGAAGAAATTAAAGAACCAGTAATAGCTAAAGATGAAACTATTATTTACAATGTTGATCCAGTTGTGCCTACTGCTTATATTGAAAAACCACATTTCCCTGTTAGGATAAAGGAACATGCTAAAGTCTCAACTGTGGTCAACAAAAGTTATATTAGAACTTCCAAACCTACTGAACAAATCAAAGTAGAACCTAGTGTTGCTATGGTTAAAGATCTCTTGGTTGAAAATATAGATGGGCATGTTATTTACTTCTGTGATGAAGCTGCTAGAATTGCCAAACCCGATAAAAAAGATAAACATAGACCCGTTGTTGGCATGCCTGTTGTCTCAGTTAAAATACGGGATCACTGTTATCATGGTTTATGCGACATAGGTGCTAGCGTGAGTGCCATTCCTTTTACCTTATATCAAGAAATTATGAATGATATAGCACCCACTGAAATAGAAGACATGGATGTTACTATTAAACTTGCTAATAGGGACACCATCACACCACTTGGGATTGTTAGAGATGTTGAGGTCTTGTGTGGGAAAATAAAATACCCTACTGATTTTCTTGTTCTTGGTTCCCCACAAGATGACTTCTGTCCCATTATCTTTGGTAGACCTTTCTTGAACACTGTCAATGCTAAAATAGATTGTGAGAAACAAACTGTCGGTGTTAGTTTTGGTGATGAATCTCATGAGTTTAGTTTTTCCAAGTTTAGTAGAAAACATCATAATAAAGAGTTGTCTAGTAAGGATGAAATAATTGGTCTTGCTTCTATTACTGTGCATCCTACGGATCCACTAGAACAATATTTGCTAGACCACGAAAATGATATGCATCTGCATGAAAGAAATGAAATAGATAAGATTTTCTTTGAACAACGTCCTCTGCTTAAACACAATTTTCCTATTGAAACTCTAGGTGGTCCTCCTCCAACTAAAGGTGATCCTGTGTTTGAATTAAAACAATTGCCAGACACTTTGAAATATGCTTATCTTGATGAGAAAAATATTTATCCTATTATTATTAGTGCTAACCTTTCAGAACATGAAGAAGAAAGATTATTGAAGGTTCTGAAGAAGCACCGAGCTGCAATTGGATATACTCTTGATGATTTAAAGGGCATTAGTCCCACTCTCTGTCAGCATAAAATTAATATGGATCCTGATGCTAAACCCGTTTTTGATCACCAACGACGTTTAAATCCTAAAATGAAAGAAGTGGTAAGAACAGAGATACTGAAGCTTCTGGAAGCAGGTATAATCTATCACATAGCTGATAGTAGATGGGTAAGTCCCGTTCATTGTGTCACTAAAAAAGGAGGTATTAGCGTTGTTCCTAATGATAAGAATGAACTTATTCCACAAAGAATTGTCACTGGCTACATAATGATAATTGATTTTAGAAAACTAAATAAAGCTACTAGAAAATATCATTACCCTCTGCCTTTTATTGATCAAATGTTAGAAAGACTATCAAAGCACACACATTTTTGCTTTCTTGATGGATATTCTGGTTTTTCTCAAATACCTGTCTCACAACCTGATCAAGAGAAAACCACCTTTACTTGCCCTTTTGGAAATTATGCTTATAGACGTATGCCTTTTGGTTTATGCAATGCACCTGCTACCTTTCAAAGATGTATGACTGCTATATTCTCTGACTTTTGTGAAAAGATTGTTGAGGTTTTCATGGATGATTTTTCCGTTTATGAAACTTCTTTTGATGATTGCTTGAGCAACCTTGATCGAGTTTTGCAGAGATGTGAGCAAACTAATCTCGTCTTGAATTGGGAGAAGTGCCACTTTATGGTTAATGAAGGTATTGTCTTGGGACATAAAACTTCTGAACGAGGTATTGAGGTGGATAAAGCTAAAGTTGATGCAATTGAGAAAATGCCATGCCCTAAAGATATCAAAGGTATTCGTAGTTTCCTCGGTCATGCTGGTTTCTATAGGAGGTTTATTAAAGACTTCTCTAAAATTTCTAGGCCTCTTACAAATCTTTTACAAAAGGATGTTCCATTTGTTTTTGATGATGATTGTGTAGAAGCCTTTGAAACACTTAAGAAAGCCTTGATTTCTGCACCTATTGTTCAACCACCTGATTGGAACTTGCCTTTTGAAATTATGTGTGATGCTAGTGATTATGCTGTTGGTGTTGTTCTAGGACAAAGAGTCGATAAGAAATTAAATGTTATTCATTATGCTAGTAAAACTCTGGACAGTGCTCAACGAAATTATGCTACTACTGAAAAAGAATTTTTAGCAGTTGTGTTTGCTTGTGATAAATTTAGATCTTACATTGTTGATTCTAAAGTGACCGTTCACATCGATCATGCTGCTATAAAATATCTTATGGAAAAGAAGGATGCTAAACCTAGACTCATTAGGTGGGTTCTTTTGCTACAAGAATTTGATTTACATATCACTGATAGAAAGGGAGCTGAGAACCCCGTGGCTGATAACTTGTCTAGGTTAGAAAATATTCTTGATGACCCACAACCTATTAATGATAGTTTTCCTGATGAACAATTAGCTGCAATAAATGTTTCTCATAACACCCCTTGGTATGCTGACTATGCCAATTATATTGTTGCTAAATATATACCACCTAGCTTCACATACCAACAAAAGAAAAAATTCTTCTATGATTTAAGACATTACTTTTGGGATGACCCACATCTTTAAATAGAAGGAGTAGATGGTATTATTAGACGTTGGGTACCTGAGCATGAACAGGGACAAATCCTACGGAAATGTCACTCCGAAGCTTATGGAGGACATCATGCGGGAGATAGAACTGCTCACAAGGTATTGCAATCTGGTTTTTATTGGCCTACTCTCTTCAAGGATGCCCGTAAGTTTGTTTTATTTTGTGATGAATGTCAAAGAATTGGTAATATTGGTAAGCGTCAGGAAATGCCTATGAATTATTCTCTTGCTGTTGAACCATTTGATGTTTGGGGATTTGATTACATGGGACCTTTTCCTTCCTCTAATTGGTATACACATATTTTAGTTGCTGTTGATTATGTTACTAAGTGGGTAGAAGCTATTCCAACTAGTAGTGCTGATCACAACACCTCTATTAAAATGCTTAAGGAAGTCATTTTCCCAAGGTTTGGAGTCCCTAGATATTTAATGACTGATGGTGGTTCACATTTTATTCATGGTGCTTTCCGTAAAATGCTTGCTAAATGTGTTGTTAACCATAGAATTGCATCACCTTATCATCCTCAGTCTAGTGGTCAAGTTGAACTTAGCAATAGAGAAATAAAATTAATATTACAAAAAACTATCAATAGGTCCCGAAAGAATTGGTCTAAGAAGTTAGATGATGCACTTTGGGCTTATAGAACAGCATATAAAAATCCTATGGGTATGTCTCCGTATAAAATGGTTTATGGAAAAGCTTGTCATTTGCCCCTTGAGTTAGAACATAAAGCATATTGGGCAATTAAAGAACTCAACTATGATTTCAAACTTGCTGGTGAAAAGAGGTTATTTGATATTCGCTCACTAGATGAATGGAGAACCCAAGCCTATGAAAATGCCAAGTTATTTAAAGAAAAAGTTAAAAGATGGCATGACAAAAGAATCCAAAAGCGTGAGTTCAAAGTTGGAGAATATGTTCTTTTGTACAACTCTCGTTTCAGATTCTTTGCAGGAAAACTCCTCTCCAAATGGGAAGGACCTTATGTTATCGAGGAGGTTTGTCGATCCGGAGCCATCAGGATAAATAATGCCGAAGGAACTAACTCGAAGGTTGTTAATGGGCAACGAATAAAACATTATATCTCAGGTACGCCCATTAATGTTGAAAGCAATATTATCCAAACTATGACACCGGAGGAACACATAAAGGAAACCTTCCGGAACACTCCAGAATAACTGAAAAAGAGGAGGTACATGATACGGTAAGTAAACGGACTCCGAAAAATCCGCAAAAATATTTTCTGTCCAATTTGGAATATAACAAAAATTAGGAAAATAAGAAACAACCAGGAAGGCACCCTTGGTTGGCACAAGACACCAGGGCGCGCCTGGCTTGCCAGGCGCGCCCAGTTGGGTTGTGCCCACCTCGGGTACCTTCCGGACTCCGTTTTTCTTTAGCTTACTTCTTTCCCAAGATAAAAATTCTTTATATACCCCTCGAACCTATTGACCACCGTATCACGGAGAAATCCTTTGTTTTCTTTTCTCGCTATTTTCCGGACAGATCTGAAAATATGTCATCCCAAGACTCGGAGGGTGAGAGCTATGTTGCTGATTATATCGCAAACCCCAAGGTTTATGGGGATGTGGAACACTATAGCTGGACTTCGGAGGAAGAAGAAGGCTATGACCCTAAAAGGGAGGAGGAGACAAGCTCAGACGAAGCTGAAGTTCCATTGCCTCAACCTGGGGACATGCATGTGGAATTCAAGAAATCAAGTCTCCCCAGCAAAGCAAAGAAACCTAAGGTCCAGTTTATCCCTTTTCATCTCTTGCAGGAAAACAAGCAAGAATTATGCAAAAGGATAGTAGAGCTCGAGTAGGAGATCGGTGATTTAAAGGAGGAAAATTCCGTCCTCAAGCGTAAGCTAAGGAAGAAAGACAAACCCTCTACTTCATCACCACCACCTCCTTCTTCATCACCAAAGGAAAATTGAGTAATCGGGTATGGGCACTCCCCTTGGCTTGTAACAAGCTTGGGGGAGGTGCCCCGGTATCGTATCACCTCCACTATCTTTTGCCTTTACTTATCTTAGTTCGATCCATAGTTATCTTTTGCTTTAGATGAATACAAGTTTAGTTCGATCCTTTCTTTTCGAGTGTTTGCTTAGTGATCTATCTTTGTAATCATGTTCAAGATATATATAATAAAGTTTAGTTTGAGTTTTGTTTTCTTTACTTTCATGTTCAATAAAAAGAAAGGAAATAAATGAAAAAGATCATATGCTAATTTTATGGTAAGTAATGACATCACATAAGAAAGAGTATAAGTAGAAAATTTTATTGGAGATTGACAAACATAGCATTGGTCAATGATGCAATTCATGAAAGAATTAATAAGGGAAGAGAAGATTCACATGGAAATACACTATCGTGGACATCTTTTGTGATTGTGAGCCCCCATCAAAATATTATATGCCAAAATTGTTGATGTTGGACAAGGAAGACAACGTAATGATTTATGTTTGTTCATATTCACATAGAAGTTATATTGTCATAGATCCTTTAACATGTGGTGCTTGCCCCCATCTTTGCTAGCCAAAAATTCCGCACTAAGTAGAGATACTACTTGTGCATCCAAAAACCTTTAAACCCAAATCTTATTTTGAGAGTCCACCATACCTACCTATGGATTGAGTAAGATCCTTCAAGTAAGTTGCCATCAATGCAAATAGGGCAATAAAAATTGCTTCTAAAAGTGTTGGATCATTTAGTGTAAGAGAAAATTGAGCGTTGTACGAACTTGTGATGGCAAAGAATAAAAGCGACAGACTGCATAATAAAGGTTGCTATCACAAGGGGCAATATAACATGACGTTCTTTTGCACTAAGAGATTGAGCATACAAACAAATAAGCGCATGGCAACCTCTGCTTCCCTCTGCGAAGGGCCTATCTTTTACTTTTATGTATTTACTTTTATGCAAGAGTCAAAGTTCTTCTGTCTATTCCTTTTTATTTTCTCTTTTGGCAAGCATCATGTGGTGAGGAAAGATCTAGGCACATATATCCAGTTGGATATGAGTAGCATGAGCTATTATTGTTGACATCACCCTCGAGGTGAGTATGTTGGGAGGCGAATCTATAAGCCCCTATCTTTCTATGTGTCCGGTTGAAACATTTTGCTCATGTGTATGCGGTGAGTGTTAGCAATCATAGAAGACTATATGATGGTTGAGTATGTGGACTTGCCAAAAAGGCTCCGATACGTGACCCTTCCTGAAAAGATGATGAATTGTAGTTGCAAAGTTGACTGAGAACATAGTTTGTTGGTTTTCAATAGAGTTTATGCTTTATACTTCGATGTTGTGATGAATTTTTACTTATTCATGAGAAGTTTATAATAAAAGTTATGTGATAAAGTTCTATGTTAAAGTTTGTTGCTGTTATAATAATATACATGATGCTTCTATGTCCGTATTTTGTTTTTATCGACACCTCTCTCTCTAAGCATGTGGACATGTTTTTCGATTTCGGTTTTCACTTGAGGACAAGCGAGGTCCAAGCTTGGGGGAGTTGATACGTCCATTTTGCATCATGTTTTCCTACTGTTATTTATGATGTTTTTATGCATAATAATGCTTTTTGGAGTAATTCTAATGCCTTTTCTCTCATAATATGCAAGGTTCACACAAAGAGGGAGAATTCCGGCAGCTGGAAATCTGGACCTGAAAAAGCTACGTCAGGCTACCTATTCTGCACAACTCCAAATGAGCTGAAATTTCACGAGGACTTTTTATGGAATAAATAAGAATTATTGGAGCAAATAACTACCAGAGGGGCCCACCAGGTGGGCACAACCCACCTGGGCGTGCCAGGGAGCCCAGGCGCGCCCTGGTGGGTTGTGCCCTCCTCGGCCCATCTCCGGTGCCCCTCTTCTGGTATATAAGTCATTTTGACCTAGAAAAAAACAAGGAGAGGACTTTCGGGATGAAGTGCCGCCGTCTCAAGGCGGAACTTGGGTAGGAGCACTTTTGCCCTCCGGCGGAGCGATTCCGCCGGGGGAACTTCCCTCCCAGAGGGGAAATCATCATCATCATCATCACCAACAACTCTCCCATCTTGGGGAGGGCAATCTCCATCAACATATTCAACAACACCATCTCCTCTCAAACCCTAGTTCATCTCTTGTGTTCAATCTTTGTACCAGAACTATAGATTGGTACTTGTGGGTGACTAGTAGTGTTGATTACATCTTGTAGTTGATTACTATATGGTTTATTTGGTGGAAGATTATATGTTCAGATCCATTATGCTATTTAATACCCCTCTGATCTTGAGCATGATTATCATTAGTGAGTAGTTACTTTTGTTCTTGAGGTCACGGGAGAAATCTTGTTGCAAGTAATCATGTGAACTTGATATGTGTTTGATATTTTGATGATATGTATGTTGTGATTCCCTTAGTGGTGTCATGTGAACGTCGACTACATCACACTTCACCATATTTGGGCCTAAGGGAATGCATTGTGGAGTAGTTATTAGATGATGGGTTGCGAGAGTGACAGAAGCTTAAACCCTAGTTTATGCGCTATTCCGTAAGGGACTGATTTGGATCCAAAAGTTTAATGATATGGTTAGATTTATTCTTAATACTTTTCTCGTAGTTGCGGATGCTTGCGAGGGGGTTAATCATAAGTAGGAGGTTTGTTCAAGTAAGAACATCACCTAAGCACCGGTCCACCGACATATCAAATTATCAAAGTAGCGAACACAAATCAAACCAACATGATGAAAGTGACTAGATGAAATTCCCGTGTACCCTCAAGAATGCTTTGCTTATCATAAGAGATCATTTTGGCCTATCCTTTGCCTCAAAAGGATTGGGCTACCTTGCTGCACTTTTATTACCATTACCGTTACTTGCTCGTTACAAATTATCTTGCTACCAAACTACTCGTTACTTATAATTTTAGTGCTTGCAGACATTACCTTGCTGAAAATCGCTTGTCATTTCCTTCTGCTCCTCGTTGGGTTCGACACTCTTACTTATCGAAAGGACTACGATTGATCCCCTATTCTTGTGGGTCATCACTATGCGTTAGCAATAGTTGTAGAAGCAATAGTTGGCGAGACGACCCCGACGCAACGATGGAGATCAAGGTGTCGAGCCGGTGACGATGGAGATCATGACGATGCTTTGGAGATGGAGATCAAAAGCACAAGATGATGATGGCCATATCATGTCACATATTTTGATTGCATGTGATGTTTATTCTTTATACATCTTATTTTGCTTAGAACGGCGGTAGCATTATAATATGATCCCTTCACTAAATTTTAAGATAAAAGTGTTCTCCCCAAGTATGCACCATTGTTAAAGTTCGTCGTTTCGAAGCACCTCGTGATGATCGGGTGTGATAGACTCTACGTTCACATACAACGGGTGTAAGACAGTTTTGCACATGCAGAATACTTGGGTTAAACTTGATGAGCCTAGCATGTACAGACATGGTCTCGGAACACTGGAGACCGAAAGGTCGAACGTGAGTCTTATAGTAGATATGATCAACATAGAGATGTTCACCATTGATGACTACCCCATCTCACGTGATGATCGGACATGGGTTAGTTGATTTGGATCATGTATCACTTAGTAACTTGAGGGATGTTTATTTAAGTGGGAGTTCATTAGTAATTTTGATTAATTGAACTTAATTTATCATGAACTTAGTCCTGATAGTTTTTGCATATCTATGTTGTAGATCAGTGGCCCGTTCTACTGTTCCCTTGAATTTTAATGCGTTCCTAGAGAAAGCTAAGTTGAAAGATGATGGTAGCAACTACACGGACTGGGTCCGTAACTTGAGGATTATCCTCATTGCTGCACAGAAGAATTATGTCCTTGATGCACCGCTAGGTGATAGGTCTACTGCAGAAGCTGATGCAGATGTTATGAATGTCTGGCAAGCTAGATCTGATGACTACTCTATAGTTCAGTGTGCCATGCTTTACGGCTTAGAACCGAGACTTCAAAGACGTTTTGAACGTCATGGAGCATATGAGATGTTCCAAGAGTTGAAGTTAATATTTCAAGCAAATGCCCAGGTTGAGAGATATGAAGTCTCCAACAAGTTCTATAGCTGCAAGATGGATGAGAACAGTTCTGTCAGTGAACACATACTCAAAATGTCTGGGTATCATAACCACTTGACTCAGCTGGGAGTTGATCTTCCAGTTGATAGTGTTATTGACAGAGTTCTTCAGTCACTGCCACCAAGCTACAAAGGCTTCGTGATGAACTATAATATGCAAGGGATGAATAAAACGATTCCTGAGCTCTTTGCAATGCTTAAAGCCTCGGAGGTAGAAATCAAGAAGGAGCATCAAGTGTTGATGGTTAACAAGACCACTAGTTTCAAGAAAAAGGGCAAGGGAAAGAAAGGGAACTTCAAGAAGAATGGCAAGCAAGTTGCCACTCCCAGGAAGAAGCCCAAAGCTGGACCCAAGCCTGAAACTGAGTGCTTCTACTGCAAAGGGAGTGGTCACTGGAAGCGGAACTGCCCTAAGTATTTGGCGGATAAGAAGGATGGCAAAGTGAACAAAGGTATATTTGATATACATGTAATTAATGTGTTCCTTACTAATGCTCGTAGTAGCGCCTGGGTATTTGATACTGGTTCGGTTGCTCATATTTGTAACTCAAAACAGGAGCTGCGGAATAAACGAAGATTGGCTAAGGACGAGGTGACGATGGGCGTCGGGAATGGTTCCAAAGTCGATGTGGTCGCCGTCGGCACGCTACCTCTACATCTACCTTCGGGATTAGTTTTAGACCTCAATAATTGTTATTTGGTGCCCGCGTTGAGCATGAAAATTATATCTGGATCTTGTTTATTGCGAGACAGTTATTCATTTAAGTTAGAGAATAATGGTTGTTCTATTTATATGAATAATATCTTTTATGGTCATGCACCCTTGAAGAGTGGTCTATTCTTGTTGAATCTTGATTGTAGTGATACACATATTCATAATATTGAATCAAAAAGATGCAAAGTTGATAATGATAGTGCAACATATTTGTGGCACTGCCGTTTAGGTCATATTGGTGTAAAACGCATGAAAAAACTCCATATGGATGGACTTTTTGAATCACTTGATTATGAATCATTTGATACTTGCGAACCATGCCTCATGGGCAAGATGACTAAAACTCCGTTCTCTAGAACAATGGAGCGAGCTAATGACTTATTGGAAATAATACATACCGACGTATGCGGTCCGATGAGTGTTGAAGCACGCGGCGGGTATCGTTATTTTCTGACCTTCACAGATGATTTGAGTAAGTATGGGTATATCTACTTAATGAAACACAAGTCTGAAACATTTGAAAAGTTCAAAGAATTTCAGAGTGAAGTGGAGAATCATCGTAACAAGAAAATAAAGTTTCTACGATCTGATCGCGGAGGCGAATATTTGAGTTACGAGTTTGGCCTTCATTTAAAACAATGTGGAATTGTTTCACAACTCACGCCACCTGGAACACCACAGCTAATGGTGTGTCCGAATGTCGTAACCGTACTTTATTAGATATGGTGCGATCTACGATGTCTCTTACCGATTTACCACTATCGTTTTGGGGTTATGCATTAGAGACAGCCGCATTCACGTTAAATAGGGCACCGTCTAAATCCGTTGAGACGACACCGTATGAACTATGGTTTGGCAAGAAACCTAAGCTGTCGTTTCTTAAAGTTTGGGGTTGCGACACTTATGTCAAAAGGCTTCAGCCTGATAAGCTCGAACCCAAATCGGAAAAGTGTGTCTTCATAGGATACCCTAAGGAAACAATTGGGTACACCTTCTACCATAGATCCGAAGGCAAGATCTTTGTTGCTGAGAATGGGTCCTTTCTAGAGAAGGAGTTTCTCTCGAAAGAAGTGAGTGGGAGGAAAGTAGAACTTGATGAGGTAATTGTACCTTCTCTCGAATTGGAAAGTAGTACATCAGGGAAAAATGTTCCCATGATGCCTACACCAACTTGAGAGGAAGCAGATGATAATGATCATGAAACTTCAGATCAAGTTACTACTGAACCTCGTAGGTCGACCAGAGCATGATCCACACCAGAGTGGGATGGTAATCCTCTCCTGGATGTCATGTTACTAGACCAAGGCGAACCTATGAACTATGAAGAACCTATGATGAGCCCAGATTCCGACAGATGGCTTGAGGCCATGAAATCTGAGATAGGATCTATGTATGAGAACAAAGTGTGGACTTTGGTGGACTTGCCCGATGATCGTCAAGCCATAGAAAATAAATGGATCTTCAAGAAAAAGACTGACGCTGATGGTAATGTTACTGTCTACAAAGCTCGACTTGTCGTGAAAGGTTTTTAACAAGTTCAAGGGGTTGACTACGATGAGACTTTCTCACCCGTAGCGATGCTTAAGTCCGTCCGAATCATGTTAGCAATTGTCGCATTTTATGATTATGAAATCTGGCAAATGGACGTCAAAACTGCATTCCTTAATGGATTTCTTAAAGAAGAGTTGTATATGATACAACCAGAAGGTTTTGTTGATCCTAAAGGTGCTAACATTGTGTGCAAGCTCCAGCGATCCATGTATGGACTGGTGCAAGCATCTCGGAGTTGGAATATACGCTTTGATGAGGTGATCAAAGCATATGGTTTTATACAGACTTACGGTGAAGCCTGTATTTACAAGAAAGTGAGTGGGAGCTCTGTAGCATTTCTGATATTATATGTAGATGACTTATTGTTGATTGGAAATGATATACAATTTCTGGATAGCATAAAAGGATACTTGAATAAGAAAGTTTCAATGAAAGACCTCGGTGAATCTGATTATATATTGGGCATCAAGATCTATAGGGATAGATCAAGACGCTTAATATGACTTACACAAAGCACATACCTTGATAAAGTTTTGAAGAAGTTCAAAATGGATCAGTCAAAGAAAGGGTTCTTGCCTGTGTTACACGGTGTGAAGTTGATTCAGACTCAAAGCCCGACCACTGCAGGAGATAGAGAGAAAATGAAAGTCATTCCCTATGCCTCAGCCATAGGTTCTATCATGTATGCTATGATGTGTACCAGACCTGATGTGTGCCTTGCCATAAGTTTGGCAGGGAGGTACCAAAGTAATCCAGGAGTGGATCACTGGACAGCAGTCAAGAATATCCTAAAGTACCTGAAAAGGACTAAGGATATGTTTCTCGTTTATGGAGGTGACGAAGAGCTCGTTGTAAATGGTTATGTCGATGCAAGCTTCGACACTGATCCGGATGACTCTAAGTCACAAACCGGATACATATTTATATTGGATGGTGGAGCTGTCAGTTGGTGCAGTTCCAAGCAAAGCCTCATGGCGGGATCTACATGTGAAGCGGAGTACATAGCTGCTTCAGAAGCAGCACATGAAGGAGTCTGGATGAAGGAGTTCATATCCGATCTGGGTGTAATACCCAGTGCATCGGGTCCAATGAAAATCTTTTGTGACAACACTGGAGCAATAGCCTTGGCGAAGGAATCCAGGTTTCACAAGAGAACCAAACACATCAAGAGACGCTTCAACTCCATTCGTGAAAAGGTCAAGGATGGAGACATAGAAATTTGCAAAGTACATACAGATCTGAATGTGGCAGACCCGTTGACTAAGCCTCTTCCGCGAGCAAAACATGATCAGCACCAAGACTCCATGGGTGTTAGATTCATTACAATGTAATATAGATTATTGACTCTAGTGCAAGTGGGAGACTGAAGGAAATATGCCCTAGAGGCAATAATAAAGTTGTTATTTTATATTTCCTTATTCATGATAAAGGTTTATTATTCATGCTAGAATTGTATTGATCGGAAACTTAAATACATGTGTGAATACATAAACAAATACCGTGTCCCTAGTAAGCCTCTACTAGACTAGCTCGTTGATCAAAGATGGTTAAGGTTTCCTAACCATAGACATGTGTTGTCATTTGATAACGGGATCACATCATTAGGAGAATGATGTGATGGACAAGACCCATCCATTAGCTTAGCATAATGATCGTTCAGTTTATTGCTATTGCTTTCTTCATGTCAAATACATATTCCTTCGACTATGAGATTGTGCAACTCTCGAATACTGGAGGAATGCCTTGTGTGCTATCAAATGTCACAACGTAAATGGGTGATCATAAAGATGCTCTACAGGTATCTTCAAAGGTGTTTGTTGAGTTGGCATAGATCGAGATTATGATTTGTCACTCCGAGTATCGGAGAGGTATCTCTGGGGCCTCTCGGTAATACACATCATAAGCTTGCAAGCAAATGACTAAGGAGTTAGTTATGAGGTGATGTATTACGGAACGAGTAAAGAGACTTGCCGGTAATGAGATTGAACTAGGTATAGAAATACCAACGATCGAATCTCGGGCAAGTAACATACCGATAGACAAAGGGAATTACGTATGTTGTCATAACGGTTCGACCGTTAAAGATCTTCGTAGAATATGTAGGAGCCACTATGGGCATCTAGGTTCCTCTATTGGTTATTGACCGGAGAGGTGTCTCGGTCATGTCTACATAGTTCTCGACCCCGTAGGGTCCACACGCTGAACGTTCGTTGACGATATAGTGTTATATGACTTATATGATTTGGTGACCAAATGTTGTTCGGAGTCCTGGATTAGATCACAGACATGACGAGGAGTCTCGAAATGGTCGAGAGGTAAAGATTGATATATAGGACGATGGTATTCGGACACCGGAATAGTTTCGGAGTGCACCGGGTAGTCATCGGGTCACCGGAAGGGGTTCCGGACACCCCCGGCAGGTGTATGGGCCTTATGGGCCATAGGAGGGGACAGACCAGCCCACTTGGGGGCTGGTGCACCCCTCTACATGGCTGGCCGGCCATAGGTGAAGGAAAGGGGAGGGGTGGCCCCTCCTGCCTTTCCCTCCTCAGGAGAGAAAGGAAAGGGGGGGGGGGGGGCGCCACCTCCTCCTTCCTTCCTCCCGCACTAGGGGGGTGCCACTTGGGGAGGACCCCAAGTAGGATTCGGCCTACTTGGGGTGCCCTTCTGGCTGCTCCCTCCTCCCCCCACCTATATATATGTGGGAGGGGGCGCCTAGCACAACCACGACAATTGCTTAGCCGTGTGTGGCGCCCCCCTCCACCGTTTACACCCTCGGTCATATTTTCGTAGTGCTTAGGCAAAGCCCTGCAGAGATAACTTCACCATCACTGTCACCATGCCGTCGTGCTACCGGAACTCATCCACTACTTCGCCATCTTGCTGGATCAAGAAGGCAAGGACGTCACCGAGATGAACGTGTGCTGAATGCGGAGGTGCCGTACGTTCGGTACTTGATCGGTTGGAGTGCGAATAAGTTCGACTACATCAACCACGTTAACAAACGCTTCCGCTTACGGTCTACGAGGGTACGTAGACTCACTCTCCCCTCTCGTTGCTATGCATCTCCATGGATAGATCTTGCGTGTGCGTAGAATTTTTTTTGTTTTCCATGCAACGTTTCCCAACACTAGTTACAATTTGGAGGAGGATGAGATCCACCTTTTCTTTCTTCCTTTGCTCGAGCAGCTTGGTTTGCAAGTCCTTGGCATATTCGATCTGATTCATTGGTTACACATTACTCTATGATGCCTGACATTATTTTTGCTCTCTCTAATTTGCATCATTTGAATGCTTCTATCCCTAATATTTTCACTTTCTTATGGTGTTTCTTGAAAGACAGGAACTGTTAGGACCGAAAGTATATCGACCGGAGGGGCATGAATTGGAGATTCAAAATATCTTCCCAAATTCTTAACCAAACCTGAACACAATAGTGGAATAAACTGGATAGAACAATCACTGAAGATAAATAGACATAACTCAACCGAATGAGAGACAAAGAGAGAGCTAAGCAAATTTTTCGAGGTAAGATATTATAGTTGTTGTAGAGTAATAGCTCACTATCTTAATGATCACCATGGTAACACTGTATGCTAGTAGATAAAACAACATGAAGGAGCGAGCAAAATAAGAGACGATGATTGTGAACGAAATAGAGAATGAATGACTACACAGGCTGCGAATGAAATGAAACACAACGAATGGAAGATCGGGCAAGAGAATGATGTGCAGAGCAGAGGAGATAGTATGAATGTATATAAGATACTGCAATGAATACATGATCTTGATAACTATCGAGCTACAGAGCATACAAGGTAGACTACTGAAGGAATTGCAGTAGAGTAGAAGGAATCAGTGGTGCTCAAGGCTACAGTTGAATTTGGTAGACCAGTTCGCCCTTCTGCCAAATGACTACGTCTGGTTGGAGGGAATTCTGACTGAACACAAGAGCAAACCTCTGTTTATCCTATTCTCCTTCAACTTGAAGCTGATCATACTCCGGTTGATTTCACTCATGGTAGATACTTAGCGGCGATCTCAAAACCTTCGACAGACTTCTTAGCGAACCACAATAATCTTGGTTGTTGAAGACTTTGCTTGGTGAAGACAATTAGTCTTTGACACTCAAGCCAACACCTATCCGTCTAGAGACTATGCAATGATAGCTCGTGACCGCGTCAGTATTTTCCCCGAAGAGGAAGGGATGATGCAGCACAGCTACGGTAGGTATTTCCCTCAGTGATGAGACCAAGGTTATTGAACCAGTAGGAGAACCACGCAACACTATGTAAACGGTACCTGCACACAAAGAACAAATACTTGCAACCCGACGCATAAGAGGGGTTGTCAATCCCTCCCGGGTAAAAGGTAGATAAATTTGTAGTAGATTGGATAAATAGATCTGGCGGAAACGCGAGATAAAATAAATAACAAAAAATTGCAGCAAGGTATTTTTGGGTTTTTGGAATAATAGATCTGAAAAAATAAAAGAGGCAAATAAAAGATCGGAAAGCAAATATGATAAAGAATAGACCCGGGGCCCGTAGATTCCACTAGTGGCTTCTCTCGAGAAAAACAGCATACGGCGGGTAAACAAATTACTGTTGGGCAATTGATAGAACTTCAAATAATTATGACGATATCCAGGCAATGATCATTATATAGGCATCACGTCCAAGATTAGTAGACTGACTCCTGCCTGCATCTACTACTATTACTCCACACATCGACCGCTATCCAGCATGCATCTAGTGTATTAAGTTCATGGAGAAACAGAGTAATGCAATAAGAACGATGACATGATGTAGACAAGATCTATTCATGTAGGAATAGACCCCATCTTGTTATCCTTAATAGCAACGACACATACGTGTCATGTCCCCTTCTGTCACTGGGATTGAGCACCGTAAGATCGAACCCATCACAAAGCACCTCTTCCCATGGCAAGAAAAATCGATCTAGTCGGCCTAACTAAACCAAAGATTCGAAGAAGAAATACGAGGCTATAAGCAATCATGCATATAAGAGATCAAAACTCAAATAACTTTCATGGATAAAATAGATCTGATCATAAACTCAAAGTTCATCGGATCCCAACAAACACACCGCAAAAAGAGTTACATCAAATAGATCTCCAAGAGACCGTTGTATTGAGAATCGAAAGAGAGAGAGGAAGCCATCTAGCTACTAACTACGGACTCGTAGGTCTACAATGAACTACTCACGCATCATCGGAGAGGCACCAATGAGGATGATGAACCCCTCCGTGATGGTGTCTAGATTGGATCTGGTGGTTCTGGAACTTGCGGTGGCTGGAATTGTGTTTCGTCGACTCCCCTAGGGTTTTTGGATTTTCGGGGTATTTATAGAGCAAAGAGGTGGTGCGGGAGGCCACCGAGGTGGGAACAACCCACCAGGGCGCGCCTGGGCCCCCAGGCGCGCCCAGGTGGGTTGTGCCCCCCTCGAGGCACCCCTTTGGTACTTCTTCAGCCCAAGTTGTTCCTTCTGGTCCATAAAAAATCTCCAAAAAGTTTCGCTGCGTTTGGACTCCGTTTGGTATTGATTTTCTGCGAAGAAAAAAAACAAGGAAAAAACAGGAACTGGCACTGGGCACTATGTCAATAGGTTAGTCCCAAAAAATGATATAAAGTTGCTATAAAATGATTGTAAAACATCCAAGAATGATAATATAACAGCATGGAACAAGCAAAAATTATAGATACGTTGGAGACGTATCATCATCCCCAAGCTTAATTCCTACTCGTCCTCGAGTAGGTAAATGATAAAAACAGAATTTTTGATGTGGAATGCTGCCTAACATGTTCATCACATTTTCTTTTCTTTTGTAGCATGGACATATGGACTTTTATATGATTCAAAGCAATAGTCTAGTTTTGACATGAAGATTTCAATACTCAAGCATATCAACAAGCAACCATGTCTTTCAAAATTTCAACACTGAAGCAAGTTATCCCTAGCCCATTATGCTCAATCATTGATCCATTCATGAAACACACTCGCATATTAGCTATACCCAATGCTCAAGTACGATCATAGTGCCCCCTAGTTGGTGCTTTATAAGAGAAGATGGAGACTCAAATAAAAATTGCATAAAGTAAATAGAAAGACCCTTCGCAGAGGGAAGTAGGGATTTGTAGAGGTGCCAGAGCTCAAAGCGAAAAAGAATAGAGATAAAACATTTTGGGTGGCATGCTTTTCCTGTCAACGAAAACGATCGAGTAGTTCCCAATACTTTCCATGCTAGATATATCATAGGCGGTTCCCAAACAGAAAATAAAGTTTATTCCTTTTTCCACCATACTTTCACATTCCACGGCTAGCCGTATCTACGGGTGCCATCCACACCAACACTTTCCAAGGAATTTATTATTTGACAACATAAAGTAAATTCATTTTTTTTCATTTCGGGACTGGGCATCCCTAATACCTTTGCCGTACTCTCGTGCAATGACAAGTAAATAAACACTCATCTTGATAATAACACATCTAGCATGGAAAAATATCAGCCACCCCCTACCGTTTCAAGAGCGGTACAAGCACACAAAAAGGAAATTTATTTTGAAAATTAGAGGTGGCACATACAAATTTGCTTAGAATGGCACGGAAATACCGCATATAGGTAGGTATAGTGGACTCATATGGCAAAACTAGGTTTAAGGATTTTGGATGCACAAGTAGTATTCCTACTTAGTACAAGTGAAGGCTAGCAAAAAGATTGAGAAGCATCCAACCAAGAAATGAAAAATCTCATAAGAGAGCATTAAGCATAACTAACACCCAATAATGCACCACAAGTAGGATGTAATTTCATTGCATAACTATTTACTTTCGTGCTTGCATAGGGAATCACAAACCTTAACACCAATATTCTTACTAAAGCACAATTACTCACCAACATGACTCACATATCACTATCATTATATCGCAAAACTATTACAAAGAATCAAGTTTATTTTGTCCAATGATCTTCATGAAAGTTTTTATTATATCCCTCTTGAATATCTATAACTTTGGGACTAGTTTCATATGTTGCTTTTGATAGCTCAAACAAATCTAAGTGAAGAACATGAGCATAAAATTTTTTTGTCTCTCAAAATAATATAAGTGAAGCATGAGAGAATTTCTTCAAAATTACTAACTCCCTAATAAATCTAAGTGAAGCATGAGAGCATTTCTTCAAAAAAAATAAAGCACACCGTGCTCAAAAAGATATAAGTGAAGCACTAGAGCAATTCTATAGCTCAAGAAAAATTTAAGTGAAGCACATAGAGCAATTCTAACAAATCATAGCATAATTTTGGCTCTCTAAAATAGGTGTGTACAGCAAGGATACTTAGCACAAACTAAAAAGCAAAACAAGAAAAGACTCATATAACACAAGATGCTTCAAGCAAAACTCATGATATGTGACGAATAAAAATATAGCTCAAAGTAAAATACCGATGGTCGTTAGAAGAAAGAGGGGATGCCACTCGGGGGCATCCCCAAGCTTAGTTGCTTGTTTCTCTTTAGATAATAGATTGTGATGCCATGGGGCATCCCCAAGCTTAGGATCTTCTTACTCCTTATTCCTTCATCCATCGTGATCTCACCAAAAACTTGAAAACTTCAATCACACAAGACTCAACAAAACCTTCGTGAGATCCGTTAGTATAACAAAGCAAATCACTACTCTAAGTACTGTTGCAAACCCATTAATATTTTGTTATTGCATTATATCTACTGTATTCCAACTTTGCTGTGGCTCATACCCCCCGATAGAGTCCATAGATTCATCAAAATAAGCACACAATGCAAAGAAAACAGAATCTGTCAAAAACAGAACAGTTTGTAGCAATCTGAAAACTTCGTATACTTATATAACTCCAAAACTTCTGAACAATTATAACAACGTAGGCATTTTGTATATCAATCTTGTGTAAAAAATTCGGAATTTTTTGTCGCTTCTGTGAATTTTCAAAATTATTTTACTGGACGCAAAAGTTTCTGTTTTACAACAAGATCAAATCAACTTTAACCAACATGATCCCAAAGGATTTGCTTGGCCCAAACACTAATTAAAACATAAAAACTTATTCAAAACAGAGGCATAATTGTGCAAACACTCAAGAACAGAAAGAAAAAGGCAAAAATAAAATGTATTCATTGGGTTGCCTCCCAACAAGCGCTATCGTTTTACGCACCTAGCTAGGCATAAAGCATAGATTTCAAGTATTGTCATCTTTATTTCTAGATCCATAGGATGCCCTCATGATTGAATAATAAGGAGGTTTAATTCTTGTTCTAGGGAAGTGTTCCATACCCTTCCTTAGTGGAAATTTAAATTTAATATTGCCCTCTTTCATATCACTCACGACACCAGTAGTACGTAAAAACGGTCTACCAAGTATAATTGGACAAGGCGGATTGCAATCAATATCAAGAACAATAAAATATATGGGCATATAATTCCTATTTGCAAGAATAAGAACATCATTAATTCTTCCCATAGGCTTTTTAATAGTAGAATCCGCCAAGTGGAAATTTAAAGAACACTCCTCCATATTGGTAAGACCAAGCACATCACATAAAGACTTCGGAATTGTGGAAACACTAGCACCCAAATCACATAAAGCAAAACACTCATAATTTTTAATCTTGACTTTGATGGTAGGTTCCCATTCATCATGTAATTTCCTAGGAATTGAGATCTCTAATTCCAACTTTTCTTCCAAAGCTTTCATCATAGCATTAACAATATGTTTAGTAAAAGCTTTATTTTGTTCATAAGCATGGGGTGAATTAATCATGGATTGCAACAAATAAATACAATCAATCAAAGAGCAATTATCATAATTAAAGTCTTTGTAATCTAAAAGAGTGGGCACATCACAAGTTAAAGTTTTGACCTCTCCAAACCCACTTTTATCAATTTCTCAACAAGATTTTCACCCTCCAAATTATCGGGATGCCTTCTAGCTAAAGTTGACTCTTCTCCAGTCCCTTTATCATTTATTTTAATTCTACTAAAGAAATAATCAATAGAAGAAACACCAATCACTTTAAGATCTTCATTATTCTTATGAAAGCAATCACTAGAAACACTCTTTCTAAAAATTCTCTTTTAGCTCTAAGCATAGCGGTTCTTTTATTACTTTCATCCATAGAAACATATAAGGCTTTAATTGATTCTTCAACCTTAGGCACACAAATTTTCAACTTGAGATTTTCTACATCATGAGAAATTCTATCAATGCTTCAAGACATATCATCAATCTTATTCAACTTTTCTTCTATCGTATTATTGAAAACTTTTTGAGCATTGATAAATTCTTTAATATTATTCTCAAGATCAGAGGTGTTCCTCTTATTACTATAAGAAGGATTACCATAGGAATTACCATAATTGTTAGAGGAGTTTCCAGAAAAGGCCTAGGATTAAAATTACCTCTATAAGCATTATTGTTAAAATTGTTTCGCGAGACAAAATTCACATCTACAGATTCACTATTTTGCTCAATCAAAGTAGACAAAGGCACATCATTAAGAACAATAGGAGCACTTTTATTAGCAACCAATTTCATAAGAGCATCAACTTTTTCACTCAATGAATTAATTTCTTCAACCGAATTAACCTTTTTACTAGTAGGTGCTCTTTCGATATGCCATTGTGAATAACTTGTCATAATATTATCAAGCAATTTAGTAGCTTCACCCAAAGTAATTTCCATAAAAGTACCACCCGCGGCGGAATCTAAAAGATTTCTAGAAACAAAATTCAATCCCGCATACAAATTTTGTATGATCATCCAAAGTTTTAAACCATGAGTAGGACAATTTCTTAGCATCAATTTCATTCTTTCCCAAGATTGTGCAACATGTTCATGCTCAAGTTGCTTAAAATTGATGATCTGAGTTCTAAGGGAAATAATTTTTGCGGGCGGAAAATACTTAGTAATAAAAGCATCCTTGCACTTATCCCAAGAATCGATACTATTGCGAGGCAAGGAAGAAAACCAAAATTTTGCACGATCTCGCAAAGAAAACGGAAATAATTTCAACTTCACAATATCATTGTCCACATCTTTTTTCTTTTGCATATCGCATAATTCTACGAATGTGTTAAGATGGGACATGGCATCCTCATTAGGAGTACCAGAAAATTGATCTTTCATAACAAGATCCAACAAAGCGGCATTAATATCACAAGATTCCGCACTAGTGGCAGGAGGAGCAATCGGAGTGCTAATAATAAAATCATTATATTGGTATTGGAAAAATCACACAACTTGGTATTCTCTTGAGTCATCATGACTACCCAAACAAGATTGCACACAAAAACAGATCTGACGAGAAAACGGTGAACGAAAAAGAGGACGAATAAAACGGCAAATTTTTATGAAGTGGGGGAGATGAAAACGAGAGGCAAATGGCAAATAATGTAAATTGCAAGGAGACGAGATTTGTGATTAGGAACCTGATAGATGTTGATGATGTCTCCCTGGCAACGGCACCAGAAATCCTTTCTTGATGGCTCGTGACCGCGTCAGTATTTTCCCCGAAGAGGAAGGGATGATGCAGCACAGCTACGGTAGGTATTTCCCTCAGTGATAAGACCAAGGTTATCGAACCAGTAGGAGAACCATGCAACACTATGTAAACAGTACCTGCACACAAAGAACAAATACTTGCAACCCGACGCGTAAGAGGGGTTGTCAATCCCTCCTGGGTAAAAGGTAGATAAATTTGTTGTAGATTGGATAAATAGATCTCGCGGAAACACGAGATAAAATAAATAACAAAAAATTGCAGCAAGGTATTCTTGGGTTTTTGGAATAATAGATTTGAAAATAAAAGAGGCAAATAAAAGATCAGAAAGCAAATATGATAAAGAATAGACCCGGGGGCCGTAGATTTCACTAGTGGCTTCTCTCGAGAAAAATAGCATACGACGGGTAAACAAATTACTGTTGGGCAATTGATAGAACTTCAAATAATTATGATGATATACAGGCAATGATCATTATATAGGCATCACGTCCAAGATTAGTAGACCGACTCCTGCCTGCATCTACTACTATTATTCCACACATCGACCGCTATCCAGCATGCATCTAGTGTATTAAGTTCATGGAGAAACGGAGTAATGCAATAAGAATGATGACATGATGTAGACAAGATCTATTCATGTAAGAATAGACCACATCTTGTTATCCTTAATAGCAACGATACATACGTGTCATGTCCCCTTCTGTCACTGGGATTGAGCACCATAAGATCGAACCCATCACAAAGCACCTCTTCCCATGGCAAGAAAAATTGATCTAGTCGGCCTAACTAAACCAAAGATTCGAAGAAGAAATACGAGGCTATAAGCAATCATGCATATAAGAGATCAAAACTCAAATAACTTTCATGGATAAAATAGATCTGTCCATAAACTCAAAGTTCATCGGATCCCAACAAATACACCGCAAAAAGGGTTACATCAAATAGATCTCCAAGAGACCATTGTATTGAGAATCAGAAGAGAGAGAGGAAGCCATCTAGCTACTAACTACGGACCCGTAGGACTACAATGAACAACTCACGCATCATCGGAGAGGCACCAATGAGGATGATGAACCCCTCCGTGATGGTGTCTAGATTGGATCTGGTGGTTCTGGAACTTGCGGCATCTGAAATTGTGTTTCATCGACTCCCCTAGGGTTTTTGGATTTTCGGGGTATTTATAGAGCAAAGAGGCGGTGCAGGAGACCACCGAGGTAGGCACAACCCACCAGGGCGCACCTGCGCCCCCAGGAGCGCCCAGGTGGGTTGTGCCCCCCTCGGGGCACCCCTCTGGTACTTCTTCGGCCCAAGTTGTTCCTTTTGGTCCATAAAAAATCTCCAAAAAGTTTCGTTGCGTTTGGACACCGTTTGGTATTGATTTTCTACGAAGTAAAAAAACAAGAAAAAAACAGGAACTGGCACTGGGCACTATGTCAATAGGTTAGTCCCAAAAAATGATATAAGGTTGCTCTAAAATGATTGTAAAACATCCAAGAATGATAATATAACAGCATGGAACTAGTAAAAATTATAGATACGTTGGAGACGTATCACGCAACACTCAGGCGTAACAGTTACAAGAACTCTAACTTAGAACTACTACAATGCACAATCACTGTCTAAGTTTTGGCTCTTGATTTTCTCTCGGTGAATCTTAAACTCAAATATCTCGAGAGGAGATGCTCAATCAATCTTCTCAGAATCTTAAGTGGAGCAGCCAACGGACAACGTTGGTGCGCGGTGGCCATTTATAGCCGCAGTCTTCCCTGATGAGAAATGACCAAATTGGACACGCAGATCAGCCAATGGTCGAACGACGCATTTCCAACGGTCGGATTTTGAGCACAACGGTAACATCCCTTGAGAAGCAAGAAATGCTAACTCCTCGGTCCTAAAGATATATCATGTAGCTCCAAAGAACAACGTCTTCTGCTTGCAGGTAATCATTCGGAAACACAAAGAGATTTCTATTAGTTTTTCATAGGTTTCGGCTAAGCATCACATTGGATCTCAGCTTGAAGAACCTAACCCCTCTTTATAGTACGGAGGTCCTATGACTCAAATAAGAGAAAGAAGAAGAACGAAAGGAATGCTACGTCTTCACTTCGCCTTCAATCTTCCCGACCGCAGTCATTCTTCCTCGGACGAACCAAACAAATATTGCTTTGTGTCAGCAATAATTTTAAATGGGTCAATTCCTTCAATGCAATCTTCTCGCATTCATTTCTTCTCGAAATGTAGCTCTTCCTTTGTCACATAGATAATCTTCAGTGAAGTTCTTCGAACTTCAACGCTAAACATAGCATTCTCCAAGGGCTTGCATGGACTATTTCTCCCTACGTGCGCTAGCAGCAAATCAATCCATGCCTGTTTCTGACAACAATCTCCAAAACACAAGGGGCAGGATATTGCACCAACAGAAACGGAGTGCTCTTTGGCAGGAAAATCTCTCTTCTTCACCATGTGCATCTTGCCTCTAATGCTATATCTTCAACACAGGCTATATTGGACCCCAACTCATCTCCCTCCTCTGCCCAACAAGTTGCAGCACCATCAAGCTCCCAAACCCAAGGTGTAGAATAAATTTTACAGGGATCCACAATCAAATCTGATTTACTCATTCTAGGAACTAAAGTCTATTCTGATGTTGCTTGACACAAGAAAAATATCCCTGGCAGGGGACCGGAGGGCGCCATTGGGATTGGTGTTTTTGTCCATATTACTGATCAAGGAATCGATAGGAAAATCATGGTACATGTGTCTGTGGATGATGTTCATTCTCCTCCATGTGCAGAAGTTTTGGTGCTTAGGCTAGCAACTGGGGTGGCGGCCTCTCTCCACCTTTATCAGGTTTCTTTCCTCACTGACAATCTTTCCTTGGAAAAAAGGCGGCGGCCAGAAATATAAACAATGCCTTGATGACATGAAGATGTCGCAACCCTCTCAGCAGGTTATGAAGGACACATCCTCTCTAAATGTTGTTGTTTATCACATCCCCAGAAACATCAATGGGGTAGCTCATGACAGTGCTCACCAGGTTCTCAACTCAAGAGTATAATCTGTCTTCAATTGTATTCATTCCTCTGAAGGCAATATCTTTTGCCCTCTTTTGCATTCTCTTCAAAATCTTCAGGTTGAAGGAAAATGTAATTCACGTTGTACTTTGCTTCTGAGATAAATGGAAATGTTCCCGCAAAAAAAAAAGAGATGAATGGAAATGTGGCGCTTGCTAGCGCCTACTTCTTGTTAAAAAAAACATGCATGCAGTTTTGCACATGTGAAAAGCGGGTGGTGCGCGGCAAGCCGCACCCCTAATCCAGCTTTAGACACATTGCAGGGGATTGGGCGTTACATGAGCTATTTATTTATTTTTTTTGGTTCTTTTTTTTAACACAGTACAGACGCAAGCGCACATATACACGTGCATACACTCACCCGTATGAACGCACACACGCACACCCTACCCCTATGAGCACCTCCGAATGACTGAGCCGGCATATCGTCTTAAAATTTATGAAGTCACCGTAGGCACCTCGTCGTCGACGAGAACGTCTCCCACCACTGAAGACTTGAACCCTGATGGGCTGGGGATACCACAGTCTCTATAACCATCCAACCACAGGTTGGTTCGCATTTTTTTTTTGTTCTTAGCACTAAAGTAAGATGTAGAGATATAGATGCAGCATCAATCTTGTCAAATGGTTAGATTCTATACGAGGGAATGGCCATCTAGTAGCCATAACTTTGTTTACTCAGAAAGGTTGACTTCTTTAAAAGAATACGAATTTATAGGCAAATTCTTGAATCAGAATCATCTCCCTTTGCATCCAAAGGCAATGTGTCTTGAGCAAGACTTGCCGCTGCAGTTGGGCCACCGAAGCAACGTAGGTGAAACCCAGGATCTTTAAAAAGCAGCATCCAATAAGTAATCGATGTAGACCAGAAAATGTCGGCACCGAGAACTGGATAAATCATCCCTGCAGAGCGCCGCCGCCGGGAAAAACGGCTAATAAACGCCAAATCGAGTGTCCAACCTTCGACTCGTTGACACAGCTGCGAAGAAAGGCATCAAACACTGAGAAAGCCAATGGACCATTATTTCCATTGCGATCGCGGCAGCGGCGACGTTTCAATGGAACAAGCTAGCTGCCTCCTGATGGCGTCTTTTCTAGAGAAGAAGTCAACCAAATTAACTTCTTTTGAGCTAAATCAATCAACCAAATGAACTGGACACGGGTGACAGTCCGCCCGTGCAACCGTGTATTTTTTTTTTTTTTGAGAATCATCTGAGGAGGAGTCCCTTCATCTGAATATATTGCTCAAAGTGGCCATAATGCCAGGAGAGTGATCCAGTTTATAAAGAAAACCGGATCGAAAACCTTAACAAATAGTACCAAGTCGACCCTTGTGCAGTCAGTCAGCGGTGAGTATAAGTATTACACACGCACGCACTCCTTGCGCCGCCCACTCTACCCCCGAAGCAAAATAGACCTACTCCTACTACGTTTGTAGTATTGTTTTTGTACCCTACCTAGCTGGGCTTAATTAACTTGTGTGTGCATGTGCGACATCTTCTTAAAGGAGTTTGAAACCCCAGCGCCTCTGCGTCATTGCAATGCACAGATCAATCTTTATTAAAGTTGCCGTAAGGTCATCAACAAGTTATGTAGACATATTCATATTACTTGTCGCTTAAATGGAAGTATGTAGACGTATTTCAATGCTAGATGCATCCATTTACTTATCATTCAAATGAAAGTATGTAGATGTGTTTCAGTGCTAAATGTATCCATTTAAGCGATAAGTATTATGGATCAGAGGGAGTACATAACATGAATGGCTGCGACAGATTAGTTGTAATAAGATATGCAAAGCCATATACCGCACAATTCTGAAGCAACTAAAAATCAATGAAACCACTTTAAAAATTAATTATTAAATGGCAGAAAAGGAGAGTAAATGGGTAAAAATCACTACTAGTAATAAAATATCTGCGCTCACTGAAATTAAGCTCGAGGCCAACTTTGTTTCGTCTTGTTTATCCTCCTAGGACTAGGATCAGCAGGAGGATCAGTAGCTCCAGAGCGTCACGTCGCCGGCTCCGTAGTCCCCACGGTGGTCGTCGTCGTGGTCTTCCATATGCCACGGGTTGTGCCAATCGCCGCCCATCCCGTCGTAGTAGTATGAATGCTGGTCCAAGTCCTCCATGCTGCCGTACTGCATGGCGTAGTGGTGGTACGGCGCGGCTGCCGCCTCCTGCGTCGACGTCCCCTGGCGCGGCATTGCCAATGCCGGCGGCGCGGACGATGCCGGAGCGGCAGGGCATGCGGCCTCGGCGAGCTTGACGGCGGCAGCGCGGATGTCCCCGGCGGTGCGGAGCGTGGCCGGGTCGACCCGGAGCAGCGCGGCGGAGTCGGCGAAGTTGAGGCAGGCGGCCTGGCCGCGGAGGGCCAGGGCGGCAACGTCATGGGCGCGCGCGGCCGCCTCCGGCGTGAGGAAGGTGCCGAGCCAGATGCGCGACTTCTTGTTGGGCTCGCGAACCTCGCTCACCCACCGCCCCACGCGGCGCCGCACGCCGCGGTACACCGGGTGCCGCGTCTCCTTGAACTTGGTCCGCCCGGTGCGCCGCTTGGGCGGCGCCGAGGCCACCGTGGCGTACCGGCCCTCGCCCTCGCCGCGCTGGTCCATCTTGCGCGTACGGCCGACAGCTGCTGCCGTGCACGGAGACGACGGCGATGGAGGTGCGGAGCGGGGGTGGGAGCGAGATGCATATGTATGTAGGATCGGAGCGAGGAGGGAGCTGCCTGTGCTTGGCTGGCTCGGGATGCATGCATTGCATCACAAGTACGTAGTAGAGTACCTAGTACTGTACTATTGCACGTGGAGGTGGCGACAGAGGCGCCCTTTTCCCGCTGCATCGCCGGCCCTCGATACGTCGGAAACAGTAATCAACGAAGCTCCACGCTCAAGCCGGTGAGAGATATATAGTGTAGCGTGAGAGTGAGCCACAATATGGCCGGGGCAGGCACTCGCCGGTGCCGCCGCCCACGCAAACGCGTCCACCCTACATACCCCCGCTACCCCAAGTCCTATCGTACGCTAGCCAGTGACGTGAGGTTTACCACTGGGTTTCTCTTTCCCCCGCCGCCCAGGCCCAGCTCGGCCATCATCAGATCAGGCGACGAGGTAGCTACTCCGGGCCGGCCGTCACCGAGTGCACGAGCACGACTGCGCGTTTCCTTCCTTGTCTAGCTTCGCTCAAGAGCGAGAAAATTGCACCGTCCTCCAAGCCTCTGGCGCGTAACGCTTTGGTACCGTAACTCGAGAAATGCTTCAATACGGTCCTAGTTAACTTGCATCATCTACTCCACTTCTTCAATCCATTTTGTACTTCTTTGTACTTCCATCTGTAAAACAGTGCAGCTAGGAAGTAAAAGAACTAACTACCTAAATTTTATCTATTTCAACTTGAAGTAAAGAACTAATTCTATAATTTTGCCATGTGTTTTGCAAAAAAATATTTTCTCTTCATTTTGCCATGTACAAGTAATACCAACTCAAAAAATTATCATAATCTGGAATGTGAAAAATATGTACATTTTTTACAAAATTTGTAATGTGTAGGGAAAAAACAGATGCAATAAATAATGCAACACATGTAAATTTAGGATTTTTTATCAATAAAAAAGATTAAATGTTTCTAATTTTTTAATGGAGACATGGAAAATTCAGAGATTTGTTCTTTAACATAGATGACAAATGTAGCAAATTGCCAAGGGCAGATTGCAAATTTATGAGATTTGTTTTTTGAAAAAAAGATGGCAAAATTAGTAATTTTCCAATGGCACATGACAAAATTCAGTGCATTATAACATGTACTTATGAGATTCAAAAAATAAGCATGTACTTATACATGCTTGCTATGTGTTTGTGAGGGCCACATGACAAAATTCAGTACATTATAACATGTACTTATGAGATTAAAAAAATAAGCATGTACTTATACATGCTTGCTATGTGTTTGTGAGGGCCACATGACAAAATTCACTACATTATAACATGTACTTATGAGATTCAAAAAATAAGCAGGTACTTATACATGCTTGCTATGTGTTTGTGAGGGCCACATGACGAAATTCAGTACATTAACAATACTAATAATATCAAAAATGACAAAAATCCAATGCTTTCTTTCTAATTACATTAACATTGGGGTTTACTAAACCCCGCGTACAAATTTTCTAGATAAGATATCTATGAAAGGCTAGCTAACTACATTAACATTGAGGCTTGGAGATTGGATAAACCTCCACTGTGCGTCGGTGGAGCATGCAATCCTCGAAGAGTGGCGGGGGAAGCAGGGAGAGTGACAAGGCAGAGCCACCTCCCTTGCATGCAGCCTCCTCCTACGCAAATTGGCTGATCCTTGAAGAGTGGCGGGGGAAGCAGGGAGAGCGACAAGGCAGAGCCACCTACCTTGCATGCAGCCTCCTCCTACGCAAATTGGCTGATAAGGCATCGGGGAGAGTGACGATGCAAGGCGCATTGCCATGACCAGCCGCATCTAGAGCCGCGCCGTGGCCGCCCGAGCCGCACTGTGGCTAGCGCCATCATGATGTAGCCAACACTTGTAGGCACTCCGTCTGTATCCCTGCACCGAATCCTTGCTCTCCGCCTCCATCATCGATCAGTAGAGGTACTTCACTTGACGAGAGTGATTCGGGTGCATGGTGCCCTTCTCCTCGTCCGTAAAGCAACTGGTGATGCCGACCGCCTCCTCATAGAGCATCGACGGGTCAGGGAACCACGAGCATATTTCGTGCAGCCGGGTGAGCTTCTCTGCATCACCGGCGGCCATCTGAACGAGGATTCGCGTGAGCAAAGGAGTGATCTCCATTGTGGCTTGGAGATTGGACGACGATAACTGGGAGATGGATTGGCGAGGGTTAGGAATTTGGGTGAGATGTGGAAGAGAAGGGGAGAGGGGAGTGGTGGAGTGGAGGCGGCTAGCTTGGAGTGGTGGAGTGGAGGTGACTGACTTATTGAATATGGCTGCGACAATTTGACTACTCAGCATGGGATGCCAACAAGTGGGCCTGAGACGACGACACTGGGCGCGTGGGGCCATGAGGGAGCACGATTTTTTCAAAGAAAGCTTGGGGGTTTTCCGCAAAAGAGTATCGCCATGCGAAGTCATGAGAGCGAATTACTGTCGAGGGGATTGCATGTAGGACCGCCGATGTAATGTATTTTCATGTATAGGAACTGTATTGGAGCATTTCTTGAGTTACGGTACCAAAGTGTTACATGCCAGAGACTTGGAGGACCAAAAGTATAATTTTCTCCTCACGAGTTGTTCGGATGCCTCTATCCTATATCTACCTAGATAGTTCATCCCATTACCTCTATTATGTTAACATTCACATATGTCACCTTATCAATGACCCATCACAACATGCATGAGAATTTTTTTTCCATTATTAGTTGTTTTCATGCACACATCCCACCTCATCAAACATGTCACCTCTCAACATGCATGCAAAAAATATATTATGCACTTCTTCAAACCACACAATAATAAAATACAATATATAATATTCATTTATGGTTTTAATTCATATATTATGCATGTTTCATACAATTAAATCGCTGGAATATATTACAATCGATTCCCACGGCAATGCATGGGGCATTCTCTAGTTTTGAGTCTTGCTAGCCCATGCAGTAAAAGTAAAACTAGTTTATTTATCGTGGATATTCAATTTGGCTCCTAGGTCCAAATGATCCAACACGTCCATTGGTTGTTCCATAGTGAAACGATGACGACGGTGGCGTCGGAAAAGAGGATGATGCAGATTGCAGATGGAGGTGCGCGGATGATGGAGAGACTCCGCGATATCCGCTCCTGACGCATGTCCAATAGCGATATGAACCAGGAAGCCATGGAGGTGGTAGAGGTTGTAACCGAGGAGAAGGCGGAGCGCTTGTTCCCGGACTGGGAGATAAAGGATGGAGATGTTGCTCTAGGCTATGCACAAAGCAGACTTGGTGGATCCGGCGACATCTGAAGTGGGCGCCATTCAAATCGCTCACTACTATCCCACTTGCTTCGATAGGGGGTGCGGTGGAGGTGTTGATGGGGTTACTGGCGTCGGGGTCGGGATCGCGCTGGATGCCAATGGTGATTCAAGACGGCGAGGTGGTGCTACAGCAGGCAACGGAAAGGAGGAGCAACAACAGGCGTGGCAGAGCGAGCGATGGTTAGTCAAGGTGTCCACGCTGCTCCTCTCGATTCCCTCTGTTGGTGCGTCATTCCCCTCGGCTGCACAGCGGCTCTTCGAGCCAGAGTTAACGGTTGGTGCCACCAGAACAGGCAGCCGCTTCTGTGTGCTTGCCTGGGGGGATTCCGATGGATTTGTGGGTCCTCATATATCGGGTATGCTTTCTACCCCAAATCGATATCTGAAATCTCATGTGCATACTAATACTGATATTAGGAAATTGCTTGGTAGGGATGCCATCAAATTCGACGGTTTGATCCTTGTAAATGGAATTTTGATGATGAGTATGTTACTAGTTTGTTTCTTAAAACTGATAAAAATACTCTAATAAAAGAGAATTCAGGGATATGCATGTCATTCCTAATTTTCCATATTTAGATTCACCTAGTTGGGGGGGGGGGTGGTAAATCACCAAATGAAGGTTAACTGTGATTTGGGATATTTGAAACCTCTTATTCTCAGGGCATTGATATATGTATAATTCAAAGTTGCTACCCTGGAATTTAAGGGGATGTCAATTTTGTTGTTGATTGTTGTCGTAGTAGTATGAATGATCATATAGCACATGATTTTATTGATTCTGATGTGAGTATGAATATTTGTAGTGGAATAAATATACTAGCCAAGCTCTCTTGAGTAATATGTTGATGAGAATTATGATTTGTATGGAGCCGTTTTAGATAATCTAGTTGAATCCAATGTGGAAATATTTGATCCCCTTCCTCATATGGAAAGTGTGCCTGAAGCTACCACTTTATGGCTGGGCCAAAATACTGAAGCAATGGAAGCCAATTCTTGCTGGTGGGTGCGTGTTTGGTAGGGGCAAAATGGTCTTTTCTCTCGCCATACCCACATTCTCCTACTTTGATCTAGACATGCACACCTTCCCTCAGATAGGTTTGACTGTTGTGGTAGCTAGGGTTTTGGAGGAAGAGAGAGAGAGAGGTTGGTGAGAGAAGTGCGGGGGGAGAGATAGCTGGCCAACAAAATTGGCAATTAGACCTTACAGAGGTTAGCAGGGAGGTGGTCGAGGGGGTGGTTATCAGAGCAAGAATCGCAACTTCCAAAAATGGACACATCTACAACCGTTTTCAGAGTAGGAATCCAAATCTTAATGAGAGAAATGATGGGGATGGAGGTCAAAGAGATGAATAAAGCTCGGGGGGCACAATGGTGCTGGATAACATGGCGAGAAGTTTAGTTTCGACCAATCAGACACAGGAAGGGCATGGATGGTAATTCCTCTAACCTGATCCAATCATAGTCAGTTTCCAGTGGGGGCTCAGACAGAGATGTGGTCTGGTTTGTGATGAGTGTATTTTTTACGCTCATCACATCATTGTTTAAACTAGTTTATTTCACCAAATATGAGATATTCCCTCTAATATTGCCACTAATGACTAATGAATGCAAGAGATTGTGAAATCCTCTCATTATTTTGTTTCCACATGAAAAGGCTATATGTGATGAAAATTAATCATATACATGGAAAGAAGTAAAATGGAGATAGAAGAAATCAAGTGGGAGGCGCATCAGGACCAACAGAGCGCAAGAAAGCGTCTGGTAAGAGTGCATGCACTCGTACCAGGTGCCCACGACACAGTGGCATCCATCCCAACAACTTTTAGGAAGGGACCCTGACCAGATTCACAAAGGGCAGACGCCAGAACCTCCATCTCCACACCAGAAGCCATTCACAAACCCTAGCTGCCGTCATTTTCCATCTCATCTCCATAGCCACCAACATATTCACCACCGCAGCAATCCACCTCCAACTTAGCCATACTTGTAATCGTGTATCGCATCTGGCAACCATGGTAAGACATATTATCAATAAAGCTTTCATCTTGATGTCTTCTTCAATGATTTCTTCGTGCAATCCGATCATCATGTGTTAGTAATTCGGCAAGGCAATGAGTAAGGCATAGTCTTGCAACCCGATGTGTTTGTACGAGGGATTGATGGAATGTGAAATAAAATTGATCGTAGTTGTCTCTTGTTTCGCTCACGTTCTTCGACCCTGCAGGTACCCAGGATCATGGAGTCTGATCCACGAGGAGGTTAGGAGCAGGGAGGACGTGGATCCCTATTCTGAACACCAGTGACAGAAAGTTTTAGTACTGTAGCATGAAGCCAATCCTTGGGGATACATGAGGTGTAGTCATTAAACACCCAATATTTTTGTCTGATTTATCTTAATTACCGAGGTAACCCCGCGCAATGGATCTAGCCTACGGTTGGACAACTGACTCTTGATGCAAGGCGTGTTGCCAACACATCTAAACGGGTGTCTTCCAGAGCACAAACTAAGATCAAGATGATCCCAATCGCAAACATATGGTTGTAAGAATCAAATCCTCATACCCATGCCTATTTTTACTATAAGTGTTTTTAGTAGCAATAGTGATTATGGCCCGGTCTAAAACCAGGAATTTAATACTCTCACAAAAGCTTGGTAGAAACCTTTGTCATAAGTGCAGGTCCTCTAGTGGGTTTGATAACTCAGGGTCACACCTTGGGGAAAGGGACTGGGAACCTTTCCGCTACCCGTTACCGGATCGCCAAAGGGACTCATCAGTTTGCTTGACCAAAATTTGATGCAACCCAATCAGCCCATCTTTGGTGCTACTCAAGGCAAAAAAAAAATCACTAAATGCCTAGAAATGCACTTAATGGCTTAAATAGTTAGGACACGAAAAATGTCAAATTTTTAAATGGATGATGTAATGGTGTATTGAGTGTAAAAAAAAGGCCAGTAGATGAAGCAGCGGCCGCATGGCCTTCAAAATTCAAATCTCATAGATTCCCTCTCGAGACCATGTTTCTTCCTCGAAGGTGGTCTAGTTTCTCAGCAGTGTACGTCTCAACATTTTTGAAACCTTCTCAAATTTGTACCATGGCCTGTAGACCACATATAATGAAAACATGCCAAGTTTCATGCTTTTTGGACTTTTTTGCAATTTCTAAAATTTAAAACCCAATAAACTCCATGTTTGGGTCATGTCTTGGCACCCTCATGTATGAAATTCATTTCTTTTCTTGTATAAAGCCTAAACATAGACTCAATAACACAAAAACTATTTTCAACCCAATTTTATCAACTTTTTCATGCGCTTGCATTTCAAAATTTTATTATATTCACTAAATGCCTAGGAATTACACATAATGACTTAAATAAAGCATACCGACCTGATGTTAAATTTTTTTACATGGACCATGTAATGGTGTACCTTGAGTACATAAAAAAAATTCAAGGCCAAGAGATGAAACAACATTGCATCGCCTTCACACATCACTTGTTCCCTCTCGAAACCACGTTAATTCTTCCTCGAATATGGTTCGGTTTCTAAGCAGTGTACAACATAACTTTTTGGAAACCTTCTCAAAATTGTACCACGGGCTCTAGTTATCATATCGTGACAACATGCCAAGTTTCATGCTTTTAAGACTTCATTTTGCATCTTTTGGAGTTAAAACCAATAAACTCCATGTTCAGGGTCGAATCTAGAGACCCTCATGTATGTAATTCCTTTCCTTTTCTTGTATAAAGCCTAAACATAAACTCGATAACATAAATATGTTTTTCCAACCCAATTTTGTCAACTTTTTCATGCATTTGCATTTTTTTTTAATACTTACTAAATGCCTAGAAATGCACTTAGTGACTTACATAAAACAAACCGACCCGATAGATGCCAAACTTTTACATGAATCATGTGATGGTGTATCTTGATTTTTAGAAGAAAAAAATCAAGGCCAACAGATGCAGCAATTATAGCATTGCCTTCAAACATCACGTGTTCCCTCTCGAAACCACATTTATTTCTCAGAGATGGTCCGTTTTCTAAACATTATACGTCACAACTTTTTGGAAAGCTTCCCAAATTTTTACTAGAACATGTAGGTGTCATATGAGGGCAACTTGCCAAGTTTCATGCTTTTTGGCTTCACCATTTTCGAAATTAAAAAACAGTAAACTCCATTTTTAGATTCGAATATTGGAGACCTCATGTTTGCAATTCCTTTCCTTTTCCTCGATAACGAATAAAAATGGATTCAAGAACACAACTCTGATTTATCAGCCCAATTTTGCCAACTTTTTCATGTACTTGTAATTCTAAATTTATTTATATTCACTAAAGGCCGATGCCTAGAAATTCACTTAATGCCTTAAAAAGAACTAGAGAGGGAGGAAGAAAATAAAGTAAAAAATTAAAAATATATTGTAGAAATGAACATGACATAAAGGAAAAGAAAACAAATTATGTACAGAAAGAAACATACAAGAGAAAGGAGAAGAAAAAGGAAAAGGAAGTGTTTGCCGAGTGCAATAAAACGCACTCGACAAAGAGAAAGGAGGAAAAAAAGGAAAAAGGAAAAAAAATGCTTGTTGAGTAAAAAAAAATGCACTTGGCAAAGAGAAGTGTTTGCCGAGTGCAAATAAAAAGGCACTCCGCAAAGAGTGTTTGCCCAGGCAAAAAAATATAGTGAGAAAAAACTTGTTTGGCGAGTGCAAAAAATACATACTCGGCAAAGGTCAAGTTTTCCTAGTATCGATGAAATGCACTCGACAAACACCTCACACTGGGCAAAATTCACGATACCAGTAGTGAGTGTCAAATATGTGGGCATATAGAAGTATACCTAAGTCTAAGAAGATCCATAACCCGAGATAAATGATTGAGGTACATGCCTAGAATAAACAAAATTGTAAGTATGCACAACTGTCAACAATCACCGGAGATGAAGAGGCTGCCTACTTCTTATAGCTGAGGCTTAAAACATTAGAAACATACTTTTATTCCATGGTAACGCGCGTACACTCAACTACAATAAGAATAGCAGAAGTGAGATCACATGGAAATTGTTTTGGAAGGGTGCCTTATTCCTATAGTTACCATGACAGCCTCAGAATTCAGTTTAGGCGTTATACCGACACACTAAAAGGATAGAAACTTACATGTGTGACCGAACGTCCAGCAAACACAGAACAGAGCAGGATACATTCAAATTTATGAATATTCGCGAGGACAGTGATCCAATCCATCGAAGGCACACTGAAATCCAAGTTGTGGGTTTTTCTAATGCATAGGAATTAATGGAAAACAAGGCAGTATTATTTCAATTATCTTCAGTAGGAGTGCAGTGTAACACCCCTATGTAATTGCCACTGTGATCAGCTGATGATAATGCCAAGTCATATCATTTACAGTTCTTAAACATAGTGGTTAACCAAAGCAATTCAATTCAATTCTGAAAATCAACTCAAATTCATAAGTGAAATATGAAGTTGATCAAACACTGTTGGAAAAATGTTCATTAATTGGCAAATAATCCAGGAACAATTATGAAACTATAATCAATATGATTGGAGTTAGATAAGTGACTCTAACAACTTGAAACAGCACCAAAACAGAATTATTAAATCCAGTTAAAATCATTTCAATTTCAAATGAAACCCAATTTGACTCAAACCAATTTTTGGTAAAGGCTAATACTACATATCAATATTTTGGTCAACTCTCACATTTTACAAAAGTGCTAAAGTGTGCTAACTATTTCGAAACAGAAAATAAATAAAGAAAAATCGAAACAGAAAACAGAAAAATAAAACGAGGCACTATGCACTGGGCCTAAGTGCACAGTGCCCCGACAGCCGGCCCAGCTGGCCCAACCTCTCTCTCTCCCTCGCGCTGTCGTCCTCCCCCTGGCCGAGCGCGCGCGCGCCATCCGCGCGCCGACACGCCGGCGCCCGCCGACACTACAGGGCCGCGGAGGGGATAAGGTTGAGCTCAACCACTCCCCACGGTCCTCCCCATCACTCCTCCCCTCTCCCATCGCTCGCTCCTTCATTCTCCTCCCTCAGATCCACCGAGGCCGTACGCCACCGTCACCGCGCTGCCTCACCGCCGTGGCCACAGGCCTCCCCACGTCGCTTGCGAGTGCCTGGGAGGAGCACCGTGGACGACCACGTCATCTGGTGCAACTAGAGGGAGCTAAGGAGCGCGGCATCGCCCCGAACGCGTCGTCTTCTTCCCCGGCCACCGGAGATCTCTCTCCCCGCCGGCGACGCCTCTGCTGCTCCAAAACTGTCACCGGGCCACCGTGCGCCTCCGCTGTGAGCTACTCCTCCCTCCTCGTCTCTCTGTTGCTCCGCACGCACGCGCTAGCTGCTTCTCCATGCGAACCCGAGCCCGACGCCGTGGACCTCGTCGCCGACGAGGCTCTGGTGACCATTTGGTCACCGGCGCGAGTCCAACAGCTTCGTCCGCACGCGTAGAGCATGACTAGCCCACTAGCTCGAGCTACGGCGCACTGCTTCGTCGATTCCTTCTCCGCCCGAACTCTGGCGCCCACCGCGAAGCTCACCGCCGATGTTACACGCCGTTTCCGGCCCCGCCACCACCACCACTCGACGCGCCGTCGAGTGGCCGTTCAAACGCGCCCGACCCCGAGCCTTTTGGTGGTTTGTAGACGAATTCCGGCGAGGTCCCGAGCCTCCGCCGCATTTTCTCGACGCCGGCGTCTAGCCGCCGGCCGCCGCTGAGCTGGCACACCTGGGGCCATCCCCAGGGTCGCTGACCAGTGGGCCCGGGGGGCCCAGTTGACTGAGTTGACCCAGTCAACTGCTGACTGGGCTGCCCAGTGAGACTGACATGTGGGCCCCACGATAATTAAACGAGGTAAAAGAAAAAGAAAATGTTAGATAAGTTAATTAGCCTAATCACCCACTGACATGTGGGGCCTACTGCCAACTAACCCTGTTATTTAAAATAAAGACTCTGGTAAACCCTCTGTCAATGACATGTGGGTCCCACTGGGCCCACATGTCAGGTTTGACTCTGGTCAGCCGTTGTTGACTGCTGACATCACAGTGACGTCATGCTGACATCATAATTCATTTATGCAAATAATAATAATTCCAAAAAATCAATAAATCTTTAAAAATTATTAACTTTTAAACCGTAGCTCAGATCGAAAATGTTAAAACATGAAAGTTGCTCAGAACGACGAGACGAGTTTGATCGTGCCGTCTGTTTCCTTGTCAGAACCTCCTACGTAGGAGAACTCGTAACTCCGAGCCCGAATCCGGTAGATGAATAGTGCACACATACCGGTTAATAAATCCCAGGTTAATCCAAAATTAACTAAAAGGACCTAGATGCATCTTTGGGCAACCCTGCACTGCATCGTAGCTTAGCATTCACTATGTTGCATCTGTTTGCAATATGTTTACCTGTTTCTTCCCCCTCTTCTCTCTCGGTAGACCCCGACGTTGACGTAGCTCCTGAAGCAGACGCAGCTCCGGAGTACGACTACGTCCCCGACGACACCACTGACGACCATGCCCTTGCCGCAGAGCAAATAGGCAAGCACCCCCATTTTGAACATGCCTATATTGCCTATTCCCTTCTCTCTCTTATGCTTGCATTAGAACTGCTACTGCTACTGTTATCCTATATCTGCTGCATAGCCTGTTTATTGTAACCTGCTTTGTTACCTACCTGGTTATCCTAGACTGCTTAGTATAGGCTGGGTAGAGACCTATCAGAGACCCTGCTTGATCCCGACTGCCCCGCTGGATATCAGAAGACCCGATCAACGGGATTGAAGACCAGACCCTGGCACCGCACATCACTACCCCCTTAGTTGCCGACACTACTGGGTTACTATCGAGTGTCGAGGGTGATACCTCGTCAGCACTTCTGATGATAACCTTGTAGGTTAGTTACTCGGTCGTGGTAGGCGAGGGTGATTCCTCCTACACCACCCCCGATAACGACATCGTCGCGCAACACGTCAAGCGTGGACCTCGAGGGTGATTCCTCCTTCATTCACCTTGACGAGAACATCAGGTGGGACTCCATCGAGGGTGATTCCTCAGGGTTTCCCTAGGTGTTAGACACACGGTTACCATTGTTACTATGACTTACACTGTACCATGTTACTAAAGACGGGTTGGCCCTGAGGGGTACCCGCGCGAGCTTAATGCGAAGTGATGTGGAGACGGGTTGACCTGAAGGGTGCCCGCGAGATAACACGAGGCGTGGCCGGGCATTCTTAGCCCTTGCCGCAAGTCCTCGAGACGGGGCGACGGGGTCACATCGATTGTGAGTCTCTGCTCGTTACCGCGCGCTCCTAATCCACTAAATGATTTGGATATTTGATCCGAGGGGCCTCTGGCCCGATAGCACTAACCATCACGTGGGCATAGTATGGGCGTTCTGCGTCGTATACATCAGACGAAGCTCTATAGACGTCAGCGAGGAGCGGCCCGCTTTGGATTGGACTGGTTACGCAACTGCGCTTGTATTAAGGGATTGCTAGGTCTGCTTCCGGAGCGTCCTCGAACGTGCAGGGTTCCCAGGGCGAAGGCCCAAGACCCCTGGGGGCATAGGTTAGTCCGGCGTGCTGACCTCTCTTTAGAGCCTAGGTTGGATTGTGGCGTGTTGCTTAGCCGAGGCCAGGCATGACCCAGTAGAGTGTGTCCGGCCGGAGTTAAGCAAGCGTGGTGGGTAACTTGGTGCACCCCTGCAGGGAAGAAACTTCTATCGATAGCCTGTCCTACGGTAATGGACACTCGGAGTTGTATCCCGATCGGTACAACTAGAACATGAGATGAGAACTGGATAGTACGGCTCTGGGATTGCTTTCTCGCAGGGAGTCGAGAAAGCGTCTCAGGCTGAGGATTGATGATTCTACTACTACCTTACATTATGTTAATCTGCTCTCTTCTAATGCTGCAAGAATGCTGAAGATGTTGAAGATGCTAGTCTTCGATAGGACTAGGCATTCCCCCTCTATTCTGGCATTTCTGCAGCCCAGTCCACATATACAGCCTCCTTCCGACAATGTTGCATATGTAGTGTAGATCCTTGCTTGCTGAGTACTTCGGATGAGTACTCACGTTTGCTTTACTTTCTTTTTCCCCCATATCCAATTGATGCCGCCAGATGTCGGAGCCCCTGAGCCAGTTGCCCCAGTCGACGACCACTACTACTACTAGCCCGGAGAGTACTACTACTACGAGGAGCCGACTGACGACCAGGAGTAGGATCGGAGGGTCCAGGGCAGGAGGCCTACGCCTTTCGATCGTAGCTTTTATTTTGCCCCGCCTCTGTGAAGGCCTATCTCTCTCTCTGTAATATATCTGTACCCAGATATCTGATGCTTCCGCTGATGCTTGTATGCCATCGAGCTATGTATTCAAGCCCTCGAGGCCCTGGCTTGTAATATAAAGCTTGTATGACTTTATTTATGTTTTAGAGTTGTGTTGTGATATCTTCAAGTGAGCCCTTAGGCTTGATCGTGTGTATTTGCGTGTATGGTTAGTGCATGATTAAGCCGGGGTCGTCACAGGTTGCTATCAGAGCTGACTGCCCCTAGGGATCCCCCTTTCCAATTCTTTGGCCGAAGTTGAGTCTAGTGGTCCAAAACTGTTTTACTAACTTGGCTGTGTAGCTTATGGCCCCACGTCGCCAACTGGGTGGTATTAGGATCTTTTACTCCTCGATCTTTACTCTGGGACTCTGATCTCTCTTCTATTCGGGTTAAATTTTTTTGCTAACACCGACACTTAGGATCTCGTAATTCCTTCCTCCCGGAGAGCTGGATATCTGTGCGATTTTCCTGTCATTGATCTGATTAGTCTGATAATCATTTTCCTTTCCATTTTTTTTAACCTTTCCTTCCGAGATCTGTTATATTTCTCATCGTCTTATGACAACCCTGAACTTCTCTGTTTCAGATGGATCGACTGTTTCCACCGCGGCCTACGACCCAGCTTGTGCTTCGCACTTGGGCTCGTGATGACCCTGGGTTTCCAGCTGTTCTGGTCGCCCTCCTGACTAGACTGGGCTACCGCTGGTACCCCGAGTACATGGTCTACGAGGTTTACCGCGAGTTCAACCAGGAGCAGTACTATGTTGATGTCCGTATCTATGATCAGTAGAATGACTCAGACAATGAGCTACACCTTTTCCACGGTATCAGCGTGACGATTGAGATGGCAGTCCATGATGCCGCCTACTCTGCTGTCGCACGTCTCCAAGGATAGCACAATGCTAGCTTGGATGAATCTGTGTTTCGATACATTCCGTATGCACCTGTTGGAGATGCTACTGGATACTACACAGCTATCTGTGCCCCGTACGAGTCTCGACGCTATGACCCGCAGATTCTGATTCAGTGCACTCAAGCTCTTGATCGCACTGTTCGGGCTCTTGCCATCGAGTTGTTTGCCACTTGAGCACGCTACTACGAGGCTATGACACAGTTGCTACCAGCTGTTCGTGCAGGGATACATCCAGAGCATATTCTTTACCCACGCAGGACCGAGATGCCACCAAGGATTGATTGGCCTGCAGTGGGAGGTCACACGCCTGCACGTGGACCTCTTCTTATAGTTCGAGACCGGGTTCTGCATCAGAGTGCAGATGGAGCACAGGATCCTGCCGCGACGAATATTCGTCGTCCGCACTTGCAGTTACCCCATTTCAGTGGTTTTCTCCGACGTTGATGTAGCCTTTGCTATGTCTCGTTGTGTACTTCCTTACCGCGTGCCTGCGTGCCGCCTAGCATGTCTAGTTTTTCAATTTGCGCCGTTATGCTGCCCGATTGAAACCGACTGTGTATGGATCTGTATGTCTTAATGACTACTTTTAGCATCTGTTTCACTATTTCAATAATGTCGAGTTACATCATGTTTATTGCTAAACACCTGCATAACCTACTACTAAACTACCCCTGTTGAATTAGCAGGATGGCTGACAACAATCCACCACCGCCGCCACCACCTGATTACATGGCAGCGATGATGCAACAGTTTGAACTCAACCGCCAATTCATGACGGGAATTATGCAGCAATTCCCTCGTCCTGATGCTAATTAGCAGCCACCTTCCATCACCTTGCCAGAGTTCATGCGACTCAGCCCGTCCTTCTTCCGCAACACAGTCAACCCGCTGGATGCCGATGACTGGTTGCGTGACATCTCCTATGAGATGGAGTCTGCTGGTGTCACCCCGGCCAATTATGTCACTTTTGCGACATATCTTCTGAAGGGTTCCGCATCACAATGGTGGGCCACTCACCGACAGACCCTGCCACCTGGTACTGTCGTCACTTGGGCAGAATTCAAGATTCCTTTCTGTGCCCGCTACATTCCTCAAGCTGTCATAGCTCGGAAGAAGGCCGAGTTCCGTAGTCTTGTTCAAGGCAACAAGACTGTGGAAGTTTATCAGCGCGAGTTTCTTGATTTATCTCGCTACACTGAAGAGGACATTCCTACTGATGAACGAAGGCAGGAGAAGTTTCGTGAAGGGCTGCATCATGATATTCAGTTAGCTCTGCTTGTCCAAGACTATCCTGATTTCGCCACCTTGGTGAATAAGGCTATCATGGTTGAAACTGGTCTTAAGAAGCATAAAGAAGCATCCAGACGCACTCGTGAAGCGAGCTCATCTTCGGGCTCGTCTTCCCAGAAGCGCCGCATCTGGATACCCCAGAGCATGTACCGCCCAGCAGCTCTTGTGAACAGACCTTCTTATGCTGCACCACGTCTGCCTCCTCCACCACCGAGGCAGCCTCTGCCAGCTCCAGCACCTCGAGCTCCAGCACCTCGTCCTGACAGCGGACTATGCCTCAAGTGTGGCCAGCCAGGTCACCGTGCTAGGGATCGTTCTCAGAATCAGAATCAACTGGCTCTTCCTTCTGCTGGTCGTGGTATTGGCCGTGGTATTCCTCAGCAGCGCAACTATAATGCCAGACCTTCTTATGGTCGTGGGCAGAGCTACCACGTCAACATGTCTGAAGCTCCGGATCAACCCGATACTATGATGGGTACACTTCTCGTTAACTCAGTACCAGCATCTGTTTTATTCGATTCAGGAGCATCACATTCATTCATGTTGAAAGATTTTGCATACATGCATGGCGTTAAGTGCGACAACCTGCATCATCCATTAGGGGTTGACACTCCCGCGGTAGATGTCGAGCCTCCCTGTTCAGCCCCGAAGTTACGATTGAAATTGAGGGGTTGAAGTTTCAGGCACTCCCAATTATCTTGAGCTCTTCGAAGATTGATCTTATCTTGGGAATGGATTGGTTGAAGGCTCATTACGCCTCAATCAATTGTGCCACTAAAGTTGTACATCTTCTGCACCCATCGAATGAGATAGTGAATTATCAAGCTCACCTCACTCAGAACGCCGAGGCTCAAATTTATGCCTTGAATGCGTTAAATGCTTCTCCGCTTGAGGGGATCGAGAACATTCCAGTTGTCTGTGACTTCCCGGATGTTTTCCCAGAAGAACTTCCAGGAATACCCCCTGCTAGAGCTGTCGAGTTCGTCATCGACTTGAAGCCTGGCACCACTCCTATTGCGAAGCGTCCCTACAAGATGCCACTGCACCATCTTATCGAGCTTAAGGAAGAAATTGATAAATCCTTAAGGAAGGGTTTCATTCGCCCTAGTTCCTCTGCCTTGGGAGCACCTTCTCTCTTTGTCAAGAAGAAAGATGGTACGAATAGGCTGGTCCAAGATTACCGTCCTATCAACCAGGCAACCATTCAGAATAAATATCTGCTTCCCCGGATAAACGATTTATATGATCAACTTGCTGGATCTTCGGTGTTCTCTAAACTCGACTTGAGGTTGGGTTATCACCAGATCCATGTCCACGAAGAAGATATTCCGAAGACTGCATTCGTTACTCGTTATGGCTCTTACGAGTACACCGTCATGTCGTTTGGCTTAACAAATGCTCCAGCTACGTTCTCCCGCTTAATGAACTACATATTCATGGATTACCTTGACAAATTCGTCGTGGTATATCTGGATGATATTCTGGTTTATTCAAAGAATAAGGAAGAACATGCTGAACATCTTCGTCTTGTTCTGGAGAGACTTCGAGAGCACAAGTTATATACCAAGTACTCCAAGTGTGAATTCTGGCTTTCTGAAGTAACCTACCTCGGACAAGTCATCTTCAAGGACGGTATTGCCGTTAACCCAGAGCGTGTTCAGGCTATCCTTGACTGGACCCCTCTGAAGAATGTCAAACAAGTGAGAAGTTTTCTCGGACTTGCAAGTTATTGCCGTCGATTCGTCGAATTTTTTTCCAAGATTGCCAAGCCCCTGACTAATCTGCTTCACAAAGGCGTTAAGTTTGAGTGGACAGACAAATGTCAGGAAAGTTTTCAGACCCTCAAGGACAAGCTGACTTCTGCTCCAGTGCATGCTCCTCCAGATTCCCGCAAAGACTTCGTTATCTTCTGCGACGCCTCTCGTCAAGGATTAGGCTGTGTCCTAATGCAAGAGCGAAGAGTAATTGCTTATGCTTCACGACAATTGCGTCCACATGAAGAAAACTACCCAGTGCATGATCTTGAACTTGCTGCTGTGATCTATGCTTTGAAGCAGTGGCATCATTACCTTCTTGGTAATCGGTGTGAGATTTACATCGATCATCAAAGTTTGAAATATTTATTCACTCAACCGGAACTTAATCTTCGTCAGCAGCGATGGTTGGAAACAATCACAGACTATGACTGTGGTATTTCCTACACTCCTGGCAAAGCTAATGTGATGGCTGATGCCTTGAGCCGCAAGTCTTATTGCAACAACCTCATGGTTAAACAAGCTCAACCCCAGCTGTATGAAGAATTGCGCAAGCTGAACCTCTGTATCATTCCACAAAGTTCTCTTAATAACCTTGTGATACAACCAGATCTTGAGAAAGCAGTCAAGATTGCGCAAGCTAAAGATGCTGAAATTGGTCTAATGAAGAATGAGCTTCACCTTGAAAAGTACAGGGATTTCTCGATTGCTGAAGATGGAACCTTGTATTTCAAAGACCGCATTGTAGTACCTCGCTTCGAACTGATGACAGACAAAGTCATGAAAGAGGCCCATGATACACCACTATCCATCCATCCGGGTAGTACCAAGATGTATCGAGATCTTCGTCAAAGGTACTAGTGGTCTAGGACGAAGCAGGATATTGCTCGTTATGTTGCTGAATGTGACGTTTGCCGTCGCGTGAAGGCAGAACATCAGAAACCTGCTGGAATTCTGCAACCGCTTCCTATTCCTCTGTGGAAATGGGATAAAGTGCAGATGGATTTCATTACTGGTCTTCCCAAGTCTCAGAAGGGTCACGATGCCATTCTTGTCGTCGTCGACCAACTCTCCAAAGTTGCACATTTTCTGCCTGTCAAGGAGACTATCACTGCTAGTCAATTAGCAGAGTTATATATCTCCAGAATTGTTTCACTCCACGGTATTCCGAAGGAAATCAGTTCAGAGCATGGCAGCATCTTCACTGGCTATTTCTGGGAAAGTTTCCAGAAAGCCATGGGAACTCATATTACCTGGAGTTCAACTTATCATCCCCAATCCCAAGGCCAAGTTGAGCGGGTTAATCAAGTGCTTGAAGACATGCTTCGAGCCTGTGTTATATCCTTCGGTAAGAAATGGGAGGAATCTCTCCCGTATGCCGAGTTCTCTTATAACAACAGGTATCAAGCCAGTTTGAAAATGGCCCCCTTTGAAGTTCTCTATGGACGTAAATGTCGAACCCCTCTGAATTGGTCCAAAACTGGGGAATGACCTTTTGTTGGACCGGACATTATTCAACATGCCGAAGAACAAGTCAGAATTGTCCGAGAAAATCTCAAGGCGGCTCAAGACCGTCAGAAGAGCAATTATGATCGCAAGCGATGGGGTGTGATCTATCAACCTGGTGATCAAGCTTATCTCCGTGTCACTCCTATGAAGGGCACCCGTCGTTTCGGAATTAAGGGCAAGCTAGCTCCTCGCTATATTGGTCCCTTTCGCATTGTGGCCAGACGTGGACAGGTGGCTTATAAATTGGAGTTGCCGCCGCAATTCTCTCATATCCATGATATCTTCCACATGTCGCAACTTCGTAAGTGCTTCAAGGAATCTCCGCACCGCGCGGTGGATCACGAGATACTCGAGCTGCAAGATGATCTTTCTTATAAGGAGCATCCGATCCGCATCATTGGTGAAGCTGAACGTCGAACTAGTCAGAAGACGACCAAGTTCCTGAAAGTCCAGTGGTCAAATCATACTGAAGATGAAGCCACATGGGAACGCGAGGATCATCTTCGGGAAGAATATCCCGACCTCTTTCCTTCCACCTCCTAAATTCTCGGGACGAGAATTTCTTTTAGAGGAGGAGAATTTGTAACACCCCTATGTAATTGCCACTGTGATCAGCTGATGATAATGCCAAGTCATATCATTTGCAGTGCTTAAACATAGTGGTTAACCAAAGCAATTCAATTCAATTCTGAAAATCAACTCAAATTCATAAGTGAAATATGAAGTTGATCAAACACTGTTGGAAAAATGTTCATTAATTGGCAAATAATCCAGGAACAATTATAAAACCATAATCAATATGATTGGAGTTAGATAAGTGACTCTAACAACTTGAAACAGCACCAAAACAGAATTATTAAATCCAGTTAAAATCATTTCAATTTCAAATGAAACCCAATTTGGCTCAAACCAATTTTTGGTAAAGGCTAATACTACATATCAATATTTGGGTCAACTCTCACATTTTACAAAAGTGCTAAAGTGTGCTAACTATTTCGAAACAGAAAATAAATAAAGAAAAATCGAAACAGAAAACAGAAAAATAAAACGAGGCACTATGCACTGGGCCTAAGTGCACAGTGCCCCGACAGCCGGCCCAGCTGGCCCAACCTCTCTCTCTCTCCCTTGCGCTGTCATCCTCCCTCTGGCCGAGCGCGCGCGCGCCGTCCGCGCGCCGACACTCCAGCGCCCGCCGACACTACAGGGCCGCGGAGGGGATAAGGTTGAGCTCAACCACTCCCCTGGTCCTCCCCGTCACTCCTCCCCTCTCCCATCGCTCGCTCCTTCATTCTCCTCCCTCAGATCCACCGAGGCCGTACGCCACCATCGCCGCGGCCACCAGCCTCCCCGCGTCGCTTGCGAGTGTCTGGGAGGAGCACCGTGGACGACCACGTCATCTGGTGCAACTAGAGGGAGCTGAGGAGCGCGGCATCGCCCCGAACGCGTCGTCTTCTTCCCCGGCCACCGGAGATCTCTCTCCCCGCCGGCGAGCCTCTGCTGCTCCAAAACTATCACCGGGCAACCGTGCGCCTCCGCTGTGAGCTACTCCTCCCTCCTCGTCTCTCTGTTGCTCCGCACGCATGCGCTAGCCGCTTCTCCATGCGAACCCGAGCCCGACGCCGAGGACCTCGTCGCCGACGAGGCTCCGGTGACCATTTGGTCACGGGCGCGAGTCCAACAGCTTCGTCCGCACGCGTAGAGCATGACTAGCCCACTAGCTCGAGCTACGGCGCACTGTTTCGTCGATTCCTTCTCCGCCCGAACTCCGGCGCCCGCCGCGAAGCTCGCCGCCGACGTTACACGGCGTTTCCGGCCCCGCCACCGCCACCACTCGACGCGCCGTCGAGTGGCCGTTCGAACGCGCCCGGCCGCGAGCCTTTTGGTGGTTTGTAGACGAATTCCAGCGTGGTCCCGAGCCTCCGTCGCGTTTTCTCGACGCCGGCGCCTAGCCGCCGGCCGCCGCTGAGCTGGCACACCTGGGGCCATCCCCAGGGTCGTTGACCAGTGGGCCATGGGGCCCCAGTTGACTGAGTTGACCCAGTTAACTGCTGACTGGGCTGCCCAGTGAGACTGACATGTGGGCCCCGCGATAATTAAACGAGGTAAAAGAAAAAGAAAATGTTAGATAAGTTAATTAGCCTAATCACCCACTGACATGTGGGGCCTACTGCCAACTAACCCTGTTATTTAAAATAAAGACTCTGGTAAACCCTCTATCAATGACATGTGGGTCCCACTGGACCCACATGTCAGGTTTGACTCTGTTCAGCCGCTGTTGTCTGCTGACGTCACAGTGATGTCATGCTGACATCATAATTCATTTCTGCAAATAAAAATAATTCCAGAAAATCAATAAATCTTTAAAAATTAATAACTTTTAAACCGTAGTTCAGATCGAAAAAGTTAAAACATGAAAGTTGCTCAGAACGACGAGACGAGTCTGATTGTGCCGTCTGTTTCCTTGTCGGAACCTCCTACGTAGGTGAACTCGTAACTCCGAGCCCGAATCCGGTAGATGAATAGTGCACACATACCGGTTAATAAATCCCAGGTTAATCCAAAATTAACTAAAAGGACCAAGATGCATCTTTGGGCAACCCTGTACTGCATCGTAGCTTAGCATTCACTATGTTGCATCTGTTTGCATTATGTTTACCTGTTTCTTCCCCCTCTTCTCTCTCGGTAGACCCCGACGTTGACGTATCTCCCGAGGCAGACGCAGCTCCGGAGTACGACTACGTCCCCGACGACACCACTAACGACCTTGCCCTTGCCGCAGAGCAAACAGGCAAGCACCCCCATTTTGAACATGCCTATATCGCCTATTCTCTTCTCTCTTATGCTTGCATTAGAACTGCTACTGCTACTGTTATACTATATCTACTGCATAGCCTGTTTATTGTAACCTGCTTTGTTACCTACCTGGTTATCCTAGACTGCTTAGTATAGGCTGGGTAGAGACCTATCAGAGACCCTACTTGATCCCGACTGCCCCGCTGGATATCAGAAGACCCGATCAACGGGATTGAAGACCAGACCCTGGCACCGCACATCACTACCCCCTTAGTTGCCGACACTACTGGGTTACTATCGAGTGCCGAGGGTGATACCTCGTCAGCACTTCTGATGATAACCTTGTAGGTTAGTTACTCGGTCGTGGTAGGCGAGGGTGATTCCTCCTACACCACCCCCGATAACGACATCGTCGCGCAACACTTCAAGCGTGGACCTCGAGGGTGATTCCTCCTTCGTTCACCTTGACGAGAACATCAGGTGGGACTCCATCGAGGGTGATTCCTCAGGGTTTCCCTAGGTGTTAGACACACGGTTACCATTGTTACTATGACTTACACTGTACCATGTTACTAAAGACGGGTCGGCCCTGAGGGGTACCCGCGCGAGCTTAATGCGAAGTGATGTGGAGACGGGTTGACCTGAAGGGTGCCCGCGAGATAACACGAGGCGTGGCCGGGCATTCTTAGCCCTTGCCGCAAGTCCTCGAGACGGGGCGACGGGGTCACATCGATCATGAGTCTCTGCTCGTTACCGCGTGCTCCTAATCCACTAAACGATTTGGATATTTGATCCGAGGGGCCTCTGGCCCGATAGCACTAACCATCACGTGGGCATTGTATGGGCGTTATGCGTCGTATACATCAGCCGAAGCTCTATAGACGTCAGCGAGGAGCGGCCCGCTTTGGATTGGACTGGTTACGCAACCGCGCTTGTATTAAGGGGTTGCTAGGTCTGCTTCCGGAGCGTCCTCGCAACGTGCAGGGTTCCCAGGGCGAAGGCCCAAGACCCTTGGGGGCATAGGTTAGTCCGGCGTGTTGACCTCTCTTTAGAGCCTAGGTCGGGTTGTGGCGTGTTGCTTAGCCAAGGCCGGGCATGACCCAGTAAAGTGTGTCCGGCCGGAGTTAAGCGAGCGTGGTGGGTAACTTGGTGCACCCCTGCAGGGAAGAAACTTCTATCGATAGCCTGTCCTACGGTAACGGACACTCGGAGTTGTATCCCGTTCGGTACAACTAGAACATGAGATGAGAACTGGATAGTACGGCTCTGGGATTGCTTTCTCGCAGGGAGTCGAGAAAGGGTCTCAGGCTGAGGATTGATGATACTACTACTACTTTACATTATGTTAATCTGCTCTCTTCTAATGCTGCAAGAATGCTTAAGATGTTGAAGATGTTAGTCTTCGATAGGACTAGGCATTCCCCCTCTATTCTGGCATTTCTGCAGCCCAGTCCACATATACAGCCTCCTTCTGACAATGTTTCATATGTAGTGTAGATCCTTGCTTGCTGAGTACTTCGGATGAGTACTCACGTTTGCTTTACTTTTTTTCCCCCATATCCAATTGATGCCGCCAGACGTCGGAGCCCCTGAGCCAGTTGCCCCAGTCGACGACCACTACTACTACCAGCCCGGAGAGTACTACTACTACGAGGAGCCGATTGACGACCAGGAGTAGGATCGGAGGGTCCAGGGCAGGAGGCCTACGCCTTTCGATCGTAGCTTTTATTTTGCCCCGCCTCTGTGAAGGCCTATCTCTCTCTCTGTAATATATCTGTACCCAGATACCCGATGCTTCCGCTGACGCTGGTATGCCATCGAGCTATGTATTCGAGCCCTCGAGGCCCTGGTGATGTGAAATGAATGCGTTATATGAAGTTAATTAGTTATGTTCTCCTCGAATAATGTTGACTTCAACACTGACATTATGATAATTATAAGTATTTCAGTTCTGGTAAATCAAAGTTTAGATTTGGGTACATATCCTAAGTTGATGCCCTCCTCCAATTAATATATCCGTGTTGAGACCAAAGTTTTAAATGACAGGCTATGTCAAACAGAGGCCGAAGCATAACACTCTAAATTTGTGCTATAGCGCTTTAAATGGTGGTAAACAGCTTAGAATGATGCCCCTCCAGACGCTATAGCTTGCTATTTAAAACTATGTTGATCATGGCGTGAAGCAAGAAGGGTATTCATGGTTCCCCATATTCCAGTGTTACCTATTTATCCTTCCTTTAGCGTTACTGATTAAAAGTCGAAATGTTTCTGTAGTCGAAATGTTTCCCAAGATTGGCAATGGACACTTAAACTTAATGTCGATCTTTTTAGGGATATTAAACAATTAATAGGAAAACTCTGCTTTTGACAGATTTATCCTGTGTGGGGATAGCTATATTGGACAGGAGATGGGGAATCAAGGGGAAACTTGCCTCGACTGTGATGGTTATGATGACAGTGAAGTGGGAGGCCGTAGACCGCATGGTATTGGCGTGGGTGATTCCGACAGGACCCTGACAAGCACCCCCTTGGCGTCGCCGCAGATGATCCTCAACGTCACGCCCTTCTCCGAGAACTGGACCTCGATCTCCGGCCGCGGGTTACTCCCACTGCCAGCCGGCGCCCCTGACGAGGACGTCGACGGCGAGGAGGAAGGCGGGCCGGCGTCGTAGCACAAGTTCTTGACGAGGCTCGTGCTGTTGCGGACGGGGGCCGCCTCCTGGAGGGCCTTGATCTTTTGTTGCAGCTCCTCCACGTACGCCCTGTTCAGCTGGACATTGATATTGAGTTGCTGCGCCGAGATGTACTTGGCGTGGAAGAAGTGCTGGTGCTAAATCGGAGTATATACCTTCTTGAGGCCGGGGACGATGGTGGAGAGCTCGATCAGGCGCCGGTTAATCTTCTCCCGGCGTTTCCGCTCCGTCATGACATGGTTCTCCTGCCCCGTGCTGGTGGCCCTCTCGCCACCATCTCCGGCCGCTGGAAGCGCGGAGGCTTGTGCCGCCGGTTGATGTCCCAGCTTACCACACGAACCTGCAGGTTGGTTCACACACGGTCGCCGCAAGTGGATTCGGGGTACACCATCTCCGTCCGGGACCCCAGGCAAGGCGTTGGCCCATTGTTGATTCTATTGTAGTAAGTAAGAAAGAACAAAAGGAGGTAAGTATTTTAATCTCCATTCATATTCATGTGCATCCCCACAAACTTGAAGTAATGGAAAACTAACATGGCTCCAACTACATCGCTCAACTGGGATTATATATGTTAAGAGATTATATCTCTTAGAGCAACTCCAACGCGGTACCCATTTTGTCTGCGTGTGCAGATACCCAATTTCATTTTGTGTCCGTTCGGACCCCTTTTCGTCCTAAATTTGAGACACATCTGGGTCGGAGGTGGACACAAAGCGGACGTTTTCTGTGTCAACCTCATCCGTCTGTATCTGTGCCTGACCCATTTGTCACTCACCCACCTCTCGCTCCCCCTTATTTTATTTGCTGGCCCACAACCTCCCATCCCAACTTCTCTCCTCACGCCGGCCAAGGCTCCGACGACTCCCGTAAGACGCCACCGAGCCGGCGGGACGCGAACGCAGCGGCAGGACACGGGCGCAGTAGGACACGGGCACGGCGTCGGGCGCGGTAGGACGCGAGCGCGACGGTGGGCGCGGCAGGAGCTCGGGGCTGGTGTTGACAAGCAGCTCAGGGCGGCGGCCCATCAGGTGTTTGACGAAATGCTGAGACGGACATGTCCAAGATACGTCTGTCCCCCGTTGGGCACACCGGCTGACCCAAATGAAAAAACGGACACAACTGTCCCTCGGCCGACTCAAACGGACAAAATCCGCGTCCATTTAGGTCACCCTGTTGGAGTTGCTAGCTCTTAGCAGCAGGGCGAGTTAGGTCGTACTGGGTTGTTAATCCCAACACGAGTAAATTAATTATCCGTTCATTATATAATTAGTAATAACACAAGCTTTTCGAGCAGTTCCATCGTCAACATCATCTCCATGCTCAACCAGTCTTTGGGCGCGGCTGCCAACCCATCATGCTGCATTACTGCTTGCTATGTATGCGCATGGTTCAACTACCGTTGATTACCGTAACTAAGATGGGTTCTGAAGGAAGCGATATGTTTATGCTAATTAGCTGGCCAGCCAGCTCAACTTTGTTAGTCATATTGAGCACATACATGGACCTACCGGTAGCTCGTCTTTTGGTCAAGTAAACTACTCCTATATATGTGGTTCTCTAGGCCGCATCCGATGCTAATTTTCTGCCCTCCCAAGGTCGCATCTGAGCTTTGGCCGGCAAGAGGAAACCTTTTTTATTTATCCAAAATGTTATTAACCTGACGTCAGCTCCACAGTATCCAGGTGCTAAGCATATCACATAAGCGAAAAATGACATTGTAAAGCAACTAAGAAGAGAGAGCACTCTGGCAACATGAGGAACAAACAATCTATTCATCTATACCTAATATTAAAAGATGATGGCTTTTATAGTTCTCCATCCTTCGCCGCTGTATATCTGTTAATTTTATATGAACAAGATTGACGGTTAAGATTTAAAAAGACACATTTTTTTCCTATCCTCTCTCTTCCTGTTCCTATTAAAAAAAAGATAGCCTTCCTTGATCCATCCTCTTTCGTCAAGCCCCGGTCCAAGTTTATTTTCACATCGAATGGAACGCTGCCCCGATCGATCTCGTTCTTTTTTTTTTCCTCAGAACGGATTGCAGGGAAAAATCGATCTTCATGCCAGCGATCGACCTCTTAATTTTTTTTACCGGCCCACAGAAGCCTAGCCAGCGTAGCATGGCATCTGAACAGCCCATAGAAGCCCAGCCAATGTAGCACGATGGGAGACAAAGCCCAGCCGACCCGCCTACGTCTCTTTTTATGGCTTCATCCCACGTCAGCACTTCATATGTCGTCCCTCACGCTCAATTGGTTTTGCTTCGGGTTTCTTAACATCTTAATATATAGTTTTTTAGAGTCTGTTAGACAACCTTTGAGCCACCCTGCACAGGTGTGAGCCAGGAAGGAACGGCCATCTACAACCGTATCTATGGCCATCGGATTGATCCATTAGGATACACCCTGGCTGTTAATCACCAAAGGTCAGAATGCATCAAACCTTTTGATGTCTACTTTTTTCCATACATATTGTACACTTTTTGTATCCATCAAGATCATTTATTTATAAACATTGAAGGTTTTAAATTATTAACATTTTTCAATTCTATATGTAAAATGAATTTTATAATAGATATATTTTGAATATTTGAGATATAAGAAAAAGTATGACAAATAAAAATAAAAACAAATGCAAAAATGTAAAAAAAAAAGGAAGAAAAAAGCGCTAGAGGCCTGTGGCGCCTTCTGGGCTGGCCCATTCTAGGCGACTGCTTGAAGCGAGGCTTCCCTACGTCTCTCTATAAGCGAGACATAGGGGCGCCCCGTAAACAGAACCTCCACGGCACTCGGCCAAAATCACTATTTTGACCCTTTGTGCTAACTTTATCACAAAATCAACCTTGCTAAAAGCTTTAACATGATGTCCTTTTCTGAAACGCCAAACTCGCATGTGTTATTAATCAGTTAAGAAAGACCATAAGGACTGGCGTTTCGGATTTTACGCAACGCCAAAGGGCTGGTGTTTCTTCCCTGCAATTCCCTGCAGTGTTGTCTACTGCGGGCTAAAGGGCAGCAACACCCAAGTCTCCTTCGTTGCATAGTGTAGGAGAAACACCATGATGCTTGATGTTCCTAAAGGGGCCAAATCGTGCTAAACTTTTGAGCAACGTTCATTCTGTGCTAAAGTTACCTAAAAAGGTCAAAATAGTGATTTTGGCACAACACTCCCTGGGTCTTCTCACGCCATGGATCACAACCCTCCCACGAGAAATACCAGACTGGGCCATTGCCTCACCTCGGTCTCCCCGCGGCCTGCCATGCTGCGCCATACTTCGTGCCTGGGTGTAGATCAGCTAGGGTGCTCCTAGTTGGTGCTTCAGAGTGCTGGCCCATGTGGCGAGCACTCGACTCGCCCCGCTTGGTCGCTCGCTCGCTCAAGGGTTGTTTGTACGGTCGACTGATCAACCATTGACTTTCAAAAAGATGAAAATATTAAAACAAAAAAAATCACAAAAAATTGAGATATAAAAAATGCTCACGGATTTCGAAAAAGCTCATCCAATTTTTCAAAAACTCATCGAATTTGAAAAAAAATCAGAAAAGTTTAAAAAAGTTCATGAACATTAACATTGAGATATAAAACATGAACATTAACAAAAAGTTTAAAAAAGTCTCATCCAATGCTTTCTTTCTAAGTACATTAACATTGGGGTTTACTAAACCCCGCGTACAAATTTTCTAGATAAGATATCTATGAAAGACTAGCTAACTACATTAACATTGAGGCTTGGAGATGGATAAACCTCCACTGTGCGTAGGTGGAGCGTGCAATCCTCGAAGAGTGGCGGGGGAAGCGGGGAGAGCGACAAGGCAGGGCCACCTCCCTTGCATGCAGCCTCCTCCTACGCAAATTGGCTGATGAGGCATCGGGGAGAGTGACGATGCAAGGCGCATTTCCACGACCAGCCGCGTTCAGAGCCACGCCGTGGCCGCCCGAGCCGCACTTTGGCTAGCGACATCCTGATGTAGCCAATACTTGTAGGCACTCCATCGGTATCCCTGCACCGAATCCTTGCTCTCCGCTTCCATCATCGCCCAGTAGAGGTACTTCACTTGAAGAGAGCAATTCAGGTGCATGGTGGCCTTCTCCTCGTCCGTGAAGCAACTGGTGATGCCGACCGCCTCCTCGTAGAGCATCGCCGGGTCAGGGAACCACAAGCATATTTCGTGTAGCCGGGTGTGCTTCTCCGCATCACCGGCGGCTATCTGAACGAGGATTCACGTCAGCGAAGGAGTGATCTCCATTGTGGCTTGGAGATTGGACGATGATGACTGGGAGATGGATTGGCGAGGGTTAGGAATTTGGATGAGATGTGGAAGAGAAGGAGAGAGGGGAGTAATGGAGTGGAGGCGGCTAGCTTGGAGTGGTGGAGTGGAGGTGACTGACTTATTGAATATGGCTGCGACAATTTGACTACTCAGCGTGGGATGCCAACAAGTGGGCCCGAGACGACGACACTGGGCGCGTGGGGCCACGAGAGAGCACGATTTTTTCAAAGAAAGCTCGGCGGTTTTCCGCAAAAGAGTATCGCCATGCAACATCACGAGAGCGAATTACTGTCGAGGGGACTGCATATAGGACCGCCGATGTAATGTATTTTCATGTATAGGGATTGTATTGGAGCATTTCTTGAGTTATGGTACCAAAGTGTTACACGCCAGAGACTTGGAGGACCGAAAGTATAATTTTCTCCACAAGAGTTGTTCGGCTGCCTCTATCCTACATCTACCTAGATAGTTCATCCCATTACCTCTATTATCTTAACATTCACACATGTCACCTTATCAAAGACCCATCACAACATGCATGAGAATTTTTTTCCATTATTAGTTATTTTCATGCACACATCCCACCTCATCAAACATGTCACCTCTCAACATGCACGCAAAAAATATATTATGCACTTATATTCGAAATATTTTCAAACCACACAATAATAAAATACAATATATAATATCCACTTATGGTTTTAATTCATATATTCTTAATTCAATTATGCATGTTTCATACAATTAAATCGCTGGAATATATTACAATCGATTCCCGCGGCAATGCGTGGGGCATTCTCTAGTTTTGAGTCTTGCTAGCCCATGCAGTAAAAGTAAAACTAGTTTATTTCTCGTGGATATTCAATTTGGTTCCTAGGTCCAAATGATCCAACACCACCATTGGTTGTTCCCTAGTGAAACGATGACGATGATGGCGTCGGAAAAGAGGATGATGCAGATTGCAGATGGAGGCGCGTGGTTGCTGGCGAGACTCCGCGATATCCGCTCCTGGCGCATGTCCAATAGCGAGATGAACCGGGAAGCCATGGAGGTGGCAGAGTTTGTATGTAACCGAGGAGAAGGCGGAGTGCTTGTTCCCAGAGTGGGAGATAAAAGATGGAGGTGCTGCTCTAGGCTATGCACAAAGCGGACTTGGTGGAACCAGCGCAACATCTGAAGTGGGCGCCATTCAAATCGCTCACTACTATCCCACTTGCTTCGATAGGGGGTGTGGTGAAGGTGGTGATGGGGTTACCGGCGTCGGGATCGGGATCGGGATCACGCTGGATGCCGACGGTGATTCAAGACGGCGAGGTGGTGCTACAGCAGGCAACGGGAAGGAGGAGCAACAACAGGCACGGCAGAGCGAGCGATGGTTAGTCAAGGTGTCCACGCTGCTCCCCTCGATTCCCTCTGTTGGTGCGTCATTTCCCTCGGCTGCGCGGTAGCTCTTCGAGCTAGAGTTGATGGTTGGTGCCACCAGAACAGGCAGCCGCTTCCGTGTGCTTGCCTGGGAGGATTCCAATGGCTTTGTGGGTCCTCATATATCGGGTATGCTTTCTACCCCAAATCGATGTCTGAAATCTCATGTGCATACTAATACTGTGTAGGAGATATGCCCTAGAGGCAATAATAAATGTTATTATTTATCTCCGTGTTCATAATTAGGTTTATGTTCCATGCTATAACTGCTGTGGTTCCCGAGCCCGTATATCCATAAAGGCTCTGGGGAAAACCCATGTGCACGTGTGGAATAATAAACGGTAAAATGTATTCCTAGTCATGCCTCTAAGACTAGCTCAAGTGTTGCATGATGATTATGTTTTCCCAATCATGGGCATGTCTATGCCATCAACTTTGAGGGCACAATGTTAGAAGAACATTTGTGTTGAATCGACCCGATTGGTGTTATGCTATGAGATTCATTCGTCACAAGTTAATGGTTAATAACACAGAGATGGTTAACATTTGCATGATTCCTCAGACCATGAGAGTATCGAGTTTCTTCATGCTTGCTTCATGAACTTTAGGGTTTGTTAAACGTCATCCATAAATGGGTGGCTATTACGGCGGCTTACGGGTTCATGGGAAAGTATGTCAAGTAACTTGATAGTTCAAGATTGGGATTGTAGGAGATATGCCCTAGAGGCAGTAATATCAGTTATTTTGTATCTCCTGGTTTGTAATGAAAGTTTATGTTCCATGCTATAACTGCAATGATTCTCGAGTCTACAATAAAACGAGGCTTGGAGGGAAACTCATGTGCACGTGTGGGATAATAAACGGAAAAATGTATTCCTGGTCAAGCCTCTATGACTGGCTCGAGTATTGCATGATGATCCTGTTTTCCTGATCATGGGCATGTCTATGCCGGCAATTTTGAGGGCACAAATTGTTGGTAGAACACTTGTGTTGAATCGACCCAAATTGATGTTATGCTATGAGATACATTCGTCACAAGTTAATGGTATTTTACACAGGGAAGTTAATGTTTGCATAATTCCTTAGACCATGAGAGTGTCGAGTTCCTTCGTACTTGCTTCGTGAACTTTGGGGTTTGTTAAACGTCATCCGTAACTGGGTGGCTATTACGGCGGCTTACGGGTTCACGGAACAGTATGGCAAGTAACGAGATAGCTCAAGATTGGGATTTGCTCCTCCGACGATGGAGAGATATACTCGGGCCCTCTCGGTGAAACGGTATCCATCATCGTCTGGCCAGACAACTTGTGATTTGATCACTGGGATACCGAAACACGGAAACGAGAAAAGAGAACAAAACCGGTAACGAGGTAACTTGCATAGTGGACAAATTGTTGATCCACGGGGGTGCAATAAATCTCACCTCGGGTGTTTTGTGACATATCGCGAAGCAACAAGAATAGCTCACGGCAACTGGAGGTTCACTCGAATATTCATTCGTGTGGGTATAGGGGTCAATATGGGTGTCCACGGCTCCGATGTTGATCATTGATCGGAAGGGGTTCCAGGTCATGTCTATGCTTCACCGAACCTATAGGGTCACACGCTTAAGGGTCATCTATCTGCTGAATACTAGACAGGGAGTCTGAGAGAAAATCACCGAAAAAGTTTCGGACACCAAAAAAGTTTTGGACAGCGGAAAGGTTCCGCAAAGAGGTCACCAGATGAGTTCCGGTGAAACTGAAAAGTTGTTTCAGAGGATACCATAAAGTCAAATTGTTTTCGGCACATGCCTGATAATTCTTGGAGGGTGCCAGAATCATTCTGGAAACTTCTGGGAATTTTCTGGAAGAAAAACCGGAAATGTTTCGGAGCTGCCGGAACCGCTTCAGATGCTTTTCGCAGATGAAAATCACTAATCTGGAATTGTTCCAGAACGCGTTGAAAATTATTTTAGTGGGTACTGGAATTGTTCTAAGCCCACATAAATATTTTCAGTTTGAACGGACGCTGAAAAATGTCGTCATGAATAGTGAAAGTGCTTTTTGGATAATTTTTTGGAAGCCACCTTTTAGGGCTTTTGCTAAAGGCTTCTAGAAGGGCTTGGGGGGCCATGAGAGCCCCTCATGGGGGGCCCCCTAGGGGTGGACGGCCAAGGAAGGGGGAGCTCCTTGGAGCTCCACATGGCATCCCAAGTTTACCCTTATGCCCATGAGGTGTGACCTAATGCATGGGTTTTTGGTAATTAGTGGAGGAGCCCTACCCCTTGGCTTTCCTATAAATAGAGGAGATGGGGGCTGCCATCTCTTCATCCCTTGCTCTGATACCACTGTAAGGGAACGCGACAGAAAACAAAAATTTTCGAAATCTGTTACCCGACGTTCTTGTTGCTTCCCTAGAATTTGCGTTTGCTCAATCTCGAGACAGCATGGTGGAATTTGACAAAGTTCTGGCAATCCGTGATCCTGATTGATCATGGAAGTGCTATCAGTTCTTTGGGTTCTGCCATAGTCAAAAGAAAGATGAAATTCGCAGATGAAAGGGCATTGCAGATATGATCTGCACGGGGGTCATGCGTATGACGAAGTTTAGTATGGGGCTCGAGATTTAATTATCTCGTGTTTCATACACCCCGAGATGTTAATCTAGCAACATGAATAATCATACTTGATGATAAAACGTTGGTAGCTGCGGTTTGAGTAAAAACCTTAGAAGCCACGTAAAATAAAATTTTGCATAAACCGATTAGAGGCGTCTAACTTGGTTTTGCAGGATGTTTTGCATGTGATGTGGTATAGCAATGCTCATATTCAATTTGATTATGTATGAGATGACTATATGATGTAATTAACATGACCTGCGTGTCATGATTTGGCATGATGGCTGGAGCCATATGATTGCACTTTAATGACCTGCGTGTCAACCTTAAGTAATGCATTTATTTTATCTTGCTATGGAGATAGCAATATTATCTGGTGCATCGACAAGGTGGTGGCAATCTTCGCGAAGGTGAACACCGACGCGAATGCCGAAGACGAAGAAATGAAAGACTTCTCCGTCAGAAGAGGCTATACCATATCATGCTATTATGAATTGCCTAAGATGTTTATCCCTCTTGATGCACCCTTCTTGATTGCGCGGTAGTCGCTTTTTATTAGGGTGATCTCTCACTTAAAATATCAAGTAGTTAGTGCTCTCCCAAGTGTAGCACCGTCACGGCACCTAACTTTTCGGGGTATCACAGGATCTCCCTGGGTACGAACGATTAGGGATGTGTGAGGCGGGTGAGTTGAGACCTCACAGCAAGATCACTTGGTTGTCTTGACGTTCTGGAAGGATCTCCCTGAGCTCGGAACACGCCCATCGAAAGATGAACAAGAGTCACATAGAGATGTGATCGGCAAGTTTGCCTACCGATTGAAGTTCGCGCCATCAGTGTTCATCTCGTTCAATGGCGTTGAATGGATATGCGGGTCTTGTATCACTCATAATCAATTTTGAGAGATATTGATTTGAGTGGGAGCGCACTTTAGAATAAAACTGTTTATTCACTAGTGCAAATTTCTTTATAAACAAAGTCTAAGTGAAACCTGTGTTTTCCGTTGTAGATCAAATGGCTCGCAACACCGCGTTCAACTTAGGCCCGTTGTTAGAGAAAGAGAAGTTAACTGCGACTGGAAACAACTATGCGGACTGGGTCCGCAACCTGAGGATTGTCCTCAGGAGCGCTAAGAAACTGTATGTGCTTGAAAATGCTCTTCCAGCTAAACCGGCGGCAGAGGCCCCGGAAGATGAACAAAATGTCTGGGCCACTAAGGATGATGATCACAACTTAGTGCAGTGCCTCATGCTAGCTTGCATGCGTACAGACCTTCAAAAACGTTTTGAATTTCATAAACCCCGTGATATGATCCGGGAATTGGATGCTCTGTACAAGGAAACCGCAAAGTCTGAACGATTTGATATCATGAAGGCTTTGATGGAATGCAAGATGGCTGAGGGTAGTTCAGTTGGCGAACACGTGGTCAAAATGATTGGCTATGCTGAAAGGCTTAAAACCCTGGAATTTCCACTTCCACCTGGCCATACGATGGACATGTTGCTTTCTTCACTCCCCCCGTCTTACGACGGTTTTGTATTAAACTACAACATGAGTGGGATGGAGAAGGAACCGGAAGAGGTGCTCGCCATGCTGAAAACTGCAGAAGGAGGACTGCGGAAAAATCGCAAGCAAGTGTTGCTTGTGAATAAAACCGCCAGTTTCAAAAAGAAGAAAGGCAAGCCAAAGAAGGGCAAGGGCGCCGGTAAGACCGGCTCCCAAAGCAACTCTAAGGGTGGAGCCAAGAATGAAACTGAGTGCTTCTACTGCAAGGGCACAGGACACTGGAAGAGAAACTGCAAGAAGTATCTGGAAGATAAGAAGTCCGGGAAAACCGGAAAAAGGTATAATTGTTATACAAGTTAATGTCATTGACGTTTTGCTTGCTAGCGAAAATTCTAAGTCTTGGGTATTTGATACCGGATCGGTTGCTCACATTTGCAACTCGATACAGGGACTTCAGAAGGTGTGCAAGCTGGCAAAGAATGAAGTCGTGATGCGTGTCGGGAACGGCGCTGGGATCGCCGCTCAAGCCGTCGGCATTATGCCTCTACGTCTCCCTTCAGGATTTATCTTAGAACTAAGTAACTGTTATTTTGTTCCACTGTTGTGTAGAAACATTATCTCTGGATCATGTTTAGTACACGATGGGTATTCGTACAAGTCTGAGAACAATGGTTGTTCACTTTATTGTAAGGATATGTTTTATGGATTTGCACCCATTGTTGGGGGCCTTTTCATACTAAATCTTGAATGTGGAAATGATGTCTTTAACGTGAATGCTAAACGCCTTAAGAAGGCTGATACCACCACCACTTTCTTGTGGCACTGTCGGCTTGGCCACATCGGAAAGAAATGCATGCAAAGACTCCATAAAGATGGAGTTTTACCGTCCCTTGATTTTCAATCATTTGACACATGTGAAGCTTGCTTGATGGGGAAAATGACCAAGACGCCGTTCACGGGTCATCCTGAACGGGCGGGTGAATTGTTGGAAATAATACATAGTGATGTATGTGGTCCAATGAACACGGCCGCACGGGGTGGGTATTTTTACTTCGTGACTTTTACTGATGATTTAAGTCGGTATGGCTATATCTACTTGATGAAGCATAAGTCGGAAACCTTTGAAAAGTTCAAAGAATTTCAGAATGAGGTAGAAAATCATCGTGACAAAAAGATTAAGTTTCTGCGGTCTGATCGCGGAGGCGAGTATCTTAGTCATGAGTTTGGCCAACATCTGAGTGACCGTGGAATCGTTTCACAGCTTACGCCTCCCGGAACTCCACAGAGAAACGGAGTATCGGAACGACGTAACCGAACCTTGTTGGACATGGTAAGGTCGATGATGTCTCTTACGGATCTTCCGATATCCTTTTGGGGTCACACACTGGAAACTGCTGCTCATATACTAAACAAGGCACCATCAAAGTCTGTTGAAACGACGCCATTTGAATTATGGTATGGGAAGAAACCCAATATGTTGCATCTCAAGATTTGGGGTTGTGAGGCATATGTAAAGCGTTTACAGCCAACCAAACTCGATCCCAAAGCAGACAAATACTACTTTGTAGGTTACCCCAAAGAAACCATTGGGTATTCTTTCTACCACCCGTCTGATAACAAAGTGTTTGTTGCAAGGAGTGGACAATTTCTCGAGAAAGAGTTTCTCACGAAAAAGGTGAGTGGGAGGACAGTACAACTTAATGAGATTAGTGAATCTTCGGTGACCGTTGATATGGCTAAGGAACCGGAAGAAATTCCGCTAATTATCCCTACAACCGAGCCGGAAGTTGTCGCATGTGATGCGGAGACTTCAGACAATGTTGTAACTGAACCGCGCAGATCAGGTAGGGCTATCCAGCCTCCTGAATGGTTTCATAACGAAATCTTCATTCTTGAAGACGATGAACCTGCGCACTACAAGGAAGCAATGGCGGGGCCCAGCTCAAAAGAATGGCACAAGGCCATGAGATCCGAAATGGAATCCATGTACGAAAACCAAGTTTGGAACTTGGAAGAACTTCCAGAAGGCGTAAAGCCGATTGGTTGTAAATGGATTTTCAAAAGGAAGACGGACGCGGATGGTAACATTACTATCCACAAAGCTAGACTTGTCGCGAAAGGGTTCACGCAAGTTCCAGGAGTGGACTACGACGAGACTTTCTCGCCCGTAGCTATGCTTAGGTCTATTCGGATATTACTAGCAATTGCTGCTTATTTCGATTATGAAATATGGCAGATGGATGTCAAAACGGCTTTCCTAAATGGAAACCTCAAAGAGGATGTATACATGATACAGCCAGAAGGTTTTGTCATTCATGAGGATGCTGGAAAGGTATGCAAACTTCAGAAAGCCATTTATGGTCTGAAGCAAGCGTCAAGGAGCTGGAACATTCGTTTTGATGAAGTGGTCAAAGAGTTTGGCTTCATCAGAAATGACGAAGAATCTTGTGTTTACAAGAAGTTTAGTGGGAGCGCAAAAGCATTTCTAATCTTGTATGTGGATGACATATTGTTGATTGGAAATGACGTGAATTTTCTTAGTGAAATAAAAGACTCATTGAAGAAAAGGTTTTCAATGAAAGACTTAGGCGAAGCGGCATATGTATTGGGCATCAGAATCTATAGAGATATATCAAAACGCCTGATAGCGCTTAGCCAAAGCACGTACATTGACAAGGTGTTGAAAAGGTTCAACATGGAGAACTCCAAGAAAGGCCTACTCCCCATGTCACCTGGCACAGTGCTTTGCAAGAATCAGAGTCCTCGAACTCTCGATGAGCGAGTACAAATGAATGATGTTCCATATGCCTCGGCAGTTGGTTCTATTATGTATGCCATGCTATGTACAAGACCGGATGTTTCCTATGCGCTAAGTGTTAGCAGCCGGTACCAAAGTGATCCAGGATTGGAACACTGGGCCGCAGTCAAGGGTATTCTTAAGTACCTCAGACGGACCAAGGATTTACTCCTTGTGTACGGAGGTGATGAAGAGCTCATTGTAAGTGGTTACACTGATGCAGGCTTCATGACTGACCCAGATGACTTCAAATCTCAATCAGGCTATGTTTTCATATTGAACGGTGGTGCAGTTGATTGGAAAAGTTCCAAACAGAAGACTGTGGCGGATTCTACAACGGAGGCGGAGTATGTTGCCGCTTCAGAAGCCTCCAAGGAGGCGGTTTGGATCAAGCAATTTCTTGAAGACCTTGGTGTGGTTTCTAGTGCCCAGGACCCGGTGGAGATCTATTGTGATAATAGTGGCGCCGTGGCTCAGGCAAGGGAGCCAAATTCGCACCATAAGACAAGACATATTCAACGCAAATATAAACTCATTTGACATCATGTCGAAGAGGGTTTAGTGAAAGTACGCAAAGTTCACACGGATCTGAATGTGTCAGACCCGATGACGAAGCCTCTACCACGAGCAAAGCATGAGCAACACCGGATAGCCATTGGTGTTAGGGAAGCCATGTAACTGGATTATGACTCTAGTGCAAGTGGGAGTCTGTAGGAGATATGCCCTAGAGGCAGTAACAACAGTTATTTTGTATCTCCTGGTTTGTAATGAAAGTTTATGTTCCATGCTATAACTGCTGTGGCTCCTGAGCCCGTATATCCATAAAGGCTCTGAGGAAAACCCATGTGCACGTGTGGGATAATAAACAGTGATATGTATTCCTAGTCATGCCTCTAAGACTAGCTCAAGTATTGCATGATGATTATGTTTTCCTGATCATGGGCATGTCTATGCCAGCAATTTTGAGAGCACAATTGATGGTAGAACACTTGTGTTGAATCAACCCGAATTGTTGTTATGCTATGAGATTCTTTCGTCACAAGTTTATGGTTTATAACACAGAGAAGTTAATGTTTGCATAATTCCTTAGACCATGAGAGTATCGAGTTCCTTCATACTTGCTTCATGAACTTTGCGGTTTGTTAAACGTCATCCGTAACTGGGTGGCTATTACGGCGGCTTACGGGTTCACGGAAAAGTATGGCAAGTAACGAGATAGCTCAAGATTGGGATTTGCTCCTCCGACGATGGAGAGATATACTCGGGCCCTCTCGGTGTTACGGTATCCATCATCGTCTGGCCAGACAACTTGTGATTTGATCATTGGGATGCCGGAACACGGAAACGAGAAAAGAGAACAAAACCGGTAACGAGGTAACTTGCATGATGGACAAATTGTTGATCCACAGGAATGCAATAAATCTCACCTCGGGTGTTTGTGACATATTGCGAAGCAACAGGAATAGCTCACGGCAACTGGAGGTTCACTCGAATATTCATTCGTGTGGGTATAGGGGTCAATATGGGTGTCCACGGCTCCGATGTTGATCATTGATCGGAAGGGGTTCCAGGTCATGTCTATGCTTCACCGAACCTATAGGGTCACACGCTTAAGGGTCATCTATCTGCTGAATACTAGACAGGGAGTCTGAGAGAAAATCACCAAAAAAGTTTCGGACACCGAAAAAGTTTTGGACAGCGGAAAGGTTCCGCAAAGAGGTCACCAGATGAGTTCCGGTGAAACTGAAAAGTTGTTTCAGAGGATACCATAAAGTCAAATTGTTTTCGGCACATGCCTGATAATTCTTGGAGGGTGCCAGAATCATTCTGGAAACTTCTGGGAATTTTCTGGAAGAAAAACCGGAAATGTTTCGGAGCTGCCGGAACCGCTTCAGATGCTTTTCGCAGATGAAAATCACTAATCTGGAATTGTTCCAGAACGCGTTGAAAATTATTTTAGTGGGTACTAGAATTGTTCTAAGCCCACATAAATATTTTCAGTTTGAACGGACGCTGAAAAATGTCGTCATGAATAGTGAAAGTGCTTTTTGGATAATTTTTTGGAAGCCACCTTTTAGGGCTTTTGCTAAAGGCTTCTAGAAGGGCTTGGGGGGCCCCCTAGGGGTGGCCGGCCAAGGAAGGGGGAGCTCCTTGGAGCTCCACATGGCATCCCAAGTTTACCCTTATGCCCATGAGGTGTGACCTAATGCATGGGTTTTTGGTAATTAGTGGAGGAGCCCTACCCCTTGGCTTTCCTATAAATAGAGGAGATGGGGGCTGCCATCTCTTCATCCTTGCTCTCATACACATGCCATGCATTATCTGGCTTCTTCTCTCCCTCCCACGAAAAGAGTTTCGTAGAGCCGAAAGGCTGTCTGGGTTCCGGCAGGAACTAGTTCTGGACGGCGAAGCCCTGCCGGATAGCTGACACCGTATGTGTGCAACCCCGTAGAGAGGTCGTAGTTTCGGTCTTTTGCCCGAGGGGCTGTTCGAGTGTCCTCCCGAAGGGCTGTCCGAGTCTCCGTTCGAGTTTCGAGGGTCCTCCCGAAGGGCTGTCCGCGACATCGTCCGGGGGACTGTCCGACCGCCTCCCGAGGGACTGTCCGACCGCCTCCCGAAGGGCTGTCCGACGAGGGAGTACATCCTCGCGGTTGGGAGGTTGTAAATCCTAGCTGTGGGGATCTGCACCAACGATCACCACCGACTCTTCTTCCGCTGCGCTTCGAGTCGGTACGGATCAGATCAAACCTTGTATGCAGTCTCCATAGTGGTCCTGGGCGTGCTCGCTATACCGAAAATTTTCGTTTTCTGTCGCGTTCCCTTACAGGGATTTGCTCCTCCGACGATGGAGAGATATCTCTGGGCCCTCTCGGTGTTACGGTATCCATCATCGTCTGGCCAGACACTTTGTGATTTGATCACGGGGATGCCGGAACACGGTAACGAGAAAAGAGAACAATACCGGTAACGAGGTAACTAGCATAGTGGACAAGTTGTTGATCCACGGGAATGCCAACATGTCTCACCTCAGGTATTTGTAACATATCGCGAAGCAACAGGAATAGCACACGGCAACTGGAGGTTCACTCGAATATTCATTCGTGTGGGTATAGGGGTCAATATGGGTGTCCACGGCTCCGATGTTGATCATTGATCGGAAGGGGTTCCGTGTCATGTCTATACTTCACCGAACCTATAGGGTCACACGCTTAAGGGTCATCTATCTGCTGAATACTAGACAGGGAGTCTGAGAGAAAATCACCGAAAAAGTTTCGGACACCGAAAAGTTTCGGGCAGCGGAAAAGTTCCGCAGAGAGAGGTCACCGGATGAGTTCCGGTGATACTGAAAAGTTGTTTCAGAGGATACCATAAAGTCAAATTGGTTTCGGGACATGCCTGATAATTCTTGGAGGGTGCCAGAATCATTCTGGAAACTTTCTGGAATTTTCGGAGATGAAAACCGGAAATGTTCCGGAGCTGCCGAAACCGCTTCAGATGCTTTTCGCAGATGAAATCACTAAACTGGAATTGTTCCAGAACACATTGAAAATTATTTTAGTGGGTACTGGAAATGTTCTAAGCCCACATAAATATTTTCAGTTCGAACGGACGCTGAAAAATGTCGTTGTGAATAGTGAAAGTGCTTTTTGGGATTTTTTATGGAAAGCACCTTTTGGGAAATTTCCCAAAAGGCTTCTAGAAGCCTTGGGCACTAAGGAAGCCCCCTTGGGGGGCCCCCCCAAGGGGTGGCCGGCCATGGAGGGTGGAGCTCCATGGAGCTCCACATGGCACTCCTTTTTGCTTTATTCTTTATGTAAATGACATAAAGTGGGGGTACTTTTGGTATTTGTGAATGCCAACTTTACCCCTTGGCTTTCCTATAAATAGAGGAGAGTGGGCTGCCCACAAACTTGATCCCTTCTCACATACAAGTGCCATGCAATGATCTGGCTTCTCTCTCCCTCCCACGAAAAGAGTTTCGTAGAGCCGAAAGGCTGTCTCGGTTCCGGTGGGAACTAGTTCTGGACGGCGAAGCCCTGCCGGATAGATGACACCGTATGTGTGCAACTCTGTAGAGAGGTCGTAGTTTCGATCTTAGTGCCCGAGGGGCTGTTCATGAGTGCCTCCCGAAGGGCTGTCCAAGTGACGGTCCAAGTTCTGTGAGTCCTCCCGAAGGGCTGTCCGAGTGACCGTTTGAGTTTCGAAGGTCCTCCCGAAGGGCTGTCCGCGACACCGTTCGGGGGACTGTTCGACCGCCTCCCGGAGGGCTGTCCGAAGGGAAGACGAGGGTATACATCCTCGCGGTTGGGAGGTTGTAAATCCTAGCTGCGGGGATCTGCACCGCCGATCGTCATCGACTCTACTTCCGCTGCGCTACGAGTCGGTAACGAAATGATCAAACCTTGTATGCAGTCTCCATAGTGGTCCTGGGCTGGTGCGTAGGTCGGAAATATTTTTGTTTTCTGCTGTGTTACCCTACATACTGAGATTAGGAAATTGCTTGGGAGGGGATGCCGTCAAATTCGATGAATGGAGGTTAACTGTGATTTGGGATATCTGAAACCTCTTATTCTCAGGGCATTGATATATGTATAATTCAAAGTTGCTACCCTGTGTGACGACCCCGGCTCAATCGTGCACTAATCATACACGCAAATGCACACGATCAAGCCTAAGGACTCACTTGAAGATATCACAACACAACTCTAAAACATAAATAAAGTCATACAAGCTTTATATTACAAGCCAGAGCCTCGAGGGCTCGAATACATAGCTCAATGGCATACAAGCGTCAACGGAAGCATCAGATATCTGGGTACAGATATATTACAGAAATAGAGATAAGCCTTTAGGGAGGCGGGGCAAAATAAAATTCTACGATCGAAAGGTGTAGGCATCCTGCCTAGGACCCTCCGAATCCTACTCCTGATCGTCTGTCGGCTCCTCGTAGTAGTACTCGCCTGGAGGGTAGTAGTAGTAGCCGTAGTCGTCGACAGGGGCAGCTAACTCAGGGGCTCCGTCATCTGGTTGCGTCAATTGGATATGGGGAGAAAAGGAAAATAAAGCAAACGTGAGTACTCATCCGAAGTACTCAGCAAGAAAGGATCTACACTACTTATGCAATATTTTCAAAGGAGGGATGTATATATGGACTGGGCTGTAGAAATGCCAGAATAGAGGGGAAAAGCCTAGTCCTATCGAAGTCAAGCATCTTCAAGCATCTTCATCGGTCTTGCAGCATTAGAAGAGTGCAGAGTAACATAATGTAAAGTAGTAGTAGTGTTATCAACCTCGGCCAGAGATTCTTCCTCGACTCCCTGCGAGAAAGCAATCCCAGAGCCATACTATCCATTTCATCTCAAGTCACCAGTTCTAGTTGTACCGATCGGGATACAACTCCGAGTGTCCGTTACCGTAGGACAGACTATCGATAGATTAGTTCTTCCCTGCAGGGGTGCACCAACTTACCCACCACGCATGATTAACTCCGGCCGGACACATTTTTCTGGGTCATGCCCGGCCTCGGCCAAACGATATGCCGCAACCCGACCTAATACTTAATAGAGAGGTCAGCACGCCGGACTAACCTATGCCCCCAGGGGTCTTGGGCCTTCGTCCCGGAAACTCCTGCGCATTGCGTGGGCGGCCGGAAGCAGACCTAGCAACCCCTTAATACAAGCGCGGTTGCGTAACCAGTCCAATCCAGCGCGCGCCGCTCAGTCGCTGACGTCTATTAAGCTTCGGCTGAAGTATACGACGCAGAACGCCCATACTATGCCCACGTGATGGTTAGTGCTATCAGGCCAGAGGCCTCTCGGATCAAATATCCATACCGTTAGTGTATTGGCATTGCGGTAACGAGCAGAGACTCACGAAAGATGTGACCCCATCGCCCCGTCTCGAGGACTTGCGGCAAGGGCTAGGAATGCCCGGCCACGCCTCGTGTTCAAATCTCGGGCACCATCCAGGTCCACCCGACTCCACAACTTTCGCAATTAAGCTCGCGCGGGTACCCCTCAGGGCCGACCCGTCTTTATCCAAATTAAGCAGTGTCAACCACAATGTAAAGGCATCCGTGTGGCTACCATATCAAGAAGGAATCCGAGGCATCACCCTCGTTGGATTCCCACCTGACGTAAACATCAAGGTGAACTAAAGAGGCATCACCCTCGAGGTCCACACTTGAGCAGTTGCACGACAATGTCGTTATCGGGTGTGGTGTAGGAGGAATCACCCTCGCTTACCATGACCGAATAACTAACCTACAAGGTTAACATCAGAAGTGCTGACGAGGTATCACCCTCGGCACTCGATATTAACCCAGTAGTGTCGAGCAGTTAAGGGGGAAGTGACGTGCAATGTCGGGGCCTGGTCTTCGATCCCGATGATCGGGTCTTCTGAGAATCCAGCGGGGCAGTCGGGACAAGTGGGGTCTCTGATGGTCTCTACCCAACCTATTCTAAACAGTTTAGGATAACAGGTAAGTATCAACAGCGGGTTACAAGTAAACAGGCTATGCAGCAGATATAGGATACAGTAACAACAGCAGATTCTAATGCAAGCATAAGAGAGAAGAGAGTGGGCGATATCGGAATGCTCAAAAGGGGGGTGCTTGTCTGGTTGCTCTGCGGCAAGGGCAAGGTCGTCAACGGAGTCTTCGGGCTCTTGAGCTGCGTCGGTCTCGGGAACTTCGTCGGTACCGAGGTCTAATGAGAGAGAAGAGGGGGAGGAAACAAATAAATACACAGCAAATATATGCAACACGAAGCATGCTATGCTATGATACAGTGCAGGGTTGCCTATAAATATGTCTAAGTCATTTTAGTTATTTTAGGATTAAAGTTGGATTTATTAACCGGTATGTATGCACTATGCATCTACCGGAAACGGGCTCAAAGTTACGAGTTCTCCTACGTAGGGGGGGTTCCGACATGGAAACAGACGACACGATTAGATTTGTCTCGTCGTTCTGAGTAATTTTCATGTTTTAAGTTTTTTGATCTGAGCTACAGTTTAAAAGTTATTAATTTTCAAAGATTTACTTGATTTTCTGGAATTATCAAATTTAACATAAAAGGAATTATGACGTCAGCATTATGTCAGGATGACACCAGCAGTCAACACTGGCCGGTCCAGGTCAAACTGACCACTAGGACCCACATGTCATAGGCAGTAGTTAATTAACAGAGTTTAAATTAAACTAACAGATTAATTAGCTTGTGGGCCCGGCCTGTCAGTGACTTGACTAACCAGTGGATTTATTTAGCTAAGTGTAATTATGCATTAATGAACCTACTGTCAGGCGGGACCCACTAGTCAGTGACATTGGTGAACAGTAACTGGGGTTGACCGCGGTGAACGAAGTCAAAATGGTCAGGGGCCCACTGTCAGCGACTAAGGGCAGGCCCCACCACTTGGCACGTCGGAGGGGTCGCCGGAAACGCGCCGGCGAGCGCCCTGCGGCGGCTGTCTCGCCGGAGAGGCTCGGATTTCGCGTTCAGGGGCTCATTTGCGACGCGGTTTGCGGCTACGGGAAGCTGGCGATGCGGCGGATCCGTTGGGACAGGCGGAAGGGGCTGAAGTGGACTATGGACGCCGGAATCGAGCTCACGGCAGCTGCCGGAGTTCGGGCGAGCACCGTCGCGTGGCTGTAGGATGACTTCGACCGAACGGGGAGCACTGACGGGTTCTACGGAGCTCAAGGAACTCAACGGTGGTGGCGGCTTGGCTTGCTGTGGGCGAACGGGATGGCAGCGAGCTCACCGGCGGAGCTGAGCTCGGCCATGTTGGAACTGGCCGCTTCGGGCGCAGAGGAGAGCAAAGAGGAGAGGGGAGAGGACGAGGAGCTCACCGAGAGGGCACATGGAGGCCCGTCGGAGGTTTAGGAGCAGCAGGGGGCGTTGGGATTGGAACTGAACGCCGGCGGGTCCAAGGTGGAAGCAGGCTCGAACTCGGCGGTGGCGTGGTCTCCGGCTCGAATCGAAGCGCGTGGTCGACGTGGACGAGGCAGAGGAGGCTCGGGAACACTTCGGCTTGACGAATGGCGACCGGTGGCCGCGCCTATGACGAGGCGTCAGCGGCGAGCCCGGTCGGGCGAGCGAGATCTGTGAGGGAGAGCGGGGAGGAGGGGATTTGGGTTCTAGGGTTTGCGGGGAGAGAGAGACGAGGCTGGGGCTGGCCTTATCCTTGCCGGGAACCGGCGGATGGGCGACACGGCGACGATGCGGCGGCGTGTCGGCGCGGGCGCGCGACAGCGCGTGGGAAGAGGGAGACGAGCTCCAGTTGGGCTGGGCCACTATAGCTAGGTGGGCTGCGGCACAGGTAAGCTCCTTTTTCTCTTTGTTTCACTTTTCTGTCTTCTGCTATTTAACTAAATACTGTTTTCATTTGTTCAGGGCACTTAACTATTTTTGCTACATGTGATACTTGGCCCAAAATTAATATGTACTGACATGAAGCAGTACAGAGAGTTGTATTTTATTTTTGCCAATTACAAATATATGTTTTACATTTAAATGGTCTCAAACACTATTTCTGAGCACTTGTTTAAATTCCTAGGGGCAAATTGGTAACTTTTAAATTGTTGATGCCTTCATCACTATGGTCTAGGGAATTTTTAGAGCATTATGAACATTTTAGTTTTGTTGTTTGAAGAAATAATAATTTGACTTAAGTTTGGAATTTGAATTTGAAGTTGAATTATTTTCTAGATGCATTTTATTTAGGATGATCATGGTGACCTGGCTAAGTTATTAGCAAAATGGCAGGGTTAAGTTCTGGGGATGTTACAAATTTCCTCCACTACAAGAAATCTCGTCCCGAGATTTAAGTGGGAAAGTAAAGGTAACTTCGGAAGAACGGACCTTTGCAAGGTCATGTATCTGGCAATTAACTCAGAGAATGTGGCAGAAAGAATCTCTCGAGTTGAAATTCAGGAAAACATCGAGAGCAAAGTATGAAGGTTCAGAAAGAAGTTACAAGCGAATGGACAAACGATCGATACCTGAACAGAGTGTGAGAAGGGCGTTCAGAGCATCGAGAATAGATCAATTCTCGGAAGGTGGCTCGTGACAACACACAAAGCCAAGAGCAAGGGATACTTCGGAATCAAGGATATACAGGAGAGTCAGGTTACGATCCTGTGGATCTGTGACGAGGGTCGAACAAAAGTAAGGAGAACAGTGACATCTTACCGGTCACGACAACTAGGTATGTCAGAAGGTAGCCTGTCAGTTATGTCGGTAACAACATCGGTACCAAGGGTGAGGGACGGTGAGAACCATTTTCCTGCTCATTGAACGAGGCGGACCAATAGGCAAAGTTCTCGTCCATCGGTGGTTACCGGAATGTTATCAACAATAGTAACAGGGTCTCACTGGCGGAGTTGTAGACCGGGGTGTTTTATAAGCAGGGAATTATTTCTGCTTACATCATATAGATCACAAGGAAGGTTAAACAAAACAATGGAAAGGAAAATGTGATTACACACAAGAATTGGGAGTATATCCTGTTCAAGGAAAAGCGGAGCATGATATACATGATGGGACAGCAAGTTCAAAAGCTTTTACGTAAAAGAGGCGAGGGACGAATCATGATATTACACATGCAACTGTGTTTGGATAATTGGTCGTGGAACATTTAGCATTGCGTTTCCAATGTTCCTGTTGATATTCGGGATACCACAGTCATGCTTCGAGGTAGCATTAACTTGGTGTTTCAAGTAAGGGTTGGATCTGAAGATCATGAGAATTTCAAAGGAACAGTTGCAAGAGTAGCAAGTAGCTCAAAGTATAACCAAGACATGACCAAACATGTGTTGGCAGAAAGTCCAGGAAGTTGTTGATGATAACACAAATCACCGAGGGACAAGGATGGTACTTCTCAAGATGAAGTCGGTTGATATCTTGAAAGAGATTAGAATATTGATGGTGATCAAGACACATTTGTCGAGAGGTTCCAATAGGATGTAAGCGATCAGCGATGACATCAGGCAAATGGAATACCGAAGCGGAAGGTTTTTGGAACCACGGTTACGACACAAGCTCGAAATCAAGCTTGTTGTTCGAGGTGAAAAGATAAGATGAGAAAGATCGACGTAAGCTTAGCTCATCGTCGGAAGTTGCTCCGGGCATAAGGACCAGGTAGCACAGTTAAAATTTAGCCCGATAGGGATATAGCCGATCAGGCTAGGAATGATGTGATGGAGTATCCAACTACCCAGCAACAAAGTACTAGGAGTGCTGAATCACCGAGCGGAATCGATTCATTGTTCGGTGGTCTCGATTGAAGACAACCCAGAACTCATGGAGTGACTATGTCAGGGAAAGGTATCACTCCATCGGAAAAATTCATAGGACGTAGTATAATAGGATGATATCCTCGAGATAGCAGGGGGGTAATGCTCGAGGTAGTTCAGTATAGAGATTGGACAGGTATATCGATCCACAGAAGACAAGTGTTTTAGCTTGTCCGCGAAATGGTATCAAAGAAGAACAATCATGGTCGAAACCATGATTGCAAAGGATCAATTCATAGATACAAGATAAACTTATTCCAAAGAAATAATTATTTTTACGAGCAGCTTCCATGATAAGTTCTACATCGAGTCCATGGGCATGAACACAAAGGTTCAAGGTCGACTCCCACTTCTCCAATGCATAACCTTTCATTCACTTCTCGCTTTCGAAGAAATTGTAGTGCTAAAAATTTATCCGGTGAAGCACCAGAAGAGTATGACTTGCATAACTTTCGAGTTCACACGGAATAGAGAAAGCATAGGTTCAACCCATCGGGATATTTTTACAAAGCTATGCAATCATAAACCAAAGTAAGGGATAAGAGTTTGAAAGCAAAGTGTCGAAGTCAAAGCAAATGATACAATTTACCAAAGGCATTAAGTATCAGGGTAGAACTCACAAGATGTTTGAATAAGAAGGATACTGTCGGATATTAATCCAACCAAAAGATCAGTTAGACGACAAAGGATCTGACGTGAGTAGCAGTACTCAACCAGAAGAAGAAAGAATATAACGGCATCAGATTATAGAAACATCGAAATAATCCGACGTTTAAGTACAAAGGAGTTATGGTTCAGAAACGAAGGATTGGAAGCAAAAGCTCAGATCAAAAGACGAGTAGGTTGAATAGAACTAGATGGACAACTTTAGCGTCACGTCTTGCAGAGATCTCCACCCATGGTTACATGACCTGTCTTGGTCAGTAGTCAGTCCCAAGTCAGTACGGAGAAAGAATGCACTGCCTTTCCGTGCCATGCAAGCAGAGCGGATATACAGACGGCAAGAAGTAGAGAATGCTTCAGTGCCAAAGGCAATGTCAATGGGGAAGGAACCCATAAAGTTCTTAAAATAGAAAAGAATCAGTCGGATAATTGTCCACAAAAGGAATCAAGTGATCCGTGAGAACTAACGGGGTAAGGTTTTAACAACTTGTTCCACCTGAGAGTCCTCCGAGAAAGGACGGGGGCAAGTACATCGAATTAAGGAAGCACTTGAACAACCCAAGTATAAGATTCAGAGGGTTCGCGATTTCCGAAGCCAGGAGTGGCAATTAGTTCACCTGGGCAGAGGGACAAGTGATTTGCACATGCTTAGTTGGACAATCAATCAATGCTTGATTGGCCGAGAACCAGCTCATGTCCAGAATGGTGAATGAGCCGGAAAGACGAATTCTAGGAATCGACGGATGATAGAAAGCGTTCGCAGCAGATTGAATCAAGGGACGCAACTGGTATTGACAATGAATGTCAACGAAGATTACTAGTCATAGGGAACTAACCATAAGGCAAGCAGGTAAGAATTTCAAGGGCAATAGGGTGCAGAGAATTTTCGGAAGATCGATTGACAGTGGGAAGGATGTTGTGAAGCACATGATCAACTAGGGATGAACGAATCCCTGATAAGTGTGGGGAATTATTCGTAGGTGTGATTAGGCGGAGAAGAACTACAAGGCAGTAGGTTCAGAGAATTCTCGAAACGTCGGATAGTGTTTCGATATGTCGGATAGAACCCGAAAGTAACTGGAATGAATATATGAGCGACAGTTGTAACTAGTTATCCATCGGAGTTTATCGGTGGTCATGAACTGCAAAGCAGTGGGACAGGGTCTCGGTTAACGTCGAGGAGTATCTTCAGAATCTTCTGATGAAGCAGACGATCGTCTGTAGTGAAAGGGCTCTCCGGGAGGAAGGGATTACAAGAACCTAATGCCAGAGTTAGTAAAAAATTTAACTGAATAGAAGAGAGATCAGAGTCCCAGAGAAAAGACGAGGAATAAAAGATCCTAATACCACCCAGTTGGCGACGTGGGCCTGTAAGCCACACAGCCAAGTTAGTAAAACAATTTTGGACCAGTAGACTCAACTTCGGCCAAGGAGTTGGAAAGGGGGTTCCTACAGGCAGTCGGCTCTGATACCAACCTGTGACGACCCCGGCTCAATCGTGCACTAATCATACACGCAAATGCACACGATCAAGCCTAAGGACTCACTTGAAGATATCACAACACAACTCTAAAACATAAATAAAGTCATACAAGCTTTATATTACAAGCCAGGGCCTCGAGGGCTCGAATACATAGCTCGATGGCATACAAGCATCAGCGGAAGCATCAGATATCTGGGTACAGATATATTACAGAAATAGAGATAAGCCATTAGGAAGGCGGGGCAAAATAAAATTCTACGATCGAAAGGCGTAGGCCTCCTGCCTAGGACCCTCCGAATCCTACTCCTGATCGTCTGTCGGCTCCTCGTAGTAGTACTCGCCTGGAGGGTAGTAGTAGTAGCCGTAGTCGTCGACAGGGGCAGCTAACTCAGGGGCTCCGTCATCTGGTTGCGTCAATTGGATATGGGGAGAAAAGGAAAATAAAGCAAACGTGAGTACTCATCCGAAGTACTCAGCAAGTAAGGATCTACACTACTTATGCAACATTTTCAAAGGAGGGCTGTATATGTGGACTGGGCTGCAGAAATGCCAGAATAGAGGGGAAAAGCCTAGTCCTATCGAAGTCTAGCATCTTCAAGCATCTTCATCGGTCTTGCAGCATTAGAAGAGTGCAGAGTAACATAATGTAAAGTAGTAGTAGTGTTATCAACCTCGGCCAGAGATTCTTCCTCGACTCCCTGCGAGAAAGCAATCCCAGAGCCATACTATCCATTTCATCTCAAGTCACCAGTTCTAGTTGTACCGATCGGGATACAACTCTGAGTGTCCGTTACCATAGGACAGGCTATCGATAGATTAGTTCTTCCCTGCAGGGGTGCACCAACTTACACACCACGCTTGATTAACTCCGGCCAGACACAGTTTTCTGGGCCATGCCCGGCCTCGGCCAAACGATACGCCGCAACCCGACCAAATACTTAACAGAGAGGTCAGCACGCCAGACTAACCTATGCCCCCAGGGGTCTTGGGCCTTCGCCCCGGGAACTCCTGCGCGTTGCGTGGGCGGCCAGAAGCAGACCTAGCAACCCCTTAATACAAGCGCGGTTGCGTAACCAGTCCAATCCAGCGCGCGCCACTCAGTCGCTGATGACTATTAAGCTTCGGCTGAAGTATACGACGCAGAACGCCCATACTATGCCCACGTGATGGTTAGTGCTATCAGGCCAGAGGCCCCTCGGATCAAATATCCAAACCGTTATTGTGTTGGCATTGTGGTAACGAGCAGAGACTCACGAAAGATGTGACCCCGTCGCCCCGTCTCGAGGACTTGCGGCAAGGGCTAGGAATGCCCGGCCACGCCTCGTGTTCAAATCTCGGGCACCATCCAGGTCCACCCGACTCCACAACTTTCGCAATTAAGCTCGCGCGGGTACCCCTCAGGGCCGACCCGTCTTTATCCAAATTAAGCAGTGTCAACCACAATGTAAAGGCATCCGTGTGGCTACCATATCAAGAAGGAATCCGAGGCATCACCCTCGTTGGATTCCCACCTGACGTAAACATCAAGGTGAACTAAAGAGGCATCACCCTCGAGGTCCACACTTGAGCAGTTGCACGACAATGTCGTTATCGGGTGTGGTGTAGGAGGAATCACCATCGCTTACCACGACCGAATAACTAACCTACAAGGTTAACATCAGAAGTGGTGACGAGGTATCACCCTCGGCACTCGATATTAACCCAGTAGTGTCGAGCAGTTAAGGGGGAAGTGACGTGCAATGTCGGGGCCTGGTCTTCGATCCCGATGATCGGGTCTTCTGAGAATCCAGCGGGGCAGTCGGGACAAGTGGGGTCTCTGATGGTCTCTACCCAACCTATTCTAAACAGTTTAGGATAACAGGTAAGTATCAACAGCGGGTTACAAGTTAACAGGCTATGCAGCAGATATAGGATACAGTAACAGCAGCAGATTCTAATGCAAGCATAAGAGAGAAGAGAGTGGGCGATATCGGAATGCTGAAAAGGGGGGTGCTTGCCTGGTTGCTCTGCGGCAAGGGCAAGGTCATCAACGGAGTCTTCGGGCTCCTGAGCTGTGTTGGTCTGGGGAACTGCGTCGGTACCGAGGTCTAATGAGAGAGAAGTGTAGGGTAACACAGCAGAAAACAAAAAAATTCCGACCTACGCACCAGCCCAGGACCACTATGGAGACTGCATACAAGGTTTGATCTTTTTTGTTACCGACTCGTAGCGCAGCGGAAGTAGAGTCGATGACAATCGGCGGTGCAGATCCCCGCAGCTAGGATTTACAACCTCCCAACTGCGAGGATGTACTCCCTCATCTGCCCCTTGGACAGCCCTCCGGGAGGCGGTCAAACAGTCCCCCGGACGGTGTCGCGGACAGCCCTTCGGGAGGACACTCGAAACTTGGACGGTCACTCGGACAGCCCTTCGGGAGGACTCACAGAACTCGGACCGTCACTTGGACAGCCCTTCGGGAGGCACTCACGAACTGCCCCTCGGGCACTAAGATCGAAACTACGACCTCTCTACAGAGTTGCACACATACGGTGTCATCTATCCGGCAGGGCTTCGCCGTCCAGAACTAGTTCCCACCGGAACCCAGACAGCCTTTCGGCTCTACGAAACTCTTTTCGTGGGAGGGAGAGAGAAGCCAGATAATTGCATGGCATTAGTATGAGAGCAAGGGATGAGGTTTGGGCAGCCCCTCACCTCCTATTTATAGGAAAACCCAAGGGGTAGTGTGCCTCACAAATTACCAAAAACTCCATGCATTAGGTCACATATGAGGGAGTTAAGGGTAAAATGGGATGCCATGTGGAGCTCCAAGGAGCTCCACCATGCTTGGCCGGCCACCCCTTTGGGGGTCCCCCATGAGGTGCTCTCATGGCCCCCCAAGCCCTTCTAGAAGCCTTTAGCAAAAGCCCTAAAAGGTGGCTTTCCAAAAATATCCCAAAAAGCACTTTCACTATTCACGATGACATTTTTCATCGTCCGTTTGAACTGAAAATTTTCATATGTTCCTAGAACATTTCCAGTACCCACAAAAACAATTTTCAACGCAATCCGGAACAATTCCGAAATAGTGATTTTCATCTGCGAAAAGCATTTGAAGCGGCTCCGGCAGCTCCGGAACATTTCCGGTTTTTCTTCCAGAAAGTTTCCAGAATGATTCTGGCATCCTCCAAGAATTATCAGGCATGTGCCGAAACCAATTTGACTTTATGGTATCCTCTGAAACAACTTTTCAGTTTCACCGGAACTCATCCGGTGACCTCTTTCTGCGGAACTTTTCCGCTGTCCGAAACTTTTTCGGTGATTTTCTCTCAGACTCCCTGTCTAGTATTCAGCAGATAGATGACCCTTAAGCATGTGACCCTATAGGTTCGGTGAAGTATAGACATGACCCGAAACCCCTTCCGATCAATGATCAACATCGGAGCCGTGGACACCCATATTGACCCCTATACCCACACGAATGAATATTCGAGTGAACCTCCAGTTATCGTGTGCTATTCCTGTTGCTTTGCGATATGTTACAAATACCCGAGGTGAGACATGTTGGCATTCCCGTGGATCAACAACTTGTCCACTATGCTAGTTACCTCGTTACCGGTATTGTTCTCTTTTCTCGTTACTGTGTTCCGGCATCCCCGTGATCTAATCACAAAGTGTCTGGCCAGACGATGATGGATACCGTAACACCGAGAGGGCCCAGATATATCTCTCCATCGTCGGAGGAGCAAATCCCAATCTTGAGCTATCAAGTTACTTGACATACTTTTCCATGAACCCGTAAGCCGCCGTAATAGCCACCCAGTTACGGATGACGTTTAACAAACCCCAAAGTTCATGAAGCAAGCATGAAGAAATTCGATACTCTCATGGTCTAAGGAATCATGCAAACATTAACCATCTCTGTGTTATTAACCATTAACTTGTGACGAATGTAACTCATAGCATAACATCAATCCGGGTCGATTCAACACAAATGTTCTTCTAACATTGTGCCCTCAAAGTTGCTGGCATAGACATGCCTATGATTGGGAAAACATAATCATCATGCAACACTTGAGCTAGTCTTAGAGGCATGACTAGGAATACATTTTACCATTTATTATTCCACACGTGCACATGGGTTTTCCCCAGAGCCTTTATGGATATACGGGCTCGGGAATCATAGCAGCTATAGCATGGAACATAAACCTTATTATGAACACGGAGATAAATAACAACATTTATTATTTCCTCTAGGGCATATCTCCTACAAGAAGAGGGGGAGGAAACAAATAAATACACAGCAAATATATGCAACACGAAGCATGCTATGCTATGATACAGTGCAGGGTTGCCTAAAAATATGTCTAAGTCATTTTAGTTATTTTAGGATTAAAGTTGGATTTATTAACCGGTATGTATGCACTATGCATCTACAGAAACGGGTTCAAAGTTACGAGTTCTCCTATGTAGGGGGGGTTCCGACATGGAAACAGACGACATGATCAGATTTGTCTCGTCGTTCTGAGTAACTTTCATGTTTTAAGTTTTTTTATCTGAGCTACGGTTTAAAAGTTATTAATTTTCAAAGATTTACTTGATTTTCTGGAATTATCAAATTTAACAGAAAATGAATTATGATGTCAGCATTATATCAGGATGACGCCAGCAGTCAACACTGGCCGGTCCAGGTCAAACTGACCACTAGGACCCACATGTCATAGGCAGCAGTTAATTAACAGAGTTTAAATTAAACTAACAGATTAATTAGCTTGTGGGCCCGGCCTGTCAGTGACTTGACTAACTAGTGGATTTATTTAGCTAAGTGTAATTATGCATTAATGAACCTACTGTCAGGCGGGACCCACTAGTCAGTGACATTGGTGAACAGTAACTGGGGTTGACCGTGGTCAATGAAGTCAAAATGGTCAGGGGCCCACTGTCAGCGACTAAGGGCGGGCCCCACCACTTGCCACGTCGGAGGGGTCGCCGAAAACGCGCCGGCGAGCGCCCCGCGGCGACTGTCTCGCCGGAGAGGCTCGGATTTCGCGTTCAGGGGCTCATTTGCGACGCGGTTTGCAGCTACGGGAAGCTGGCGATGCGGCGCATCCGTTGGGACAGGCGGAAGGGGCTGAAGTGGACTGTGGCCGCCGGAATCGAGCTCACGGCGGCTGCCGGAGTTCGGGCAAGCACGGTCGCGCTGCTGTAGGATGACTTCGACCGAACGGGGAGCACTGACGGGTTCTACGGAGCTCAAGGAACTCAACGGTGGTGGCGGCTTGGCTTGCCATGGGCGAACGCGATGGCAGCGAGCTCACCGGCGGAGCTGAGCTCGGCCATGTTGGAACTGGCCGCTTCGGGCGCAGTGGAGAGCAAAGAGGAGAGGGGAGAGGACGAGGAGCTCACCGAGAGGGCACATGGAGGCCCGTCGGAGGTTTAGGAGCAGCAGGGGGCGTCGGGATCGGAAGTGAACGCCGGCGGGTCCGAGGTGGAAGGCGGCTAGAACTCGGCGGTGGCGTGGTCTCCGGCTCGAACCGAAGCGCGTGGTCGACGTGGACGAGGCAGAGGAGGCTCGGGAACACGCCGGCTTGACGAATGGCGACCGATGGCCGCGCCTACGACGAGGCGTCGGCGGCGAGCCCGGTCGGGCGAGCGAGATCTGTGAGGGAGAGCGGGCAGGAGGGGATTTGGGTTCTAGGGTTTGCGGGGAGAGAGAGAGAGGAGGCTGGGGCTGGCCTTATCCTTGCCGGGAACCGGCGGATGGGCGACACGGCGACGATGCGGCGGCTTGTCGGCGCGGGCGCGTGACAGCGCGCGGGAAGAGGGAGACGAGCTCCAGTTAGGCTGGGCCACTGTAGCTAGGTGGGCTGCGGCACAGGTAAGCTCCTTTTTCTCTTTGTTTCACTTTTCTGTCTTCTGCTATTTAACTAAATACTGTTTTCATTTGTTCAGGGCACTTAACTAATTTTGCTACATGTGATACTTGGCCCAAAATTAATATGTACTGACATGAAGCACTACACAGAGTTGTATTTTATTTTTGCGAATTACAAATATATGTTTTACATTTAAATGGTCTCAAACACTATTTCTGAGCACTTGTTTAAATTCCTAGGGGCAAACTGGTAACTTTTAAAATGTTGATGCCTTCATCACTATGGTCTACCGAATTTTTAGAGCATGATGAACATTTTAGTTTTGCTGTTTGAAGAAATAATAATTTGACTTAAGTTTGGAATTTGAATTTGAAGTTGAATTATTTTCTAGATGCATTTTATTTAGGATGATCATGGTGACCTGGCTAAGTAATTAGCAAAATGGCAGGGTTAAGTTCTGGGGATGTTACACCCTGGAATTTAAGGGGATGTCAATTTTGTTGTTAATTGTTGTCTTAGTAGTATGAATGATCATACAGCACATGATTTTATTGATTCTGATGTGAGTATGAATATTTGTATTGGAATAAACATACTAGCCAACCTCTCTTGAGTAATATGTTGATGAGAATTATGATTTGTATGGAGCCATTTTAGATAATCTAGTTGAATCCAATGTGGAAATATTTGATCCCCTTCTTCATATGGAAAGTGGGCCTGAAGCTACCACTTTATGGCTGGGCCAAAATACTGAAGCAATGGAAGCCAATTCTTGCTGGTGGGTGCGTGTTTGGTAGGGGCAGAATGGTCTTTTCTCTCGCCATACCCACATTCTCCTACTTTGATCTAGATGTGCACACCTTCCCTTGGATAGGTTTGACTGTTGTGGTAGCTAGGGTTTTGGAGGAAGAGAGAGAGAGAGCTTGGTGAGAGAAGTGAGGGGGAAGAGATACCTGGCCAACAAAATTGGCAATTAGACCTTACAGAGGTTAGCAGGGAAGTGGTCGAGGGGGTGGTTATCAAAGCAAGAATCGCAACTTCCGAAAATGGACACAACTACAACCGTTTTCAGAGTAGGAGTCCAAATCTTAATGAGAGAAATGATGGAGATGGAGGGCAAAGAGATGAATAAAGCTCGGGGGGCACAATGGTGCTGAATAACTTGGGGAGAAGCTCAGTTTCGACCAATCAGACACATGAAGGGCATGGATGGTAATTCCTCTAATCTGATCCAATCAGTGTCAGTTTCCAGTGGGGGCTCAGATAGAGATGTGGTCTGGTTTGTGATGAGTGTATTTTTTACGCTCATCACATCATTGTTTAAACTAGTTTATTTCACAAAATATGAGATATTCCCTCTAATATTGCCACTAATGACTAATGAATGCAAGAGATTGTGAAATTCTATCTTTATTTTGTTTCCACATGAAAAAGCTATATGTGATAAAAATCAATCATAGACGTGGAAAGAAGTAAAATGGAGATGGAAGAAATCAAGTGGAGGCGCATCAGGACCAACAAAGCACAAGAAAAGCGTCTGGTAAGAGCGCATGCACTCATACCAAGTGGCCACGGCACAGTGGCATACACCCCCAACAACTTTTAGGAAGGGGCCCTGACCAGATTCACAAAGGGAAGACGCTAGAACCTCCATCTCCAGACCAGAAGCCATTCACAAACCCTAGCTGCCGTCATTTTCCATCTCATCTCCATAGCCACCAACATCTTCACCAACGCAGCATCCACCTCCAACTTAGCCATACTTGTAATCGTGTATCGCATCCGGCAACCATGGTAAGGCATATTATCAATAAAACTTTCATCTTGATGTCTTCTTCAATGATTTCTTCGTGCAATCCGTGTTGGGGAACATTGCATGGGAAACAAAAAATTTCCTATTCTCACCAAGATCAGTCTAGGAGATGCACATCTACGAGAGGAGAGATTGGATCTACATACCATTGTAGATCACTAAGCGGAAGCATTAAGAAACGCGGTTGATGTAGTCGAACGTCTTCGCGATCCAATCACGATCCGTCCACGAACTCCCAATCAAGCGCCGAACGGACGGCACCTCCGCGTTCAACACACGAACGGCTTGATGATGCCTTCACCTCCTCGATCCAGCGAGCGATGGTGAAGTCGTAGCTCGAGTTCTCCGGCAGCACGACGGCGTGGTGGCGGTGGTGGTGGAGCAACCTCAGAAGGGCTTCGCCAAGCCTAGCGGAGAAGGAGAGGAACTACGAGGGAGAGGAAGGGCAGCGCCGTGGCATGAATGGGTGCGGCTGCCCTCCCTCTCCACCTCTATATATAGGGGGAAGGGAGGAGGAGTGGGCGCCCTAGGGTTTCCCCTGGGGGGGTGGGCGGCCACCAGATGGGGCGCCACTAGGGAAACCCTAGGATGGCTTGGCCCCCAAGCCAAGTGAGGCACCGGCCCTAGGTGGGCTCCCCCACCCCTTGGCCGAGTGGGCTGGGGTTTGGGTGGCGCCCAGCCCCTTGTGGGCTGGTGTGCCCCCTTCCCTTGGCCCATGAGGCGCCCCAACACTTGCCGGGGCCCCCCGAAACTCTTTTCTGTTCTCCGACGATACCCGGTACCTGTAGGAACACTTCTAAAATCCGAATCCCTTCATCCTATGTATCAATTTTCACCTCTGGACCATTCCGTAGTTCCTCGTCATATCTGGGATCTCATCCGGGACTCCGAACAACCTTCGGTCACCAACACAATAACTCAACTATACTTAGATCGTCACCAAGCGTTAAGTGTGTAGACCCTGCGGGTTCGAGAACTATGCAGACATGACCGAGACACCTCTACGGTCAATAACCAATAGCGAGACCTTGATGTCCATATTGGTTCCTACATATTCTACGAATATCTTTATTGGCGAACCTCAATGTCAAGGATTCAACTAATCCCGTATGTAGTTCCATTTGTTCATCGGTATGTTACTTGCCCGAGATTCGATCGTCGGTATCTCCATACCTAGTTAAATCTCGTTACCGGCAAGTCTCTTTACTCGTTCCGCAATATAAGATCCCGTGGCTAACTCCTTAGTCACAATGCATACAAGCTCATCATGATGTTGTATTACCGAGTGGGCCCCGAGACACCTCTCCGTCATACGGAGTGACAAATCCCAGTCTTGATCCATACCAACTCAACAGACACCCTCGGAGATACCTGTAGAGCATCTTTATAGTCACCCAGTGTCGGGGGAATGACCCCCGGGTACCTCAAAGACGGCGAAACAACGCTTCACGACATCGGGGTGGCCAACGCCCCTCAGTCCGGCTGCTCCGGCTGGCTCGCCACCCGGCTGCTCCGGCTGGCTCGCCGACCGGCTGCTCCGACTGGCTCGCCACCCGGCTGCTCCAGCCGGCTCCTCGTCCAACTGCTCTAGTTGGCCTGCTGCGCGGAGTCAACCGCAGCATCACATCCGACACGACATGGACAAGACGGCTGTACCCGTGCACTGCTGAGCAATAGTGGCACACTATAGCCTGCATCACGCGTCACCTCGCATGACATATCCAATAGTGTAGTTGGTGGGTGGGCCACCACCTACCATGCGCACTCACACCAACCTAGTTTTAGGTGTAAGCTACCCACACTATAAAAGGGAGTCACATCCATCCATCCAAGATGATGGACACTCACCAGAGCACCATGCTCTCACGCCACTCCACTCACTGCCACTAGAGCATGCATGCTCTTCCCGGCCACACACATATACGAGATCAGTTGCCCACGGCACTGATCTCAGATACAACTTCAGGAGCAACTCTGTACTGCTACATGTACACTGCATATATATTCAGACATGCAGGAGTGGGGGTATTATTTCTCCGGAGAGCCCCGAACTTGGGTAAACCACCGCGTGCTATTCGCATACCCGTCCCGGATATTCCACTGTAGCCTTGCTCCACCCACGATAAGCCACCCGCTGGCATCTGCCGTGACGCGGTGCCCCTTGGCCGCTCCCACAAAAATACCACGACAGTTGGCGCCCACCGTGGGGCAAGCTGCCGCTGGAACCGTGGCCCGGGCGGGACCCTTTTCGTCATCATCACCGCGGCGTCGCCGTCGTCTCTCCGATCGTGCTTGAGGGCTCAACATCGACCCGCCCCCGGAGCGACCGCGCGTCCTCCTCGTCGGCCTCGCCCTCTTCGTCACCTCCGCCGCGACGCCGGCCTTCCGTCCGCGCGCCGCGCCGCCTCGCTTCGGTCTGCGCGCTCGCCGCTCCGGCCCTTGCTCCGCGTCACCTCCGTCCGCGCCTTCTCGCTTCTTCGCCCGTCGCCGGCAAGCGCACCACCTCCATGGTCAGCCACGCTGCTGCCTCGCTCACCCCCTCTGCCTCCTTTGTTGCTGCAGCTGCTCCCGCCCGCACACGCACTGGCCAAACACTGCACGTACGCGTCCCAGATGCAAGTTAGACACGAACCGGATAATGCCCATACATTGCTTGTACGCAGGCCATACACCAGCCAGATAATAGTTGGTCATACAATGGCCATATACATCCTGTACCTTGCCTTTATGCAAGTCGGATGCTACCCAGACACTCTCCCTCCAGCTCCTGGCCATGCGCTCCTCGGCCTCGCTTCCGTGCCCCGGCCTCGGCCCCTCGCGCTGCTCCGCCCGGGGTCGGGCTCCCTCATCGTAGCTACGCCGCACCTCACCTCGCCTCGGCCAGCTGTGCGGCGCTCGCACTGCTACCTGCTGTTACCGCTGCCCGCAGTCCCCATGCTGCTGAGCCCGCCACTTTTTGCTATCGCCTTGGACCGCCGCCGCACGGCCCTCGCGTCGCCTCCTCCGGCCGGCTCCGCCTCTAGCCGCGGCCGGGTGCTCCGTGCCCGTGCCGACCCGGCCGGCGGCTCCGCTCCTCATCTCCAACCCAGCCAGCCCTCTGCGGGCTCTCCGAGCCGCGCCTCCAACAGCGTCGCCCCACGCGCCTAGCTCCGCCGGGCCACCTCCGGGTCGCCGCGGCCTCGCCCCTCCTACCCGGCCTCGCTCCCACCGACTCGCCGCAGCTGCCGACCGCGTCCGCTCCTGCCTCGCTGCTGCTGTCGGCCGCTGCCATCCCGCGCGTCGCATCCGCCTCCCCGCGCTGACTCTGCCAGGCCCGGGCCGGCTCCGGGTCGCCTGCGCCGGCTGGCCAGCTCGCCACCTCGCGCCGTCTTCGCCACTGCAGCCGGCCGCGGCCGCCTCCCGCCTTCCGGACACGCGCGCTCCGCCAGCTTCCCAGTGCCTCGTGCCGTCGCGCCGCCTCGTCGCGCCCCCGCTGCCGGCTTTCGGACCCCGTCCGCCCCGGCCGGCTGCGCCGGCCGACCTCCTCCGCTCCGCGCGCGCCGGGTCGCCGCGCCCCGCCTTGCGCCGCACCCGGCCCGGCCTCCCGTCCTCGCACCGGTTCCCGCGCGCCTCGCGTCCCGGCGGCTGGAGCCCCGCCTCCGCCTCACTCCAACCCTTGCCGGTCGCCGCCCCACGCCGCTCCTCGCCAACCACGCCCGCGTGCCAATCCGGCTCTTGCCTCGACCGCGCGTCCCGGACGGCCGGCTCCGTCCCACAACCCGGCCCGCCGACTTCGCCCGCCACCCGGCCAACCCGGCTGCCTGCCGACTGCGCGCTCCCGCGCCGCCTTCCGCTGCTCGGCAGCTGCAGCCGGCTGCTCGTGCAGCAAGGGGCCGGCTGCCCATCCGAATGAAAGAAAACAGAGTCCGGCTGCTAGAAAAATTCGGAGCCGGCTGAAAAAAAAAAAGAAAGAGTGCGTCCGGCTGCTAACAGCCGGCTGAAGAGAAGAAGAACAAAAGACGTCCGGCTGGCCCGTCCGCCTGCTCCGCCACTCGGACGGCCAGCCGCGACCCGTCCTGTCCGCGTCACCACACGACTGGCTGTGCCAAGCCGGCTCGGCCGCGTCCCGCTCCGCCGCCGGGCTCGACCGGCTGGACCCCCTTTGAGCACCCGGAGGCTCGAAGGCTACCCCCAGCGGGTGTGCCGGCGTGCTCCGCGAGCGCTAAGCCGTGCCGGCTGTCTTCGTCAACCTCTGCCTCGTCTGCGTCAAAGCAATGTGAGCTCCTCACCCGCGTGATTTTGCACCGCGCAAACACGGATAACCCCGAGCGACGCTCGGGGACCACCTCTGCCTTTATTACAGTTGCACTACTGTTCGCCCCGGCGCCAGCAAGTGTTGGCCCGGAGGCTGGTCGATTGGCCTGAGACGTTCGTTCCCACAGACGGCTTAGTAGCGTGCACGATACCGAAGGCTCACTCTTCGTCTCAGCTACAGACCGCAGCGCGGCTGTCCGGCTAGCAAGAGCAAACGCTGGAGGCCACCCACGCGAAAAACGTCCGGGGAGAAAACGGTTCTGGCGACTCGGCCGTTTGCTTTATAAGTATCTGCTCGGTCGAATCTGCACCCAGAGTCTAAGTACTGTACGCTTCACTCCGCGGCCCACTCTCAGCCATAGACCGTCACGTGGCTGTCCGGCTAGCGAGAGCACAAGCCAAAGAGCGGAGGGAACATGAAAAAGACTGAAGGGGGCTCGGACGAAACCAAGTCGGCACCCTCCGCATAAAACTTGTAATGCTAAAAGCAAGCATTCGATATATCTGCGCGGACTAACTTTGTCTTTTGCATGATCATTTCCGTGGGGAACCCCCCTCCTCGCCTGGAGGCTCGGAGGCTACACCCAGCGGGTGCGTCGGGTGCGCCGGCACACCTCGCTGGGAAAGCACCACGCTGACTACAGGCTCGCGACCGGCTACCTCTGCTATATCGACTGCACAAACCCTCCGCCCGACTTTTCCAAAGTCGTCCGGAGGCTCGGAGGCTACACCTAGTGGGTGCGCTGGCGCGCCCCCACTGGAAGCAAGCCGCGCCGGCTGCAGCCCGCAGCCGGTTGTCATCGACAACATCAGTCGGCGGACTCCGCGTCCGCGCCCGACAGCATCAGTCGGCGGACTCCGCGTCCGCGCCTGACACCATCAGTCGGCGGACTCCGCGTCCGCGCCCGACAGCATCAGTCGGTGGGCTCCGTGTCCGCGCCCGACAGCATCAGTCGGCGGACCCTGCGTCCGTGCCCGACAGCATCAGCCGGCAGACCCCGCATCGGCGCCCGGCCGGGCCCCGCGCCCATTAGCCGGCGGACTCCGTGTCCGCACCCGGCACCCTCGATGTCGCCGTCGGCTTCATCATCAACAACAAGACCCTCCGCCCAACTTTTCCAAGTTGCCCGGAGGCTACACCCAGCGGGTGCGCTTGCGCGCCCCCGCTCGGAACATTCCGCGCCTATTGCACGCCCGCCGCCGGCTGCAACCGGCCCCTCGACTCCATTTTCTGCACCAACAACCGCGAAAACCCTCCGCCCAACTTTTCCAAAGTTGCCCGGAGGCTCGGAGGCTACACCCAGCGGGTGCGCTCGCCCGCCCCCGCCGGAAGCAAGCCGCGCCGGCTACGGTCCGCAGCCGGCCGTCATCGACATCTTCTACATCAACGCCCACTAAAAAACCTCCGCTCAACTTTGCCAAGTTGCCCAGAGGCTCGGAGGCTACTGTCGGGGGAATGACCCCCGGGTACCCCAAAGACGACGAAACAACGCTTCACGACATCGGGGTGGCCAACGCCCCTCAGTCTGACTGCTCTGACTGGCTCGCCGACCGGCTGCTCCGGCTGGCTCGCCACCCGGCTGCTCCACCCGGCTCCTCGTCCGACTGCTCCAGTCGGCCTGCTGCGCGGAGTCAACCGCAGCATCACATCCGACGCGACATGGACAAGACGGCTGTACCCGTGCACTGCTGAGCAATAGTGACACACTATAGCCTGCATCATGCGTCACCTCACATGACATATCCAATAGTGTATTTGGTGGGTGGGCCACCACCCACCATGCCCACTCTCACCCACCTAGCTTTAGGTGTAAGCTACCCACACTATAAAAGGGAGTCACATCCATCCATCCAAGACGATGGACACTCACGGGAGCACCATGCTCTCACGCCACTCCACTCACGGCCACTAGAGCATGCATGCTCTTCCCGGCCACACACATATACGAGATCAGTTGCCCACGGCACTGATCTCAGATACAGCTCCAGGAGCAACTCTGTACTGCTACATGTACACTGTATATATATTCAGACATGCAGGAGTAGGGATATTATCTCTCCGGAAAGCCCCGAATCTGGGTAAACCACCGCGTGCTATTCGCATACCCATCTCGGATATTCCACTGTAGCCTTGCTCCACCCACGATAAGCCACCCGCTGGCATCTGCCGTGACGCGGTGCCCCTTGGCCGCTCCCGCGAAAATACCACGACACCCAGTAACGTTGCGACGTTTGATACACTCAAGGTACTCTTCCGGTGTCAATGAATTGCATGATCTCATGGTTATAGGAACAGATACTTCACATGCAGAGAAATGATAGCAATAAACTTGATAGTAATTCGGTAAGGCATAGTCTTGCAACCCGATGTGTTTGTTTGAGGGATTGATGGAATGAATTTGAATGAACGTCATGTATGTGTGAAATAAAATTGCATCGTAGTTGTGTCTTGTCTCGCTCATGTTCTTTGACCTGCAGGTACCCAGGATCATGGAGTCTGATCCACGGGGAGGTTAGGAGCAGGGAAGATGTGGGTCGCTATTCTGAACACCAGTGATAGAAAGTTTTAGTACTGTAGCATGAAGCCAATCCTTGGGGATACATGAGGTGTAGTCATTAGACACCCAATATTTTTGTCTGATTTATCTTAATTACCGAGGTAACCCCGCGCGACGGATCTAGCCTACGGTTGGACAACCGACTCTTGATGCAAGGCGTGTTGCCAACACATCTTAACGGGTGTCTTCCAGAGCAAAAACGAAGATCAAGATGATCCCAATCGCAAACATATGGTTGTAAAAATCAAGTCCTACCCATGCCTATTTTTACTATAAGTGTTTTTAGCAGCAATAGTGATTATGGTCCGGTCTAAAAATTAGAATTTAATACTCTCACAAAAGCTTGGTAGAAACCTTTGTCATAAGTGCAGGCCCTCTAGTGGGTTCGATAACTCAGGGTCACACCTTGGGGAAAGGGACTGGGAACCTTTCCGCTACCCGTTACCGGATCGCCAAAGGGACTCATCAGTTTGCTTGACTAGAATTTGATGCAACCCAATCAGCCCATCTTTGGTGCTACTCAAGGCGAAAAAATTCACTAAATGCCTAGAAATGCACTTAATGACTTAAATAGTTAGGACACGGAACATGCCAAATTTTTAAATGGATGATGTAATGGTGTATTGAGTGTAAAAAGCAAGGCCAGTAGATGAAGCAGCGGCCGCATGGCCTTCAAAATTCAAAGCTCATAGACTCCCTCTCGGGACCATGTTTCTTCCTCGAAGGTGGTCCAGTTTCTCAACAATGTACGTCTCAACATTTTTTAAACCTTCTCAAATTTGTACCATGACCTGTATACCTCATATAATGAAAACATGCAAAGTTTCATGCTTTTTGGACTTTTTTTCAATTTCTAAAATTTAAAAGCCAATAAAATTCATGTTTGGGGTCAAGTCTTGGCACCCTCATGTATGAAATTCATTTCTTTTCTTGTATAAAGCCTAAACATAGACTCAATAACACAAAAACTATTTTCAACCCAATTTTATCAACCTTTCATGCGCTTGCATTTCAAAATTTTATTATATTCACTAAATGCCTAGGAATTACACATAATGACTTAAATAAAGCATACAGACCTGATGTCAATTTTTTTACATGGACCATGTAATGGTGTATCTTGAGTACATAAAAAAAATTCAAGGCCAAGAGATGAAACAACGGTTGCATCGCCTTAACACATCACTTGTTCCCTCTCGAAACCACGTTAATGCTTCCTCGAATATGGTCCGTTTTCTAAGCAGTGTACAACATAACTTTTTGGAAACCTTCTCAAAATTGTACCACGGGCTCTAGTTATCATATCGTGACAACATGCCAAGTTTCATGCTTTAAAGACTTCATTTTGCATCTTTTGGAATTTAAAACCAATAAACTCCATGTTCAGGGTCGAATCTAGACACCCTCCTGTATGTAATTCCTTTCCTTTTCTTGTAAAAAGCCTAAACATAGACTCAATAACATAAATATGATTTTTCAACCCAATTTTGTCAACTTTTTCATGCATTTGCATTTAAATTTTTTATTATATTTACTAAATGCCTAGAAATGCACTTAGTGACTTACATAAAACAAACCAACCCGATAGATGCCAAACTTTTACATGAATCATGTGATGGTGTATCTTGATTTTTAGAAAAAAAAATCAAGGCCAACAGATGCAGCAATTATCACATTGCCTTCAAACATCACTGTTCCCTCTCGAAACCACATTTATTTCTCGGAGATGGTCCGTTTTCTAAACATTGTACGTCACAAATTTTTGGAAAGCTTCTCAAATTTTACTAGAACATGTAGGTGTCATATGAGGGCAACTTGCCAAGTTTCATGCTTTTTGGACTTCTTTCGCCATTTTTTAATTTAAAAAACAGTAAACTCCATTTTTGGATTCGAATATTGGCAACCTCATGTTTGCAATTCCTGTCCTTTTCCTGAATAATGAATAAAAATGGATTCAAGAACACAACTCTGATTTATCAGCCCAATTTTGCCAACTTTTTCATGTACTTGTCGTTCTAAATTTATTTATATTCACTGAAGTACGATGCCTAGAAATTCACTTAATGCCTTAAAAAGAACTAGAGAGGGAGGAGGAAAATAAAATAAAAAATAAAAAATTGTAGAAATGAACATGGCATAAAGGAAAAGAAAACAAATTATGTATAGAAGGAAACATACAAGAGAAAGGAGAAGAAAAAGGAAAAGGAAGTGTTTGCCGAGTGCAATAAAAGGCACTCAACAAAGAGAAAGGAGGATAAAAAGGAAAAGAAAAATAATAAATGCTTGTTGAGGAAAAAAAATGCACTTGGCAAAGAGAAGTGTTTGCCTAGTGCAAATAAAAAGGCACTCCTCAAAGAGTGTTTGCCCAGGCAAAAAAAAAAATATAGTCGGCAAAAACTTGTTTGCCGAGTGCAAAAAATATGTACTCGGCAAAGGTCAAGTTTTCCTAGTATCGATGAAATGCACTCGACAAACACCTGACACTGGGCAAAATTCCAGATACCAGTAGTGAGTGTCCAATATGTGGGCATATAGAAGTATACCTAAGTCTAAGAAATCCATAACCCGAGATAAATGATTGTCATACATGCCTAGAATAAACAAAATTGTAAGTATGCACAACTGTCAACAATCACCGGAGATGAGGAGGCTGCCTGCTGCTTATAGCTGAGCCTTAAAACATTAGAAACATACTTTTATTCCATGGAAACGCGCGTACACTCTACTACAATAACGAATAGCAGAAGTGAGCTCACATGGAAATTGTTTTGGATGGGTGCCTTATTCCTATAGTTACCATGACAGCATCAGAATTCAGTTTAGGCGTTATACCGACACACTAAAAGGATAGAAACTTACATGTGTGACCGAACGTCCAGCAAACACAGAACAGAGCAGGATACATTCACATTTATGAATATTCGCGAGGATAGTGATCCAATCCATCGAAGGCACACTGAAATCCAAGTTGTGGGTTTTTCTAATGCATAGGAATTAATGGAAAACAAGGCAGTATTGTTTCAATTATCTTCAGTAGGAGTGCAGCTGCTATGCTGTTCCAATGCAGAGTTTAGCCTTCCTATGATCTCCTCCGATGTGAGGGTGAAGCCTTCATCCACCTGAATAAAAGATTAAGCTATTGGTGTGAAATGAATATGAAGTTAGTTAAGTTCTCCTCGAATAGTGTTGACTTCAACACTGACATTATGATAATTATAAGTATTTCAGTTCTGGTAAATCAAAGTTCAGATCTGGGTATACATCCTAAGTTGATGCCCTCCTCCAATTAATATATCCGTGTTGAGACCAAAGTTTTAAATGACAGGCTATGTCAAACAGAGGCCGAAGCATAACACTCTAAATTTGTGCTATAGCACGTTAAATGGCGGTAAACAGCTTAGGATGATGCCCCTCCAGACGCTATAGCATGCTGGGCGTGAAGCAAGAAGGGTATTCATGGCTCCCCATATTGCTTAACCAGATTCCAGTGTTACCTATTTATCCTTCCTTTAGCGTCCCTGATGAAAAGTTGAAATGTTTTTGTAGTCGAACTCTATAGATCAGAGATTTGCAATGGACACTTAAACTTAATGTCGATTATTTTTTAGGGATATTAAACAATTAATAGGAAAACTCTGCTTTTGACAGATTTATCCTGTGTGAGGATAGCTATATTGGACAGGAGATGGGGAATCAAGGGGAAACTTGCCTCGGCTGTGATGGTTATGATGACAGTGCAGTGGGAGGCCGTAGACCGCATGGTATTGGCGTGGGTGATGCTGAGGTGGAGCCGCTCCTCCACCTCCGACAGCACCCTGACAAGCACCCCCTTGGCGTCGCGGCAGATGATCCTGAACTTCACGCCCTTCTCCGAGAACTGGACCTCGATCTCCGGCCACGGGTTACTCCCACTGCCAGCAGGCGCCCCTGACGAGGACGACGACGGCGAGGAGGAGGGCGGGTCGGCGTCGTAGCACAAGTTCTTGACGAGGCTCGCGCTGTTGCGGACGGGGGCCGCCTCCTGGTGGGCCTTGATCTTTTGTTGCAGCTCCTCCACGTACCTCGTCGCGTCGGCAAGGATCGTCGCCCTGTTCAGCTGGACACTGATATTGAGTTGCTGCACCGAGTTTTGCTTGGTGTCGAGGAAGTGGCGGTTCTAAATCGGAGTATATACCTTCTTAAGGCCGGGGATGATGGTGGAGAGCTCGATCAGGCGCCGCTTAATCTCCTCCCGGCGCTTCCGCTCCGTCATGACATGGCCCTCCTGCGCCTGCCCCGTGCTGGTGGCCCTCCTCGCTGGCTGTGATCCGTGCACCATCTCCTGCCGCCGGAAGCGCGGAGGCTTGTGCTCACCACGAACCTGCAGGTTAGTTCATACACCGTCGCCGCAAGTGGATTCGGGGTACACCATCTCCGGCCGGGACCCCAGGCAAGGGCGCAAGGCGTTGGCCCCTATATTATTGTTTATTCTATTCTAAGCAAGAAAGAACAAAAGGAGGTAAGTATTTTAATCTCCATTCATATTCATGTGCATCCCCACAAACTTGAAGTAATGCAAAACTAACGTGGCTCCAGCTACATCGCTCAACTGAGAGAAACTCCAACGCGGTGACCCATTTTGTCCGTGCGTCTCCGTTTAGGTCAATGCGAAGACAGAACGTCGGCCCAACGCAGATACTCATTTTTATTTTATGTCCGCTTAGTGTCCTCTCGGACCCACTTCTGTCCTAAATTTGGGACGCATTTGGATCGAAGGCGGACACAAAGCGGACGTTTTTTGTGTCAGCCTCGTTCGTCTGTGTCCGGGCCTAGCCCATCTGTCACCCACCCATCTCTCTCCCCCTTATTTTATTCGCTGGCCCACAACCTCACACCCCCACTTCTCTCCTCCTTCGTCTCCTGCCTACGAGCCGACGCCGGCCAAGGCTCTGACGACTCCCGCAAGACGCCAACAAGCCGGCGGGACGCGTGTGCGGCGACGGACGCGGCTGAAGTTCGGGCCTGGTGTCGACGAGTAGCTCAGGGCGGCAGTCCATCAGGTGTTTGACGAAATGCAGGGACCGACATGTCCAAAATATGTTTGTCCCCATTGAAGACACCGGCCGAGCGAAATAAAAAAGCGGACACGACTATCCGCTCGGCCGACCCAAACAGACAAAATCCGCGTCCGTTTGGGTCACTCCGTTGGAGTTGCTCTTACCAGCAGGGTGAGTTAGGTCGTACTGGGTTGTTAATCCCAACATGAGTAAATTAATTATCCGTTCATTTTATAATTAGTAATAACCCAAGCTTTTCGAGCAGTTCCATCGTCAACATCATCTCCATGCTCAGCCAGTCTTTGGGCGCGGCTGCCAACCCATCATGCTGCATTACTGCTTGCTATGGCAAAGTATCAGGTGCTCCAAGGCTCGGGGTGCTCGCGGTGCTCCAAATATAAAAATACATTTTTAAATATCTTTAAAAAATATGAATGTTCACAAGGAATGTGATTACAACCCTCAAAAATTTCAGACCCAAACTCAAAACGAACATTGAGATACAAAAATGTGAAATCTAGCATGAATAGTGTAAAAAAGACAAAAGCAATATTGACACTATTCACATCTTAATTTATCTTTTTTGTATCTCAATGTGCATTTTGAGTTTGAATCTGAAATTTTTAGGAGTTGTCGTGACATTCCTTGTGAACACTCACATTTTTTTTCATAATTTTTTGAAACATACAAAAATTATTTTTTGACATTGAAGCACAGGGAGTACCCTAAGGCTGGAAGCACCCGATACTTTCCTGCTTGCTATGTATGCGCATGGTTCCACTACCATTGATTACGGTAACTAAGATCATAAGTTGGGTTCGGAAGGAAGCGATATGTTTATGCTAATTAGCCGGCCAGCCAGCTCAACTTTGTTAGTCATATTGAGCACATACATGGACCTTCCAGTAGCTGGTCTTTTGGTCAAGTAAACTACTCCTATATATGTGTACTATAAGCTCATCAATGAACAAAGATAGTGCGGTTCTCTAGGCCGCATCCGATGCCGATTTTCTGCCCTCCCAAGGTCGCATCTGAGCTTTGGCCGGCAGGAGGAAACCTTTTTTTTATCAAAAATGTTATTGACCAGACGTCAGCTCCACAGTATCAAGGTGCTAACAACAACTCCAACGCGCCGACCCAAATGGACGGCCGATTTGTCCGGTTTTTGTTCGTTTGGGTCGGCCCGGCGGACATCAACGTCCACTTCCACGTTTGGGTCGGCGTATGTGCCCAACGCTGGCCTGACCCATTTTGACAGCGTGCGAAAAAAAATACAAACATTTTGAAAATTAAAACAAACATTAATTAAACATTAAAGCCGGCCACGAAGGCCGGTGATAGTCCACGCCTCCACATCTAAACATAAAAGAAGCTAACTACGAGGCGGCGCACTGCCCTAGGCGTCCTCGTCGTCGTCGTCGGGGCCGATGAGGTCGATGAGCGTCGGCGCAGGGCCGGCCCAGGGGAACGCCGTGTTCCAGACGACGTTGATGTCGGGCGCGGGCTGTGCCACCGCTGCCGCTGCCTGTGCCGCCGCTTCCTGGGCCTGGCGCGCCTCCTTCTCGGCCTCGCGCTGCTCCTCCTCGGCGTCGCCTCGAGCATCTCGAGGTATTTGCCGTGGCGGCGCTCCTCGGCCAGCCGTCGCTGGCGCCATTGTTCGAGGTACGCCACCTCCTGCGCCGGCGTCACCCCCATCCAGACCGGCAGAGCACTGACCCACTCGCGCACTCGCCCGGTCCATGAGTAGCGCTCGATGGGGGTTGGCTCCGGCTCCGGCTCGGCCTTGACGGGGGAAGGCGGGGCCACCGGCGGCACGACGCAGTCGCCCGCCGCGGAGAGGGCCATGGCCGCCTGGTACGCCGCCTCCTCTTCCTCCCTGCGACGCTCCTCCTCCTCGCTCTCCCGGAGGACGGCCGCCATGGCCGCCTGGTAGGCGGCCTCTGCCTCCTGGTCCTCGTCGCGGACGATAAGGGGGGTCGACGGCGACCTGCGGCGGACTTCGCGGATGCCGCGCCGCCTGGCCTCCTCATGCTCGAAGGAGAACCAACGAGCCCAGTTTGGCAAGACGAAGGCGTATGCGGCGTCAGCTGCGCCCGCCAGCGCCGCACCTCCTCCGCGTGCGCCCTAGCCGACCGCGGCGCCGCCGGCACTGGGATCCTCTCTGGATCCAGATGCCAATCGTGCTGCAGGGTGACATCGGGGTACGGGAGAGGCATGCGGTTCTGCCAGTGCCACTCCGCCTGGTGCACTGACACGTTGACGCGCTGCCTCAGCCGGCGAGCTGGCGCCAGCGGAGTCGGGGGGAACTCAGGGGGAAAAGGGATGGCGGGGCCTTGCCCTTGGCTTTGCTGCTGCCGGTGCCGGAGAAGAGCCCCATCTGGTTTGACTAGGGTGGCTAGGGTTGCTGCTGACGGGGGAGCGAGATGGGGACGGGAGCTTTCTGGAAGCGGATGAGGACAGCCCCCCCGCATGGTCGGCTTAAAAAAGGACGACCGTCGTCACTGACGCGTGAGCCCGAGGTGGGCGGTCGTCATAAATTAAGCTGACCAAACTGGCCACTGGGTGGTTGGACGACCGCTAGGTGAGGACGCGGCGGACACCGAAAAGGCGTGCGTGACGTCCGCTTCGCGTCCGTGCCGACGCATTTCAGCCGCAAATTTGGGCCGCAGATGCGTCGGCGCGGACGCGATTTGGGTTTGGGTCGGCGTGTTGAGCCTCCACTTTTGTCTGCGCCGACCCAAACGAACACAGGCGGACAAAATGGGTCGTCCCATTAGAGTTGCTCTAAGCATGTCAAGTAAGGGAAAAATGACATTGTAAATCAATTAAAGAGAGAGAGCACTCTCGTGAGACCAGGAAGAAACAATCTATCCATATCTACTAGATCGGGATCACGCCTTGGCGCGAGGGTGCCGGTCCCAACTTTTTGATCAAGCCCGTAATGCTAAGTTAGTAGGAATCGATGCTTTGGTGGCGCGGCACGTTTTGATCAAGCCCGTAATGCTAAGTTAGTAGGAATCGATGCTTTGGTGGCGCGGCTTGCCACGCGTTGCCTGCCAAACGATAGGCAACCAAATATGAATAATCATTTGAGCCGCGAAATCCAAACAATATAATGTGCATTGTTCGGCGCGGAAAGTAATTCATCAAATATTTGACCTCATGAATTGTTCAAGTAAAGTAAGCAAGCTCGACACAAAGGAATAAACCAAAGGCAACGTAGTTGAATAGATTAAGATTAGAGCAGTCATTTATATAAAGTAATACATAAGGGGTGTCACATACGGCCGAGCCCAGCATGATATGGTTTTAAGAATTTCTCTATCGTTTTAGCCAAGTGGTACTGAATTAGTGTATCACAATTTGTTTCAAAAATTACCCAGAGTGATGCCTGCATGACAGTTCATCATAGAGAAGAGTTCTTCATGTATCAACCGATCTAATTTTATATTCCAGTGCGTGCAAGGATCAACTATACACAACATAATCAAGTGTCAGGCACAGGGGAATCAGCATCATATTGAATCTAACGATTAACATGTACTATATCTTACAATAACCACATAACAGCAATTTTGGACAGGCAGTCTGCCAGATAGTACTTGTTTAGAGTACTCATCCGCATTACCAACTACAGATAATGTACAACATAAAAAGAAGCATTCATAGAGGTTCAAAACACCTTCATAGAGGCATTCTACCCCAGTACAATACAACAGTAGGGTCCGTAAGCAAACCATAAAAGCCCTGATCTTCACGCCCCAGCTCATCAGTCGCGTAAGTTGAGGAACTCGTCGTCGAGGCAACAACACCATTGTGGTTCAGAACATCGTCGAGTGAGTAATAACCAGGGAAATCATCACCTCGGAGCAGTTAGACTCTGCATCATAAGGGTAGATACCTATGTACTGCACTACGTCAGTTACCATCAGAGACAGGTGATCGAGGTTTTCAGCTTCATTGCTGACATTTTAGAGAGCCAAGTTTGCATCAACTTCGACAGGAGTAATACCCGATGACAGACCATTATCCACATATTAATACAATTTGCAGACTCAAACATGTCATCTGCACAAGTACCCAAGCCCTTGCTTAACCATCCTGACCTGAAAATCATGTTTTCAATCTTCTTTTCATGCAAAGGCACATCCACATGCATGTAGTTGTAATAGTAATTCAGAGAGGAAGCAGTGCATGCTTTAATCAAATCACAATGGCAGTGGTATAAAAGTGTACTGCTTACACAGACCAGTTCTAATATATATATTCCCTCCGATCACAAATAGATGTTCAGTATGGACTACGTATGAACTGAAATGAGTGAACAAAACAGAATGGACAACAAAATTGAGGGCCAATAAGGCCTAAACAAAGTATATTTAGCTAATCATGCATGTATGCACACGGATATAAATACATTAATATTATGCTTCAGCCAATGTAAGTTGTACATTCATTAACAATTTAGCTCAAATCAATTTGACATAAGGCATAACTGGTATAAAAAATTGCTGAGAATCCGAGATTACATAGGTAGATGGTCAAAAGTTGCATGGAACATAAATCAAAATAATGCGGCAAAGTTAATGTCCAGCTGAGATCTTTGGAGAAATAACCTTTCAGTTCATTAATTCCAGATTTTTTTTTCAGTGTTTAGATAGTAGTGGTGTTCTCTAAAATGGGGAAAATATTTTCTAGGTACTACAGAAAAGGAAACTTCTAAAGCACCTAATGGTTTATGCTTGGGTTTTAGCTTTCTGCCCCTTCGAGTCCTTCGAATGTCTATATAGTGCATTATTAACTAACATACTATGCTCAATATCACAGGTAAACATTTCAATGAAAAAAAAAAAGATCTGCTACAGGCATCTTAATTATCATGGCATTGGCATATCTCAAGACACATGATTTCAGCCAAGTGGCTTTCAGGCCACTTCCATTCGGCAAAATAAGAGGGAATTGGGCTTGAAATCTGAGAGAGGTAGGATAGAGGGGGGAGATGGACCTGTAGGTCATCGGCAATCAGTACGACAACATCCTGTAGGGTAACGCAGCAGAAAACAAAAAATTTCCGACCTCGCACCAGCCCAGGACCACTATGGAGACTGCATACAAGGTTTGATCATTTTCGTTACCGACTCGTAGCGCAGCGGAAGTAGAGTCGATGACGATCGGCGGTGCAGATCCCCGCAGCTAGGATTTACAACCTCCCAACCGCGAGGATGTACTCCCTCATCTGCCCCTCGGACAGCCCTCCGGGAGGCGGTCGAACAGTCCCCCGGACGGTGTCACGGACAGCCCTTCGGGAGGACTCACAGAACTCGGCTCGTCACTTGGACAGCCCTTCGGGAGGCACTCTCGAACAGCCCCTCGGGCACTAAGATCGAAACTACGACCTCTCTACAGAGTTGCACACATACGGTGTCATCTATCCGGCAGGGCTTCGCCGTCCAGAACTAGTTCCCACCGGAACCCAGACAGCCTTTCGGCTCTACGAAACTCTTTTCGTGGGAGGGAGAGAGAAGCCAGATTATTGCATGGCACTTGTATGTGAGAAGGGATGAGTGTGGAGGGCTGCCCCTCCACCTCTATTTATAGGAAATCCCAAGGGGTAGGGTGGTTTTACAATAAAACCCAAAAGCACATGAATGAAGTCCTTCCACCAAGGGTATAAGGGTGAAACCAAGGAACAAGAGGGGCTCCATGGTGGAGCCCCAAGTGTGGCCGGCCACACCCCTTGGGGGGCCCCCAAGAGGGCCTCCCAATCCATCCATGTTATCCCTAGATCTTTTGGGATAAAGCACAAACAAGTGGCTTTCCAAAAAGTAACCCAAAAAGCATTTTCACTATTCATGACGACATTTTTTAGCGTCCGTTCGAACTGAAAATATTTATGTGGGCTTAGAACATTTCCAGTACCCACCATAATAATTTTCAATGCGTTCTGGAACAATTCCAGTTTAGTGATTTCATCTGCGAAAAGCATCTAAAGCGGTTCCGGCAGCTCCGGAACATTTCCGGTTTTCATCTCGGAAAATTCCCAGAAGTTTCCAGAATGATTCTGGCACCCTCCAAGAATTATCAGGCATGTGCCGAAACCAATTTGACTTAATGGAATACCCCGAAACAACTTTTCAGTTTCACCGGAACTCATCCGGTGACATCTCTCTGCGGAACTTTTCCGCTGTCCGAAACTTTTTCGGTGATTTTCTCTCGGACTCCCTGTCTAGTATTCAGCAGATAGATGACCCTTAAGCGTGTGACCCTATAGGTTCGGTGAAGTATAGACATGACACGGAACCCTTTCCGATCAATGATCAACATCGGAGCCGTGGACACCCATATTGACCCCTATACCCACACGGATGAATATTCGAGTGAACCTCCAGTTGCCGTGTGCTATTCCTGTTGCTTCGCGATATGTTACAAATACCCAAGGTGAGACATGATGGCATCCCCGTGGGTCAACAACTTGTCCACTATGCCAGTTACCTCGTTACCGGTATTTGTTCTCTTTTCTCGTTACCGTGTTCCGGCATCCCCGTGATCAAATCACAAAGTGTCTGGCCAGACGATGATGGATATCGTAACACCGAGAGGGCCCAGAGATATCTCTCCATCGTCGGAGGAGCAAATCCCAATCTCGAGCTATCAAGTTACTTGACACACTTTTCCATGAACCCGTAAGCCGCCGTAATAGCCACCCATTTACGGATGACGTTTAACAAACCCCAAAGTTCATGAATCAAGCATGAAGAAACTCGATACTCTCATGGTCTGAGGAATCATGCAAACGTTAACCATCTCTATGTTATTAACCATTAACTTGTGACGAAAGTATCCCATAGCATAACATCAATTTGGGTCGATTCAACACAAATGTTCTTCTAACATTGTGCCCTCAAAGTTGCCGGCATAGTCATGCCCATGATCAGGAAAACAGAACCATCATGCAACACTTGAGCTAGTCTCAGAGGCCAGACTAGGAATACATTTTACCGTTTATTATTCCACACGTGCATATGAGTCTTTCTCCGAGCCTCGTGGTTATTGTAGACTCGAGAACCATAGCAGTTATAGCATGGAACATAAACCTAATTATGAACAGGGAGATAATCAATAAAATTTATTATTGCCTCTAGGGCATATCTCCTACAGACTCCCACTTGCACTAGAGTCAATAATCTAGTTAATGCTAATGCACTTTACACCTATGGCACACCGGTGTAAATATGCTTCGCATGTGGTATAGCCTGATGTCCAACGGATCTGACGACTTCAGCTCCGTGTGTATCTTTGCGTATCCTCGCGTTTTCACGCTTTCACAAAATTCATATTTTGTGTGGACTTGGCTTCGTATGTATGTGAATCACAGGTCGAACCTGGATTCCTCAGACTGAGTTATGGAGCAACTACCTGCAGTAGTGTCCCATTGACCAAAGCCTTCTTGGAACCATACTAAGTTCATGAAAGAACTATATGATTCAGCATCTTGTTTGTCGCTTTTAAAAGCGGCAACATACTTCGCCTCTGTTATAGAATTCGCCACAGTAACTTGTTTGGAACAATTTCCAACTACCGTGCCACCATATTGTGTGTTACACAAAACCCTCAATTTAAATCAAAAATCGCTTGGAGCATGGATGAAGACTGTATCGATGTAACCTTTTACAACGAACTCTTCATGATCTCCGCTTGCGAGAAAACATGTCATCGGTGCTACTATAGTACTCAATGACCCTTTTTCACTATTGTCCCATGATCAGAACTTTTGATCACTTTGGTATCTATACTCGCAACAACTTTGGGAGTATTGGACATATCTGGTTGTTTTTACATACCATGGAATACATGATTAATCCAAACACAAGAGTGTGTGGAATCTCCATCATGTATTTTGCTCATCAGTGTTTTGGGACACCGAGTCTTGCAAAAACTCTTTCCATGTGACTTCGGCAAGAATCACTCCTTGACGTTTTTAATGCTAAAAGGTTTTAGCATCTTGTCAATATGTATCTTTGCTCAGCCCCATTAGGTAAATCTATCTCCATAGATCATCATGCCTAATATAAAGGCTATTTAGCCCAAGCACTTCATTGAAAAACTATTTTCAAATGAAGTCCTAATTCGTGTCAAGAAATTTATTTCCAATTAATAATGTGTCAAGCACACAATGTTTTTTTTAGAAATTTTATTATGCTCCCACTTACTTTCTTGAATCATAAGCATCTTCGTTACCCATTGATGAAGTCAAACCCCTATGACTATTTCATCAAAACACGAAGATTCCAACTCCATTTTGCTCTCTTATGTCCATTGCTGGAACTCTGAAGTTTGCATACTTACTAGAATCCTCTGGACTGACAAAATACCTTGGACTGTAACACATGCAAGTCCTTGGTTTCGTTTCCATCAGATGGAAATCCTATTGTCATCCATGTTTCATATCTCATGATTGAAATATGAATTAATTGCTAGTTCAACCCGAACTGACTTTAAGCATCGCTACGATGAAACAACCTCATCGTAGTCAACTCCTTGAACTTGTTATTGCAACAAGTCGAGATTTATGGATAAAACATTTTTATCCGTATCAGTTTTAAGTTCCATAAATATTCGTTAGACTCTAAGTCTTCCGAAAGGTGTATCAAGTTTTTAATCTTGAAACATTTATATGGAGACTATCTCGGATTGTATTGGCATTTAGCCAATTCCGGAGTCAGGGCCCATCAACGCTTCCTTGTGTATCGTAGGTATATTGTTGTCTAACAACAATATCTCGTTTGCGCACTTGAGAGGTTTGCACGAGCCTTGCCTACGTGGTTCAGCTGCAAGTTCGACTGAAGTCCATACATTTTATTGTAGAGACTTCCGTATCAGTCGCAGTAGGAAACTCCAGAATTACTTTCAAGGTCTCTTTCCTTTGACCTGATGACGAAGATACTGTTTATCTCGTCGAGTTGCACTATTCTCCCACTCACCTTTTTGAAAGAACCATTTTCTTCAAAAAGCATACCGTTCTTTGTGGCAAACCTATTTGCCTTGGTATAGTGAGGGAGGAATACCCAATGACTTGGGATAACCTACAAAGTAGCACTTGTCTAATTTGGAATAGGTTTGTAACCTTTTACACAAGCCCCATATTCCAAATGTTTAAGAAAAGATATAACATGGTTGGGCGTACCATACCATGGTGTCATTTCAACAGACCTGATGGAGCTCTTTTCAGTGTAAAAGCCGCAGTCTCTAAAGCATCACTCTTTAAAAGGGATAATGGCAAATTTATTTATGTCATCTTTGATCTTACCATGTCATGAATGGTTCGATTACATCTCCACGGACTTTCCACTTGCAGTGGTGTTCCGGGAGGTGCAAGTTATGAAACCCCTTTCACAACTCATCAGACATTCGCTAAACTTGTAACTCAAATCTTCCTTTCTGCAATCGAATTGTAGAAACATAATTTTCTTGTTACAATAATTTCTTCTTCATTTTGAAAACCTTTCGAATCATTTCAAAAGATCCAGACTTACGTCTCATCAAGTAAATATCTATATATCTACTTGAGTCATTTCTGAAGATAGATAAATCCACTACTAACAACATTTATCGGACTACACACATCAAAATGTATGATCACCAATAAGTTTGTTATTCGTTCTTTTTGGCCTGTGAACGGTATTTCAGTCACTTCACTTTTCGGAGGAAATGTGCAAGTGTCAGATGATTCAAAATCAAACGACTTCAAAATCCATCATAATGGAATTTTCCATGCGGGTTTCTCCAATGTGACCAAATGCAGTGCCACACTTGTGTGGTATTCTTTTAGTCTTGCGACATTTAGCGTCAGTGTTATGGATGTATCATATTACCATCAATATTCATAACATACGTCCCATCTTGGATGGAAGCATGGCCCTTCATGTTATTCATAATACTGAACAACAATTGTTGTTTTTATGAACAACTCTTTTGCAACAAACATTGTGCAATGGGTTAGAGTGTATGAAACTCTAAAATGAATTATGAAAGTAAATCCAGAGGTAATATATTATTATCAACATTCATAACATACATCTCATTCATAATGAAAGTATGGCCCTTATGTTATTCATAACACCGAACATCAAAAGTTCTCTTATGAACAACCTTCTTGCAAGATACCTTATGCAATGGGCTAGAGTGTGTAAAACTCTAAATGAATTATGAAAATAAATACAGATGGTAATACACCGATGGAAGGTATAGTAACATTTACTATGTTCCCTGTGTATACCTAAACCTCATTCCTGGCTAGTCTTTCAGGCCATAGTAGTTCTTACATCGAGTTGCAACAGAATGCAATCGAGTGGGTATCTTTTTGATTAACTCACAATACCCAAGAATCAGTGATTAACAATTTAATCATAATTCCCAAGAACTATATCTTTGACCAGCCTTCTATACATCAAAAACTTGTATGACATTCATACATGAGCTGGATATTCCAGTCTTCTTTCTTTTGCCTTTATACTTCTAACAGTTTAACTTTCAGTATTTCTCCTACTCTCAGAAGAAGCACTCAACTTAAGAGTGGCGTTAGCCCCGGACTTCCTAGGTGTGTTATCACACTAACACCCTTCAGACACTTCCTTTCTCTTTAAGTTGTTGTTTTATTCACCTTTCATCATATGACAGGCGTTCTTCTGGATCCCTCTCTTATCAGTCTAATGCATAGTAAACTTCTTTACTAATAGTTTGCAAACAAGCATTGCTTTGGATATCTCATATCTTTTAGCCTTTGTCTGTCTCTGAAAAATGATTTTCAGATTCCATGAATATCACATAACTATCCAAACTTTCGAAGTTCAGGTCTCATGGAAGCAAACATATTGCACTTGACTGAAACGGAATTCTAGCTTTTCGATCGAAGGACGAGAGTCACATGATCCATAGCATAAGCGAGAGAATACCGAAAGTATGCGATAGGACAAAGTCCTTCTCGGCACTCTTGAGGACAATCCTCACATTACGTTACCAACTGTAAAGTTTTAACCAGATATTTAATAGCTTATTCAATTTTAACAGGGAAGGTGGAAACGCGAGCCATTATTCTATAACTGTTAAGCAAACCACACTTAGACAGTGTTCATAATTAATTGCACTGAGAATTAAACAAGTTAATTCAACAGTGCGCTCCCACTCAAATCAATATCTCTCATAATTGATTGTGAGTGATTCAAGATCCGCATATCAATTCAACGCCATTGACGGGTTCATCACTGATGACGTGAATTTCAATCGGTAGGCCAACTTGCCAATCACATCTCTATGTGACTCTTGTCCATCTTTCGATGCCTGTGTTCCGAGCTCAGGACTGTCCTGCCTGAACGTCAAGACAACCAAGTGATCACGCAGTGAGGTCTAACCTTCACCCGCCTTACACCTCTCTAATCGTTCGTGCTCATGTGTACATGGCGCACCCCGAAAAGATACGTGTTATAGACGGTGCTACACTTGGGAGAACACTAACTACTTGATATTTTTGTTAGAGATCACCCTAATAAAAGCGACTACCATGCAATCAAGAAGGGTGCATCATAAGGGATAAACATCTCAGGCAATTCATAATAGCATGATATGGTATAGCCCTTTCTGACGGAGAAGTCTTGTATTCCTTCATCTTCGGCATTCACGTCGGTGTTCACCTTCGCGAAGATTGCCACCACCTTGTCGATGCAGCAGATAATATTGCTATCTCTATAGCTAATAAAATAATGCATTACACAAGGTTGACACACAGGTCATTTAAAGTGCAATCATATGGCTCCAGCCATCATGCCGAATCATGACACGCAGGTCATGTTAATCAATTTACATTATATAGTCATCTCATACATAATCAAATTATTATGAGCACCGCTATACCACATCACATGCACATGTAAACCCTCCTGCAAAACCAAGTTAGATGCCTCTAATTGGTTCATGCAAAAACTTGTTTTTCGTGGCTTCTAAGGTTTCGAAACAAACCGAAGCTAACAACGTCCTGTAGGAGAACTGCCCTAGAGGCAGTAATAACAGTTATTTTGTATCTCCTGGTTTGTAATGAATGTTTATGATCCATGCTATAACTGCTGTGGCTCCCGAGCCCGTATATCCATAAAGGCTCTGAGGAAAACCCATGTGCACGTGTGGGTTAATAAACAGTAAAATGTATTCCTAGTCATGCCTCTATGGCTGGCTCAAGTATTGCATGATGATTATGTTTTCCTGATCATGGGCATGTCTATGCCGACAATTTTGAGGGCACAAATTGTTGGTAGAACACTTGTGTTGAATCGACCCAAATTGATGTTATGCTATGAGATACATTCGTCACAAGTTAATGGTATTTTACACAGGGAAGTTAATGTTTGCATAATTCCTTAGACCATGAGAGTATCGAGTTCCTTCGTACTTGCTTCGTGAACTTTGGGGTTTGTTAAACGTCATCCGTAACTGGGTGGCTATTACGGCGGCTTACGGGTTCACGGAAAAGTATGGCAAGTAACGAGATAGCTCAAGATTGGGATTTGCTCCTTCGACGATGGAGAGATATACTCGGGCCCTCTCGGTGAAACGGTATCCATCATCGTCTGGCCAGACAACTTGTGATTTGATCACTGGGATACCGAAACACGGAAACGAGAAAAGAGAACAAAACCGGTAACGAGGTAACTTGCATAGTGGACAAATTGTTGATCCACGGGGGTGCAATAAATCTCACCTCGGGTGTTTTGTGACATATTGCGAAGCAACAGGAATAGCTCACGGCAACTGGAGGTTCACTCGAATATTCATTCGTGTGGGTATAGGGGTCAATATGGGTGTCCACGGCTCCGATGTTGATCATTGATCGGAAGGGGTTCCAGGTCATGTCTATGCTTCACCGAACCTATAGGGTCACACGCTTAAGGGTCATCTATCTGCTGAATACTAGACAGGGAGTCTGAGAGAAAATCACCGAAAAAGTTTCGGACAGCGGAAAAGTTCCGCAGAGAGAACACCGGATGAGTTTCGGTGAAACTGAAAAGTTGTTTCAGGGAATACCATTAAGTCAAATTGCTTTCGGCACATGCCTGATAATTCTTGGAGGGTGCCAGAATCATTCTGGAAACTTCTGGGAATTTTCTGGAAGAAAAACCGGAAATGTTTCGGAGCTGCCGGAACCGCTTCAGATGCTTTTCGCAGATGAAAATCACTAATCTAGAATTGTTCCAGAATGCGTTGAAAATTATTTTAGTGGGTACTGGAATTGTTCTAAGCCCACATAAATATTTTCAGTTCGAACGGACGCTGAAAAATGTCGTCGTGAATAGTGAAAGTGCTTTTTGGATAATTTTTTGGAAGCCACCTTTTAGGGCTTTTGCTAAAGGCTTCTAGAAGGGCTTGGGGGAGCCATGAGAGCCCCTCATGGGGGGGGGCCTAGAGGTGGCCGGCCAAGGAAGGGGGAGCTCCTTGGAGCTCCACATGGCATCCCAAGTTTACCCTTATGCCCATGAGGTGTGACCTAATGCATGGGTTTTTGGTAATTAGTGGAGGAGCCCTACCCCTTGGCTTTCCTATAAATAGAGGAGATGGGGGCTGCCATCTCTTCATCCCTCGCTCTCATACACATGCCATGCATTATCTGGCTTCTTCTCTCCCTCCCACGAAAAGAGTTTCGTAGAGCCGAAAGGCTGTCTGGGTTCCGGCAGGAACTAGTTCTGGACGGCGAAGCCCTTCCGGATTGCTGACACCGTATGTGTGCAACCCCGTAGAGAGGTCGTAGTTTCGGTCTTTTGCCCGAGGGGCTGTTCGAGTGTCCTCCCGAAGGGCTGTCCGAGTCTCCGTTCGAGTTTCGAGGGTCCTCCCGAAGGGCTGTCCGCGACATCGTCCGGGGGACTGTCCGACCGCCTCCCGAAGGGCTGTCCGACGAGGGAGTACATCCTCGCGGTTGGGAGGTTGTAAATCCTAGCTGCGGGGATCTGCACCAACGATCTCCATCGACTCTTCTTCCGCTGCGCTTCGAGTCGGTACGGATCAGATCAAACCTTGTATGCAGTCTCCATAGTGGTCCTGGGCGTGCTCGCTATACCGAAAATTTTCGTTTTCTGTCGCGTTCCCTTACAGTGGCATCAAGAGCCGTGCTATGCGTAGATGCAGGTTACGATCTAGAATACATGGATATGTATGGGTATTGCATAATATGATTAGGTAGTAGATGAGATCTATTGCTGAAAATTATTTATGCGGGTGACAGATGAAATCTATTACCCGATGTTCTTGTTGCTTCCCTAGAATTTGCGTTTGCTCAATCTCGAGACGGCATGGTGGAATTTGACAAAGTTCTGGCAATCCGTGATCCTGATTGATCATGGAAGTGCTATCAGTTCTTTGGGTTCTGCCATAGTCAAAAGAAAGATGAAATTCGCAGATGAAAGGGCATTGCAGATATGATCTGCACGGGGGTCATGCGTATGACGAAGTTTAGTATGGGGCTTGAGATTTAATTATCTCGTGTTTCATACACCCCGAGATGTTAATCTAGCAACTTGAATAATCATACTTGATGATAAAACGTTGGTAGCTGCGGTTTAAGTCAAAACCTTAGAAGCCACATAAAATAAAATTTTGCATAAACCGATTAGAGGCGTCTAACTTGGTTTTGCAGGATGGTTTGCATGTGATGTGGTATAGCAATGCTCATATTCAATTTGATTATGTATGAGATGACTATATGATGTAATTAACATGACCTGCGTGTCATGATTCGGCATGATGGCTGGAGCCATATGATTGCACTTTAATGACCTGCGTGTCAACCTTAAGTAATGCATTTATTTTATCTTGCTATGGAGATAGCAATATTATCTGGTGCATCGACAAGGTGGTGGCAATCTTCGCGAAGGTGAACACCGACGCGAATGCCGAAGACGAAGAAATGAAAGACTTCTCCGTCAGAAGAGGCTATACCATATCATGCTATTATGAATTGCCTGAGATGTTTATCCCTCTTGATGCACCCTTCTTGATTGCGCGGTAGTCGCTTTTTATTAGGGTGATCTCTCACAAAAATATCAAGTAGTTAGTGTTCTCCCAAGTGTTGCACCGTCACGACACCTATCTTTTCGGGGTGCGCCATGACTAACATGGGTACGAACGAATTGAGAAGTGTGAGGCGGGTGAGGTCAGACCTCGCAGCAAGATCACTTGGTTGTCTTGACGTTCATGGCAGGATCGTCCTGAGCTCGGAACACGCGCATCGAAAGATGAACAAGAGTCACATAGGTATGTGATTGGCAGGTTGGCCTACCGGCTGAGATTTTCGTCATCACTGGTGACTAACATCAATGACGAATAATCAAAACACGGGTCTTGAATCACTCACAATCAATTATGAGAGATATTGATTTGAGTGGGAGCGCACTTTAGAATAAAATTGTTTATTCACTAGTGCATTTTCATTATAAACAAAGTCTAAGTGAAAACTTGTGTTTTCCGTTGTAGATCAAATGGCTTGCAACACCGCGTTCAACTTAGGCCCGATGTTAGAGAAAGAGAAGTTAACTGCGACTGGAAACAACTATGCAGACTGGGTCCGCAACCTGAGGATTGTCCTCAGGAGCGCTAAGAAACTGTATGTGCTTGAAAATGCTCTTCCAGCTAAACCGGCGGCAGAGGCCCCGGAAAATGAACAAAATGTCTGGGCCACTAAGGATGATGATCACAACTTAGTGCAGTGCCTCATGCTAGCTTGCATGTGTACAGACCTTCAAAAACGTTTTGAATTCCATAAACCCCGTGATATGATCCGGGAATTGGATGCTCTGTACAAGGAAACCGCAAAGTCTGAACGATTTGATATCATGAAGGCTTTGATGGATTGCAAGATGGCTGAGGGTAGTTCAGTTGGCGAACACGTGGTCAAAATGATTGGCTATGCTGAAAGGCTTAAAACCCTCGAATTTCCACTTCCACCTGGCCATACGATGGACATGTTGCTTTCTTCACTCCCCCCGTCTTACGACGGTTTTGTATTAAACTACAACATGAGTGGGATGGAGAAGGAACCGGAAGAGGTGCTCGCCATGCTGAAAACTGCAGAAGGAGGACTGCGGAAAAATCGCAAGCAAGTGTTGCTTGTGAATAAAACCGCCAGTTTCAAAAAGAAGAAAGGCAAGCCAAAGAAGGGCAAGGGCGCCGGTAAGACCGGCTCCCAAAGCAACTCTAAAGGCGGAGCCAAGAATGAAACTGAGTGCTTCTACTGCAAGGGCACAGGACACTGGAAGAGAAACTGCAAGAAGTATCTAGAAGATAAGAAGTCCGGGAAAACCGGAAAAGGTATAATTGTTATACAAGTTAATGTCATTGACGTTTTGCTTGCTAGCGAAAATTCTAAGTCTTGGGTATTTGATACCGGATCGGTTGCTCACATTTGCAACTCGATACAGGGGCTTCAGAAGGTGCGCAAGCTGGCAAAGAATGAAGTCGTGATGCGCGTCGGGAACGGCGCTGGGATCGCCGCTCAAGCCGTCGGCATTATGCCTCTACGTCTCCCTTCAGGATTTATCTTAGAACTAAGTAACTGTTATTTTGTTCCACTGTTGTGTAGAAACATTATCTTTGGATCATGTTTAGTACACGATGGGTATTCATACAAGTCTGAGAACAATGGTTGTTCACTTTATTGTAAAGATATGTTTTATGGATTTGCACCCATTGTTGGGGGCCTTTTCATACTAAATCTTGAATGTGGAAATGATGTCTTTAACGTGAATGCTAAACGCCTTAAGAAGGCTGATACCACCACCACTTGCTTGTGGCACTGTTGACTTGGCCACATCGGAAAGAAACGCATGCAAAGACTCCATAAAGATGGAGTTTTACCGTCCCTTGATTTTGAATCATTTGACACATGTGAAGCTTGCTTGATGGGGAAAATGACCAAGACGCCGTTCACGGGTCATCCTGAGCGGGCGGGTGAATTGTTGGGAATAATACATAGTGATGTATGTGGTCCAATGAACACAGCCGCACGGGGTGGGTATTTCTACTTCGTGACTTTTACTGATGATTTAAGTCGATATGGCTATATCTACTTAATGAAGCATAAGTCGGAAACTTTTGAAAAGTTCAAAGAATTTCAGAATGAGGTAGAAAATCATCGTGACAAAAAGATTAAGTTCCTACGGTCTGATCGTGGAGGCGAATATCTTAGTCATGAGTTTGGCCAACATCTAAGTGACCGTGGAATCGTTTCACAGCTTACGCCTCCCGGAACTCCACAGAGAAATGGAGTATCGGAACGACGTAACCGAACCTTGTTGGACATGGTAAGGTCCATGATGTCTCTTACGGATCTTCCGATATCTTTTTGGGGTCTCGCACTGGAAACTGCTGCTCATATACTAAACATGGCACCATCAAAGTCTGTTGAAACGACGCCATTTGAATTATGGTATGGGAAGAAACCCAATATGTCGCATCTCAAGATTTGGGGTTGTGAGGCATATGTAAAGCGTTTACAGCCAACCAAACTTGATCCCAAAGCAGACAAATACTACTTTGTAGGTTACCCCAAAGAAACCATTGGGTATTCTTTCTACCACCCGTCCGATAACAAAGTGTTTGTTGCAAGGAGTGGACAATTTCTCGAGAAAGAGTTTCTCACGAAAAAGGTGAGTGGGAGGACAGTACAACTTAATGAGATTAGTGAATCTTCGGTGACCGTTGATATGGCTAAGGAACCGGAAGAAATTCCGCTAATTATCCCTACAACCGAGCCGGAAGTTGTCGCATGTGATGCGGAGACTTCAGACAATGTTGTAACTGAACCGCGCAGATCAGGTAGGGCTATCCAGCCTCCAGAATGGTTTCATAACGAAATCTTCATTCTTGAAGACGATGAACCTGCGCACTACAAGGAAGCGATGGCGGGGCCCAGCTCAAAAGAATGGCACAAGGCCATGAGATCCAAAATGGAATCCATGTACGAAAACCAAGTTTGGAACTTGGAAGAACTTCCAGAAGGCGTAAAGCCGATTGGTTGTAAATGGATTTTCAAAAGGAAGACGGACGCGGATGGTAACATTACTATCCACAAAGCTAGACTTATCGCGAAAGGGTTCACGCAAGTTCCAGGAGTGGACTACGACGAGACTTTCTCGCCCGTAGCTATGCTTAGGTCTGTTCGGATATTACTAGCAATTGCTGCTTATTTCGATTATGAAATATGGCAGATGGATGTCAAAACAGCTTTCCTAAATGGAAACCTCAAAGAGGATGTATACATGATACAGCCAGAAGGTTTTGTCATTCATGAGGATGCTGGAAAGGTATGCAAACTTCAGAAAGCCATTTATGGTCTGAAGCAAGCGTCAAGGAGCTGGAACATTCATTTTGATGAAGTGGTCAAAGAGTTTGGCTTCATCAGAAATGACGAAGAATCTTGTGTTTACAAGAAGTTTAGTGGGAGCGCAAAAGCATTTCTAATCTTGTATGTGGATGACATATTGTTGATTGGAAATGACGTGAATTTTCTTAGTGAAATAAAAGACTCATTGAAGAAAATGTTTTCAATGAAAGACTTAGGCGACGCGGCATATGTATTGGGCATCAGAATCTATAGAGATAGATCAAAACGCCTGATAGCGCTTAGCCAAAGCACGTACATTGACAAGGTGTTGAAAAGGTTCAACATGGAGAACTCCAAGAAAGGCCTACTCCCCATGTCACCTGGCACAGTGCTTTGCAAGAATCAGAGTCCTCGAACTCTCGATGAGCGAGTACAAATGAATGATGTTCCATATGCCTCGGCAGTTGGTTCTATTATGTATGCCATGCTATGTACAAGACCGGATGTTTCCTATGCGCTAAGTGTTAGCAGCCGGTACCAAAGTGATCCAGGATTGGAACACTAGGCCGCAGTCAAGGGTATTCTTAAGTACCTCAGACGGACCAAGGATTTACTCCTTGTGTACGGAGGTGATGAAGAGCTCATTGTAAGTGGTTACACTGATGCAGGCTTCATGACTGACCCAGATGACTTCAAATCTCAATCAGGCTATGTTTTCATATTGAACGGTGGCGCAGTTGATTGGAAAAGTTCCAAACAAAAGACTGTGGCGGATTCTACGACGGAGGCGGAGTATGTTGCAGCTTCAGAAGCCTCCAAGGAGGCGGTATGGATCAAGCAATTTCTTGAAGACCTTGGTGTGGTTCCAAGTGCTCTGGAGCCGGTGGAGATCTATTGTGATAATAGTGGCGCCGTGGCTCAGGCAAGGGAACCAAGTTCGCACCATAAGACAAGACATATTCAACGCAAATATAAACTCATTCGACATCATGTCGAAGAGGGTTTAGTGAAAGTACGCAAAGTTCACACGGATCTGAATGTGTCAGACCCGATGACGAAGCCTCTACCACGAGCAAAGCATGAGCAACACCGGATAGCCATTGGTGTTAGGGAAGCCATGTAACTGGATTATGACTCTAGTGCAAGTGGGAGTCTGTAGGAGAACTGCCCTAGAGGCAGTAATAACAGTTATTTTGTATCTCCTGGTTTGTAATGAATGTTTATGATCCATGCTATAACTGCTGTGGCTCCCGAGCCCGTATATCCATAAAGGCTCTGAGGAAAACCCATGTGCACGTGTGGGTTAATAAACGGTAAAATGTATTCCTAGTCATGCCTCTATGGCTGGCTCAAGTATTGCATGATGATTATGTTTTCCTGATCATGGGCATGTCTATGCCGGCAATTTTGAGGGCACAAATTGTTGGTAGAACACTTGTGTTGAATCGACCCAAATTGATGTTATGCTATGAGATACATTCGTCACAAGTTAATGGTATTTTACACAGGGAAGTTAATGTTTGCATAATTCCTTAGACCATGAGAGTATCGAGTTCCTTCGTACTTGCTTCGTGAATTTGGGGTTTGTTAAACGTCATCCGTAACTGGGTGGCTATTACGGCGGCTTACGGGTTCACGGAAAAGTATGGCAAGTAACGAGATAGCTCAAGATTGGGATTTGCTCCTCCGACGATGGAGAGATATACTCGGGCCCTCTCGGTGAAATGGTATCCATCATCGTCTGGCCAGACAACTTGTGATTTGATCACTGGGATACCGAAACACGGAAACGAGAAAAGAGAACAAAACCGGTAACGAGGTAACTTGCATAGTGGACAAATTGTTGATCCACGGGGGTGCAATAAATCTCCCCTCGGGTGTTTTGTGACATATCGCGAAGCAACAGGAATAGCTCACGGCAACTGGAGGTTCACTTGAATATTCATTCGTGTGGGTATAGGGGTCAATATGGGTGTCCACGGCTCCGATGTTGATCATTGATCGGAAGGGGTTCCAGGTCATGTCTATGCTTCACCGAACCTATAGGGTCACACGCTTAAGGGTCATCTATCTGCTGAATACTAGACAGGGAGTCTGAGAGAAAATCACCGAAAAAGTTTCGGACACCGAAAAGTTTCGGGCAGCGGAAAAGTTCCGCAGAGAGAGGTCACCGGATGAGTTCCGGTGATACTGAAAAGTTGTTTCAGAGGATACCATAAAGTCAAATTGGTTTCGGGACATGCCTGATAATTCTTGGAGGGTGCCAGAATCATTCTGGAAACTTTCTGGAATTTTCGGAGATGAAAACCGGAAATGTTTCGGAGCTGCCGAAACCGCTTCAGATGCTTTTCGCAGATGAAAATCACTAATCTGGAAATGTTCCAGAACGCGTTGAAAATTATTTTAGTGGGTACTGGAATTGTTCTAAGCCCACATAAATATTTTCAGTTCGAACGGACGCTGAAAAATGTCGTCGTGAATAGTGAAAGTGCTTTTTGGATAATTTTTTGTAAGCCACCTTTTAGGGCTTTTGCTAAAGGCTTCTAGAAGGGCTTGGGGGGGCCATGAGAGCCCCTCATGGGGGGCCCCCTAGGGGTGGCCGGCCAAGGAAGGGGGAGCTCCTTGGAGCTCCACATGGCATCCCAAATTTACCCTTATGCCCATGAGGTGTGACCTAATGCATGGGTTTTTGGTAATTAGTGGAGGAGCCCTACCCCTTGGCTTTCCTATAAATAGAGGAGATGGGGGCTGCCATCTCTTCATCCCTTGCTCTCATACACATGCCATGCATTATCTGGCTTCTTCTCTCCCTCCCACGAAAAGAGTTTCGTAGAGCCGAAAGGCTGTCTGGGTTCCAGCAGGAACTAGTTCTGGACGGCGAAGCCCTGTCGGATTGCTGACACCGTATGTGTGCAACCCCGTAGAGAGGTCGTAGTTTCGGTCTTTTGCCCGAGGGGCTGTTCGAGTGTCCTCCCGAAGGGCTGTCCGAGTCTCCGTTCGAGTTTCGAGGGTCCTCCCGAAGGGCTGTCCGCGACATCGTCCGGGGGACTGTCCGACCGCCTCCCGAAGGGCTGTCCGGCGAGGGAGTACATCCTCGCGGTTGGGAGGTTGTAAATCCTAGCTGCGGGGATCTGCACCAACGATCTCCACTGACTCTTCTTCCGCTGCGCTTCGAGTCGGTACGGATCAGATCAAACCTTGTATGCAGTCTCCATAGTGGTCCTGGGCGTGCTCGCTATACCGAAAATTTTCGTTTTCTGTCGCGTTCCCTTACATGTCCATCATCAAGTATGATAATTCAAGTCGTTAGATTAACAATGCGGGGTGTATGAAGCACGAGATAATAAAATCTCGAACCCCATACTAAACTTCGTCATACGCATGACCCCCGTGCAGATCATATCTGCATTGCCCTTTTGTCTGCGAAATTTCATCTTTCTTTTTAACTACGGTGGAATTCAATGAACTGTTAGCACTTCGTTGGTCAATCAGGATCGCAGATTGCCAGAACATTGAAACTCCACCATACTGTTATCAAGATCAGAAATATGCAAATTCCAGGGAAGCAACAAGAACATCGGGTAACAGATTTCATCTGCTACCCGCACAAATAATTTTCAGTAATAGAACTCATCTACTACCTAATTATATTGTGCAACACCCATACATCACTATGTATTCTAGATCGCAACCTACATCTATGCATAGCATGGCTCTTGATGCCACTGTAGGGTAACGCAGCAGAAAACAAAAATTTTCCGACCTACGCACCAGCCCAGGACCACTTTGGAGACTGCATACAAGGTTTGATCATTTTCGTTACCGACTCGTAGCGCAGCGGAAGTAGAGTCGATGACAATCGGCGGTGCAGATCCCCGCAGCTAGGATTTACAACCTCCCAACCGCGAGGATGTACTCCCTCATCTGCCCCTCGGACAGCCTTCCGGGAGGCGGTCGAACAGTCCCCCGGACGGTGTCGCGGACAGCCCTTCGGGAGGACTCACAGAACTCGGCCCGTCACTTGGACAGCCCTTCGGGAGGCACTCTCGAACAGCCCCTCGGGCACTAAGATCGAAACTACGACCTCTCTACAGAGTTGCACACATACGGTGTCATCTATCCGGCAGGGCTTCGCCGTCCAGAACTAGTTCCCACCGGAACCCAGACAGCCTTTCGGCTCTACGAAACTCTTTTCGTGGGAGGGAGAGAGAAGCCAGATTATTGCATGGCACTTGTATGTGAGACGGGATGAGTGTGGAGGGCTGCCCCTCCACCTCTATTTATAGGAAATCCCAAGGGGTAGGGTGGTTTTACAATAAAACCCAAAAGCACATGAATGAAGTCCTTCCACCAAGGGTATAAGGGTGAAACCAAGGAACAAGAGGGGCTCCATGGTGGAGCCCCAAGTGTGGCCGGCCACACCCCTTCGGGGGGCCCCAAGAGGGCCTCCCAATCCATCCATGTCATCCCTAGATCTTTTGGGATAAAGCCCAAACAAGTGGCTTTCCAAAAAGTAACCCAAAAAGCACTTTCACTATTCACAATGACATTTTTCAGCGTCCGTTCGAACTGAAAATATTTATGTGGGCTTAGAACATTTCCAGTACCCACCATAATAATTTTCAACACGTTCTGGAACAATTCCAGTTTAGTGATTTCATCTGCGAAAAGCATCTGAAGCGGTTCCGGCAGCTCCGGAACATTTCCGGTTTTCATCTCGGAAAATTCCCAGAAGTTTCCAGAATGATTCTGGCACCCTCCAAGAATTATCAAGCATGTGCCGAAACCAATTTGACTTAATGGAATACCCCGAAACAACTTTTCAGTTTCACCGGAACTCATCCGGTGACCTCTCTCTGCGGAACTTTTCCACTGTCCGAAACTTTTTCGGTGTCCGAAACTTTTTCGGTGATTTTCTCTCAGACTCCCTGTCTAGTATTCAGCAGATAGATGACCCTTAAGTGTGTGACCCTATAGGTTCGGTGAAGTATAGACATGACACGGAACCCTTTCCGATCAATGATCAACATCGAAGCCGTGGACACCCATATTGACCCCTATACCCACACGAATGAATATTCGAGTGAACCTCCAGTTGCCGTGTGCTATTCCTGTTGCTTCGCGATATGTTACAAATACCCAAGGTGAGACATGATGGCATCCCCGTGGGTCAACAACTTGTCCACTATGCCAGTTACCTCATTACCGGTATTTGTTCTCTTTTCTCGTTACCGTGTTCCGGCATCCCCGTGATCAAATCACAAAGTGTCTGGCCAGACGATGATGGATACCGTAACACCGAGAGGGCCCAGAGATATCTCTCCATCGTCGGAGGAGCAAATCCCAATCTCGAGCTATCAAGTTACTTGACACACTTTTCCATGAACCCGTAAGCCGCCGTAATAGCCACCCATTTACGGATGACGTTTAACAAACCCCAAAGTTCATGAATCAAGCATGAAGAAACTCGATACTCTCATGGTCTGAGTAATCATGCAAACGTTAACCATCTCTGTGTTATTAACCATTAACTTGTGACAAAAGTATCCCATAGCATAACATCAATTTGGGTCGATTCAACACAAATGTTCTTCTAACATTGTGCCCTCAAAGTTGCCGGCATAGTCATGCCCATGATCAGGAAAACAGAACCATCATGCAACACTTGAGCTAGTCTCAGAGGCCAGACTAGGAATACATTTTACCGTTTATTATTCCACACGTGCATATGAGTCTTCCTCCGAGCCTCATGGTTATTGTAGACTCGAGAACCATAGCAGCTATAGCATGGAACATAAACCTAATTATGAACAGGGAGATAATCAATAACATTTATTATTGCCTCTAGGGCATATCTCCTGCACATCCTTGATGGCGCCCTCTTGTACCTGGCGGTGGTCTCTTGTGCTCTCTGGTACCTGGTGGTCTTCCACAGTAAATCCCTTTGGATGATTCATCATCTTCGCCTCCCGCAGCCTCCCATCAATATGACCAGGAATTCCTTCTGGTGAACCAGCAACAAGCTTTGGTCTGCTATCTGCATTTGTTCATATCAGGACCACAAGATGAAAGCAGGGTCAATATAGCTCAAAATCATCTATTGCTGAACATGGATAGCCATGTCATCATCACCTTATCACAAAACAGGGTAAAGCTGTATCGCACAATCATCTTACAGAAGTCAGGATATCATCATGCCAACTTGTCCTTGCCAATGCTATAAATTACATTATCAACTTGAAGACATTAACATGAGTGACAATCAAGAAATCTAGAATGAAGGTATGCCACACTACAATATCGGGTGAAATCAGAAAATATTAGTAACCTTATTTACATTATGTAAGTACTACTAACTTCTCCAGGTTGGACTTATAAATAGCAATAAACTGATTTCACGTGAAAGAAAAATAAAGGAAATACAAACAATCTCATCAGCTAATGAATGAATCTGCACCTAATTGATGAAAAGAAACAAAATAAGTAAGCAGGAGATGAGATGGAGGCGTACTGTCTTTGGGGTCGTGGAAGTGGACAAAGAACTTTTGCATCACCGCTGCGGCCGCCGTTCTGCTACACGAGCGGCAGCAGTGTGCCCCAGACCTCCCGAAGCTGATCCCGTTATCCCGCTCCCACAGCAGTTCGCCAATGACCTCGTCGAACCAGATTCGCGCGGCACCGGCCGGTCAACCTGGAGAAGTTGAAAAAAAATCATATAAGTCCATTTTTTCTAGCATTAGGCTTGCAATTTAAGAGATATTGCCATCCATTTTTTTCTACATTTTGGGGATGTGTATAGTGTAAAATTATAGACCGCTCAGGCTTTCAGTGGGGCTGAAAAAGTGATATGAACTTTATCTTCTATTTATATTTCAAAAAATCAAATTATGTCTCGTATGTGATATCGGTAATGTATTTTTTTCATTGCTTGTGCCTTCATGTATTCCTTTTATACAGCACATATAAAGACAAAGGCATTTTCAAAATGAAGGTAAAAGTGCTCTGAGATCACATAAGAGACATAATATGTTTTTTTTATATTTACATGTAAAATTGCAGCTTAGTTTAGTCAGTTCCCTTGAAAGAAAATGTAATACCCAGCTCAACATTATTAATACAAGTCCATCTTCCACCAAACTACTGCATAAGAAATTTGCATGGCATACAAACAGGGCAAAAGTAAATTTGCACATAGAAAATGATCAAAAATAAAAAATGGCGTTCACTGAATTCTGAAAGGATGTTCCTCCACAGAACACAAAGACTATGGGCTCTCCCTTGCCTCTACCAAAAAATCTGAAACTCTCTTGCCACAATAGTCATGGCTGGCTCAGCTAATCAATCACTGCTACCAATTAAATTCACACGGCGAAACAATGCAGCATTATCTAATGGTTGTTCAGGGCGCCCTGAGTTGATGCAGTAGTACCTTTCTTTTGATGCAGTAGTCGTGGTCGCTGCAGCAGGCATGGCAGATGTCTCAACCTCCTCTTTCGTCTACGGGCGGCGCTCCTCCTTCCGAGTCCTGGGGAACAGCAATGGTGTAAGCCCCTGAATTTAAAAAGAACCATGTACAGATCAATACATATGACCTGATGCAAATAATTCCGTAGAACACTCAAAATTCAACACCTTTTTTAAGCGGACAAGATTATTCCACTTAATTTGAGGTTGCATCAATATTCTCCATGAAAGTGGAAAGTGCAATTCGCAAAGCAACTTGAGCGCTTGACTTACTAATCTACTGTTGACCTTCTCTAAGTTTTTGAACTTAAGGTTTGCACAGAGCATAAAAGTACTAACCTTATGAATAAAGCCATACCTCATAGATGATTGATTCACTTTTGCTGAACCATGACAAATGACCGATAAAGTAAAGATCCCTTTGATCACAAGCATGTAGAGCATTTTTTCGGCACCATAGAGGCTTTTGAAATGCAAGCGAAAAAACTCACCATCAGTATCATAAGAGAGAGAGAGAGAGAGAGAGAGAGAGAGAGAGGAGAAGATAGACCTTGTGGAGCTCACTGAAGTGCTGCGTCAGAGCCGAAGCACATGGACCGGAATATGCAGATGAAGATAAGAAGTATTTTTGCAGAATAATCAAAGTATAGAAATGTAAATATGCAATGCTCTCCATTTACATGATACATTGGAAATATTATAATCTAGAAAAACATAATATGTATCTCGACTTGCCTGGTAAGTGTAAACACGTACTGGAGGCCTTCCAGACACATATTGTTTGCCTTTTGTTTTCTTTGTATAACCAAAATCACCATTGACATTATCGTCTGATGGGATGTTCTTGCTTTTTGTTTGCCTGGAGGAACCAAAATCATCGATGAATTTATCTTCTGATGTAACCGCCCTGGTGACCTAATCTTTCCTGATACGCAGGTAAGTGCTCTATTTCAGACACTCTCTCAGATATCACCAAAGAACCTCCTGACTCGGTGATCTTGCAATCCATCATGCGAGCTTCAATCTTAGGAGGCTTCCCGGTACCAAAGAGATGGAGACTTAATTCAGAAACCAGAAGATCTCTACAGATCCTCCTAATGAGTAATGACTATGTGCTAGGCTAGGAGTTAACTGTGAACATCTTTAATGTGAATTAGACAGTTACCTGCAAGAATAGCATCAACTGTAGATTCTAACTTGTGATGCACTCGACATTCAGTCTTCGACACCATCTCAACAGCACAGAAAATGTTGGGGGCCCTTTTCTCTCAAGAATTGTTTTCTGAACTTTCCGCTTCTTTGCCTCTTCATCGCCAAGAGTCACACTCTGTATAACGAACTTACATTGTTATTTCACTGCTAATAAGTAATTTTTTCTTGATGCAGACTCAAATGTGAGTCATTCTAATAAACTATTCTAGTCACGAGTGTTAAAATATGATTAAGATAATCTACAGGTCCAAATTTTACTTGAAACTCAATATTGGCAAATTTGACAAAGTTGTCATCATGCTACTATCCTTTGGTTAGCTGAAAAGAAATATTACTATCCTTTCGTATCTAAAATACACCAAAGAGGCAAGGAACGTCGCGGGGTATTTTAGAAAGACAATGAGGTACACTGATCTGTTCACCCAACAAAATAAATCATCAACGCTTAATCCGCCCCAGAAGGATCGAACCCAGGTCGGCATAGAGACACCACTGTGCTTGGATAGCCCAGTTTTCATGTCCTTTGGAATCTAAAAACCACATTAGGATAACTATGACAAGCTTCAGGATCAACTTGTTGACTATTGCGCTTTAATCTGATGTTCAGGAAGATGCTAAGCTTCAAGAACATAAGAAACTGTTGCAGGACAGATGGCAGAAAAACAAAATGAGTGCACCTCAATCCCACAAACAAGCATTTGGAAGCAAGGGTTTTTAATTATGTTGTCAATTGTCACCCCATGAGCAGTTCCAACAAGTTGAATGCCTCTTTGAGCAATGGTGCTGGCTGCCATTGCTTCAAGTTCTGTACCAATCTCATCAATAACAATAACTTCTGGCATGTGATTTTCAATAGCCTCAATCATCACCTACATAATCAATTTTCATATGTATCATCGAGCATGCACCGGTAAGGTATTAAAGAAAGACACTCTAGAAGATTACGCAACTATAAATGAACCATAGGAAAGAATATTGAGAACCCACGTTATGCTGCATCGTAACTTTAGGAACTTGCATTCTCCTAGATCGCCCAATGCCAGAATGAGGTACATCCCCATCACCTCCTATCTCATTAGATGTGTCCACTATGTTCACACGTTTCTTACCTTCATCTGCCTAGATCCTAGCTATTTCCCTGTATTATTGAAAGCATTTTGAATTGTTAGAATCAGGTTGCAAAACCCAGCGATTTATCTTTGGTCTTCTCAGCCATGTTACTAAATTAATATACATGTAACATGCACTAGCATTACATAATGACTAACACCACTGATCAAAGAACTGGAGTGTAGGTGATGTGTACCTGATCAGAGTAGTCTTGCCTACACCAGGAGGTCCAATCACCAATATGGAGCTGCCTCCCACCACCAGATCACAGACTATCTCTGCGCTGCCAGATAAGGACAAATCAGGCACCAGACGAAATAAAAAAAGGCAACAAAAACCTAGGAATCGAGGTAGACCGGAACAAAAAACTCCTAGGAATCTAATCATATCCGAACACCTAATGCATCCAAGCACCAAATTAAGAAAGGCAACAAAAATCTGCCATGAAAATAGGCACGAGGCCGAGTCTCCCGCAAAGCAACAACAAATACCATGGATCCAAGCAGACCCGAGCACCTAGTCCATCCAAAGGAATCCGACCAGATCCAGGATGGAGCAGCCAATGCATCAAAAAAAGATAAGCCAGATTCGAGCAGCCAATACATCCAAAAAGCTACTGGAGCTGCACATAACAACTAATCTACATATATTCGCTTTGCTAGACAGGAAGGAAAGGAAGAGCTCACCAACCAGGAACCTATCAACCTCTTGACACGACAGCAGACAGCAGGCCGACCGAGGCCTCGACAAACGGAGCAAACAATAGCTACAGTGGACCTGCAATGATAAACGCCACAAAATCAATGGAAACACGAAAACCTAGAACTGAAAGAGAAGACCGGCATCTCTAGGCAAGAGAATGGATCATCTGGGTGTCGTTGGAGTGGCTGTGTTGGGAGAACCCTAGCCAGCGGCGGACGTGCCGCGCAGGGGAGCACCGACGCCGGCAGCGGCCGTGTCGCGCTGGGCCTCCTCGCCGCTGAAGGGCGCTCCAGCAGCGTGCACGAAGCAGGGGCTGGAGGCGTGGGATTGGGGGCCGGTGTCGCCCTGGGCCTTCTCTCCGCCGAAGGGCACTCCGGCAGCGTCGACGAATCAGGGGTTGGAGGCGCGGGATCGGAAGCCGGCGGCGGCGCAGAGGAGAGGAGGAGATCGAGAGTGGGAGAGGAGGAGATCGAGAGTGCGGGAGGAGCGACGGCCTGGGTCACACGTACGTCCCATGTTGGATCTTTTTCCAGCCATGTGAAAAGACAAAACTACCCTCGGCGGGGCACGCCAATTACAGGCGGTGGCACGAGATCTTTACGCGGGGTGAGACTATTCATTGCGACAGTGTCGCGGGGTCGATCCGACGGCCCAGCTCCTTCCCCCTGTCGATCCAATGCCCAGAATCGCATCAAGCAAACCGATCCGACGGCCGAGAGTCCCTAATCGCTGTGAGAGCTCGGTGCCCCCTTTGACGGTTAAGACTTAAAAGACAACTTCTTTTTCCTGTCCTCTCTCTTCCTATTCTTTACCTGATAATAAAAGGGCTATTGCTTCTGTTCGTCCGCCCCCCCCCCCCCCCCCCCCCCCCCCCCCCCCCCCCGAATATGCTACCGGCAAGTGGAAAACATCATTTGGTTTCGTATATTCTGGTGTCATATATTCGGAATTTCCTATTTGGCGCTGCAGGCGCCAGTTATTTCTGTTTCTGCAAACCGGCGCCTGCAGCAGCGATAACTGGGCTCGGCCCATCTTTCCATTTTTTTTTTCTGTTGTAAACAAAAAAAGAGACGCGCATTCTGATTCGGGGAGATTCGATTCGGCGACCTCAGGGCCGCTGGCAAGATGAGCTAACCAACTCACCATGTAGCGTTAGCTGCACAACTACTGCTTCTTCCTCCTTTTCTTCTTAAGTGTTTTCCATTTCCTTTTTCTATTTCTTTTTTCTTTTTTTCTTTTTCGTATTTCTTTTTTATTCGCAACGGTTTTTGTTCTGCCTTTTCTTTTTCTTCTTTTTTATTCGGAATGGTTTTGTTTTATTTTTTATTCTCTTTTTTTTCTAATATGAATGAACTTTTTTTTTCCAAAAATTGATGAACTCTTTTTCAAAATCGTTGAACTCTTTTCAAAATCTATGAACTCTTTTCAAAATCAATGATTTTTTTCAAAATCAATGAACTCTTTTTCAAAATTGATGAACTTTTTTTGCAGTCTATGATTTGTTTTTCAAATTTGATGATTTTTTTTAAATCAATGAAATTTTTAAAAAATGTATGAACTTTACAAAAAATCAATGAACTTTTTTTCAAAATCGATGAACTCTTTTAAAAAACGATGAACTTTTTTTGAAGTCCATGATTTTTGTTTCAAAATTGATGAACTCTTTTCAAAATCGATGAAATCTTTTCAAAATCGATGAACTCTTTTTCAAATCGATGAACTTTTTTTGAAAATTGATGAACTTTTTTTAAAATGGCTGAAGTGTATAAAAAACGATGAACTCTTTTTACAAAATCGATTAACTTTTTTCATAATCGTTGAACATTTTTTCAAAATCGATGCACTTTTTTTCAAATTGATGAAGTTTTTTCAAAATTGTTGAACATTTATTAAAAACAGATGAAGTTTTTTCAAAATCAATGATTTTTTCCAAAATTAATTATTTAAGAAAAAACGATGAACTTTTCTAAAATCGATGATCTTTTTTCCAAAAAACAAATCTTTTCAAAAAGATTTATGTTGGTTATACGTCAACGCTTTACTAAAGAAAACATTAACTAGGACTGGTTTCTATCTTTATTCAAGAGTGCCAGGATGGTCTGGTGGTTGTTGCGTCAAGGTTCGAGTGGTTAGGTGCTGTGTTCGAATGCCAGTAATCACGTATCATGATTTTTTTTTGTTTTTTCGTGTTTTCCTTATTGATTCGGTTGGTGGGCCGGCCCGCTAGGCGTCGCTAGCGAGCGCCGGTACCGCCAACCAGCGCCTGCAGCGCTGATTAGGAGCACGGGAGATCCTATTGGACGCTCGCTGCGGCCATTAGTGCGCTGACGCACAGGGTGCGCCGCGACTGGGCTGGCCCACTCAAGGCACCGAAGCGGGGATGCTGTAACTGGGCCGGCCGACTCCAAGGCGACAAAGCAAGCTAGGGCAACAAAAATCCCAAAAGGAAGCTGCAGGAAGGGGAACCTCCTATATGACGCATTTTGCGTCATATAGAACCTCGACGCACAGGGGGGCGAAGCGCGACTGGCCCGGCAAAACACGTTTGCAGTCGCGCGACAAAAATAAATCAACAGAGCATCATACAAGTTTCGATCCCACGACCTCGAACAATGAGGAAAATTGAGAGGGAGGCATTAACCACTACACCACACAGAGTTACCTGAATAAAACAGTGGCAACAACGTCAAAGAGCACACATTAGCGTTGTGATTTGGAAAACATTTCGGATACATTTCTTGTAATTGTGAGCAGTTTTAAAATATCAAATTTTTTATATGTTCCAACATTTTTTTGGTGAGTAAAGATTTTTTTGTAATTTTGATTCAAAAAAAACATAAACAAATTTTGCAAATCCTGAACAGTTTTCTAAAATGCGAACAATTTTTCAAAAATTACGAACAAATTATGAAAAACACGAACATTTTTTGAATTTTCGGAATATTTTCTGAGACCACGAACAGTTTTAAATTTTTGAACAAAAATTGAAAACAGGAACATTTTTTCAGTTCGGAACAGAATTGTTTAAACAGAACATTTTTTAAAGAAACATGAAATTTTCTGAAATTGCAAATAAAATTTTGAAACCGCAAACATTTTTGAAAACATGAACAAATTTTGAATTCCCCAAACATTTTCTGGAATTTGTGAACAATTTTTTAAAGCACGAACATTTTTTGAATCTTGAGAACAAATTTTAAAACGAAGAACAAATTTGGAAGCACGAACATTTTTTGAATCTTGAGAACAAATTTTGAAACGCAGAACAAATTTGGAAGCGTGAACAATTTTTTAAAGCACGGACATTTTTGAATCTTGAGAACTAATTTTGAAACGAAGAACAATTTTGAAAAATCCCGAACAAATTTGGAAGCGCGAACATTTTTTGAATCTTGAGAACAAATTTTGAAATGGAGAATAATTTTGAAAAATCCCGAACAAATTTGGAAGCGAGAACATTTTATGAAAACCTGAACAAAAAATTGAAATCCGGTACATTTTCTGCATTTCGAAAGTTTTCAACTTTTTGTTTAACGAGAACAATTTTTGAATCTTGAGAACATTTTTTGAAACCTGAACATGTTATGGAAACACGAACAAAATTTGAATATTTTTAAATTCTTTTGATAAAAAGAGAAGAAAAGAAAAGGAAAAAGAAATAAAAAACCAAAGAAAGAAAACAAACAGAAAAATCGAAAAAGGAAGAAAAGAAAAAAGAAACAGAAATAACTAAAAATGAAAAGAAGAAGAAAAAACAAAAAAGAAAACTAGAAAACAAAGGAAACAGAAAAGAAGAACAAGAAAGGAAAAAGAAAACGGAAAAAACAGAATACACAGGAAAAAACTAGGTTCAGAGTTGGGCGCACTGTGTAAAGCTGGAACTGGGCCGGCCCATCTCCTGTCCCTAGCATGCTTGCCCTGTGCGAATCCCCGACAATTCGCCGCAGCGAGCGGCGAATAGGGTTTTCCTAGGAGCACCCCGTATATTCGTCTGCGGTCGTCTTAGCTCAATAGGATGAGATCCCCTGATGTGTAAAAACCATACACGCAGCCCACTAGTTGTGGCCTTGGCCTATGACGCTGGAGATCATGGATTCAATTCCCCCTACTCCCGTCTTTCTTTTCCTTTTCCTTTCAAAAGATCAAGTATTTTTTAAAATATATATTTTTGTATGTGCAAACACATATATCAGTAAGACAAAATCAATGCTCTTATTTACATGCTATCATTGAATACTAAAATTTACTCCCTCCGTTTCTAAATATAAGTCTATTTAGATATTTCAATTGGGACTACATACGAATGTATAGATGTACTTTAGAACGTAGATTCACTTATTTTGCTCTGTATGTAGTTTATATTGGAATCTCTAAAAAGGCTTATATTTAGAAACGGAGGAAGTACTTTGAGATTTCATCCTAATGCAATATTTTTTGGGCATCGCTGAGAAACCACAACAAATGTGTTAACATATACCGGCAACTAGGTAGATATTTGTGTTGTATAATGAATTGTATTGAGTGCACTTCAAAAATCATCACACCTTTATGTTTTTGCACAACACCACTTATCATGTTGCTTGTTGCATGGCATCATGAAAAATTCAAATGTAGTTCATATTGAAATCTCTAAAAATACTTATATTTAGGAACGAAGGGAGTACTTTGCTATTTCATCCTAATTAATGCAATACTTTTTGGGCATCGCCGAGAAACGAAGCAAATGTGTAAACATATACCGGCAACTAGGTAGATATTTGTGTTGTATAATGAATTGTAAATAGCTTGAGTGCACTTCAAAAATCATCACACCTTTATTGTTTTTGCGCAACACCACTTATCATGTTGCTTGTGGTGTGGCATCATGAAAACTTTTAAGGGATTTGCTGATGTCGTCAAGTGTGTGTATGAGGGGTGAATGTTTTTTCTCCTGTTGCAACGCACGGGCATGTTTGCTAGTCCTATTAAAAAAAGATAGCCTTCCTTGATCCGTCCTATTTCGTCAAGCCCTGATCCAAGTTTTTTTTCACATCGAACGGAACGCTGCGCCAATCGATCTCGTTCTTTTTTTTCACGGAACGGATCGCAGGGAACAATTGATCTCTTCATGCCAAGGATCGATCTCTTAAATTTTTTTTTTACCGGCCCACAGAAGCCTAGCCAGTGTAGTACGACATCTGAACGGCCCATAGAAGCTCAGGCCAGTGTAGCGCAATGTGAGAGAAAGCCCAGCTGACCCACCTACGTCTCTTTTTTTGGCTTCATCCTATGTCCGCACTTCATATGTCGCCCCGCATGCTCAATTGGTTTCGCTTCGGGTTTCCTGATTAAAGAAGCCTATCTTTCCTGTTAAAAGGCCCACCAGCAGGACCGACGCCCAACCCTCGAGCCGACGGAGCAAAAACACCATGTCTCTTTCTTCTAACCCTAGCCGCTCCTTCCGCCGGCAGAGCTCACCACGAACCAGGGGCGGATCCAGCCCAGCCTAGCACCCCGGGCCCCCTTCATATACTGTAGCAATTGCTACAGTCCACAAAGGGAATGGGCCTCACGCCCCGGGCCTGCCCCCCCCCCCCCCCCCCCCCCGGCCTGGGGCCTAGATCCGCCACTGCCACGAACCAAGCTCCAAGCAACACGGCGCCAGGCACAAGAGGACTACAACACGCAACAGCTCGACGGTGGCACCGAGGGTAGACTCCATGACCGCGCTCAACATCTTCCAACGTGGATCAATGCCACTGGGCGCATATATCAAATTGTCATCCAAGTGTCCGACCTCGACGGTCGTAGCATCTCGAGCGCCATCGAGCCTAAGTCGCTCGCCAGGGCCCTCTTCTAACGGGAGGCCGATGTGGGTCCCTTAGCTGATACACTTGGACAAGGCTCTCTCCGCTGAGGTGATGTACTTCGTCATTGGTACTAGTCATTGTGGTGATGATTCTAACCCGTGGTGGCAGCCTTGTTGAAGATTGAGGTGGCCATTGGAAGATCTTCATGAGAGTTCCATCTTCCCAGATCATGTGGTTGACCTTGGCGATGAGATGCAAACTATGGACGATGGCTTGACATGGAGGATGATTGTGCAGTGGCGGCAGTTAAATCCCATGTTGAAAGGATTGAGAAGAGGGGTCTAGAGGGGAGGTAATTAGACCCTTAACAAGCAAAAGTGACAGTTTTTAATTACTTCAAGTTAAGGTTGAGTTTAGCACATGTTAAAGCACTCACAATACATTTCAAGCAAGCATGACAAGAGTATATGCAGCGGAAAGAGTAAAGCATGCAAGTTGCAAGAAAGTAAAGGGATGGGATTGGAGTTTGCAAATGCAATGGAGACACGGAGATTTTTGGCGTGGTTCCGATAGGTGGTGCTATTGTACGTCCACGTTGATGGATACTTCAACTCACGAAGGGTAACGACTGCGCGAGTCCACGGAGTGCTCCACCCACAAAGGGTCCATGATGTTTGCTTGAACTACGTCTGTATTTCCCCAAAGAGGAAGGGATGATGCAGCACAGCAACGGTAGGTATTTCCCTCAGTGATGAGACAAAGGTTATCGAACCAGTAGGAGAACCACACGGCACCACGTAAACAGCTCCTGCACACAAAGAACAAATACTTGCAACCCGACGTGTTAAAGGGGTTATCAATCCCTTTCGGGTAACGGCACCAATAGTACGTAAAAACGGTCTACCAAGAATAATTGGACAAGACGGACTGCAATCAATATCAAGAACAATAAAACCTATGGGCACATAATTCCTATTTGCAAGAATAAGAACATCATTAATTCTCCCCATAGGCTTTTTAATAGTGGAATCCGCCAAGTGCAAATTTAAGGAACATTCTTCAATATCGATAAGACCAAGCACATCACATAAAGATTTCGGAATTGTAGAAACACTAGCACCCAAGTCACATAAAGCAAAACACTCATAATTTTTTATCTTGACTTTGATAGTAGGTTCCCATTCATCATGTAATTTTCTAGGAATTGAAACCTCTAATTCCAACTTTTCTTCTAAAGCTTTCATCATAGCATCAACAATATGTTTAGTAAAAGCTTTATTTTGTTCATAGGCATGGGGTGAATTTATCATGGATTGCAACAAAGAAATACAATCAATCAAAGAGCAATTATCATAATTAAAGTCTTTGTAATCCAAAAGAGTGGGCACATCACTAGGTAAAGTTTTGACCTCTTCAAACCCACTTTTATCAATTTTCTCAACAAGATTTTCACCCTTCGAATTATCGGGACGCCTTCTAGCTAAAGTTGACTCTTCTTCAGCCCCTTTTTCATCAATCTTAATTTTACTAAACAAGGAATCAATAGAAGAAACACCAATCACTTTAAGATCTTCGTCATTTTTATGAAAGCAATCACTGGAAAACGCTTTTTCTAAAAATTCTCTTCTGGCTCTAAGCAAAGCGGTTCTTTGTTACTTTCATCCATAGAAACATATAAAGCTTTAATTGATTCTTCAACCTTAGGTACACAAAATTTCATCTTGAGATTTTCTACATCATGAGAAATTCTATCAACGCTTCTAGACAAATCATCAATCTTACTCAGTTTTTCTTCCATCGTAGTGTTAAAATTCTTTTGAGCATTGATAAATTCTTTAATATTATTCTCAAAATCAGAGGTGTTCCTATTATTATTATAAGAAGGATTACCATATGAATTACCATAATTATTAGAGGAATTACTAGGAAAAGTCCTTGGATTAAAATTACCTCTATAAGCATTGTTATTGAAATTATTTCGTGAGATAAAATTCACATCTATGGCATCACTATTTTGCTCAATCAAAGTAGACAAAGGCACATCATTAAAATCAATAGGAGCATTTTTATTAGCAACCAATTTCATAAGAGCATCACCTTTTTCACTCAAAGAAGAAATTTCTTCAACCGAATTAACCTTTTTACTAGTAGGAGCTCTTTCGGTATGCCAATGTGAATAATTTGCGATAATATTATCAAGCAATTTAGTAGCTTCACCCAAAGTAATTTCCATAAAAGTACCCCCCGCGGCGGAATCTAAAATATTTCTAGAAACAAAATTCAATCCCGCATAAAAAATTTGTATGATCATCCAAAGATTTAACCCATGAGTTGGGCAAATTCTTAGCATCAATTTCATTCTTTCCCAAGATTGCGCAACATGTTCATGCTCATGTTGCTTAAAATTCATGATTTGCGTCCTAAGGGAAATAATTTTCACGGGCGGAAAATATTTAGTAATAAAAGCATCCTTGCACTTATCCCAAGAATCGATACTATTACCAGGCAAAGAAGGAAACCAAATTTTTGCACGATCTCGCAAAGAAAACGGAAATAATTTCAACTTCACAATATCATTGTCCACATCTTTTTTCTTTTGCATATCACATAATTCCATGAATGTGTTAAGATGGGACGCGGCATCCTCATTAGGAGTAACAAGATTCAGCAAAGCGGCATTAATATCACAAGACTCCGCACTAGTGGCGGGAGGAGCAATTGGTGTGCTAATAAAATCATTGTTGTTGGTATTGGAGAAATCACACAACTTGGTGTTCTCTTGAGTCATTGTGACTACGCAACAAGATTGCACTCAAAAACAGATCTGACGAGAAAACGGCGAACGAAAAAGAGGGCGAATAAAACGACAAATTTTTGTGAAGTGGGGGAGAGGAAAACAAGAGGCAAATGGCAAATAATGTAAATTGCAAGGAGATGAGATTTGTGATTAGGAACCTGGTAGATGTTGATGATGTCTCCCCGGCAACGGCGCCAGAAATTCCTTTTGATGTTTCCTTGAACTACGTCGGTATTTCCCCAAAGAGGAAGGGATGATGCAGCACAACAACGGTAGGTATTTCCCTCGGTGATGAGACCAAGGTTATCGAACCAGTAGGAGAACCACGCAACACCACGTAAACAGCTCCTGCACACAAAGAACAAATACTTGCAACCCGACGTGTTAAAGGGGTTGTCAATCCATTTCGGGTAACGGCGACGGAAATTGGCAAGTGGACGGGAGAAAGTTGTAATAGATTGAATAAATGATCACGAATAAAATAAAGTGAAGCAAAATATTTTTGGGTTTGTAGAAATATAGATCTGAAAATAAAAGTGGCAAATAAATAAAAAGGCAAATAGCAAAGTAGATCTGAAAATAGATGATGAGAAAATAGACCCGGGGGCCGTAGGTTTCACTAGTGGCTTCTCTCGAGAAAAATAGCATACGGTGGGTAAACAAATTACTGTTGGGCAATTGATAGAACTTCAAATAATCATGATGATATCTAGGCAATGATCATTATATAGGCATCACGTCCAAGATTAGTAGACCGACTCCTGCCTGCATCTACTACTATTACTCCACACATCGACCGCTATCCAGCATGCATCTAGTGTATTAAGTTCATGGAGAAACGGAGTAATGCAATAAGAACAATGACATGATGTAGACAAGATCTATTTATGTAGAAATAGACCACATCTTTTTATCCTTAATGGCAACGATACATACGTGTCGGTTCCCCTTCTGTCACTGGGATCAAGCACCGTAAGATCGAACCCATCACAAAGCACCTCTTCCCATGGCAAGCAAAATCGATCTAGTTGGCCTAACTAAACCAAAGATTCGAAGAAGAAATACGAGGCTATAAGTAATCATGCATATAAGAGATCAAAAGACTCAAATAACTTTCATAGATAAAAACATAGATATGATCATAAACTCAATGTTCATCGGATCCCAACAAACACACCGCAAAAAAGAGTTACATCAAATAGATCTCCAAGAGACCATTGTATTGAGAATCAAAAGAGAGAGAGGAAGCCATCTAGCTACTGCCTACGGACCCGTAGGTCTACAATGGACTGCTCACGCATCATCGGAGAGGCACCAATGAGGATGATGAACCCCTCCGTGATGGTGTCTAGATTGGATCTATGGTTTCTGGAACTTGCGGTGGCTGGAATTGATTTCCGTCGACTCCCTAGGGTTTCTAGAATATTGGGGTATTTATAGAGCAAAGAGGCGGTGCGGGAGGCCACCGAGGTGGGCACAACCCATCAGGGCATGCCTGGGCCTCCGGGCGCGCCCTGGTGTCTTGTGCTCACCTCGGTCCCCCTCTTCGGTACTTCTTTGGCCCACTGGATGTCTTCTGGTCCAAAAAAAATCTCCAAAAAGTTTCGATGCGTCTGGACTCCGTTTGGTATTGATTTCCTGCGAAGTAAAAAACAAGCAGAAAACAGCAACTGGCACTGGGCACTATGTCAATAGGTTAGTCCCAAAAAATGATATAAAGTTGCTATAAAATGATTGTAAAACATCCAAGAATGATAATATAACAACATGAAACAATCAAAAATTATAGATACGTTGGAGACGTATCAGTCCACGAAGAAGCAACCTTGTCTATCCCACCATGACCATCGCCCACGAAGGACTTGCCTCACTCGGGTAGATCTTCACGAAGTAGGCGATCTCCTTGCCCTTACAAACTTCTTGGTTCAACTCCACATCATGACGGAGGCTCCCAAGCGACACCTAACCAATCTAGGAGACACTACTCTCCAAAAGCTAATAGATGGTGTGTTGATGATGAACTCCTTGCTCTTGCGCTTCAAATGATAGTCTCCCCAATACTCAACTCTCTCTCTCAGATTTGGCTATGGTGGATGAGTGATCTGAGTGGAAAGCAACTTGGGGAAGGCTAGAAATCAAGGTTCAAATGGTAGGAATGGAATCTCTTGATCTCAACACATAAGTAGGTGGTTCTCTCTCAGAAAATGAATGGTGGAAGTGTAGGCACATTCTGATGGCTCTCTCACAAATGGAGAAGGGGATGGAGTGGTATATATAGCCTCCACACAAAATCCAACTGTTACACATATTTGACTCATCTCGGCGAGGCCGAATAGTTGAACTCGGTTGCACCGATCAGTTCAAAAATGTGAACGTTAGGAATCTCGGTGGGACCGACTGGAACAACTCGGTGGGACCGATGTGCTAGGGCTTAGGGCAAACATCATCTCGGTGGCGCTGATTGCATCAACTCGGTGAGACCGAAGTGAAGCAATAAGCAACGGCGAATCTGTCAAGCCAACTCGGTGAGACCGAGGTAAATGCAACAAGTCACAAAGCGCTGGCAAGGCCATCTCGGTGGGACTGAGATCTGTATCGGTGAGACCGAACTGTTAGGGTTTCTGCCAGTGGCTACGTCATATGAACTCGGTGGCTCCGGATAGAAGGAATCGGTGGGGCTGAGTTGGAGTTTAGGGCTTTGACATATTTGGATGGAGAAGGTGGCTGAGGGTTTTGGAGCAATATCACTAAGCACTTGAGCAAGTAAGCCATTAAGCAACACCTCATCTCCTTTTAATAGTATTGGCTTTCCTATGGACTCAATGTGATCTTGGATCACTAAAATAAAGATGAAGAGTCTTGAGCTTTTGCCAATCTTTGTCCTTAGCATTTTGAAGGGGTTCCACATCCTCTTGTCCATGCCACGCCATTGTTGAACTTGTCTGAAATACACTAGATAAAACTATTAGTCCAACAAGAAATATGTTGACACTAATTACCAAAATCACCCAGGGAGCACTTGTTCTTTCAATCTCCCCCTTTTTGGTAATTGATGACAACATACATCAAAGCTTTAAGTAAATGATATGAAGAGTAGTAAGCAAGGCTTTGGAGAAACATGTAACATGCATAAGCTCCCCCTACATGTATGCAATGATGTAAAGATAAGATAGAAGAACATGTGAATGCATTGCATGAAAGAGTAGGTAATGAGTTACATGTATCTTGGCTATATGCATCAGAGCAAACAATATGATTGAAAGATGCACATTCATGTTTATGAATCCCTCTTGCAAACAATATGTGCAGAATCAAGGGATCATCATGCACATGAGTGTGATGCATATACTTACCTTGTGGTTCTTGAGCTGACTTTGGAAGGAGTAAACTTGAGAAAACAGGGTTAGATAACACAAGAACACTCCAAACAAGATAATTTCAAAATCAACAAGATTACCAAGACTGGGATGACATGTAATAGGTAAGTACTACACAGTGAGTACTTTATCTAGATATAGACATGTCCCCAAAGATTTAAAGATTTGCAATAGGTTCCAAGGATTTTTCTCCCCTTAAGCATAGACTCTTTCTCCCCCTTAATCTAACATTGGATAATGGGAGAAGGTAGGGTGAGATAAACTCTGATCAAAGAATCAATCAATTAAAATAGAGCGAAAAAGAATCAATTATACTAACATGTCTTTCCCCTCTTAAAGACATGTGACTTCTCTCCTCTTATTAACATGCATCTCTAGAAGAGCTTAGATGTGCTCTCTTTCTCCTGATAAGTTTGATTTGATAAGCTTTGATGTGCTCTCTCTGCCCCTTTGACATCAATTTCCAAGAAGGGCAACTTCAGGAACATGAGTCAGGTAGATGTGGTCCTTGAGAGACACTACAAAGCAGCATTTAGCTTAAGATGCTGATAGAGGAAAAGATTCATTGAGTGGAGCTGAAGAAAATAGGCAATATAAAATGGCAAAATGTTTTCTCAGCAGTGAAATCGGTGACACCGATCTATTTCAATTGGTGACTCCGAGATAGCAGTCACTGAAGGTGCTCATCGGTGAGACCGAGTTAGTCCGTGTCGGTTGTACCGATGAACTATGTACAAGAAAACCTTGTATTTTGGTCTGGTCGACGGGCTTCGATCGGTGAGACCGAGTTCAATGCAGAGGAAATTTTTGGCAACTCGGCTCACTTGGCAAATGAAATTTCACAAGGATTTGCAATGAATTTTCATAAGGATTTGCAATGAATTAACTTTAGATAAAGAGACAAATGAAAGAGAAAAAAAAGCGATTTAGATGAAGTTTTTTGTTGTTGTTGTTTATAGAAGGGAAACACTTTAGTAAGAAAACATGCAATGGAAATACAAAATACAAAAGAACACTAGAGAACTTCATCTAGAGATCGTCCGTGACAAAGTCACCTATGTTAGAGTATATTGACTTAGGAGTCAAGTGAGATTATTTGATCATAGGTCATACTCATCGTTAAGCTCAAAATGGGGTTGCCATTTTTTGTTTAAGCATTTTGATGTATTCACATCTTTTTGAGTTGCTTTAACTCATGTCTTGGAGAAAAGCTTCTCTAAGATGGAATGACATACCTTGGGTTGTGGTGTTGATCTTGATCATGTAGTTGAACTTATATTGGATGCTCAAGGTTGATGTAGACCATCTAGAGTTGGGAGCACCCTTTGAGGTTGAAGTTCATCTTCCTACATGGGTTAGTATTGCAAGGAATAGCACTTGTGTATCCAAATTGACAATCATTAAATTTGATATATAGATATTGTCAAAGGATATGTCAAGTAAGTTCATGCTTCCTTGTCCTCAACAACCAACACATAGATACTTGGTGAAGCAGAGATTGCTCAAGATGTGAGTGATTTGCAATCTCATAGGTTGAGGCTCATCCAAGTACCTACAAGGGTTAGATAACATGCAAGGGTGCAAATATATCCAAGATAAGTAGTCAACATCATAATATAAACATTAAGGATTAGTCACATAGGCTCATGCCTTGCATGTATCCAAATGGAATCTCTATTCCACGTTTGAGGCATCAATGATATTCAATTCACCTCTCGAACGGCAAAATACCTTTTCATCAAGCGGTTTAGTGAATATATCCGCCAATTGCTTATCGGTACGAATATGCTTAAGATTGATGTCACCTTTAGCAACATGATCACGAATGAAATGATGACAAACTTCAATATGCTTAGTTCGAGAATGTTGCACGGGATTGTGAGCAATCTTAATAGCACTCTCATTGTCACAAAGCAATGGAACATGTTTCACATGTATCCCATAATCTTTAAGAGTTTGGGTCATCCAAAGTAATTGAGCACAACATGATCCGGCGGCAATGTATTCCGCTTCGGCGGTGGATAAGGATACCGAGTTTTGTATCTTGGAGGACCAAGAGACAAGGGATCTACCCAGAAATTGACAAGTACCCGAAGTGGACTTCCTATCAACCTTGTCACCGGCATAGTCCGAGTCGGAATAGCCAACAAGATCAAAAGATGACCTCTTAGGATACCAAATGCCAAAGTTTGGTGTATGAATTAAATATCTCACTATCCTTTTCACGGCCTTAAGATGACACTCTTTAGGAGCCGCTTGATATCGTGCACACATGCACACACTTAGCATAATATCGGGACAGGATGCACATAGGTATAACAATGAACCAATCATAGAACGGTAAACCTTTTGGTCCATCGGATTGCCACCCTTAGTCAAGTCAAGATGTCCACTAGCACGGGTTCTCGGTGGGACCGAGAACTGTATCGTGAGACCGAACTGTTAGGGTTTCTGGCAGTGGCTATGTCATATGAACTCGGTGGCTCCGGATAGAAAGAATCGGTGGAGCCGAGTTGGAGTTTAGGCTTTTAACATATTTGGATGCAGAAGGTGGCTGAGGGTTTTGGAGCAATATCACTAAGCACTTGAGCAAGTAAGCCATTAAGCAACACCTCATCCCCTTTTCATTGTATTGGCTTTCCTATGGACTCAATGTGATCTTGGATCACTAAAATAAAGATGAAGAGTCTTGAGCTTTTGCCAATGGGTTCCACATCCTCTTGTCCATGCCACGTCATTGTCTGAAATACACTAGATAAAGCTATTGGTTCAACAAGAAATATGTTGACATTAATTACCAAAATAACCCAGGGAGCACTTGTGCTTTCACATGTAGCTGATGGGATCGTGGAAAAGTAGTGGAGACAACACATGAGTTACTTCGATGGTGGCGTTACTTGATCACCTGGTCTCGAGCTCCAAGGTGAAAGTGTAGGTCTGCCCGAGTGGCGTATGCCTGAGAATGGCGATGTTTTTGCATCGTTCTTGAACGTGAAAACCTAGATTCCGGCCTTGGATGGTTGGATCAGGTGATGACGACGCTTGAGCGTAGCTCCCTTCCTGAAGGCGTTACTGCTGAAGAACCTCGTTGTCTATGTGGTGACATGAGATGGTTGATGTGGATATGGTCATTAGTAAAGTTTGCCCATCCCAGATCTGATCGCTTCATTTTTTTCCTCACCTACACAGTCTTATATTACTTTGCTATTTGCCGCCGGATTTTTTGTGTGCATGTGTATTTTTGGTGTGCATGTGTTTGGCTGTGTGCATCCTAAATATGCAGAGATCTCGAGTGTGTGTTCATTATATTTTTATCCTTGAGATGCTTCATTTTAAGGCAGTAAAGTTCATCCTTTGTAAAAAAACTAAGCACATATGCATTAAAAAAATTAGTTGTTAAACTTTTTAATGCAATTAACATCTCATCAAAGAACTCTTACATTGGAAGAGGCTTAATATAAACTCAACAACCAACGTTTAGAGTGTCGCTGTTGTGCCAGAGGAAGGGGCTCACCGGATTCAGACGAGCCGGTTGAGCACCGCCTGTCGCCCTCGATTCTTCATTGGCAGCTGGCATGTGGTGCTCTAGTGTGAGATGGTACTCCCTCCGTACCGCTACATTAGGCACATTACGAAAACCAAATAATTTCAAAACATTTAGGCCCGATGTATTAACTTACACCTCGTTCCTTCTTTCTTGCCATGAAAAAAGAAATCAACTAATAAGAGATGTGGGTCATGGGGCTGGCCCATTGTCATAATTTTTTTTCCTTCATTGATTGCTCGTGACGCTCGTATAGCTCGCTCGTTTCTTCTATTTTTTTTTCTTATTTTCTTCTCTTTTTCTTTTTTTGGTTTTCTTTATTCTTTCATCATTTTCTTCAGTTATTTGTTTCTTTGCTTTTTATCGGTTTTCTCTGTAAATAACTCTGATGGATAATGTCTTTCATTGTTATTTTTTATTTATTTTTCTTTCTTGGTATTCACTGGGTTTTTTCATTTCTTTTCTTTCTTGCTTCGCGTTTGCCCGTTTCCTTTTCTTTCTTTTCTCGATTTTCACCGTTTTCCATTCTATTGTACTGGTTTACTTTAGTTTTCTTTCTTTTGTTTCCTTTGTTTCTCTTTCGGTTTTCTTCATTTCTTTGTTTATCTTTTTGGTTTCCATCGTTTTTTCTTTCTCTTTGCATATAGAACCGAATTTTTTTATACATGTATAACATTTTTTCAAACACATGGAATACTTTTTGTATAGACATTGAACATTTTATAAATACAAGATTTCTTTAGAACATATTTTTTATGTCAACTTTTTTCGTACACATTCTATATCTTTTGCATACATCAGGAAAATATATTAAAAAAATCCCAGGATTTTTTATACATGTTTAATATTTTTTCAAACACATGGAATACTTTTTGTACACACATTGAACATTTTATAAATACAAAATTTCTTTAGAACGTATTTTTTATGTCAACTTTTTTTGTACACATTCTATATTTTTTGCATACATCGGGAACATTTTTTGATACACACATTAAAGAAATTCAATTACTTGATTAATATTTTTTAATACATATTGATTTTGATGTCTACTTCTTTTCACACACATTGTACTTTTTTATAAATAATGAACATTTTGATATACATGTTTAATATATTTTTAATTCATGATTAACGTTTTTGAACATGTATTTTTATGTCTACTTTATTTTATAGAAAACTGTACTTCTTTTATACATCAGGAACAATTTTCATATATTGTTTAACATCTTTTAAGTACATTATTACCATTTTTATTATATAGTTTTTTTAGAATCTGTCAGACAACCTCTGAGCCACCCTTCACTGGTGTGAGCCAGGAAGGAACGATCATCTACAGCCGTATCTAAGGCCATCGGATTGATCCATTAGGATGCACCCAGGCTGTTAATCATCCTCTGGCCCAGAGGTCAGAATGCATAAACCCTTTTGATGTCTACTTTATTTCATACATATTGTACACTTTTTGTATCCATCAAGAACATTTATTTATACATATTGAAGGTTTTAAATAATTAAAAAATTCAATTCTATATGAAAATGAATTTTATAATAGATATATTTAGAATACTTCGAGATATAAGAAAAGGTAATAAAAATAAAAACAAAAACAAAAGAAAAAATGGAAAATGGAAAATGGAAAAAAAAGGAAGAAAAAAAGCTAGAGGCATGAGGCCCCTGCTGGGCTGGCCCATTCTAGGCGGCTGCTTGAAGCAAGGCTTCCCTACGTCTCGCTACAAGCGAGACATAGGGGCGTCCTGTGAACAGAACCTCCTCGGCACTCGGCCAAAATCACTATTTTGACCCTTTGTGCTAACTTTATTGAGCTAATGAACTAGTACAAAGCAGATCGTTCAAAGAGCTAATGAACCACAATCTACATCACTGGTTTTTCCTCTTTATTCGTGCATGTATGCCATCTAGCTATGTAATGCATTCTCATAAGCCGGTGTCTACCCTGTAGCATTTCTCTGTCCATACGCGCACTCATGCTTATAGCTATGTAATATACTCAGTAATCCAGATTATCTATTTTACCGTTCTCACACAAACATACAATCTTCTCATAAACATATACCTGCCCATCAGAAATATGTACTCACTCCAATCCATCTTAATTGCCGCAGCTTACTAAAGTTGCAACAAGTAATACAAATTGGAAGGAGTGTGATTCAAAATTTACTTATCAAAACACAATAGACTGTTAGTAGCAGATACGAGCAACAACAGATTAAGTTACAAATTGATCAACGACGGGCTTGAGCTACGCCTCTTCCCTGCTACTCCCTCCGTTCCACTGTAGACTACGTACGGAGCAAAATGAGTGAATCTACACTCTAAAGTATGTCTATATACATCCGTATCTAGTCCATAGTGGAATCTCTAAAAGGTCTTATATTTAGGAACGGAGTGAGTAGTTATTAACTAGGAGTGCCATCAAGAATAACACAAAGTACATTGGTTGCTTTGATCCACTGGAAAAATGTATTTACAGCACATTTTTATCAGTCCCAGCAAGCTTCAACCAGTGAAATGCAAGCATCCAATTGATATTATTATTCCCGTTCTTCTTTCCATTTGATTAAGCAAGACATGTTTATCGTTACTACCAAGTTCAGTTCAGAGCTCCTGGATCTGGAGTTCAGATACAAGACCATTCAGTTCAGAGCTTCTGAAGCAGCAGCAACCCCCCTCTCTTTGACACTTTTGACAGTGCGATGCAGGCACCCAACTGATAATTTTATTCCCATTCTTCATTCCACTTGATCAGGCAAGATAAGCTTACAATTATTACAAGCTCAGAGCTTCTGAATCTGAAGTCCAGATACAACATCATTCAATCAGGGAGGGCAGAAGCAGCAACATCACCCTCCTCTTTTATGCAGAGCCCAGTTCATCCATAATGTTACAGACAAGCAAATACAACCACATAGTGGAACAACACAGATAACGAGGCGGCAGCCTCTCCTACACGATCAGCTCGGTCCTGGAGACGAGGATGCCGTCGGTGTCGGCGTAGAGCCACTCGCCGTCGCAGATCCGGGTGCCCGCGATGGTGACCGGGACGTGCTTCTCGCCCATCCCCTTCTTGTTGGCCTTCATGGGGTGTGAGTTGAGGGCACGCACGCCGATATCGCACCCGTTGATCTCGTCCACGTCCCGGATGCACCCGTTCACCACGATCCCCGCCCACCCGTTGTTCTGTGCCTGCTGGACAGGGTTGCCGCCCAGGATGGCGCACCGCAGGCTGCCGCCACCGTCCACCACCAGGACCCTGCCCTGGCCCTTCTCCTCCAGGAACTCGCGCACGAGCACGTTGTCCTCGAACACCTTGAGCGTCACGATGGGGCCCGCGAAGACCTGCCGCCTCCCGTAGATCTGGAAGATGGGCTGCAGCGCACGGAGCTCGCCGCCGGTAATGAGGTGCGAGTTGGCGTCGCAGACTTCTGCCGTGGCCAATGGCAAGGCTGCCATGGTAGCTGATTCAATTCAGGGCTGCATTGGCATGAACAGAAGAAGCACATTATTTTTCACCAAAAAAGTTGACAGCAGTAACCACCAAAGCAGCTAATTTATTCAACATGACAACATATTCATCGCTGTAAAAAGACATGGAAATTACGCACTTGAGCTCATACCGTCATACTGCAATAAGGAATACACCATCCTGAACTAGTAGATAGGTAAACAATTGTGCATTGAGATCTCAAACAGAAGAAATGAGGCGATTCCAGAGATTTAACATAGCAAAGTTGTTCCATCAAACAAACAAACAAACATGAGGGATTTCCTTTTCCTTCTTCTTAGGTGATCTCAACCAACCAGGCAAGGAGCAGAGTGCTTGTGATTATCACTGGGCTGAAGAAAACAAACACTGGAGTAAATGTTGCAGAAAACGGATACGCGGCGGAAGCGGAAGCGGAAGCAGGCTAAACAGAGAGATCTCTCTCTCAAATGGCCCTCTCTCCGCCAAGATAGGAGAAATGGATCCGTCTCCCCGATGATGGATCCCCTTCATATATACTCCCTCCGTCCAGAAATACTGTATAAAACTCTACCAAATTCGCCTAAGACCCACGGTCTCCGGTGACTGGACCAGACGAGAAGGGGAAGAGGGAGCGTTACCTCGCCGGTCGGTCTCGCCGCCGTGGGGAGTGAGGCAGCGGAGGGCGGAGGGAGGGGCGCAGGCAGGCCTGTGTGAATCAATCAGGGGAGGGGGAGAGATGAGATCAAGAAAGAGACTAGAAGAAACCCAAATCAAAGGCAATCCGGATTCGTTACCAAGATCTTCACTCCACCACCGCCTGCGTGTCTGTGGAGGATCCAATCGAATCAGAGGGAAGGGATCCAATCGGAGGAGGAAGAAAGGAAGCTCCTTTTTCTTTTCTTTTCTTTTCTTTGGGGTGGTGGGTGGGTGGCGCGGCGCGGCGGACGAACCACGACACGAGTCAGCTAGGTGGTGGACACGGACCAGAGAGTGGTCCCGCTTTTCTTTTCCACATTTTCAGAAGAGAGAAAGGTCAAAAGAAAGAAAAAATTCCCTGGGCTCCTAGTGTTGAGACAGGCACCCTATATTTTTTTAAATGAATTTCGCACGCTTTTTAACTAGTTAAAATCACCCCTTATTCATTGGTCAACATAGTTGCATTATTGATAAGTAGAGGAATATTAACCGATCGTGCAGCATCAAGCCAATAAACCCCAGACGGATACAAGATGTCTTTCCGGAAGAACTTTCAGGAGTACCCCCCGTTAGAGCTGTCGAATTTGTCGTCGACTTGAAACTAGGCACCACTCCTATTGCTTATAAGATGCCGCCGCATGAACTCCTTGAACTTAAGGAGGACATCGACAATTCACTTTGCAAGGGTTTCATTCATCCAAGTTCCTCTGCTTGTGGAGTACCTTTTCTCTTTGTCAATAAGAAGGATGGTACGAATCGTTTGGTCCAAGACTACCGACCTATCAACCAGGAAATAATTCAGAACAAGTACCCGCTTCCTCGGATCAACGATATGTATGATCAACTTGTTGGTTCCTCGGTATTCTCTAAACTCGATCTGAGGTTGGGTTACCACCAGATCCGAGTTCGTGAAGAGGATATCCCAAAGACCACATTCGTTACTCGCTATGGTTCATACGAGTACATCGTCATATCTTTCAGTTTAACCAATGCTCCAGCAACATTCTCTCGATTGATGAACTACATTTTATGGAATACCTCGACAAGTTCGTCATGGTTTATCTGGATGATATCCTTGTGTATTCCAAGAATAAAGAAGAACATGCTGAACATCTTTGTCTTGTACTGGAAAAGCTTCGAGTGCATCAGCTATATGCCAAAAATTCCAAGTGTGAATTCTGGTTATCTGAAGTGACCTACCTTGGTCATGTGATTTCCAAGGATGGTATTGCTGTCAACTAAAAACGAGTTCAGGCTATTCTTGACTGGACTCCCCCGAAGAATGTCATACAAGTCAGAAGTTTTCTCGGACTCACCAGCTATTGCCACCGTTTTGTCGAGAACTTCTCCAAGATTGCCAAACCTTTGACTAATCTTCTTCACAAGAGCATTAAGTTTGAGTGGACAAAAAAATGTCATGAAAGTTTCCAGACACTCAAGGACAAGCTGACTTCTGCCCCAGTGCTTGCTCCTCTAGATTCTCATAAGGAATTCATCATTTATTGCGACGCATCCCGTCAAGGATTAGGCTGTGTCCTAATGCAAGAGTGCAAGGTGATTGCTTATGCCACTCGGCAGTTGCGTCCTCATGAAGAGTACTACCCAGTTCATGATCTCGAACTTGCTGCAGTTATTTCTGCACTGAAGTTGTTGCGACATTACCTTCTCGGTAATCGTTGCGAGATCTACACTGATCATTAAAGTCTGAAGTATCTGTTTACTCAGCCATATCTGAATCTCCATCAGCAATGATGGATGGAAGCAATTACAGACTATGACCGCGGTATTTTTTGTACCCCTAGTAAGGCTAATGTTATGGCCGATGCCCTGAGTCGCAAATCTTATTGCAACAACCATACCCTCCTTCATGAAGAGCTTCACAAGTTGAACCTTCACATTGTTCCACATGGTTCTCTTAATACCCTTGTCCTGGAACCAACTCTCCAGAAAGCTATCAAGTCCGCGCAAGAGAAAGACACTGAAGTTGATCAGATTAAGAGTGATCTTGCCTCTGATAAAGCCAAAGATTTATTGCTTGATGAAGGTGAATCTTTGTCCTTCAGGGATCGCCTTGTGGTACCCCAATTTGACAATATGACAGAGAAAGTTATGAGAGAAGCACATGACACACCTCTGCCTATTCATCCGGGGAGTACCAAGATGTATCAAGACATTCGTCAGAGATACTGGTGGTCTAAGATGAAGCAAGACATTGCTCATTATGTTGCTGAATGTGACGTTTGCCGTTGCATTAAAGCAAAACATCAGAAACCTGCTGGACTTCTGCAACCACTTCCTATCCCTGAATGGAAATGGGATAATGTTCAAATGGATCTCATCACTGTAACATCCCCAGCATCACACTACAGTAATCTGATACGTCTCCAATGTATCTATAATTTTTTATTGTTCCATGCTATTATATTATCGGTTTTGGATGTTTTATATGCATTAATATGCTATTTAATATTATTTTTTGGACTAACCTATTAACCTAGAGCCCAGTGCCAGTTTCTGTTTTGTCCTTGTTTTTTAGCTTCGTGGAAAAGGAGTACCAAACGGAGTCCAAACGGAATAGAATCTTCGCGATGATTTTTCTTGGACCAGAAGACACCCAGGAGACTTGGAGATGAAGTCGGAGGAGCTACGAGGCGGCCACAAGGGTGGAGGGCGCGCCCCCCTGCCTTGTGCGCCCCCCGTGCCCCACCTGACTTAATTCTTTCGCCAATATATTCACATATGTTCCCAAACCACCAGAGGTATCCACAAAAACACTTTTCCACTGCCGCAACCTTCTGTACCCATGAGATCCCATCTAGGGACCTTTTCCGGCACCCTGCCGGAGGGGGATTCGATCACGGAGGGCTTCTACATCAACCCTATTGCCCTTCCGATGAAGCGTGAGTAGTTTATCTCAGACCTACGGGTCCATAGCTAATAGCTAGATGGCTTCTTCTCTCTCTTTGATTCTCAATACCATGTTCTCCTCGATGTTCTTGGAGATTTATTCGATGTAATACTTTTTTGCAGTGTGTTTGCCGAGATTCGATGAATTGTGGATTTATGATCAGATTATCTATGAATATTATTTGAATCTTCTCTGAATTCTTTTATGCATGATTTGATATCTTTGTAATAATCTTCGAACTATCGGTTTGGTTTGGCCAACTAGATTATTTTTTCTTGCAATGGTAGAAGTGCTTAGCTTTGGGTTCAATCTTGCGGTGTCCTTTCCCAGTGACAGTAGGGGCAGCAAGGCACGTATTGTATTGTTGCCATCGAGGATAAAAAGATGGGGTTTTCATCATATTGCTTGAGTTTATTCCTCTACATCATGTCATCTTACTTAATGCGTTACTCTGTTCTTCGTGAACTTAATACTCTAGATGCAGGCAGGAGTCGGTCGATGTCTGGAGTAATAGTAGTAGATGCAGAATCGTTTCGGCCTACTTGACACGGACGTGATGCCTATATTCATGATCATTGCCTTAGATATCGTCATAACTTTGCGCTTTTCTCAATTGCTCGACAGTAATTTGTTCACCCACCGTATTATTTGCTATCTTGAGAGAAGCCTCTAGTGAAACCTATAGCCCCCGGGTCTATTTTTCATCATATAAGTTTCCGATCGACTATTTTCCATCATATAAGTTTCCGATCTACTATTTTGCAATCTTTTACTTTCCGATCTATAAACCAAAAATACCAAAAATATTTACTTTATCTTTTATTTAGTTTCATCTATATCTATCAGATCTTACTTTTGCAAGTAACCGTGAAGGGATTGACAACCCCTTTATCGCGTTGGGTGCAAGTTGTTTGATTGTTTGTGCAGGTATTCGGTGATTTGTGCGTTGTCTCCTACTGGATTGATACATTGGTTCTCAAACTGAGGGAAATACTTTGCTGCATCACCCTTTTCTCTTCAAGTGAAAAACCAACGCAAGCTCAAGAAGTAGCATAATCCCTTATGATCAGTGCCAAGTCATCTTGATTTACAAAGCTTAATCATATTGGATTAATATCTCATTTCAAATTCCTTCTCTGAATCCAATTCAAATTCAAAGTGAAATTTCAATTTGCATAAAAGTTGCTGGAAAAATGTTCATTATTCAGCAAATATTCCAAAACAAATTGTTGTTAAGGAAAACAACATCACTCTTTCGCAAAGATGAACAGTAGCAGATAATTCAGCACCATTCCAGCATATTTAAATGCTATTTCACTTGTGAAAAATTCAAATGACTTCAAAATTTGCCCAAACTTTTTGAGGTAGAGCACAATATCCCATAGTATTTATTCTGGCCAGGCACACATTTTTGCTAAGTCTTTTTGTTGCTATTTTAATAGCAAAAGTCTGCTGTATAAAATAAAACAGAAAAGAAAAGCAAAAAGGCCTAAACTACTGCTGCGGACGGGGCCTGAGTGCACAGTGCCCGTGGCCCAGCCCAACCGGCCCACCTCTCCATCCTTTCTTCTCTCTCGCGCGCGCCGTCGACGCGCCCGTGGCTGCGCGTGCGCCCGCCGACGAGACGACGACATGACGACGCCCACCGACAGCTGAGGTGATAAGGGAGGCCTCATCCCTCTCCCCTGGTCATCCCTATCCACTCCCCCTCTCTCTCGCCTCTCCCTCGAGCTCTCTCCCTCTCCACCGAGCGCATCCGTCGCCGCTCGCCGTCGCAGCCGTGGCCACCGGCGTCGTTCTGCCCTTCCAAGGTGCCCGAGGACTCCGTCGGTCTCTGCCTCATCGCCCGGCGCTGCTCGCTGGAGCTGGCAAGCCCCGCAACGCCGGATCCCCTTCTTCTTCCTCCCCGGGTCACCGAACGCCGCCGTCGTCGATTCGGCCTTCCCCTGCGCTCCTAACCTGTCGAGGGCTTTTCTTAGCCGCTCGGTGAGCAATCCCCTCTCTTCCTCTCCCTCTGGCCGCCTGCTTTTCGCCGTAACTTGCGGTCGACGCCGCCGTGCCATTGCCGGAGCTTTGCTCTGCTGTTGAGCTCGTCGCCGGCGCTGTGGTTGCTGTCGTGGTCACCCGAGCCCACCGCCGTGCTCAGGGCACTTCCGTGGTGCGGCCGGGCCTCTTAGATCGCTCGCGCACACGTCGTTTCGCCGATTCCGAAGATCGACCGAGAGCGCCGCCGCCTGCTGCCGCCGTCATGCCCGTTTCCGGCCACGCCAGCCTGCGCCACCACCGCGGTTGGACGCGGCCCGGTCGTCCCGTTCTAACGCGCCCAAAACCGCGCGCTTTGGCCGTCCCTAGCACGAATCCGACCGTCCTCGTGGTCCTCCGCCGCGTCTGGAGGTCGCCGATGGCTCGTCGCCGGTCGCCGCCGACGTGGCTAGACGGGGCCACTCCTTGGGTCGCTGGCAAGTGGGCCCAGGGCCCCCGGTTGACCAGTTGACCAGGTCAACTGTGCTGACGTGGCAGCACAGTGACGCTGGCTAGTGGGCCTCCACCCCTAATTAAACTAATTAGTTTTTAAAAATTAAATAGTTAAACTAAATAGGCACTGACATGTGGGGCCCACGTGCTAATTAACCTAATTAGTTAGTTTTAACCTCTGTTAGTCCACTGTGTCACTGACTGGTGGGACCCAGCCATCAGGTTTGACCTGGAACGGCTGGGTTGACTCGCTGACGTCATGCTGACCTCATGCTGACGCAATAATCCATTTTGTTTAATTTAAATAATTTCAGAAAATGGTTTAATCTTTGAAAAATCGTAGAAAATAATCCGTAGCTCGGATGGAAAAACTTAATACATGAAAGTTGCTCAGAAAAATCACACGAATCCAACAGTGCCATCTGTTTCCGTGTCGGGACCCTCTAAGTAGGTGAATCCACAACTTTTTGCCCATTTCCGTTAGATGAATAGTGCATATATACCGGTTAATAAATCCAACTTTAATCCTAAAATAACTAAAATGATTTAGACATGTCTTTAGGCAACCCTGCACTGCACGTTAGCATAGCATGCTCTGTGTTGCATATGTTAGCTGTGTATTTATTTGTTTCCTCCCCCTCTTCTCTCTCGGTAGACCCCGACACCGACGTAGTCCCCGAGGCCGACGCAGCTCCGAAGTTCGACTACACTGTTGACGACCATTCTCTTGCCGCAGAGCTTCCAGGCAAGCACCCCCCCCCCTTGAGCATGCCTATATCGCCTATTCTTCCTCTCTTATGCTTGCATTAGAAATTGCTGCTGCTACTGTTTAACCATTTCTGATGCATAGCCTATTTTTGTAACTGCTGTTGATACCTACCTGTTTATCCTAAACTGCTTGGTATAGGCTGGATAGAGACCCACCAGAGACCCCACTTTGACCCAGTTGCCCCCGCTGGATTATCAGATGACTCGATCAACGTGATCGACAACCAGGCCCCGGCACCGCACATCACCCCCCTAGTTGTACGACACCGCAGCGTTACTATCGAGTGTCGAGGGTGATACCTCGTTTAGCACTTCCGATGTTAACTCTGTAGAGTAGCTATTCAGTCGTGGTCATCGAGGGTGATTCCTCCTTCACCACTCCTGATAACGACGCTGTCGTGCAACACCTCAAGTGTGAACCCATCGAGGGTGATTCCTCCGAGTGTACCTTGATGGTTACATCGAGTAGGAATCCAACGAGGGTGATACCCCGGATTCCCTTGATGTTATGGACACACGGATACTTGGACTTTCAAACTGTTACTTGGAAAGGCGGGTCGACCCTGAGGGGTACCCATGTGAGCCTAAGTGGCGAGTAATATGGAGTCGGGTTGACTTGGAGGGTACCCGAGAGATAATTACGAGGCACGGCCGGGCATTCTTAGCCCTTGAAGCAAGTCCTCGAGACGGGGCGACGGGGTCACATCGATCGTGAGTCTCTGCTCGTTACCGCACGCTACCAACACACTAATGATTTGGATATTTGATCCGAGTGGGCCTTTGGCCCGATAGCACTAACCATCACGTGGGAACAATTATGGGCACTCTGCGTCGATGCATCAGCCGAAGCTTAATAGACGTCAGCGACTGAGCGGCGCGCGCTGGGTTGGACTGGTAACGCCCTACACTTGTATAAGGGGGACTAGGTCTGCTCACCGGCCGCGTTCGCAACATGCAGGAGCGTCCGGGGCGATGGCTCAAGACCCCTGGGGGCATAGGTTAGTCCGGCGTGCTGACCTCTCTGTTAAGCCTTGGTCGGGTTGCAGCGTATCGTTTGGCCGAGGCTAGGCATGACCCAGTAAAGTGTGTCCGGCCGGAGTTAATCGAGCGTGGTGGGTAAGTTGGTGCACCCCTGTAGGGAAGAACTAATCTATGCATAGCCGGATCCTCGGTAACGGACGCTCGGAGTTGTATCCCGATCGATACAACTAGAACTGGATACTTATGATGAGAAATGGATAGTATGGCTCTGGGATTGCTTTCTCGCAGGGAGTTGAGGAAGGATCTCTGGGCGAGGTTGATAACACTACTACTACTTTATACGGTGCTACTATACACTCTTCTAATGCTGCAAGACCGATGAAGATGCTAGTCTTCGATGGGAATAGGCCTTCCCTCTATTCTGGCATTTCTGTAGCCCAGTCCACATATATAGCCTTTCTTTGATAATGTTGCATGTGTAGTGTAGATCCTTGCTTGCTGAGTACTTCGGATGAGTACTCACGGTTGCTTTGCTTCCTCTTTTTCCCCATATCCGTTTGATGCAACCAAATGACGGAGCCCCTGAGATAGCTGCCCCCGTCGACGACTGCTACTACTACCTCGAGGGTGGTTACTACTACGAGTTGGCTGATGACCAGGAGTAGGTTCGGATGGTCCCAGGCAGGAGGCCTGCGCCTTTTCGATCGTAGTGTTTTCTTTTGCCCCGCCTTTTAAAGGCCTATCTGTCTTTCTTTTATATCTATACTCAGATATCTGATGCTTCCACTGACGCTTGTAAGCGAGCTTATGTATTCGAGCCCTCGAGGCCCCTGGCTTGTAATATAAAGCTTGTATGACTTTATTTATGTTTTAGAGTTGTGTTGTGATATCTTCAAGTGAGTCCTTAGGCTTGATCATGTGCATTTGCGTGTATGGTTAGTGCACGATTGAGCCGGGGGCGTCACAGGTTGGTATCAGAGCCGACTGCCTGTAGGAACCCCCTTTCCAACTCCTTGGCCGAAGTTGAGTCTAGTCGTCCAAAAATGTTTTACTAACTTGGCTGTGTGGCTTACGGACCCACGTCGCCATTGCGTGGTATTAGGATATTTTATTCCTCGTCTTTACTCTCGGACTCTGATCTCTCTTCTACTCAGGTTAAAAGATTTTACTAACTCTGACATTAGGCTCTCGTAACCACTTCATCCCGGAGAGCCCCTTCACTACAGATGATTGCTTGCTTCGCCAGAAGATTCTGCAGATACTCCTTGATGTTTCCCGAGACCCTGTGCCCACTGCTTTGCAGTTCCTGACCACCGATAAATCACCGTGGATAAGATCCTTGCCGTTTGTACCTTCATCCCCAGTTGTTCATGTGCTTTCCAAAATACTTTGAAATGTTATCTGATCTACCGAAAATCCTCTGCAGCCTATTGCTCCCGAAAATCTTGCTTGCTTGCATTATGGTTAATTCCATATGTTTAGCAATATTCATTAACATCCTTTGCCATTACCATTCCGAGTCCCTTGTTTCGAGTCCCTTGTTTCAATATGTTGCGAATGCTCGCAATCATCAGTCGAATCCAGAACTTCGTCCTTCCGGCTCAGACGCCATTCTGGATATGAGCTGGTTCTCGGTAAATCGATCCTTGATTGATTGGCCATCTAATTCTATTCAACATACTCATCTTTTTATCAGAGCATCTGCCTCTGATCCCCCGATTTTGGAATCGTAAACCCTTCGTATTTAAGTTGCGGCTTATTCAGATGTTTTCTATAATCCGATGCCTTTGCATTCTTCTTCTTCTCGTTGAGTACAGATACTCATATCAGATCCTTTGCCGACCACCTGATCTTTTGTTGGATTAATATCCGACAAAGTCCTTTTTATTCAACAAATCTTGTGAGCTCTTCCTCTGATACATAATGCCTTTGGTAAATTGAATCCTCTGATTACTTTCGAGCTTGTGTTATCTACTCCTGAAGTTGCGGTATAGGTTCCTAAGATGCCCCGATGGGTTGAACCTATGCGTTCTTTAGTTTGTGTGAACCCGATAATTTTCGCGGGCCATACTCCTCTGGTATATCACCAGGTAGTTCTCCACGTTCATATAATTTTTAACAGAGCAGTGAATGAAAGATTATGCATTGGAGAAGTGGGAGTCGACCTTGAACTTTGTGTTCATGCCCATAGACACGATGTAGATCTTATCATGGAAGCTTCTCCTAAAATCAATTGTTTCCTTGGGATAAGTTCATCTTGTATCTGTGAATTGTTCCTTTGCAATCATGGTTTCCATCATATTGTTCTTCTTTGATCCCATTTCTCGGACAAGTTAAAGTACTTGTCTTCTGAAGATCGATACACCTGCCCAACCTTTATCTTGTTCTACTTTTGAGTATTGCCCCCTCTTGTCTCGAGGATACCGTGCCATTGCACTATCTCTTGTGTATTCTTGCTAGAATAAAACTCCCACCGTTTTAGCCACTCCGTAGGTCTGCACTGTCCGTCACTCGAGAACTTTGACAAGTGACTCGACTCTGCACTATGATCCAGTACCCCTAGTAATCTGTTGTTGGAAAATTAAACTCGATCTTGTCTTTCCTAGACTATCGGCTACGTCACTGTCTTGCTAATTTTAACTGTGCTACCTGGTCCTTATTCCCGGAGCACAACTTCCGACGATGAGCTAAGCTTACGTCGATCTTCCTCATCTTATCATTTCACCTCGAACAACAAGCTTGATTTAGAGCTTGTGTTGTATCCGTGGTTCCAATAACCTTTCTTGTGATATATATGATATAAGCAGAAATAATTCCCTGCTTATAAAACACCCCGATGTACAACGTTGTCAGTGAGACCCTGTTACTATTGTTGATGACATTCCGGTAACCCCCGATGGACGAGAACTTTGCCTTATTGGTCCGCCTCATTCTTACGAGCAGGAAAATGGTTCTCTTCGTCCCTCGCCCTTGGTACCGACGTTGTTACCGACATAAATGACAGACTATTCTCTGACATACCTTGTTGTCGTGACCGGTAAGATGACACCGTTCTCCGTACTCTCGATCGACCCTCTTCACAGTTCCACAGGATCGTAACCCGACTCTCCTGTATATCCTTGATTCCGAAGTATCATATGCTCTTGGCTTTGTGTGTTATCATGAGCCACCCTTCAAGAGATGATCTATTCCCGATGCTCTGAACCCCCTTCTCACACTCTGTTCAGGTATCGATTGTTTGTCCATTCGCTTGAAACTTCCTATTGTACCTTCATACTTTGCTCTCGGTATTTTCTTAAGTTTCAACTCGAGAGATACTTCCGCCACATTCCCTGAATTGTTCACCAGATAATTAACCCTATAAGGGTCAGTTCTCCCGAAGTTACTCTTTACTTCCCCACTTAAATCTCGGGACGAGATTTCTTGTAGTGGAGGAGATTTGTAACATCCCCAGCATCACACTACAGTAATCCCTTATGATCAGTGCCAAGTCATCTTGATTTACAAAGCTTAATCATATTGGATTAATATCTCATTTCAAATTCCTTCTCTGAATCCAATTCAAATTCAAAGTGAAATTTCAATTTGCTTAAAAGTTGCTGGAAAATGTTCATTATTCAGCAAATATTCCAAAACAAATTGTTGTTAAGGAAAACAACATCACTCTTTTGCAAAGATGAACAGTAGCAAATAATTCAGCACCATTCCAGCATATTTAAATGCTATTTCCCTTGTGAAAAATTCAAATGAATTCAAAACTTACCCAAACTTTTTGAGGCAGAGCACAATATTCCATAGTATTTATTCTGGCCAGGCACACATTTTTGCTAAGTCTTTTTGTGGCTATTTTAATAGCAAAAGTCTACTGTATAAAATAAAATAGAAAAGAAGAGCAAAAAGGCCTAAACTACTGCTGGGGACTGGGCCTGAGTGCACAGTGCCCGTGGCCCAGCCCAACCGGCCCACCTCTCCATCCTCTCTTCTCTCTCTTGCACGCTGTCGCCGCGCCCGTGGCTGCGCGCGTGCCCGCCGACGAGACGACGACACGACGACGCCCACCGACAGCTGAGGGGATAAGGGAGGCCTCGTCCCTCTCCCCTGGTCATCCCTATCCACTCCCCCCTCTCTCTCGCCTCTCCCTCGAGCTCTCTCCCTCTCCACCGAGCGCATCCTTGGCCGCTCGCTATCACAGCCGCGGCCACCGGCGTCGTTCTGCCCTTCCAAGGTGCCCGAGGACTCCGCCGGTCTCTGCCTCATCGCCCCGCGCTACTCGCTAGAGCTGGCAAGCCCCGTAACGCCGGATCCCCTTCTTCTTCCTCCCTGGGTCGCCGGACGCCGCCGTTGTCGATTCGGCCATCCCCTGTGCTCCTAACCTGTTGAGGGCTTTTCTTAGCCGCTCGGTGAGCATTCCCCTCTCTTCCTCTCCCTCTGCCGCCTGCTTTTCGCCGTAGCTTGCGGTCGATGCCGCCGTCCATTGCCGGAGCTTTGCTCCGCTGTTGAGCTCGTCACCGGCGCTGTGGTTGCTGTCGTGGTCACCCGAGCCCACCGTCGTGCTCAGGGCACTTCCGTGGTGCGGCCGGGCCTCTTAGATCGCTCGCGCACGCGCCGTTTCGCCGATTCCGAAAATCGACCTAGAGCGCCGCCGCCTGCCGCCACCATTGCGCCCATTTCCGGCCACGCCTGCCCGCGCCACCACCGCGGTTGGACACGGCCCGGTCGTCCCATTCTAACGCGCCCAAAACCACGCGCTTTGGCCATCCCTAGCGCGAATCCGACCACCCCCGTGGTCCTCCGCCGCGTCTGGAGGTCGCCGGTGGCTCGTCGCCGGTCGCCGCTGATGTGGCTGGATGGGGCCACTCCCTGGGTCGCTGGCAAGTGGGCCCAGGGGCCCCGGTTGACCAGTTGACCAGGTCAACTGTGCTGACATGGCAGCACAAAGATGCTGGCTAGTGGGCCCCACCCCTAATTAACCTAATTAGTTTTTAAAAATTAAATAGTTAAACTAAATAGGCACTGACATGTGGGGCCCACATGCTAATTAACCTAATTAGTTAGTTTTAACCTCTGTTAGTCCACTGTGTCACTGACTGGTGGGACCCAGCCGTCAGGTTTGACCTGGAACGGCTGGGTTGACTCGCTGACATCACGCTGACATCATGCTGATGCAATAATCCATTTCTGTTAATTTAAATAATTTTAGAAAATGGTTTAATCTTTGAAAAATCGTAGAAAATAATCCGTAGCTCGGATGGAAAAACTTTATACATGAAAGTTGCTAAGAAAAATCCCACGAATCCAACTGTGCCATCTGTTTCCGTGTCGGGACCCTCTAAGTAGGTGAACTCGCAACTTTTTGCCCATTTCCGGTAGATGAATAGTGCATATATACCGGTTAATAAATCGAACTTTAATCCTAAAATAACTAAAATGATTTAGACATGTCTTTAGGCAACCCTGCACTACACGTTAGCATAGCATGCTATGTGTTGCATATGTTTGATGTGTATTTATTTGTTTCCTCCCCCTCTTCTCTCTCGGTATTCCCCGACACCGACGTAGTCCCCGAGGCCAACGCAGCTCCGGAGTTCGACTACACTGTTGACGACCCTTCTCTTGCAGCAGAGCTTCCAGGCAAGCGCCCCCCCTTGAGCATGCCTATATCGCCTATTCTTCCTCTCTTATGCTTGCATTAGAAATTATTGCTACCACTGTTTAACCTATTTCTGATGCATAGCCTGTTTTTGTAACTGCTGTTGATACCTACCTGTTTATCCTAAACTGCTTGGTATAGGCTGGATAGAGACCCAGCAGAGACCTCACTTTGACCCAGTTGCCCCCGCTGGATTATCAGATGACTCGATCAATGTGATCGACAACCAGGCCCCGACACCGCACATCACCCCCCCAGTTGTACGACACTGCAGCGTTACTATTGAGTGCCGAGGGTGATACCTCATTTAGCACTTCTGATGTTTACTCTGTAGAGTAGCTATTCGGTCGTGGTCATCGAGGGTGATTCCTCCTTCACCAATCCCGATAACGACGCTGTCGTGCAACACCTCAAGTGTGAACCCATCGAGGGTGATTTCTCCGAGTTCACCTTGACAGTTACATCGAGTAGGAATCCAACGAGGGTGATACCTCGGATTCCCCTGATGTTATGGACACACAGATACTTGGACTTTACAACTGTTACTTGGAAAGGCGGGTCGACCCTGAGGGGTACCCGCGTGAGCCTAAGTGGTGAGTAATATGGAGTCGGGTTGACCTGGAGGATACCCGAGAGATAATTACGAGGCGCGGCCGGGCATTCTTAGCCCTTGCAGCAAGTCCTCGAGACGGGGCGACGGGGTCACATCGATCGTGAGTCTCTGCTCGTTACCGCACGCTACCAGCACACTAACGATTTGGATATGTGATCCGAGTGGGCCTTTGGCCCGATAGCACTAACCATCACATGGGAACAGTTATGGGCACTCTTCGTCGTATGCATTAGCTGAAGCTTAATAGATGTCAGCGACTGAGCGGCGCGCGCTGGGTTGGACTGGTAACGCCCTGCACTTGTATAAGGAGGGCTAGGTCTGCTCCCCGGCCGTGTTCGCAACATGTAGGAGCGTCCGGGGCGATGGCCCAAGACCCCTGGGGGAATAGGTTAGTCCGACGTGCTGACCTCTCTGTTAAGCCTAGGTCGGGTTGCGGCGTATCGTTTGGCCGAGACCGGGCATGACCCAGTAAAGTGTGTCCGGCCGGAGTTAATCGAGCGTGGTGGGTAAGTTGGTGCACCCCTGCAGGGAAGAACTAATCTATGCATAGCCGGATCCTTGGTAACGGACGCTCGGAGTTGTATCCCGATCGATACAACTAGAACTGGATACTTGATACGTCTCCAACGTATCTATAATTTTTTATTGTTCCATGCCATTATATTATCTATTTTGGATGTTTTATATGCATTAATATGCTATTTTATATTATTTTTGGGACTAACCTATTAACCTAGAGCCCAGTGCCAGTTCCTGTTTTTTTCCTTGTTTTTGAGTTTCGCAGAAAAGGAATACCAAACGGAGTCCAAACGGAATAAAACTTTCGCGATGATCTTTTTGGACCAAAAGGAAACCAGAGGACTTGGAGTGCAAGTCAGAGAAGCCACGAGGCGGCCACAAGGACGGAGGGCGCGCCCCCCACCCTTGTGGGCCCCTCGTGCGTCTCCTGACCTAATTCTTTTGCCTATATATACTCTTATATGCCCTAACCACCAGAGGCATCCACAAAAAGACTTTTCCACCGCCGCAACCTTCTGTACCCGTGAGATCCCATCTAGGGGCCTTTTTCGGCGTCCTGCCGGAGGGGGATTCGATCACGGAGGGCTTCTACATCAACACCATTGCCCTTCCGATGAAGTGTGAGTAATTTACCTCAGACCTACGGGTCCATAGCTAGTAGCTAGATGGCTTCTTCTCTCTCTTTGATTCTCAATACCACGTTCTCCTCGATGTTCTTGGAGATCTATTCGATGTAATACTTTTTTGCGGTGTGTTTGCCGAGATCCGATGAAGTGTGGATTTATGATCAGCTTATCTATGAATATTATTTGAATCTTCTCTGAATTCTTTTATGCATGATTTGATATCTTTGCAAGTCTCTTCGAACTATCGATTTGGTTTGGCCAACTAGATTGGTTTTTCTTGCAATGGGAGAAGTGCTTAGCTTTGGGTTCAATCTTGCGGTGTCCTTTCCCAGTGACAGTAGGGGCAGCAAGGCACGTATTGTATTGTTGCCATCGAGGATAAAAAGATGGGGTTTTCATCATATTGCTTGAGTTAATTCCTCTACATCATGTCATCTTTCTTAATGCGTTACTCTGTTCTTCATGAACTTAATACTCTAGATGCAGGCAGGAGTCGGTCGATGTGTGGAGTAATAGTAGTAGATGCAGAACCATTTCGGTCTACTTGACACGGACGTGATGCCTATATTCATGATCATTGCCTTAGATATCGTCATAACTTTGCGCTTTTCTATCCATTGCTCGGCAGTAATTTGTTCACCCACCGTATTATTTTCTATCTTGAGAGAAGCCTCTAGTGAAACCTATGGTCCCCGGGTCTATTTTCCATCATACAATCTTTTTACTTTCCAATCTACGAGTTTTCGATTTATTATTTGCAATCTTTTACTTTCCAATCTATAAAAAAAAAATACCAAAAAATATTTACTTTACCGTTTATCTATCTCTATCAGATCTCACTTTTGCGAGTAACCGAGAAGGGATTGGCAACCCCTTATCGCGTTGGGTGCAAGTTTGGTGTTTGTTTGTGCAGGTATTCGATGACTTGCGTGTTGTCTCCTACTGGATTGATACCTTGGTTCTCAAAACTGAGGGAAATACTTACTCTACTTTGCTGCATCACCCTTTTCTCTACAAGGGAAAAACCAACGCAAGGTCAAGAAGTAGCAGGAAGAATTTCTGGCGCCGTTGCCGGGGAGATCTACACCAAGTCAAGACATACCAAGTACCCATCATAAACTCTCATCTCTCGCATTACATTATTTGCCATTCGCCTCTCGTTTTCCTCTCCCCAACTTCTAAAATGATTTACAAAAATATTTGCCTTTTTATTCGCCCTTCTTTCCGTTCGATCTTTTGTTTGCTTGTGTTACCATGTGCCTTCTTTTTGCTCGCATCTTCGCTTGCTAAAAGTTTATGGATCCTCATCCACTTGCTAATCTTTTTAAGAGATCCAATTATGATGAACCAATTTCTAATGATTTGAGTGCACTAGATTATCTTTATGAGGTTTTGCTTGAAATTCGTGAACCTGAAAATTGTGATGAAGTGTTGAAAGAAGAAAATTATAAAGTGATTCACGATAGCTCCTTGAATGAAAAGCATGACTGCAATGATGTTATTATAAATTCCATTAATGTCAATTGTGTTAATGATATGCAAAACCCTAAGCTTGGGGATGCTAATTTTTCTATGTCTACTACTTGTTGCAATGATCATGATTGGGGTGATTCTTCTTATGATCTTGAAATTTTATTTAAGCCCTATGATGAATATGACATTGATAATAATGTTTGCAATAATATTGAAAGTGGGTTTGGAAGAGTGTCAACTTTAGATCCCACATATTTGGAGAATATTCAATCTTATATTTTTTTGATAAAAGTGGGTTTGGAGAGGTCATGACTTTAGTTAATGTTAATCCCACTATTTTGGAAGAGTGTCAACTTCGCATGCATGTGGATCGTGTTGAGAATATGTTATGTGATAGCTATATTGTTGAATTTTCTTATGATACTACATGTAATTATTATGAGAGAGGAAAATATGGTTGTAGAAATTTTCATGTTACTAAATTACCTCTCTTCATGTTGAGATTGCTATCGTCTCTTTCTTCTTCCTTGCATATGCTAGTTTTTGCTTGCCTTGATAATTTGTTTGCTTATAAAATGCCTATGCATAGGAAGTATGTTAGACTTAGATGTGTTTGTCATGTGTTTTATGATGCTCTCTTTGTGCTTCAATTCTTCTCTTTTATGTGAGCATCATTGAAATTATCAATGCCTCACTAAAAGGCTTTAAAGAAAAGCGCTTGTTGGGAGACAACACAATATTTTTTCCTTGCTGTTTTCCAATAAATAATTCATCTAGCCTCTTGTTAGATGTGGTTTTATGTTTTAATTAGTGTTTGTGCCAAGTAAGACCTTTGGGATGGCTTACGGTGATAGTTGATTTGATCTTGCTGAAAAACAGAAACTTTTGCGTCCAGTCTCATAATTTTAATAATTCACTGGAGCATTGAAAAACCATGAATTTTTTATAAAAGATTTATATACAAATTTTCTATCTTGTAATAATTTTTTAGAATTTTTGGAGTTACAGAAGTATTTGAACAATTCAGATCTTCGCAGACTGTTCTGTTTTTGACAGATTCTGTTTTTTTTGTGTTGTTTGCTTATTTTGATGAATCTATGGGTAATATCGGGGGGTATGAACCATGGAAAAGTTGGAATACAGTAGATATTACACCAATATAAATAAAGAATGAGTTCACAACAGTACCAAAAGTGGTGATTTCTTTTCTTATACTAACATAGCTTATGAGATTTTCTGTTGAGTTTTGTGTTGTGAAGTTTTCAAGTTTTGGGTAAGGATTTGATGCACTATGGAATAAGGAGTGGCAAGAGCCTAAGCTTGGGGATGCCCAAGGCACCCCAAGGTAATATTCAAGGACAACCAAGAGCCTAAGCTTGGGGATGCCCCGGAAGGCATCCCCTCTTTCGTCTTCGTCTATCGGTAACTTTACTTGAGGCTATATTTTTATTCACCACATGATATGTGTTTTGCTTGGAGCGTCTTGTATGATTTAAGTCTTTGCTTTTTAGTTTGCCTCAATCATCCTTGCTGTACACACATTTTGAGAGAGACACGCATGAATCGTGATTTATTAGAATGCTCTTTGTGCTTCACTTATATCTTTTGAGCTAGGCAATTTTGCTCTAGTGCTTCACTTATATCTTTTTAGAGCACGGCGGTGGCTTTATTTTATAGAAATTGATGAACTCTCATGCTTCACTTATATTATTTTTGAGTTTTTAAAACAGCATGGTAATTTGCTTTGGTTATAAATTTAGTCCTAATATGATAGGCATCCAAGAGGGATATAATAAAAACTTTCATATAAAGTGCATTGAATACTATGAGAAGTTGATTCCTTATGATTGTTTTGAGATATGAGGATGGTGATATTAGAGTCATGCTAGTGAGTAGTTGTGAATTTGAGAAATACTTGTGTTGAGGTTTGTGAGTCCCGTAGCATGCACGTATGGTGAACCATTATATAACGAAGTTGGAGCATGAGATATTTTTTGATTGTCATCCTTTGTGTGGAAGTCGGGATCGTGCGATGGTTAACTCCTACCAACCCTTCCCCTAGGAGCATGCGTCTAGTACTTTGTTTCGATGACTAATAGATATTTGCAATAAGTATGTGAGTTCTTTATGACTAATGTTGAGTCCATGGATTATACGCACTCTCACTCTTCCACCTTTGCTAGCCTCTCTAGTGCCGCGCAATTTTCGCCGGTACCATAAACCCACCATATACCTTCCTCAAAACAGCCACCATACCTACCTATTATGGCATTTCCATAGCCATTCCGAGATATATTGCCATGCAACTTTCCACCGTTCCGTTTATTATGACACGCATCATCATTGTCATATTGCTTTGCATGATCATGTAGTTGACATCGTATTTGTGGCAAAGCCACCGTTCATAATTCTTTCATACATGTCACTCTTGATTCATTGCACATCCCGGTACACCGCCGGAGGCATTCATATAGAGTCATATTTTGTTCTAGTATCGAGTTGTAATTTTTGAGTTGTAAGTAAATAGAAGTATGATGATTTCATTATTAGAGCAATGTCCCATGTGAGGAAAAAAAGAGAAAGAAAGAAAGAAAAAAAAGAGAAGAAAGAAAAAAAAGAAAAGAGAAAAAAAAGAAAGAAAGAAAAAAAGAAAAAAAAAGAGAGAAAAAGAGAGAAGGGGCAATGTTACTATCCTTTTTCCATACTTGTGCTTCAAAGTAGCACCATGATCTTCATGATAGAGAGTCTCCTATGTTGTCACTTTCATATACTAGTGGGAATTTTTCATTATAGAACTTGGCTTGTATATTCCAACGATGGGCTTCCTCAAATTGCCCGAGGTCTTCATGAGCAAGCAAGTTGGATGCACACCCACTTACTTTTCTTTTTTGAGCTTTCATAAACTTATAGCTCTAGTGCATCCATTGCATGGCAATCCCTACTCACTCACATTGATATCTATTGATGGGCATCTCCATAGCCCGTTGATACGCCTAGTTGATGTGAGACTATCTCCCTCTTTTTGTCTTCTCCACAACCACCTTCTATTCCACCTAGAGTGCTATGTCCATGGCTCACGCTCATGTATTGCGTGAAAGTTAAAAAAGTTTGAGAATACTAAAGTATGAAATAATTGCTTGGCTGAAACCGGGGTTGTGCATGATTTGAGTATTTTGTGTGATGAAAATGGAGCATAGCCAGACTATATGATTTTGTAGGGATAAGCTTTCTTTGGCCATGTTATTTTGAGAAGACATAATTATCTTGTTAGTATGTGTGAAGTATTATTGTTTTTATGTCAATATTAAACTTTTGTTTTGAATCATACGGATCTGAACATTCATGCCACAATAAAGAAATTACATGGATAAATATGTTAGGTAGCATTCCACATCAAAAATTCTGTTTTTATCATTTACCTACTCGAGGACGAGCAGGAATTAAGCTTGGGGATGCTTGATACGTCTCCAACGTATCTATAATTTTTTATTGTTCCATGCTATTATATTATCTGTTTTGGATGTTTTATATGTATTAATATGCTATTTTATATTATTTTTGGGACAAACCTATTAACCTAGAGCCCAGTGCCAGTTCCTGTTTTTTCCTTGTTTTTGAGTTTCACAGAAAAGGAATACCAAACGGAGTCCAAACGGAATAAAACTTTTGCGATGATCTTTCTTGGACCAAAAGGAAACCAGAGGACTTGGAGTGCAAGTCATAGAAGCCACGAGGCAGCCACAAGGACGGAGGGCGCGCCCCCCACCCTTGTTAGCCCCTCGTGCGTCTCCTGACCTAATTCTTTCGCCTATATATACTCTTATATGCCCAAACCACCAGAGGCATCCACAAAAAGACTTTTCCACCGCCGCAACCTTCTGTACCCGTGAGATCCCATCTAGGGGCCTTTTCCGGCGTCCTGCCGGAGGGGGATTCGATCACGGAGGGCTTCTACATCAACACCATTGCCCTTTCGATGAAGTGTGAGTAGTTTACCTCAGACCTACGGGTCCATAGCTAGTAGCTAGATGTCTTCTTCTCTCTGTTTGATTCTCAATACCACGTTCTCCTCGATGTTCTTGGAGATCTATTCGATGTAATACTTTTTTGTTGTGTGTTTGCCGAGATCCGATGAATTGTGGATTTATGATCAGCTTATCTATGAATATTATTTGAATCTTCTCTGAATTCTTTTATGCATGATTTGATATCTTTGCAAGTCTCTTCGAACTATCGATTTGATTTGGCCAACTAGATTGGTTTTTCTTGCAATGGGAGAAGTGCTTAGCTTTGGGTTCAATCTTGCGGTGTCCTTTCCCAGTGACAGTAGGGGCATCAAGGCACGTATTGTATTGTTGCCATCGAGGATAAAAAGATGGGGTTTTCATCATATTGCTTGAGTTAATTCCTCTACATCATGTCATCTTTCTTAATGCGTTACTCTGTTCTTCATGAACTTAATACTCTAGATGCAGGCAGGAGTCGGTCGATGTGTGGAGTAATAGTAGTAGATGCAGAATCGTTTCGGTCTACTTGACATGGACGTGATGCCTATATTCATGATCATTGCCTTAGATATCGTCATAACTTTGTGCTTTTCTATCAATTGCTCGGCAGTAATTTGTTCACCCACCGTATTATTTTCTATCTTGAGAGAAGCCTCTAGTGAAACCTATGGTCCCCGGGTCTATTTTCCATCATACAATATTTTTACTTTCCAATCTACGAGTTTCCGATTTACTATTTGCAATCTTTTACTTTCCAATCTATAAAACAAAAATACCAAAAAAAATATTTACTTTACCGTTTATCTATCTCTATCAGATCTCACTTTTGCGAGTAACCGAGAAGGGATTGACAACCCCTTATCGCGTTGGGTGCAAGTTTGGTGTTTGTTTGTGTAGGTATTCGGTGACTTGTGTGTTGTCTCCTACTGGATTGATACCTTGGTTCTCAAAACTGAGGGAAATACTTACTCTACTTTGCTGCATCACCCTTTCTTCTTCAAGGGAAAAACCAACGCAAGCTCAAGAAGTAGCAATACTTGTGATGAGAAATGGATAGTATGGCTCTGGGATTGCTTTCTCGCAGGGAGTCGAGGAAGGATCTCTGGGCGAGGTTGATAACACTACTACTACTTTATACTGTGCTAATCTACACTCTTCTAATGCTGCAAGACCGATGAAGATGCTAGTCTTTGATAGGACTAGGCCTTCCCTCTATTCTGGCATTTCTGCAGCCCAGTCCACATATACAACCTTTCTTTGATAATGTTGCATGTGTAGTGTAGATCCTTGCTTGCTGAGTACTTCGGATGAGTACTCACGGTTGCTTTGCTTCCTCTTTTTCCCCATATCCATTTGATGCAACCAGATGACAGAGCCCCTGAGACAGCTGCCCCCATCGACGACTGCTACTACTACCCCGAGGGTGGTTACTACTATGAGTTGGCTGATGACCAGGAGTAGGTTCGGATGGTCTCAGGCAGGAGGCCTGCGCCTTTTCGATCGTAGTGTTTTCTTTTGCCCCGCCTTTTAAAGGCCTATCTGTCTTTCTTTTATATCTGTACTCAGATATCTGATGCTTCCACTGACGCTTGTAAGCGAGCTTATGTATTCGAGCCCTCAAGGCCCCTGGCTTGTAATATAAAGCTTGTATGACTTTATTTATGTTTTAGAGTTGTGTTGTGATATCTTCAAGTGAGTCCTTAGGCTTGATCGTGTGCATTTGCGTGTATGGTTAGTGCACGATTAAGCCGGGGGCGTCAGAATCACCGGCCTTCCCAAATGACGAAAGGGTCATGATGCTATTCTTGTCGTCATCGACCAATTCTCCAAAGTTGCACATTTTTCGCCAGTCAAGGAGACGATCACTGCTAGTCAGTTAGCAAACTTGTATATCTCCGAAGGAGATCAGTTCAGACCGTGGCAGCCTTTTCACCTCAAAGTTCTGGGAAAGTTTCCAAGAAGCTATGGGAACTCGTACTACCTAGAGCACAACTTATCACCCCCAGTCCCAAGGTCAAGTTGAACGAGTTAACCAAGTGCTTGAATATGTGTTGCGTGCTTGTGTCCTCGCATTTGGCAAGAAGTGGGAAGAATCTCTCCCGTATGCTGAATTCTCGTACAACAACAGCTATCAAGCTAGCTTGAAGATGGCACCCTTTGAGGTATTATATGGACGTAAGTGCCGAACCCCTCTGAATTGGTTAGAAACTAAGGAACAACCGCTCATCGGTCTGGATATTATCCAACAAGCTGAAGAGCAAGTCCGTATTGTCCGGGAAAATCTCAAGGCAGCTGATACGTCTCCAACAGATCTATATTTTTTTATTATTCCATGCTATTATAGTATCAATCTTGGATGTTTTTATATGCAATTATATATCATTTTTGGGGACTAACCTATTAATATAGTGCCAAGTGCCATCTACTGTTTTTTTGCTTGTTTTTGGTTTTTCAGAATATCAGTACCAAACGAAGTCCAATTGCCACGAAACTTGTTGGAGATTTTTTCTGGATAAAAGAGACCCTAGAAGGTTCGGGAGGAGACCAGAAGATGGAGGAGTAGCCCACAAGGCACCAGGGCACGCCCCGAGGGGAGGGGGGTAGGCGCGCCCTGGTGTGTTGTGGGGCCCATGTTCATCTATTTGACCTAATGCCGCCTCTATAAATTATCTAAAATCGGGAAACCAACAGAGAGCCAGCCAAAACCCTATTTCCGCCGCCACAAGTTTCTGTTCTCGAGAGATCCAATCTAGGCCATTTCTGGCACTCTAGCTGAGGGGGATTCAACCACGGAGGGGCTCTCATGAACCTTGTTGCCCTTCTAATGATGTGTGAGTAGTTTACCACAGACCTACGGGTTCATAGCTAGTAGCTAGATGACTTCTTTTCTCTCTTTGATCTTCAATACAATGTTCTCCTTGATGTTCTTGGAGATCTATTCGATGTAATCACTTTTTGCGGTGTGTTTGTTGGGATCCAGTGAATTGTGAGTTTATGATCAGATTATCTACGAATATTATTTGAGTCATCTTTGAACTCTTTTATGCATGATTATTATAGCTTCGTATTTCTCTCCAATCTATTGATTTGGTTTGGCCAAGTAGATTGATTTTTCTTGCAATGGGAGAGGTGCTTTGTAATGGGTTCGATCTTGCGGTGCTCAATCGCTGTGACAGAAGGGGACATGACACATATTGTATCGTTGCTATTAAGGATAAAAAGATGGGTTTTATTTATGCGCGAGTTTACTTTGTCTACATCATGTCATCTTGCTTAAGGCGTTACTCCGTTCTTTATGAACTTAATAATCTAGATGCATACTGGATAGCAGTCGATGTGTGGAGTAATAGTAGTAGATGCAGGCAGAAGTCGGTCTACTTGTCTCGGACGTGATGCCTATATACATGATCATTGCCTTAGATATTGTCATGATTATTCACTTTTCTATCAATTGCCCAACAGTAATTTGTTTACCCACTATATGCTATTTTCAAGAGAGAAGCCTATAGTGAAAACTATGGCCCCCGGGTCTGTTTTCATCATATATCAAAAACCAAAGAATACCTTGCTGCAATTTTCTTTACTTTATTTTATTTTGTGTTTTATTATCCATCTACCTATACAAGATTTGATCCTTGCAATTAACCGCCAAGGGATTGACAACCCCTTGTTCGCGTTGGGTGTAAAGTATTTGTTATTTTTTGTGCATGTGCTGTTAACAAGGTGTTGTATGGTTCTCCTACTGGATTGATAACCTTGGTTCTTAACTGAGAGAAATACTTATCTCTACTATACTGCATCATCCTCTCCTCTTCGGAAAAATCCCAACGCAGCTCACAAGTAGCAGCGGCCCAGTCCCGCCAGAAGAGCAAATATGACCGTAAACACTGGGGATCAACCTATCAACCTGGTGAAAAAGCTTATCTGCGTGTCACTCCTATGAAGGGCACTCATCATTTTGGAATCAAGGGCAAGTTAGCTCCTCGCTAGATTGGTCCCTTCCGCATTCTCGCCAGACGTGGATATGTGGTTTATAAATTGGAATTATCACTGCAGTTCTCTCACATCCACGATATCTTCCATGTGTCACAACTTCGTCGTTGCTTTAAGGATCCACACCGTGCAGTGGATCATGAAATGCTCGAAGTGCAAGATGATCTTTCTTACAAAGAGCATCCTATCCGCATTCTTGATCAAGCTGAACGCCGAACCTATCAGAAAGTAATCAAGTTCCTTAAGGTGCAGTGGTCGAATCATACTGAAGATGAAGCCACTTGGGAACGTGAGGATCGTCTTCGTGACGAATACCCCGATCTTTTCCCTTCTACCTCTTAATTCTCAGGACGAGAATTTCTTTTAGAGGAGGAGAGTTGTAACACCCCCACATATTAAGCTACAGTAATCCCTCATGATTATGCTAAGTCACTTTGCTTTGCAATACTTGATCACTTTGAGTTCATATCTTATTTCAAATTCCACCTCTGAAATCAATTCAAATTACAAGTGAAATTTAAAGTTCACAAACATGGTTGCAAAATAGACCATCATTTGGAAAATATTCCATAACAATTATTTGTTAAGAAAAATAACATCACTTATTTGCTTAAATGGGCTCTAGCAATTAAAACAGTGCCAAATCAGCATATTTAAATGCTTTTCAATTTAAGAAAAATTCAAACTAGTTCAAACTTCTCCCAAACTTTTTGTGGCAGTGCCAAATATTGCAATGTAATTAATTGGCAAAGTTCCATATTTTACAAAACTCATTTGCTATTAAAAATAAATGCAAAACATAAAGAAATAAAGGAAACAGAAAAGAAAAATAAAAAGAAAAGGGGAAAGGCCGCTGTGTACTGGGCCTTAGTGCACAGTGCCTGGCCCTGCTTCCCCCCCCCCCCCCCCCCCGAGGCTGTCTCCCTCCTCTCTCCTCCGGGAGCCACCGACGGCGGAGGGGCCCTCACTGTTACGCCGCCGACACTGGACGGCGCTAGATTATATACATTAGAGGAAGACAAACCGAACCCATCGACCGACTGCTAATATACAGAGGAACAAAGCTGACTTCCTTGATTATACTAAGAATCATGTTGATATTCACACAGTAGCAAGTTGCGTAGAGAAATTTTATACGAAAATCTCCCCGCAAACATCGATGGTAACAATCTGCTCTTCTGCATATGTTTCCAAGTGCTTTAGATGTTTTTTGAAGAAATCACTTGGTCTTCCACCACGTGAATGTAGACACCCATGATATCCGGACCTGGCCATGTCCCTATAGCATATGCAGCAAAGGATTCACTATGTTTCAATGCATAAGAAGCAGTATCTAAACACGGAATTGGCACAAATGGTACGGGGAAAAGTTGCTACTTGATGAAACAGAGGCAAAATTTCATCAATCTTTAAGTACTAGAATTCCTAATCGGACAGAGAACTTACCTTGTCATCTGCGCAGGCTAGTACTTGGTGAAGGATTAATCCAATGAAACTGGTAAGCAACAAAGTGTGGGTTTCTTTTTTGCCACGAGCTCCTCGAGGGTCGAAAGACCACGAAATTTTGGTTGCACCTTCCGCATGTAAGCATATTAGACCCCAAAAAATTTCAGAATTTTTTGGTTTTGTTTTGAATTTTTTTCGAATTACTATTCATCAGGCAGATATTTTTGTTTTTTTTGCCACGAGTTCCTCGAGTGTCGAAAGAGCACAAATATTTGGGCGCACCTTGCGCATGTAAGCATATTGAACCCCAAAAAATTTCAGAATTTTTTTGAAGTTTTTTTTAAAAAAAATCGCATTTACTGTTCATTGGGCGGTTTTGACCCGGTCACGCCCTCCAAATCTGGTTTAGGACCAAACTTATCCGGTTTTGAAACTTGAGGGACCAAATGTAGACCAAAAAATCTTGAGGGACCAAGTCTAGACTTTCTGGGAACTTGAGGGGCCAAAAACACACTTTTCTCTATAGTTTATGTAACACAATATAACGACTGCATTTGCAGAAAAGGAGGACTCTACTAGAAATCTGTATTTGAACACATACTGTGGAAACCAATCAAAAAAAAAATATTATCTCAACACTAACGTTGAACCAAACTGAAGTTCAGGAACCTTGCCATGGTTTTCTATTTGTTTGCTGATGCTGTACAATGCTTAACATATCCATGAGAGCACGAATCTCAGAATTTACAGGGCAGATCTGTATGATAAGTTCAGAAATTAATATGTCTGAATAGTAAATTCAGAAACCTTAATAGATCTGAATGGTAACTTTTACCATGGTTTGTCTTTTTTCCATAGATCAAGCAAGCGCTGGCAACGCATAATTTACAGGGCGACCAACATCTGAACAAAATTCATCATCGAACCTACATTAGCCGAGTTGGAGCAACTAATAGACTTCAGTCTAAATCTGAATGGAGCATGAAGGAGTACAAGCATCCATATACTAAAGACCCAAAAAGAGAGAAAGTACACTGAAAAATAACATGGCCTTCAAACCCCCCAATACCGCTGCCAAAGTTCGAAGATCGTCGTCGTCGTCATCGCCCGCAAGCCCAACACCGACAGATTAATATAGCTCATGATATTGCCAGAATCTTGGATTGCAACTTCTTGTAATTAACTGTACAAATATTTGTTCAGGCAATGAACATTTGATCTTGTAATGGAGGTGTTGTTTCGTTGATTTCATAATGTCCCGATTCGCAACAGCTGACCTAAGAAGTTGCTTTTGTGAACTTGCCTAAGCTAATAAAATTCGTCATCGAACATACATCCATGGAGTTAGATTAACTAATAAATATTTTAGTTTATATAAACATGAAGGAATGCAAGCACCCAGGAAAAGATGAAAAACAGAGAAAGAACACTAAAGAACAATAGTGCCTTCAAATCCACCAATGGCGCTGCCAAAGCCAAAGATCAAAGATCTTCGTTGCCGCCCGCAATCCCAAGGCCGTCTCAGCTCGTAAGCTGCAGGAAACTTTTTCTCGAATATGCACGAGTGTGCATATCATATATTAAAGAAGAAAGGCGTAGAAAGCCTCCACCAATCATTTACAAAGCGTTTACAAAGCGTCGTGATTTCTCACGGATATACAACTCCACTCCACCCTAAACCTTAAGCTACTCCTCCCCAATGTTCCACTGAATTAGACCTGCAAACACAAAGCCTACATTCCCTCTTATGAGTCCAGCCAGCGACCAAGTCCTTCCTTCAGAGGAGATTTTATGCAAGAGAGCACCGATCGATGGCGAGGCACCGTCAAACACCACCGCATTCCTATGCTTCCACAATTCCCACATCGTCAGCAGTAGAAATGCATGGAGATCTTTTCTGGTCATGATGGTTAATCCTTGTTTGCTGCAAAGCCATTGCTGGAGTGAGTCCTGCGGGGTAGGTGTCCAGTCCGGCTTTCCCAACGCCTGACAGATCTCCGCCCACACCGTTCTAGCAAAGACACATGTTAACAACACATGTCCTATTGTTTCTTCTCTTGATCGCAGAGTGGGCACTTGTCCTGATGCAGTAATCCTCTTCTGGCAAGTCGATCAGACGTCCAACATCTATTATGGAGTGCGAGCCAAGTGAAGAATTTGCATTGTGCCGGAGCTCACGATTTCCAAGTCAGCTCCGCTGTGGGTATAACCTCCCTGCCCCAGAATCTGGCTGCATAGGCTGATCTCACTGTGAATTGTCCACTCGTCTCCCAAGACAAAGATAAGCTGTCCGGAGCATTGTTCGCTGGTTCCCAATTCTGTACCCTTTGCCAAAGCTGTAGGAATTCCTATAAAGCATCCGCACCCAAGTTGGGGCCAATGCACGTGGCCCACATCCCGTTCTCCACCACCTGCCCAAGCAAGCTTGTCCTTCGAACACGGTGTGGCACCATGTCATAGATGGCCGGTGCAATCTCCTGTATTCTCCTCCCGTCAAACCATCGATCTTCCCAGAAGAGAGTATTCAGTCCGTTCTGTGCATTGCATCTGGTGGCCGCTTGGAAGACTTTCATCGATTCGTCTGGCACTTTAATTGGGAACTCACTCCATGGTCTGGTACTGTCTGTCCTTTGTAGCCACGGCCATCTGGTGTGCATAGCCACATTCAACCATCTCATGTTAGGCAGGCCTAGACCTCTTGCCCACTTCGGAGCACACACAGTCTCCCATGCCACTGCACAGTTACCACCATTTGCCTCTGCTTTCCGACACCACAGAAACCCTCAGCACACCTTGTTCATTGCCGCGATCATTTTAATAGGGAGATCCAAAGCCATCATAGCGTGTATGGGCATCGCGCACAAGACAGAATGGACCAAAGTAAGCCTACCACTCTTAGGCATGAGAGAAGCCTTCCATTTCGGCAAACGATTCGCCATCTGGTCCACGAGATATTGAAGTTGCGTAGTTGATTGCTTTCTTAAGGACAGGGGTAATCCAAGGTAGCGAACCGGGAAAGAACCCGCCGGGCACCCAAGCTCCGCGCTAGCCATATTGATGCTTTGGTCCGAGCACCGTATCGGCAGTGCCACCGATTTCCTCGTATTAATGTACAGGCCCGATGCCTCCCCAAATAGATCGAAGATGCATTTGCAAATAGCAAGGTCCATTGGCTCCGGTTTGAAAAACAAAACCACATCATCCGCAAAAATAGAGAGCCTTTTCCTCATTCCGGTTGTCGCCAGTGGCCGCAAGAGCCCTCTGTCCGCGGCCCACTCAATGGCTCCATGGTCAGTCTAAAGAGCATCGGTGATACGGGGTCACCCTGGCGTAAGCCTTTGCAGTTGTAGATAGTGTCGCCGGGGTCGCCGTTTACCATGACCTTTGTGGTCGATGTGGCCAGAATTCCACACACCCATGCTCTCCACCTTGGACCGAAACCGAGCTGCTCCATCGCTTCTAGAAGAAACGGCCATTGAACCGAGTCGAACGCCTTAGAGATATCGAGCTTCAAGAGGACTGTGGGGTTCTTCAACGCATGCAAATGCCTAGCCATACTTTGGACTAACATGAAGTTATCGTGAAGCGATCTTCCCTTGACAAAAGCACTTTGATGGTTCCTGTCGTGGAATCATCACGGCAGATGTCCTAGTGTGAGGACTTAGTCGTGGAGCCATCGCAATGAGGTTAGCTTAAAGGGGTTAATCAGGACAAAGGACACGGGGAGTTTATACTGGTTCGGCCCCTTGCGGTGAAGGTGAAAGCCTAATCCAGTTTGAGGTGGTATTGCTAGGGTTTCGATGACCAGGGAGCGAATACGCTTAACCTGGCTCTCGATCTGTTGTCTCCCCCCCCCCCTAAACCGTCGCCGGGTCATCCCTTTATATACACAGGTTGACGCCCGGCGGTTCACAGAATCCCGGCCGGCTCATAAATGTGTCCGGCTCGGTATCTACTCTTTCCTATCTTACGATACAAGTCATATACTTATGGCGGTTTACATCTATGGGCCCTAACTCGCCTTTGGGCTTTGGGCCTTCTTATTAAGTCTCCTTCGTAAGTCGCCATCTTCTACGTCTTCATGGGCTTCAATACAGGTAAATCACTATGAGCATAACCCGGCCCCTCCTGAGCGGTTTATACTCAATAGTTATATCCCCAACATTAGGCCCCAGGTTGATTTGAACTTGTTCATGTCAATCTTCAACACTTAGGAAAATTCCTTCTTCATTACCTTCGCAAAAATTTGTAACTCGCCGTGACGTCATCTTCCGAGATCATGATAACCCGCCATGACGTCACCTGTCATTAATTTTATAAACATGCCACTTATCCATTCACCTTATAAATAGGGCCAGAGGTCCTTTTCACTTTCCCCCCTTGCCTCCTCGTCTCTGTCTTCCACCTTGCATTGCCTCAGCGCCCGAGCTCCGCCGCCGTCGTCGACCTTTGCCACTGCCTCAACAACGGCCGCTGCATCAACCTGAATCGACCAGAGTTCATCCGCGCGCCTCCGCTACTCAACAGTTCTGGTGAGTCCTCTTCCTTCCTTTTCCCCTAGATCCCATTAGGGTTTCCACGAGTTCATCGGAGTTCATTCTCGTTCTTCGCTGTAGCTTGTAATTTTTCATTCAAACTTGGCACTCCTCCTGTGCGGCGGTGGTCGTGATCCACTTTTGCTTATTAGAACATCTCCTTTTGCATAAGAAATCCAATCTATGAACTGCTCAGGTACTGAAACTTTTTAGGTATAGATTTTTCCATTATCTGAACTGCTGTAGATCCACAATTATAGCATTAATCTGTGAAACCTGTTTTTCCAACACTTAGCCATTTTCCAACTTCAGATCTATACTTTCAATATCCGTGTAGGCGGTTTAACCTCAGAAAATAATAACCTGCCAGGTACCATTAGTCCCCTCTTAAACCGCCAAGTGCTCGTCTTTGTGATTTGGTAACGTCACAGTCCGGTTTAACATTTATGCATGCTTCAACACTTTCTGCCTCATGAACCTTAAACCGGCACAAATCTTTTCCAGGTTATCGTATAAATGGCCAAATCCTTTTATTCCTGTAACTGGGTTCAATCTCGGGTTACAGAAGAAGAACTGAACGGGTGTGTTGCAACCGGCGCTTTAGCGAAAAAGGAAGACATCCATTGGAGAGCCCCCTGTCCAAAAAATCCTCCTGAGCCCAAGGATGGGGAAGTGATCATTTTTGTTGATCATCTGAGTCGAGGGTTCAGCCCTCCCGGATCAAAAAAATTCCGTGACGTGCTTCACTTCTTCCAACTTCACCCTCAAGATATTGGGCCTAACTCCGTGTCCAATATTTGCAATTTTCAAGTGTTTTGTGAAGCCTACCTGCAAGAAGAGCCCACAGTCGACCTGTTCAGAGATTTCTTCTATTTAAACCGCCATACTGAATTTACGGATGGGCCCAATACTGAACTTGGCGGGGTTTCAATTCAGAAGAGAAAAGACGTCAGCTTCCCTCACGCTAAGCATCATAGCCATCCCAAAGATTGGAATCAAACTTGGTTCTATTGCCAAGATACATCTCCAGCTGGCGAGAATCCTCTGCCGGGTTACCGTGCCCACCGGCTTACCGATGCACATCCATTCCCCCAAAGACTCAATGCAAAGGAACGGTCTAAATATGCACCACAGCTTTCAAAGCTCAGAGCCTTTATGGCAAACGGTTTGACAGGCATTGATTTTGTCTGTTGCTGGGTATCTTGGAGCATTTTGCCTTTAAGCCATCGCCCCGGTTTAATGTGTGAGTACACAGGGGATGTGAAAGACCCTCAACGCCACACTGATATTCAGCTGACTGATGCTGAAATTACTGAATCTGTCAAGAAGATGTTGGATGAACCGGTGATCGACTGTAGCAAAACAGGACTTAGTCTTTTCTGCGCTTCAAATAAACCGCCAGTTGTAAGAATTGCCCCACTCCTGCTTTAATCCATATTCTTAATACTCCTTTATGATCTTTTCAATCTTTAAATAGGGTGATGATCCGTTCTGGAAGAAGAAACCGCAGGATAAACCGGCCAAAACACTTCGTGTCAAGACCAAGGTCAACAAGAAGCCCGCTAAGAAGAAAAACACCGAGCCTACCGAGTTAAACATTGACGATGATAATCCGGAGTCAGAGGTAGAACTTGATTCACTTCGCTCTTTTTTCATACATCTCATTGACGATGATTTTTATCAGGACGACGCAGAAGCTAGCCGCGCAAACGACGTAGAGGTAACTATTCTCTCATCCAGTTCAGAACCTCTGCCCACACAGAAAACCCGACAAGCAAGCCGGAAAATAAGATTTCTCACCCCCTAGCTTACTTGGATCCAAACTTTCTTTTGAAGAAGCAGCAACACGAAGCTCGCCGCACAACCCGGCATAGCGGCCATGTGGTCACTTCTTCCGGTTTACCGAATTCGCCAGTTCGTAAATGCCGCCCAGAGGTCTCTTCTATTTCTGACACATCTTATCCCAAGGCGGGTTATTTCCGACAACCTCTTAATCCGTATGATTCAAACTATCAAGGAACTTCCCATTCATCCTCTGGCGAGTCCACAGGGACACAAATTCCAACCCTCAAAACTGTTCCTGGATGAGCATTTTTAACTAACCCCTTATACCTTATGCTTGATCATTATACTAACCTGTTATTTGCATATCTGTCAGAGCCAAGGCCAGATCCAGTAAAAAGGCCAAATTGAACAACCGGCTGATGACAGCGCGCCAACTGATCTGGAAAAGAACCCGGAACAGTTTGAAACAAATACTGAAGCTATTCTTGATGATCCGCCACCGCAAGATCATGACACCTTTGTTGAGCAGATGGAAATTGATCCGATGGGTCATGCTGATAAACCGCCAAGCCCAACTAAGGCTGCTGATGATAAAGCTGACGATGTTGTAGTTACCGGTGTCAGGTATACAGCCCCAGACAACCCCACTGCTCTGTCAAAACATAGTGCCAAAGAAGAATTTTCTGCTGTTGACAAGGGCAAGTGGAAGGCGGACTTGGAAAGCTATGCCCACCTCAGCGCCCAAGATATTCATTCTGGGTTTTTAAACCATTTGTACACAAGCCGTGATTATGAAGCTGGTTTACTGAACATGATGAAGGAGCGATATGAGGTAAATGCTGTTAACTCTACATAAATATTCTTCCCTTAGCCGCCAAGTTTACTGGACATAAAAGAATAGAATGTTCTGCAAACTTTCAAGAACCATATAGATCAACTCCACTAGCCCGCAAGGGCCGGTTTATAATGTCAATATGAACCGGGACTTTAGAATAATAACTCTTCAATTTCGCATGTGTAGCCCCCGAGGGTCGACTTAACAAATATGTTAAGTTGAGACTAATTATGTTGTAAGGCTCAAAATTCTTACTTAGGACCTTTATAATCCGGTTGACCATCAAGCTGATAGTTGTTATGTGCTTGGGACTTGTAAATTTTTTTTGATAAGAAGCAATAGACATTAGCCCCCAAGTGCCAAGTATATTACTTGTTATGTGCTTGGGACTTTGAATATGCACTGCTATCTAATTAATTACATGTCTCTTGCAGGCTGATCTTAACAAGAAGGAATCTCAAATCGCCGACCTTCAAGAAAATATCAAGTCACAACAAGCCGAGACCTCCAAAGCCAAGGAAGAACTGACCAGTGCCTTAACAGCAATGGAAAAACTGAAGGAGAGCTTTAAGAACGAGCGGGCAGGTTGGGATACAGAAAAGTCAACTCTGCTGAAGAGGGCTGAGGATGCTGAGGCTGCCCTTAATCCGGTAGCTGAGGAGTTGACTGGCTTGAAACAACAAATAAATGCCATGACCGCTGCCGTATTTGGTAAATAACTTCTTCATAAGCTTTGAACATGTATTATGTAAGAGACTGCCGGTTTACCGATGTTTTTGTTGATGCAGGAACTCGCATTGCTCATCTTGGCTCAGATATGCGGCAAAAACTGAAAGCCGCCTATACACTTATAGAGCAATTATATACCGGCGTACAACGGGTTATCTGCACAGCTTCCCATAATAAACCGCCCCCATCCTTGATCAAGGAGACGTTGGAAAGGCTGGCGATGATGCCTGCACGGTTTGAAGAGCTAAAGAAGTCAGCTGCCAGGGCGGGTGCTCTTACTGCACTGACCCGGGCCAAAGCTTGGATATCTGATCTTGATCCGGCCGATGTGGGAAACGGCTACCCGAGCATAAAGGAGGACGGGTCAGAGTTTAATAATGATGACCTCAGAGCCTTGACGAGGGAAATGCGCCCATTGGCTAGCAAATTGGCTGAAGAAACGGATCTTTCACATTATCAGTCGATTTATGATGCCAACAACAAGAGAGTTAACGCGCCAAATTATGATGCTCCAAATCTTATTCCTCCAATCCGTAAGCATACCTATGCCCCTGATGTTGACCCCTCCATACTTATAAGTGATGAAGCTGTATTCAAGGCCTTAACTGGGATCGATTGGACCACCATTGACTTCCAGCCACTGGGTAGAGAGGAGGAAGATGAACCGGCGCTGGACGATCCGCAACCTTCAAGTCAGCCAGGCCAGGACTCGTAAACCGGAGGCCGGTTTAACACTTGCTTTCTTCAAGACTTGTTAAAACAATTATTCTTTTGGGCACCAAACGCCTTGTAATAGGCTAGCTTAAACTCTTGTTCTGCTATGCCATCGTGCATATTTACTTTGCATGACACTGCTAATCCACCATGTTAAGATATGCCACTTATGATTGTAATATTAACAATGTGGAATCTGCTCCTGCATGCAACGGATTAAAAGTGTCCTGGCGGTTTACCGCTGGACGGGTCATAATGCCCAATATAAAACCATGGAAACTAACATAGCTTATACCCAAGGCTGGACTTTCAGAATAACCAAATTTGAAATATATCATACCTGTGATATTTGATCACACTGTTGGTTTACCAAACCGGTGTAGTAAGGGGGAGAACCCAAACTTTGAGCACTGGTAATTACCATAGATTGCTTGGCTTATGAACAAAACCAGGCCGGGTTAATAAACACCGGATATTATCTTATCTCATACTGGCGACTTATAGTCAAAAGCTAGGCGGGGTTAATAAACACCAGATGAATTATGATCATAAAGCATTATAAGACTCATAAAATAAACCTCAAAAACTGTGGAATAAAACAAACGAAAAAACGAGGCTTTCCATGGGCTACCAGGCCGAAAATCGAGTGCTTTCACGGGCCGCACAGCCACTGAGTTAAACCTATATACAAACCTTATAAGATGGACCTCACATAACCAATCGTCATTTTAACTTTGACAAGTTCAGGGTCTGTATAAGATTGACTTGTCAAACGTTCGGCGGGTCATTCCAGGAATACCTGGGCGGAGTGGCTTACTTAAAAAGGCAGGATAATCCGGGGTTTTAGGTGAATATACACCTGGCTTCCAAGCCTGGCTTTTAAGCCTATTACAAGGGTTATACAAACTCTTTGTTCTTTAGAATCAAGGAGCCCCCAAGTAATATTTTTGAGTTGTGCTCAAGGGGCACCTATGTTTGAGCTGTGATTTTTCAACAGATTCTCTTTGGTACCTTTAACCTGGGTAGCAAGCCCCCAAGTTTTTTTTTTCAGTTGGCTTATAAGCCGGTTCAAAGGGTAATCATAACTTCGCTCATAAGCCGGAAGCCCCCAAGTAACCAAAAACTCATTAAGAAAAGACGACAGAGGCCCTGCTTTAGCAGGGGTGCCGGTTTAATATATACATTGTCAACCCGGTCCGCCACTGGCGGGTTACTGGTTCCTACTCCTGGCGTGTTAAAGAGGTTCCTCGCCTCGTAAACCGGTGGCAGGCGAGATTGATGCCTCCTCCTCATGACTTCGTTTGAAGCCTTCTGATCTAGCATGAGCCGGTAAGACTCCGACTGAATCCGCTACGCCTGAGCATCCATCGTAACCCGCTCCACAGCCATCCTGGCATCTTCAGCTGCCAGGTCTTCCTTAGCTTGAGCTATCTGATCTCGCAATTTCACGACTTCCGCGTTATGCTGATCTTGATTATCCGGGTTAAATTCCATCGTCAGCAGTGTTGCTAAGGCGTCTAGTAAACCGGACAAGACTTGAGCCGGCGGGCACGCAGGGCCTCCTGCCCCGGCTGCCGTCGCCGCTGCTGACCCGGAAATCAATGCCGCTGCAGTTGAAGAGTGATGCACTGGCTGCGTACCGGCCATGAAGATTGCAACCCGGTTCGGCGGCTCGTAGGGGTCCGAAATACTATCGCCATCGGAACAGCCCCCAAGCCGACCGTCTTGCAGTTGGTACAATGACTCGGTTTCACCAGTGGATGACTCGCCATCAGAATAGACAACTGTCTCACTGTCAGATACCGATTTATCCCCAGATTCCGCACCATTGATGAATCCCACGAAGGCACGACTCATGGCGGGCTGAACTCGGGCGGGTTTTGCATGTTGAGCCGTCTCGATGATGTCGGTGCAGGTGTCCGGCTCAGGGCCCGGTTCGCTGATCTTGCCAATGAAAACGTGAATTCCACCGAAGGGGACCCGGTACCCGTACTCAATTGAGCCGGCCTCGGGGCCCCAGCCTTCGTCGTTGATGTAGAGCTAGCCGCGACGACTCTTGGTCATCCGACCCACAGCGTATCCCTTCATCTCTTCGAAGTTGCCCTTCAAGAACTCGAAACCACCGTGCGCTGGCCCCACGGTGGGCGCCAACTGGCGTGGAATCGTCACGGCAGATGTCCTAGTGTGAGGACTTAGTCGTGGAGCCATCGCAATGAGGTTAGCTTAAAGGGGTTAATCATGACAAAGGACACAGTGAGTTTATACTGGTTCGGCCCCTTGCGGTGAAGGTGAAAGCCTAATCCAGTTTGAGGTGGTATTGCTAGGGTTTCGATGACCAGGGAGCGAATACGCTTAACCTGGCTCTCGATCTGTTGTCTCCTGCCCCCCTAAACCGCCGCCGGGTCGTCCCTTTATATACACAGGTTGACGCCCGGCGGTTCACAGAATCCCGGCCGGCTCATAAACGTGTCCGGCTCGGTATCCACTCTTTCCTATCTTACGATACAAGTCATATACTTATGGCGGTTTACATCTATGGGCCCTAACTCGCCTTTGGGCTTTGGGCCTTCTTATTAAGTCTCCTTCGTAAGTCGCCATCTTCTACGTCTTCATGGGCTTCAATACAGGTAAATCACTATGAGCATAACCCGGCCCCTCCTGGGCGGTTTATACTCAATAGTTATATCCCCAACAGTTCCCGACCAGATTCGGCAGCTCCACCACAAGCCTAGATGCTAGCGCCTTCTCAAAGATCTTGACAGCCCCATGCACAAGGTTGATTGGCCAAAAGTCTCCCACTTGCAGCGCCCCATCCTTCTTTGGTAGGAGGGATACTAGAGATTTGTTGATTGCCGCCATTCCTCTTACGTCCCCATTATAAAAGCAGCTCATCGCCGCCATGAAATCATCACGTATGATGTGCCAGCATACGGCGTAGAAACGTCCCGTGAATCCGTCTGGCCCTAGTGCTTTATCTTGAGGCATGGATTTGATCACCTTTTCCACTTCCTCCGCCGTGAACGGCTCCTCCAGATGCGCCAGATCACGACGCGGCAACCCAAGTGCCTCCAAGTTCAGCGCGTGCGTCCGCACAGCGCACGATCCAAAGGCTTCGGTATAGTAGTCATCAACTGCAGAAGCTACTTCGTCTTGTCCTGTGAATAGATTCCCATTGTGTCGCACGGTTCAGATCATGTTTTTTCTCTGCCTATGACTTGCCTGTTGACGAAACAGCCGTGTGCTCCCATCCCCTTCTTTCAGCTGCAGCATGCGCGATCGCCGCCTGGCAATAGTTCGTTCAAGAGAGCATAAGCCCAAGAGCTTTCTTTTCAAGCATTTGCGGAGCTCTATCTCTGCAGCAGACAGTGCTCAAGAATCCATGGCAATATCCAATCTGTTAATCACCTCAAGAGCTATGCATATTTGCAATTTCACATTACCGATCCACCGATCGCTCCATTTCTGTAGAGAAGTAGCCGTGGCCCTTAGCTGCAGGAAACTAGGGCAAGGTTCGTTCGCAGATTGTCGAAAATTTATCGTGTGTGTAGCAGCGGTCCGAGTGAAACTAGGGCAACCATTAGTAGATGTGGGCCGGTTTGTGGGTCCCAGACATGTATGTATCCTGTACATATACTCATTTCTCAAAAAAAATAAAAAAAAATCCTGTACATATACTCTCCCAATGTGTAGCTCACACATTATACAAAATCGGAACGGGAAATACCAGAAATCCATCCCGAATCACCTCGCAGGATCAGACGGCACCAACTTACACGGTAGAAGCCGGCACCGCTAGAAAAACCACTCTCCTTCTAATGGTCGTTCGGTAATCTAAAACACTCTTTTTTTATAGAGGGAGTATGTACGAATAGCATTACTGAGCACGAGACGACGTGCATTTTTATTTCGGCCAGCATCGCACACTCACTGTCCACGAGAGCCGGCCTCGGTCAGGCAGCATCACAGGCGCAGGCGCAGCAAGTGCTCCACCAGATCGTCGATGTACTCGTCCTGCTTCGCTCTGTCCCAGAGGACCGCCTGGAGCTCCCTGGCGTTGCGCGCGAACGCCTTCCCTTCCTCGTCCTCCGCCATCACCCGCCGCACCGTCGCGGCCACGTCGTCCCTGCCGAACGACCCGTCGCCCTCGTCCCTGGGCACCTCCAGGCCGACGCCCCTCGCCGCCATGCCGCGCGCCGTGACGCCCTGGTCGAGGAACAGCGGCAGCATCACCAGCGGGTGGCCGAACAGGAAGCTCTCCGTGAGCGAGCTCAGCCCGGCGTGCGTCAGGAACGCGCCCACCGCGCCGCGCGCGAGGATGCGCACCTGCGGCACCCACCCGACTCGCACCACGCCGCGCCCGGCCACGCGCTCCTCGAACCCGTCCGGGAGCAGGGCGGCGCTCGGCCCCCGCAGCGCCCAGAGGAACCGTGCGCCCGCGAGCTCTAGCCCCAGCGCGATCTCGCGGACGTGGTGGCGGGTCAGCGGCGCCTCGCTCCCGAACGCGACGTAGATCACAGACCTCGCCGACTGCTCGTCCAGCCAGCGCATGAGGCTCACGCTCTCGCTCTCGTTGGCTCCTTCTTGGGCGGCGAGCGCGGCGTCGTATGGGGCGAGGAGGCCGCAGAGGGCGACGGGCTTGCCGAAGAGGTCGGCCTGGAAGGGGCAGAGCGGGCCGTCGACCTCGCGGCTGCCGCGCAAGATCACGAGCGGGCAGCGCTGCTCCGTCTGCCAGAGCCGGCAGGCGTCGGACGGGCCGGACGCGTTGGCGCGGAACGTCTGGAGCATGTCCTTGGCCTCGTGGAGACGGTGGGCGATGGTGGTCGGGAACGGGATCCACCGCGGCTGCGCCATCAAGTCCTCTGCCGTCGTCCGCGGGTGCGCGTCGTTGGCCGTCTTGGGGCCGATGAAGGCCATGAACGGCGCCGGGCAGATGTGGAACAAGGCGCACGGTACCTGCACGCGCATGACACCCGCTCTTAGCTAGCCAGGATGGAGCATGGTGATGGGATGAGAGCCATGCACGCACGCCATGACTGCACGACACGGAAGCATGCATGCATGGAAAAGCTATGCATGTACCTTGTGCTGCTCAGCGATGGGCGGGAGCCAGTAGTGTGCGAACTGCGAAGTCGACGAAGATCCAGTCGGGCTTCTTGCCGAACTCCGTCGCACCGTCCCCGCCGGCACAAGCCTCGTCAAGAAAGCCGGCGAAAGGGGCGGCGAGGCCGTGGAACGCCACCTTGAGGAGGTCCACCTTCTCTGGCGGGACGTCGGCCGTCGACTCGGCGCCGTCCGGCAGGCCGTCGACGCTCGGCAGGAGCAGGGGGAGGAGGCGGATGCGGGGGCTGACGGGCCTCAGCCTGGCGACGTTCCTCGGCGTGGAGACGAAGGTGACGGCGTGGCCGCGCCTGGCGAGCTGCTCGGAGAGCTCGAGGAAGGGGACGAAATGGCCGAACGCTAGCCATGGGAACACCACGACGTGGAGAGGTGGAGGTGCTGCGCCGGTGGCCTCTCTGCTGGCTTCTGCCATGGCGTCCCGGCGGAGACAGACGTGGAGAGGTGGAAATGCTCTTATACTATTTCTTTACGGAGGGAGTACATACGTACGCGACCGCGCCACAATTATATTGCGAACTTGAACGATTGTGATGTGTGCTGTTGTTGTTGGAAATATATGTCCTAGTCGACGGTCCTAGTCCTGCTTTCTAGATCTTCCACTACCAATAATGCGGTGTGGTACATTTGTTCCACCTAGCTGATGTACTCATCCTATATATCCTATATATATCTAAGAAGTTCCTTTTTTTTGCAGGTATATATTTAAGAAGTTCATCCCCACTATCTTATTTAACTCAACATGCAAGCATGACACATCACCATACAATTATGCATGGAAATAAAGCCCACCTCAGCATGCAACTATGCATGGAAAAGACCCACCAGCACATGCAACCTTGCATGAGATTTTTTTCCATTCAATTATTGTACTCAAACGAACGAAAACTGGATCCATGGAGATCCACTGAAGACCAACACCGACCGAATCCCATGAGATTCGCTGGAGACACCTCCTGCGACGCTGGATGCACCAGACGGGGGCTGGGTGGGGAGGACCTTATTCCATCTCCAAGAAGATGCCTCCGCCCTCGCCTTCTTGAATAGGATATAAACCCTAATCGACCCAAAAAACACCTAAACACGGAGCATGAGCCCTCTCACGGGCAAGGGTTTCGGTCCACCGTGCCTCCATGGCCCTAAGGCCACAGGAGATGCGGCAGACGGATGGCATCGCCGACAGGAGGAAGGAAGCCCTTGTCGCTTAGGAGTTGCCTTTCTTGGGAAGGATAAAAACTTTGCGGGCCTACTGTCATTTTTGAGGAAATTGTCAATTCGTAGCTGCTCGGTTGTTTAGCGAGTAGGGGATTAATAGGTTAATTAGCAAGTTAATTGGCCATTTAATCAATTAATCAGACGATTTATCAGTTTATCGGCTACTCGGTGACCCTACGAGTAGGGATTAATCATCAAGTTAACTGCTTAATCGGATGAATTCTTGAATAGGCTACTGGTACTAGTACTCCTTTACAGTTTGACCACTTGATATAGTATCTAGCTCTATGTCAAACTGTCATTTGGGAGCTTTGTTATGAATTTCCACTTGAAGAAACAAAGCAACTTGTTGTTTCTTATCTTTTTGTAATTTACACGTTGTTTCAAGAGCTATTGTGCAAAGTCAGACGTGAAAACTATATTCTTTTTAATAATTTCCCTCATATTTCCCCTTTGCCAATCACTGGCAGGCTGAGATGCCAAAATTTGATTAGAAATAGGGTGGGTGATTAGTTTGGGATAGCGCCGACCTGTGGATCTACGATTTGCATTCGCAGATGTATAATTTTTTTATTTATATATGTGCTTCCTTGGAGGGCTAGACCCAATCTTCTCTTCAATTGTGATCGTAGACGGATGATACCAGAAATAAGGAACAATCTCCCTAATCATTGTGAATTTGTGATGCTGAATTTCACTAGATATTTTCCATTTTTGCACCGAGCTCTTCCCTAGTAAGATAAGATAGAGTACGGGTGATCTTGAAGATTCCCAAAGCCCATACAATAGACATGTCATCATATTTAGGTGTAGTTATTCGCTATTCATGGAGAATGTACATTTTCATCACCTGTTCATCATGCTTGCGTAGTCTACCTTGGGTATGTGGGATATTTGATAATTGGATGGTTGTGCAAATGTCGTGGTGTAGTTTGAACACTGACAATTGATTTATGGGGTTGTGATTTCTTATTGATTTATGGTGTTCTGATTTCTTATTTTAGTACCCAAAGGTTGTTATCTTAGAACATTTAATTAGTCCATAACTTGTACTGTCAAAAACATGCGAGTAGCAGGTTGCCGCCTAACATCTCCTGCATACGAGATATGGCTTGTCCTCGCCTTGCATCATGGCATGTGTTGTTGGGGCGGTTGCTATAGTCCAACTGCCTCAAGGCCAATATTTTTGTGCTGGAATCTCACCATGAGTGGTGCGTTCACAATAGACTCTGCTAGAAGCAATCATGCGCTTTGTCATGTCATTTTTCCATCGTGTTGATCATTTTACTCTCATTATGTAGTTTGTCTATATGTTTAATTTTATGTTTAGGACTGAATATTATTTTATGTGCCTATAGCAGCACCGTTAATTCCTATTTTGTATAAGAAAAATAGTCCTGGGTGAACAAACATAATCGATCACATGATCATGGTAGACAAAAATTGACAACAAAAGCACATCAATAAGAAAAACTAAACCTCTTTTTTATAAAATTATATATGATATTTGCATGGAAGTAAAGGTGAGAAACTCATTTACATAAGATCAATGTAATAAAAGTTACATTTACACAATCTACTTAAGTATACTACAGGACAACAATATAAGCCCATGGAGAAACTAGGTCATCTTTGAATTCATATAGAATCAGTGATCACTTCTACAAGCACAATTTATGAGTAACTCTATTTTGGTACAATATGAAAATGGTTGGAATACACATATCCATGCATGCATATTGGGTTAACAAAAAAGTCATCTGGTGCATTTGCATCCCATATTATCCCGAGGTGCTTGCATTCCACCTGAAGCATACTTTCATATCAGTTCACTTTATTTTTTGTTCACGTGGTTCAAACTTATTTGGAAGAACTCATTTCTAAATATCTTTCCCCGTGGCATGGCAACAATGTTTGATCACATTGTTATACCTTCATAGGAGAGGGGAGGGGCAATTTTTTAGGCAAAGCTTACCCTAAATTTTCTATATATACGCCAATGTGTTTTTAAGGCATCCTTACTATGTTGTGATCAACGGTCAAAGCATGTTTCCTTCCAGTTATTTAAAACTTTGCAGAACTATGCAAAACATATGAATACATCCACTAAATATGTTATAATTTACTTTCTTCTGTCAGTTTAGTGGCTGGTACTGACCATTTGAATTTGGAAGCTATGACTAGCATAAGATGGAATTGCATATCATATAGCTACACAAATCAGGATTAAACAATGGAGATAATACTTACCTTATGAAATGGAACTGCCATCCAAGAGTTTGTATAAGACATTTCTGATTGGGTAAGTAATAGTAATCTAATTCTTTGAAGTTTTTTTGAAACCAAACTTTCAATTCCGAAGGATAAGTTCAAATAATGTATATGGTCAACTTTCTAAAACTAACATACACATCTGACTCTAATCAGACTGTATCAAGATAAAGTGACCGGAAAATGCTTTAGTCTATCCAACAGCAAGAGGTAAGCATCAAAAACAAGATATGCGGAACATGTCTGGTGAAAAATTGCGCATGGTCTTCTATAATGGATTTTCTGTTTTGCAAAATAGACACTGTTACACTTAGTCAAGTGGACATGCCAAAATGGTACAATGTAAGGTGCTGAGTTATGGTAGCACAACCACAGACATTCAGAACACAATAGCCACAGTTGGATGTCCACGAATGCTACAATAAATATTGAAGTAAAAAACTTCTAGAGAATGTAATTGGGGCAATGAGATATTCTTATACCATCATATTCCCTAATTTCTTCATATAAGAGGAAAATCATATTGAAACAAGCACAAAGAATAGAAATGTGGAGACATGTAGGGGGTAAAGCAAGTGCACAAAGAACTATAACAAGAGACACATTACCTAACAACAATTTCTTTTGGATCTTTTTATTATCATGCACATTGGCAAATCACTATGGAATCAATACACACAACATATTTAAATGCATCAACGAATATCCACAGGTTATCATCTCTGATTGTAACTTAAATCTAAGTTTTCAAACAACTATCAGTAATGCTTATGATCTTCACTTGAAATATTTAGTTTGCACACTTCACTACAATGAACCGGCCAATTTCTAGTACAAAATAATAGAGGCTACATGAACCACGCAACTTAAAGAAGAGCATGTTTTGCACAGGAAAAAGGTTTAAACTGTGAGACCACCAATTGACCAAAGGATGGTTCCAGTAAACTTGCATCCGGGAAGTTGATGACCTTCTAACAACTTCAAGTTACTAATCTCTTCTAGTATGTTTATGTACATTTTTTTCTAACACGCTTACGTACTGATTTCGTCACCATCTTTCAAAGTAGGGTAATGTCAAAAGAAATGGGAAACTCTTTAATCTATCAACTGACTGAATACCACACAAAAATTGTCAATTGCCTCGACAACCTAGAAGGTGAGCATGGCGCGATCTGTACTGAGATGACGTGGTTATAGGGTTTTAATCCTCCATAGAGAAGTGGCTTGGACAGAGAAGTGGTGGTCATCCACTTTCAGCAGGTTGCATGTTGCTGGCCTTGAATTAGGTTCCTAGGGTGGCTTTCTAGGAGATAACTGAAGCTGGACCAAAACAAGGATTTAATGGGCATGGGAGGCAGATGCCTCTCTATAGTTTATACACGACAGCTGATGCCACCCTACCAAGCTACTCGACCAGTGCCGTCCTCCCTCCAGATCAAGGATGAGCATCAGCGCGGCGGTGGCCACCAAGAGGTTAACGAGGCGAGAGGGAGCTGTCATGGCACTTGGGGAAAGAAAGGAGAGAGAAACCTCGGTTTACCCTCTCGGGGCAGCACAGGGGAAGGATGGCATCGGCGATTTCCTCCTATCCACCAGGCTCGTGAATTTCCGTTGCATGAGCGACACACGGCACACGGTTTGACAAGTTACACCCCCCCCCCCCCCCCCCCCCAAACGACCCCCCACTGACTAGCAGGGTCCACATCACAAAGGAAATCCAAAGCTCCTCAGAGGCTTCTATTCCCATGGAGCTTAGAGATTTTAGGGATGTAACGTGCAGTTACTCATTCAAATATACCGTGGACAATAATAATAATAATATGAGTTTTGAAGGCGTCGCTAATGATTAAAATGTTTTTTGGTACCTTCGCAAGGGTTATTCTGACTAATAATAACCTTCACGTACTGCAACTGGTTTGGAATTAGAAAAAAATATTACTTATGTTACCATGACTGGACCATGAAACATCTTTTTTCTTAATACAAGTTTGTGTGTGATACATGTTCGGTGCTCAACTTGTACCACCATGCAGTGTCGTGAATATATTTGGTCACTGGCTCAATGATCTAACCAGAAGTATAGCACGTTATTAAAGGCGGAGGTGTGATACTTAATTTGATCGCTTTGACTATGTAAAAATGGTAGATTTTTTAAGTTAAAAATTTACGCCCAGAGCTGCATGCTCCGGCCTCACCGTGAAAGGCCAAACCGGTTCTTGTCGGAAAGATCCTGCTAATGATCGTCGGTTGCTCGGTCGTCTTCCGTAGCCGATGAGCGGAATATAATACTGATCACGTTTTGTGCAGGCAAGGCAGCGTGTGACTCGCAACAATAATTTATCGAAGAAGAGAAAGAGGAGGAACTGACAAACTTTGGTTTTTTTCTTTTGAGAGGAGCAAACTTTGATTTGGTACGCTGTTCTTCCCATCTCTTGAAATCATACATAGCAATATTTGTAGATTGCTGATCACGCTTGCCGCGGGATGCTGTTGTTCCCAGCTCGCCTTTATTCGTGTGGAGAACAGAGGAACAACCATTGTAGTTTATTTTATACTAGCACACATGCAGTGGCGGAGATACAAAAAAAGGGTTGGGCGGGCTAGAGAGCACAATATTTTTCAAATTCTAAAGCAGGTATACTAAATCAATAGATATAGTCACTACACCTTCTGTTCATATTGGTTACAAGATGAGCAGATGCATATATATATACATATATACTACCCAAGACCAAAATAAGCCATAATATTTGACCATATATACTACTCCAAACCAAAATAAGCCATACCATTTGACCATCAGGCATGGTTGTGTGGAGTTACATAGGACAAATCAGCTTTCCGTTCCTTCACGCATTTGAAATCTTCAATGATATCTTTATAGATGTACTTCTCCAGAATGTCACCATCTATGTTAACTAACAAGTTATTGGCAAGAAAGTCATCCTCCATTGTAAGCGCAACCTTGTTTAATGATCTTCATACTAGAAAATGCACGCTCAGCACTTGCCGTAGAAACGGGAAGCGTAATGAGCAAACAGAGTAATATTTCAATCAAACTGAAGACAACATGTCTTCCTGACTCCACAAGGCATCGACAAAGATCAATCAAGTTTGATATATTTTTCACATATTCATCCTTGGAAGCATCCAAAACAAAATGGTTTAGTTGTAGTTGTAATCCATAGATATCTTGTTGGGGGATGTCTGCTAGGTAGTACTTTTTCACCATGTCACATATATCACTAGCTTTAAATCCTCTAATTTTTTTTCTAGGAATCAAGGTGGCACTAGTGGTTAGAAGATCCACGACCTTCTCATTGAACCTATAATTTAGTTCAAATAGTTGAGTTTCAAGTGTTGCATAGAATATTTCGACTCGGAAGTAATGCTCCTTGGTTAGCTGATTGGGTTGATGACGGGCACGACCACCATACATGATGTAAGCTTCCTCAAAGTCTAGAATGGCAATGGAATAGTTTGTACAGAAATCAACAACCGTGACAACAAATTCTTGGTAGCCATCATCTGATCTTAGCTGTTGGAGACACTCTTGCAAGCGATGGGCATAACAATGGACATAATAAGCATATGGGCATTCTTGGAGAGGTTGAAGTCCATTCAAGTCGCCTCTCATGTTACTAGTGCCGTCATAACCTTGTCCTCGAAGGTTCTGAACGTCAAAACCATGGTTGGTTAAAGCAAACGTCAATTTTTCTTTAAGTGTCAAAGACCTTGTGTTTCTACATGTATCAAGTCAAAGAACCGCTCTTGCAGAATACCACCTTTATCAGCAAATCTGAGAACAAGAGCCATTTGCTCTCTCTTTTCTACATCACATGTTTCATCCACTAATATAGAGAACTTAGAATACCCAATTTCCTCGCGGATATGATTAATGATTTTACATGCAAATATACTCAAGATCTCCTTCTGATTATCTGGTGATGTGTATTTAGAACCATATGGAGCATTCCCCAACACACATTTGGCAATATCAAGATTGAATTCAGCAAGAAGCTCCACTATTTCAAGAAAGTTGCCTTTATTCTTTGACTGGGGTCTTTCACCATGTCCTCTAAAAGCACAAGATTGCAGTGCGAGCCACTTAACCATTGCAATTGAAACTTTCAGCCTCAGACGGTTTCTTTCCACTTTCTCCTTATCCTTAACCGCCATAATAGTTTCTATGTGGCATAATTGGTTCAGCAAGGCTTGGCCATCTGTGAATGCATTATTGTGTGGTGAGCATTGTCCATAATCCATGTGGGTTATAAATACACAATGTTTTCCAGAGTTAACTCTCTTCCAACTGTCAAATCCATCTACTGCGAAGACATGAGAACCACCTCGTCTATTCTCATTTTTACTAGAGAAAAAGCAGTACAAACAATATGCACGATGTTTGTCCTCCGAGTACTCTAGCCATTTTCTGCAAATTGCCAAACCATTTGTACTGGAAGCGGTGTTGGTGCCCTTTTTCACCTGAAGATTTATAGATCTGTAGCTCAGGTTGCATAGGACATGACATCAAATATGCTCTCCTCACACTATCTCTTTGTTTCGGGTGGATATTGCCAAATTTGCGGGCGTAATCCTGGGTCTCGCTGCAAGAACTCATTACCTCAAAATGTTATAGGTTCATTTGCATGGAGACCTTCATCTTTGCTCTCTGGGTGTGGCTGTTCAATTTCAAGCATTGACAAAGGTTGATCTGCTATTGGTGAATGATCTTCCTCCACTCCAATCATGTCATCATCTCTTTTTCTTTTGAAAACCAAATCAATTTTCCGCTGACTGGCCTTGCTCATGGCTGCCTACACCTCAACTTGTAATCTGTAAACACAATTGAATGAATTATTTATGCTGCAGCAAGATCAATTGCTCAATTGTGTAAACAAAACTTACCAAAAGTACCAAATAGTGCTACTAAATTAGAAATCGTCTACTGTGGAGTGTTGACACTAGACAGTAAACTACAGTGATCTTCAGTGAATTTTTTAGCCTATTGGGGATTTGGGGGATGATTCACTTTCGTTGAACAATGACCTAAGTGGATTTAGGGGAATAAAATTGGCAACGAAACGATTCAGATCGATTTACCTGCTCAGCTTGCAGAGACTAAGATAGATTCAGAGAAAGAGGCACCTAGCCACTGAGATAGATTAAGAGAAAGATTCACCTAGCAAGGTCGCTGCCTCGTCGTTATCGCCGGATGACCAACTCACCGTTGCCTGGGCTGTGGGCGCGCCCGCTCGTGGTCTTCTCTCGGTTGGCCTATGTGCTGGTCGCCAGGGGACATCTGTACGTGGGGTGAAGGGAGACGCAGATGTGTGCTGATGGTCGACGGCTGCACTATGAGGCAGCGGTCGTTGGCTGTGGCTCCGTGACTGGCTGGCTAGCTGCTCTGCTCTGTTAGATGGACCCGTGCTACATCCATGCGAGCTATGAGGCTGCGAGGCGCCCAGCTGTATCGGTGTAGGCTGCATTACTGGTGTCTTGTGGGCTGGCCAGCTGGGTATGATGCCATATTTTTTTCTCTAGCCATGGGCGGGCCACGGCCCACTCGGCCTTGTGGAAGCTCTGCCGGTGCACACATGCCCGTGCGTTGAAACGAGAGAAAAATGAAGGAATGACAAAACAGATAATCAGTTGAGAGTAAGGTTCTTCGAACGCCGGTCGGAATAAGTAACTATACTAAAGCGGAAGCATTTCCTTTTTTTTGACTTTTTTTAATTTCTACTGTTCAAATACGTGGCATCAGTGAACAGTGGTGTTAAACAACAATCGCATATAAACAGTACCCCCGTGTGTGCACAGGTGCCTAACAGTAACCGCACATGAGCAGTATAACCGCGAAACAGTATCCCGTATGTGAACAGTGTCTATCAATGAACAGTACCCCCGTGAATAGTGTTCCCGAAGATAAAAATACACCTTTGGTAAAAAAAATAGAATTTTTTAAAATACCATTTCTCTCCCCCTCCTCCATCATCGCGCCCTTATACAGAGGGTTAAGATTTATGATTTTTCTACACATCATTTCTCTTCACCGGTGTACCAATGCAGAGCCGCCTCGATCATCTCCCGATCCTTTTCAGTGATGGTGCTGCCAAGGCACAAAATAGTAGACCGGAATAGTACATTTGCATGAACAGTACCCCATGGAAAAAATAAGTCCTTGATTGATTACTGTTCTTTTTTATATCATGACATCACTGAATAGTGCACCAACAATTACACGAACAAAAACCAGAACAATATGCGAATAAACCCATAACTACTAACCGAAACAATAGCCCAAATAAACCAAAACAGCAAACCCGAATAACCCGGAACAGTAAAACCAGTGAAACAAAACAACACCTCAATAAACCATAAACATTAGCTCACCCGAATCATAAACCGAAACAGTAACCGAAATGTAACCCAGAGCAATACACCCAAACAAACCAGAGCAACAAAAAACAGTAAATAAGCACTATGCATTCATGTGAACATTACTCCAGAAGAAATACCAAAAAAAAAATCTGAGAATCCTTCTCCCTCGGTGCATTCACCTACACAAGGAGAAAAACAGATGTTGTTGTTGTTGTGTACCTCGCCTTCTCCTTCCCCGTGGCCAACCAGATCGAGGCTACATCCACAATGCGGTCACTGAAGCCACATCTACGACGCACTCCATCATGACGGTCTATAAGCCGCCAACGAGAAGAGACAACATGAAAATAAAAACTGTCACTCGACCAACCTCTTCACTCCATTCCCTATTCTATTTCTTCGACCGATTCAAAGAGAACGAGAAAAAAATACAAGATAGTGGATCATCCGTGGAGGGTAGTGTCTTCTAATTAAACTATTATAGAACCATTTATTTCTCAGGCACCAAAATTTTCCGAGGTATGGATATAACACTTATCCTATATCACTGTTTGAAAAGCTAGCTCATTGGGTTGACATCCTATTATCAGATTAGCCATTTATAGATATTGCATTTAAATAAGCTCTTTGCCAATTACTATTCATTTTTACACCACGAAAGATTTATGGTTTAAATCACTTACAAAATATTAAATTTGAATTTTATTAAATAAATCCATGTTTGAGAGAGAATGAAAGAGTGGTTACTAGGAAATGGATATGAAATGTAGGCGAAGAAGATGCACAAACTGGAGAAGAAATATGTCCCTACTACTCTTGATCAAACATACCATATGAGAATGAATCCAAATACATATTGCTACCATGCCTATCACATTCTTTTTACTTACGAAAGGGAAAATAGGTGCTTATGAAAAATATTAATAGGCTAGCCGGTTCACTTAATTTGTTAAATCATTTAATGTTTGTTACCTGCCTACATAGATCTTGGGGTAAAGATAGAATTTGTGTTCTCCTTTTTATTTTATTTTCTCGCGTAATACATGTTGCTTTCTTGCTTATTTGGCAAAATACAGACAAAATCGGTCATGGGCGCCGCGTGCACCACGCTTCTTCGGTGGTAGTATGTGATATGTATTCATGTCCGTGTAACCTAAATTTGATCATAGGATCCTATATTTTCAGAAACGTGCATCACATGAGTTCTGATGTTAGACCATGCATGCTACCAGTTGCTGCTTATCAAGCTTCAGCATCCTTTGAGCTAGGCAATTGAGCGTTGTTTGTGACCATGGTTAGAAAATTAATCTGGTTGAAAACTTAGTAATGTCGTGTACAATAGGTCAGAAAAAATATAAGTTTATACATTCACTTGCAATCCATTGTGACATGTCTAAAGGATAATGCTACAATTTTAAAAAGGTGTGCACAGAGGCTAGAGCTATCATCTTGACATTCCTGATAATAGCCCTTAAGCATAGAAATAACATAACTTAAATAGCATCACACACAAAAAATTAGTATGGAGAAAAGGCATGGATAAAAAAAATTGGTATAAAATCATCTATTGGAAAAAAATTAGAAGGAAAATGTTTGTCGTATACACACACAAGGGATCAATGTTTAGTTTTATTGTGTTATTCTTTTCCTCAAAACACCACCTTTTTCTACTTCTTCTTGTGCTTTTGCCTTCTTCGTTTGTCTTTTCCATGTACGGCACTAAAATCAATCGCAACCGAAGTAGCTTGGATCAAATCAACTAGCTGAAAACACATAATTATATTAGCATTCAACATTTAAGAATCAGCGTGAGTTTCTTTCAATCTCGATGGAGTCGGGTTTCTCTGGTTTTCGCTCATGATGAGTCTTTTTATGAGGTCTCTCTCTCCCTCTCTTTTATTAGCCCATGAAGCCATCTCCATAATCTGTGGAGTTAATTTCTTCCTTCCTTACTCTAGAATAAATTTCTTTCTTCCTCTAGGATAAATATTGACACCCACCCATCATCCTCTTTTATTGATTGTTGATTCCCAATCAACTCACATTAGTATATAAATTAGTGGATTTTAATTTAAAAAAGCAAGGTGAAACTATTTCATTGAGTAATAAACCCTACTTTCTAACACAACCAATGAATGATTCGGGTGGCTGCAGCCCTCCCGACGGGATGTAAGTTTGTGGGTTCAAACCCCCACATTTGCAATCGAAATGTTTTATTTTTTTCGCTGCTACCAATTGACGAAAAAAGTGCCGTGCAGGCCCAACTCAGCCCACACACAGGCCGAAAAGCAAAAATTGTGGTCAAGGCCCAGGATGGGCGAGCAACTTTGCATGGGCCTCACACACGGGATAATGACGCATGAAGCATTTTCTTTCACATGATGGGCTGCATATTGATTCCTAAAAACATCAGGGTGTTTTCTATAAAATGTCATGACGGACCAGACCAGAACAAGAATACCATCCCCCTTTATTAGTAGGTATAGATTTCTGAAGAAAAAAAACAAACATCATTGTATTTCATTCATGAAGAAGAAGAGGACATAATACATGGCTCGAGAGGAACGCATCAGCACTTCAACTTCTCTCGAGGACAAAGAGAGGAGGCAACCACAATCACACTAACATCAACAATAGACTAACCTACAAATATAAAATGTGCTTGACTGCAAGAGGCACAATAACACAAACATGACTAACAGACTAAGCTACAAACAAAACAAGCTCAGCTTTGGAGATTTGCTCGATCACACGTAGTAGGTCTTCGGGAACCATCGTCGAGCGTTGGCCCTTTAGTTGCTATCCGACAACACACCTCATAGAAAGTAAAGTGTGTTGTATTGAAGCAGGGTCTTCACCCTATGCTGCATTGCCAACCACACAACTGGGCCTCGAAAAGGCCAACCAGACCTGGGAGACCACTACTACCGCCACACGCCCGACAGGCGCCGATCCCATACACCCAATAATCACCATAGCTATCTTCAAAACTGGACGTTGGGGGTTAAGGTCTGGCGCACGCTGGTCCAACTCATAGCCAGCCGCACTAGCATAACCATCATCTGGGGACCTTGCTCGATGCAAATGATATGTATCACTTATAACGATACATGTCACCTACAACCGCCAACTAGCGCACATACGTGGGCCATCCCATTAAGAACCAAGAGCCTGGGAGCTTTAGGTGCAGAATGTATTTGAACATTCCAAGCTGGTTTTGGAACCTTTCATTAGTTTTTTCTTTTCATCGGTTTTCTGGTCTCTTCTTTTGTTCTTCTCATTAGTTTTCTGGTTTTCTTTTTCTTTGTTCTTTTCATCGATCCTTTGTCTTATTTTCTGTTTTAATTTAGGTTTTTATATTTTTATATATTTTGTCTCCTCTTAAGTTAATAAACTTTTTTTGAATTCATCAATACTTTTTCTAAATATTGAAAAAATTTAAATTTGTAAAATGTTCAAATTATCTTTTTGAAATTTTGTTAACATTTTCTGCAAATTCAGAACCTTCTTGAATACATGAACATTTTCAAAAATTTCAAAGTCTACTTGAAACTAAATGTTTCTAAAATTTGTGAAGATTTTCAGAATGCATGAACTTTTTTTCAAATAGCGAACATATTTAGAACCAGCAATCATTTTTGTGAACTTCATGAAAGTTTTTTGAATTTGCAAACAGTTTTTTACATTCATGAAATTTTTTCAAATATGCAAACATTTGTTAAATTCATGAACATTGGTTTTTACAGTTGTGAACATTTTTTAAATTCGTGATTGTCAATTGATATTCATTAACTTTTTCAAATTTGGTGAGTTGTTTTCAAATGTGTGAATATTTCCTCAAATTCTTGAACTTTTGTATTCCAATTTGTGAACTATTATCAAATGTGCAAACATATTTTAATTTTTTAACATCTTTTTTTATAATTCATGAACATTTTAAAAATTCATGAACAATTTCTAAATAAATTAACATTTTCTTTAGATTCTTTGATATTTTAAAATTTAAATTAAACTGATTAAATATTTGGAAAAACAAAGTGAGTTATGTTTTTCGAAAACAATAGATGCGTCCTCATGCTTGTGCTACAATGGCGGGGAAAGGCCCATTTAAGGGCGGCGCGCGCGTGAGTGACTGCATGCTTTAGCACGGGAGCTATTCCTCGCATTAAACGAGTTAAGAAGAATCTCTCGCTGAAGCATCTACAGTGACCGGCCGGCCCATCAGCTTTCATCGAAAGGAGAAATAATAAGAGAAGAAAAAGGGAAGAGCGCCAGGGGTCGCTCCCGTGATCTCATGATAGTACACAACGCCGCTAGACATTGCGTTAGCTTCCCATTTCGGGATAACAAGTAGGGGCGCGACCTACTTAGATGAAACAAAATATGGTTTTTCATTGGTTTTCTCATTCTTTTCATCCTTTTTTTGCATTTTCTTATTTTTGTCCAAATTTTGTTTGGTTTTCTTTTTTCTTCTCCATTTTTGTTTGGTTTTTTTTTTCTCCTTTTGTTTTTTCTTATGTTCGTTTTCATTTTCACTCTACATTTCGTATATGTCAAAAATTAATAATAAGTGATCAACATTTTTTATATACACATTCAACATTGTCCGAACACTTATTCAACATTTTTTAAATACTGCGAACCAACTTATAGTTGGACAGTTAGGTGAACAGTGGTATTCCCAGCCCACCAGGGTTCAAGTCCAGTCGCTCGCATTTATCCTGGATTTATTTCAAGATTCATGGCGATGGATGGTCAATACTTTATTTTTAATTTATTTTTGTACTTTTCGTGTTTTAAGTTATTTTTGTAGTTTTCTTTATACTTTTTTAATATGTAGAATATTTTGAAGTATAAATGAAATTACAAAAACAAAGCAAAAAACGAATATAGAAAACAGAAAAAATAGGTCGTGTCCTCCCGCGCGGCTGGGGCGACCCATCTCTGGCTCACCCCGACGTGAGGCTACCTCCTCGTCTCGTGTAATGCGAGGAATAGGGGCGCCCATGCTTTAGGGGGTGTCATGTGTCTCGTGTTCAGCAAGATGGTACGAACGCCGAAGGGAGTGCGCGTTGGGCCGGCCTAGGCGCGCGGGAACAAATGCCTCGGTTTTTGTTTTTTTTTTCATATTTTTTGTTTTCGTTTTAGCTTTCTTTTTTTACTTTTATTTACTTCAAAATATTCTAAAGAAATATATTTAAAAACCACTCTACATAAAACATTTGAACAAGGTTGACCAATCATTTGAAAAATATTAAATGTGTATCTTGTCTATAAAAAATGTAATAAAAAAGGAAAATGTGTATCGAACAATTTGATCATGTATTTAAAAAATGTTAATCAAGCACTTGATTTTTTTTTGAAAAAGTGTTTGAAAAATGTTAATCAACCTCTGGGAAAATGTTAAATGTGTATAGAAAAAATATTGACAATGTAATAAAAAATGTGATCATGTATATAAACATGTTAATCAAGCTTTTGAATTTTTTTTGAACATGTATTTGAAAATGTTAAATGTGTATAGAAATAATGTGGACCATGTATTAAAAAAATGATGAATTTTTTTAATCATGTATATAAAAATGTTTGTCAAGCAAATGAAAAAATGTTGACCATGTATTCAGAAAAAGTTAATCTTGTATTTGAAAAATGTTGAAAATGTAAATAGAATAAATATTGACCATGTATTAAAAAAATGTTAAACGTATGTAGAACAAATGTTGACCATTTGCTAAAAATGTTAATCTTGTATTTGAAAATTTATAATAAAACTTCGGAAATCTTAAATGTGTATAGAAAAAATGTTAACCATGTGTTAAAAAACTGTTAAGTGTATAAAAAAGTGTTGAACACGTATTAATTTTTTTAATATTGCATTTGAAAAAAAAAAATCTTTGTCAAGCATTTGGAAAATTTGAAATGTGTATAGGAAAAATGATGACCATCTGTTAAATATCTTTATCTTGTATTGGAAAAATGTTAATCAAGCATTTGAAAAACATTTAAAAGTGTGTATAGAAAACATATTGACTATTTATTAAGAAAATGTTAATCCTATATTTGCAAAATGTTAGCTAAGCATTTGGAAAATGTTGAAAATGTGTATAGAAAAAATGTTGACCAAGTATTAAAAAAATGTTACTCGTATTTGAAAAATATTCGACATGCATTTGAAAGAGCAGTGGCGGGCATCTCCGAACAACCACCACTAGTTGGCCTTGCCCGATGCCCACTGTTGGCAAAACATAGCTGTGGCGGATACCTGAATGTGCCCGCCACTGCTAAACCTTTCAGTTTGCCCCCAAAACCACCCTTCCCTCTCGCAACATTTCAGACACTTAATGTTTTATTTTTTAGCATAAGTCATGCCGAATTTTTCTGTCCATCCATAGTCTTTAATATTGGTTGATGTTTAATATATTTACATAATTGGTAGCCTTTTCTTCTATCCATGTGTTATACGTATGAATATTCACATTTGGAGTGCCCCAACAATACAGGGCTTCAAAAGAGTGTAGAAAATATCCTGAAACGTTAATTAATTTCTGTTTCGCGACATTTCAGACACTCAGTGTTTCATTTTTTAGCATAAGGCATGCCGAATTTTTTCATCCATCCACAAGTTTTTATTTCTTATTTCAAACGTTAACTTATAGAATTATTTCAAAACATGAACGTATGCAATGAACGAAGGATGCCACTTGTGTGACGACACGAGGCTAGGTGCATGTTACAAAGTTCACCTAAATTGAAATGAGATCTGTGGCGATCTTCACGACGACTTTATGGAGTGGGCGGTTTGTTCCATTTAATTAGTGTTATAGTTTGTGGTTTCGTAATGTTGCACCCACAATTATCTAATTTCTGTTTTCTTTTTTGTCATGCTTAGCATATCCCTTTTCGGGGAAGGGATGAGTTCATGCGTGTGGCCAATGAGAAAATTGGATATTTGCCACTTTCAATATGTGCCTTCTCAAAATTGCCACTTCCAAGATTGGCTTCGCAAAATCGCCGCTTTGCTCGTTTGCTCCTTGATTACCATGCCACTTGTGATTTTCTTTTTTCCTTTTCCATTTGTAAGCATGGGAAAAGACCAAACTACCCCTGATTCTATGTATACAATTATCTGCATCTGGTATTCTCGTTCGAGCAGAGGAGAACGAGCCACACAAGCACCTGCTGACGCCGCCTGCCCGGTCGCCGTCGTCGCTCGCTCGGCCCGACCGCTGTCGCCGCTTGCCCTTGTGCCCGTGCGCCATAGCCGCTCAGTCCGGCCGCCTGCTCGGCGCTCGCGCCGCTCGTCCCGGTCTCGCCGCTCGGCTGGGATGAGGAGGCGGGAGGGCGCGTCCCAGGAGGATGAGGAGGCGGAGGGAGATGGGTGCGTTGCGATGGAGGAGTTGTTGTCAGCCGGCGGAGTTCCTCTGGACGCTGGCGCACAGATGTTTGAGAAAGTTGGAGAAATTGGTAGTGTTATGCAGAGAAGTTTACCCATAGTTTTTGTTTTGGAGAGTGAAAGAGTGCGTACATGTGTTCTGACAGCAGAGGAATAGAATTATTTTAGATTGTTGTGTTAGGCGACCACTGAAAGTTTCTCTGCAGCATGTACTCTATCTCTGTAGAGTACTCCTTCAAATAGAATTGTTTTAGATTGTTGTTTTAGAAATTTGTGGTCTGCTGTGTGGATATAAATATCAAACATTTAGTCAGAACAGTTTTTCTCATGTTCAGAATTAGATTAAAAAAACTGTCAATGCTCGCCCATCTCATGATGTTCACTTTCCATTCGGCGGCACGCGACGTCTAAGCCATCTGGGGCACTCTGCGTCGAGGAGATCGCGCTCTCGTATCAATTAGTATCAATTAGAATGTGGATAGTACGTACGTGTATAGAATCAGGGGTAGTTTGGTCTTTTCCCCTGCTTATAAATGGAAAAGGAAAAAAAAAATCACTAAAAGGAGGGAAGTGGCATGGTAATCAAGGAGCCAACGAGCAAAATGGCAATTTTGGGAAGCCCATCTTGAAAGTGGCAATTTTGAGAAGCCACATATTGAAAGTGGCAAATATCCAATTTTCTCGTGGCCAACCTGACGATCGATGTGGAATGGACGATTCAGTTCGACATGATATTGTTAAAAAATGGCATCACCTTGACCCTCACGCTCACCAACGATGGGGGGAGAACGTATTTCCATGGTCAAAATTGGGTTGAGATTGCCACAATTCGGGATGCAAGTTGGGAAGTTGTTCTTACTATTTCTTTATGAATTTGAGGAGGGTTATCAGGGCTGTCCAACAATAACCGTAGTACGTACTTTCCGGGTGATCAGGATGCTGTGTATATATATATATATATATGTAGTGCTTTATGGTACTAGCTATAGCACTTTATTGAACATATATGTTGTATGCACTTATTGTATTGTACTTTGTAAGTGCTAAACATTAGAGAGTTGTTGAACATATATATGTTTATTGCTTTATGTTGTACAAATATTATTGCTTGATAACAATTAGCTAGTGGTTAACGTATGCTGCAATATGTATCGTAATTTTTATCGCCATCACTGTAATGTCGCAGCGTATTGCAATTTATGATCTTAGTTTCATGCAAAACGCAGGCATGGCAGCAAAAATGTTGCCTTGGATGCAGAAATTTTTATTTGCATGACAAAGCTTTCAATGGCGGGTGCTGAAACACACCCACCACTGCTTTAACTTTAAGCACTGGCAGGCACGGCTGTGCGCCCGCCACTGCAGATGCTCTACCACTGGCACCACTGATACTGCTATAGCAGTGACGGGAGGTCGGTGACGGGTGCGCCTGGGAGTCTGGCCCACCACTGCTGGGCCTTTTCCATCCGTCACGGTAGGCATTCCTGCAATAGTGTAATGGAATTGCCGTTAATGTAGCCGCTTTATGCGAGAGATCGTTCCGACTCGCGTAAAGTGAGATACAATCACTGTGATGCTTTAGCGCTTAGTGTGAGAGACACACAACCACCCTTGCTCGGTTCATGGTGCCTCCGGCTGTAGTCTGAGCTAGCTAGCCTAGGGTCATCATATTTACTACCTCCACTTCTAATTATAAGATGTTATGAATATTTCAATATAGACTACATACAAAGTGAAAAAAGTGAATAAACACATCAAAATGTGTCTACATACATCCGATCAAAATAGCAACATCTTATTGCTTGCAGGAAGCTTTTCTTTTTTCCCCGATGAAACCTAGGGCTAGATTTCCTATAACATGCTCTCATTTTCTTCAAAAACTTTCAATTTATTTATCAAACATCATTGCAGTACAAAGAACATAAGAAGCAATAGAAATTACATCCATGTCCGTACATCACCTAACGATGACTACAATCACTAGAATGAGCTAAAGTCGCGCCGCCATCATCATCCGTCCTTCACTGGAGCCGGGCAAACCTTGTTGTAGTAGACAGTTGAAAAAACTCGTCATGCTAAGGCGCCAAAGAACCAACACACTGAACAACAACTATCGCCGATGAAGAGAAGCGTAGATCGGAATGATTCAACCTATAGACACACGAACACAGATGAATGGAGACTGAATCCAAGCAGATCCACTAAAGACAAACATCGATCGAATCCCGCAAGATATGTCGAAAACACACATCCACACGCCCTCTGACGATGCTACACACACCGCCGAGACGCGGGCAAGGCAGGGAAACATTATTCCATCTTCGGGGAGCCACCGCCGCCTCGCCTTACCAAGTAGGACACCAACCGTAAAGAAACTGAAAAAAGCACCTGAAAACGGAGCAGGAGCCCTTCCATGGGCAAGGGTCAGGATCCACCGTGCCCTCAAGGCCCTAAGGCCAAAAGAGACGAAGCAGATCGGCGTCGGCACTGATGGGAGGAGTGAAAACTCTAGTCGCGAGGGAAGTTTCTTGTGGAGGTGGAAAACATTTCCATCTATGTGGGCAATAAATTGGCTTACCGTTTCTATAAGCTACTCTAACGACATGACGTTGGTGAGTACTTATGACTGACTATATGTGCTTTCAGTTCATGTTGAGGACTCCTGAACTGCTCCAACATTTATATTTTTTTTCTGATAAAGGATATTTTCATTTAATAAATATATAAAGTTGATACAACCATATTGAGCGAATTTTTGGCCTGTGCATAACAAGATGCACATAACCATACATAAAAAAACTGTATTATGGGAATGCAAAAGAAAAAACAAGCTTCTGATAGAGGAGGTACTATTTGAAAATTACATCATTATCTATGGTGTGAGAAAAACTCCCTGATTGTAAACTCCATCCAGGTAGATGCTATGGTAAAAAGTTCCATGTCTTCTGCTCACTACTGCACATACTTGTATGTGCATTTTACATCACAATTTCATAAGATAAATATTATATTCAATTACATATTTGATCGCCATTGCATAATTTTACCACGGGTTTATTCTAAATTATAAAATCATCTGAGATGGTATGGGAATTCAGAAGGGGGGAATAAAAGCTGTGACGCCCCCGGCTTAATCGTGCACTAACCATACACGCAAATGCACACGATCAAGTCTAAGGACTCACTTGAAGATATCACAATACAACTCTAAAACACAAATTAAAATAATACAAGAATTATGTTACAAGCCAGGGGCCTCGAGGGCTCGAATACATAAGCTCGCTTACAAGCGTCAGCGGAAGCATCAGATATCTGAGTACAGATATAAAAGAAAATACAGATAGGCCTTAAGAAGGCGGGGCAAAAGTAACACTACGATCGAAAAGGTGCAGGCCTCCTGCCTGGGACCCTCCGAACCTACTCCTGGTCGTAGGACGGCTCCTCGTAGTAGTACTCGCCAGGAGGGTAGTAGTAGTAGCCGTCGGCGGGGGCAGCTGGCTTCGGGGCTCCGCCGTCTGGTTGCATCAAACGGATATGGGAAAAAAAGGAAGCAAAGCAACCGTGAGTGCTCATCCGAAGTACTCAGCAACCAAGGATCTACACTACATATGCAATATTATCAAAGAAAGGTTGTATATGTGGACTGGGCTGCAAAAATGCCAGAATAGAGGGAAGGCCTAGTCCTATCGAAGACTAGCATCTTCAGCGGTCTTGCAGCATTAGAAGAGTGTAGATTAGCACAGTATAAAGTAGTAGCAGTATTAAGTATCAACCTCGCCCAGAGATCCTTTCTCGACTCCCTGCGAGAAAGCGATCCCAGAGCACTAATATCTAAGTATCAACCTCGGCCGGAGATCCTTTCTCGACTCCCTGCGAGAAAGCAATCCCAGAGCCATACTATCCATATCTCATCTCAAGTATCCAGTTCTAGTTGTATCGATCGGGTTACAACTCCGAGCGTCCGTTACCGAGGATCCGGCTATGCATAGATTAGTTCTTCCCTGCAGGGGTGCACCAACTTGCCCACCACGCTCGCTTAACTCCGGCCGGACACACTTTTCTGGCTCATGCCCGGCCTCGGCCAAACGACACGCCATAGTCCTACCTAGGTTCAGTAGAGAGGTCCCCACCGGTCTACATCCTAAGCAATCAGGGGTCTTGGGCCTTCGCCCTGTGCACTCCGGGTCGTTGCGCACACGGTGAAGCCAGGCACCACCTCTGTCCTGGATGGCGCCGGTCCGTCCGTGCCGCTATGCTGAACTGGACGTCTGACAAAGCTTTCGGAAGAAATGTACGACGTAGAGTGCCCATACTTATTCCCGCGTGATGGTTAGTGCTATCGGGCCAGAGGCCCACTCAGATCAAATATCCAAATCTTTAATGTTTTGGTAGTGCGGTAACGAGCATAGTCTCACGATCGATGTGACCCCGTCGCCCCGTCTCGAGGACTTGCGGCAAGGGCTAAGAATGCCCGGCCACGCCTCGTAATTATCTCTCATTTACCGTCCAGGCCAACCCGTCTCCACATCACTCGCGGGTACCCCTCAGGGTCGACCCGCCTTTCCAAGTAACAGTTGTAAAGCCCAAGTATCCGTGTGTCCATAACATTAGGGAATCCGAGGTATCACCCTCGTTGGATTCCTACTCTATGTATCTGTCAAGGTGAACTCGGAGGAATCACCCTCGATGGGTTCACACTTGAGGTGTTGCACGACAGCGTCGTTATCGGAAGTGGTGAAGGAGGAATCACCCTAGATGACCATGACCTATTAACTACCCTACAAGGTTAACATCAGAAGTGCTGACGAGGTATCACCCTCGGCACTCGATAGTAACCCAGTAGTGTCGTACAACTAAGGGGGGGTGATGTGCGGTGCCGGGGCCTGGTTGTCGATCATGCTGATCGAGTCATATGTTAATCAAGCGGGGGCAACTGGGTCAAAGTGGGGTCTCTGGTGGTTCTCTATCCAGCCTATACTAAGCAGTTTAGTATAAGCAGGTAAGGTATCAATAGCAGGTTACAATAAACAGGCTATGCATCAGAATAGAATAACTCAAAGTAGTATCAAATTGTAATGCAAGCAGGAGGGAGAAAGAATAGGCGATATAGGCATGTTCAAAGGGGGGGGTGCTTGCCTGGAAGCTCTGCGGTAAAGGCTTGGTCTTCAGGGGCGTAGTCGATATCCGGAGCTGCGTCGGCCTCGGGGACTACGTCGGTGTCGGGGTCTACCGAGAGACAAGAGGGGGAGGAAACAAATAAATACACAGCAAACATATGCAACACAGAGCATGCTATGCTAATGTGCAGTGCAGAGTTGCCTAAAAGCATGTCTAAGTCATATTAGCTATTTTAGGATTAAAGTTTGATTTATTAACCGGTATATATGCACTATTCATCTACCAGAAATGGGCAAAAAGTTGCGGGTTCACCTCCGTAAAGGGTCCCGACACGAAAACAGATGGCACGATCGGATTCGTCTCGTCGTTCTGAGCAACTTTCATGTACAAAGTTTTTCCATCAGAGCTACGGTTTAATTTCTATGAATTTTCAAAGGTTTTAGACATTTTCTGGAATTTATTTTATTTATTTAAATCAACATTATTTAAATCAACATTATCCAGAACAGTGTCTGGTGATGTCAGTATGAGGTCATGATGATGTCAGCGGTCAACAGTCCGCTGGCCAGGTCAAACCTGACATGTGGGTCCACGGGGACCCACCCGTCATTGAGACAGAGGTGAAATAGGATTTGTTTTAAACTAATTAGGATTAATTAAGTGTGGGCCTCATTAGTAGTCAGTGACAGATTAGTGTTTTAATTAACTAATTAATTAATTAGCAGATTATATTTATTTTTAAAAAAAGCCTAATGGGGTGGGGCTCGCATGTCATTGACTGGGGCCTGCACAGTCAGCACAGTTGACTGGGTCAACTGGGCCCAGGGGGACCCAGGATCAGTGGCTGAGCGGTGGGACCCGCGGCGCCACGTCGGCGTCGAGTCAGCGCGGCCACCGGAGTGCGCCAGCGAGCCCAGACGCGGTGGCGAGCTCCGGCGAGCATGGAAACGAGCTACGGTGGACCAAAACGGGCACGGCCAGGCTCTCTGGAACGGCCTCTTCGCGCCGTGTCCGATGGAGGGGAGCACGGCGGCGGGGGTGGCCGGAATGGTCACCGGCGACGACGTCGGGCGGCGACGGTTGCGGGCGTGCGACGGGGATGGTGCTGCAGTGCGCGCGTGATGAAACGAGGAGGCTAGGCGAGGCCTACGCGGTGCAGCGAAGCAGATGGGCAGCAGCATGGGGCCGTTTGGTCGCCGGAACGGGGCCGGCGACGAGCTACGCGGCGGCGAGCTCGGGCAAGTTGGGGGCGGCGCGTACAGCTAGCGAACGGCGACGAGAGAGAGAGGGGAGGAAGCGGGGGCTCACGTTGAGCCTGTAGAGGTGCAAAGCGGGCTCTGGGGAGGCTCGACGGCGACGAAATCGGCGACGGCGTGCGGGTGGCCGAAGGTTGAAGAAGACGTCGAGGAGCTCGATGCAGAGGCGCTCCTGCTCGGGTGACTCATCGGGGAGGAAGAGGAGGTCCTTCTTGGCGCGGAGGCGAGGCGAGGGCCGGCCGGTGGCCGCGGTGGTCAGAGCAGCGAGGCCATGGCGGTGCTCGGGCGAGGGGAAGCAGAAAGGGAGTGAGGGGAGAGTGAGCGAGGGGGACGCCAGGGGGTCGCGGGGCCTCGCCCTTATCCTCCACGCGGTCGCGGGCGCGCTGTTGAGCGAGAGAGGGGGGGGCCTGGCTGCGGGCGTGGGCGCGCGCCCGTGGGGACGACAGCGGGCGCAGGTGAGCAGTAACGAGAGGTGGGAGACGGTGCGGGGTGGATCGGCCGGCGCTGTAGCACTTAAGCCCAGGTACAGTCGGCCTTTTTCTTTTTCTTTTGTTTTTTGCTTTTCTGTTTTCTGTTTTGTTGTTTCCTTTTATTACAAAACACTTTTGCAAAATATGAGACTTGCCCAAATAATTATCATGCAATATTTACCACTGCCAGAAAATGGTTTGTAGGTAATTGGATTTCATTTAATTTGTAGAATAATTAAAATGAATTAAACCTTGCTATTTTGGTACTCTTTTAGGGTGTTAGAGTAATTTAAATAATTCAATAAATGTTGCTGTTAGTTTTATTATTTCTTTGGGAATATTTGCAACATGATGAACATTTTAGTTCCTGTATTTGAGCAAATTTATTTTCACTTTAAGTTTGAATTGCAATTTGAATTGGAATTTGAAATGAGATATGATGCTAATGATGATCAAGCACTGTTAACCATGATGACTTGGCATTATCAAGAGGGTAGTCACTGTAGTGTGAAGTTGGGGATTTTACAAATCTTCTCCACTACAAGAAATCTCGTCCCGAAATTTAAGTGGGGAAGTAAAGGGGTAACTTCGGGAAACTGACCCTTATAGGGTTAATTATCGGATGGAAGAGTGTGGCAGAAGTATCTCTCGAGTTGAAACTTAAAAAAACATCGAGAGCAAAGTAACACGTTGCAATAAGAGGTTTCAAGCGAGTGGACATCCGATCGATACCTGAACAAAGTGTGAAAAGGGGTTCAGGGCATCGGGTATAGATCATCTCTCGGAAGGTGGCTCGTGATAACGCACAAAGTCAAGTGCAAAGAATATTTTGGAATCAAGGTTACACATGAGAGCCAGGTTCCGATCCTGTGGAACTGTGATGAGGGTCGATCGAAAGTAAGGAGAACGGTGCCATCTTACTGGTCACGACAACAATTAAGCAGTGTAATAGATACTTATCGGTAGCCAATTAAGACATACAGATCCATACACAGAATCGGGTACATGCGAGTAGCATAACGGCACAAATTTAAAAGCTAGATATGCTAGGCGGCGCGCAGGCACGCGGTAAGGAAGTGCACAACGAGACATAGCAAAGGCTACATCAACGTCGGGGAAACCCACTGGAATGTTGTAACTGCAAGTGCGGACGACGAATGTTCATCGTAGGAAAATCCTGCTCTCCATGTGCACTCTAATGCAGAATCCGGTCTCGAGCTAGAAGAAGAGGTCCACGTGCAGGTGTGTGACCTCCAACAGCAGGCCAATCAATATCAGCATACATCTGAGTCCTGCGCGGGTAAAGGATGTACTCCGGATGTATCCCTGCACGAACAGCTGGTAGCAACTACGTCATAGCATCGTAGAGACGTGCTCGAGTGGCAAACAACTCGACGGCAGGAGCCCGAATAGTGCGATCCAGAGCCTGAGTGCACTGAATTAGAACCTGCGGGTCGTAACGACGATGCTCGTACGGGGCACAGATAGCTGTGTAGTACCCAGTAGCATCTCCTGCAGGGGCATACGGAATGTATCGGAACTTAGAAGCATCCAAGCTAATGCTGAGCTCTCCTCAAAGACGTGCGATAGCAGAGTAGGCGGCATCATGGACTTCCATCTCAATCGTCACGCCGATACCGTGGAAAAGGTGCAGCTCAGTGTCTGAGTCATCTTGCTGATCATAGATACGAACATCAGCATGGTACTGTTTCTGGTTGAACTCGCGGTAATCCTCATAGACCATGTACTCGGGGTACCAGCGGTAGCCCAGTCTGGTCAGGAGGGTGATCAGGACAGCTGGAAAACCAGGGGCATCACGAGCCCAAGTGCGAAGCACAAGCTGCGTCGCTGGGTGTGGTGGAAACAAACGATCCATCTGAAACAGAGGAAATTCAGGATTGTCAAATGACAATGAGAAGTATAATACAACTCGGAAAGAAAGGTTAAACAAACCAATGGAAAGGAAAATGATTATCAGACTAATCATTTTAGGGAAAGGTTTAGTTGCAGATATTCCAGTTCTCCGGGTGATTGCGATTGCGAGAACCTAATGTTGGAGTTAGTAAAATCACTTAACCCGAATAGAAGAGAGATCAGAGTCCCAGAGTATACACGAGGAATAAAAGATCCTAATACCACCCAGTTGGCGACGTGGGCCCGTAAGCCACACACCCATGTTAGTAAAACAGTTTTTCAAAGTCTAGACTCAACTTCGGCCAAGGAGTTGGAAAGGGGGATCCTACAGGCAGTCGGCTCTGGTACCAACCTATGACGCCCCCGGCTTAATCGTGCACTAACCATACACGCAAATGCACACGATCAAGCCTAAGGACTCACTTGAAGATAACACAACACAACTCTAAAATGCAAATTAAAATAATACAAGCATTATGTTACAAGCCAGGGGCCTCGAGGGCTCGAATACATAAGCTCGCTTACAAGTGTCAGCGGAAGCATCATATATCTGAGTACAGATATAAAAGAAAACACAGATAGGCCTTAAGAAGGCGGGGCAAAAGTAACACTATGATCTAAAAGGTGCAGGCCTCCTGCCTGGGACCCTCCGAACCTACTCCTGGTCGTCGGACGGCTCCTCGTAGTAGTACTCGCCAGGAGGGTAGTAGTAGTAGTAGCCGTCGGCGGGGCAGCTGGCTCCGGGGCTCCGCCGTCTGGTTGCATCAAACGGATATGGGGAAAAAGAGGAAGCAAAGCAACCGTGAGTACTCATCCGAAGTACTCAGCAAGCAAGGATCTACACTACATATGCAACATTATCAAAGAAAGGCTGTATATGTGGACTGGGCTGCAGAAATGCCAGAATAGAGGGAAGGCCTAGTCCTATCGAAGACTAGCATCTTCAGTGGTCTTGCAGCATTAGAAGAGTGTAGATTAGCACAGTATAAAGTAGTAGCAGTATTAAGTATCAACCTCGCCCAGAGATCCTTTCTCGACTCCCTGCGAGAAAGCGATCCCAGAGCACTAATATCTAAGTATCAACCTCGGCCGGAGATCCTTTCTCGACTCCCTGCGAGAAAGCAATCCCAGAGCGATACTATCCATATCTCATCTCAAGTATCCAGTTCTAGTTGTATCGATCGGGTTACAACTCCGAGCGTCCGTTACCGAGGATCCGGCTATGCATAGATTAGTTCTTCCCTACAGGGGTGCACCAACTTACCCACCACGCTCGCTTAACTCCGGCCGGACACACTTTTCTGGGTCATGCCTGGCCTCGGCCAAACGACACGCCGTAGTCCTACCTAGGCTCAGTAGAGAGGTCCCTGCCGGTCTACATCCTAAGCAATCAGGGGTCTTGGGCCTTCGCCCTGTGCACTCCGGGTCGTTGCGCACACGGTGAAGCCAGGCACCACCTCTGTCCTGGATGGCGCCGGTCCGTCCGTGCCGCTATGCTGAACTGGACGTCTGACAAAGCTTTCGGAAGAAACGTACGACGTAGAGTGCCCATACTTATTCCCGCGTGATGGTTAGTGCTATCGGGCCAGAGGCCCACTCAGATCAAATATCCAAATCTTTAATGTTTTGGTAGTGTGGTAACGAGCAGAGACTCACGATCGATGTGACCCCGTCGCCCCGTCTCGAGGACTTGCGGCAAGGGCTAAGAATGCCCGGCCACGCCTCGTAATTATCTCTCATTTACCGTCCAGGCCAACCCGTCTCCACATCACTCGCGGGTACCCCTCAGGGTTGACCCACCTTTCCAAGTAACAGTTGTAAAGCCCAAGTATCCGTGTGTCCATAACATTAGGGAATCCGAGGTATCACCCTCGTTGGATTCCTACTCGATGTATCTGTCAAGGTGAACTCGGAGGAATCACCCTAGAATGGTTCACACTTGAGGTGTTGCACGACAGCGTCGTTATCGGAAGTGGTGAAGGAGGAATCACCCTAGATGAACATGACCTATTAACTACCCTACAAGGTTAACATCAGAAGTGCTGACGAGCTATCACCCTCGGCACTTGATAGTAACCCAGTAGTGTCGTACAACTAAGGGGGAGTGATGTGCATTGTCGGGGCCTAGTTGTCGATCATGCTGATTGAGTCATATGTTAATCCAGCGGGGGAACTAGGTCAAAGTGGGGTCTCTGGTGGTTCTCTATCCAGCCTATACTAAGCAGTTCAGGATAAGCTGGTAAGGTATCAATAGCAGGTTACAATAAACAGGCTATGCATCAGAATAGGATAACTCAAAGCAGTAGCAAATTCTAATGCAAGCAGGAGGGAGAAAGAATAGGCGATATAGGCATGTTCAAAGGGGCGGTGCTTGCCTGGAAGCTCTGCGGTACAGGCTTGGTCTTCAGCGGCGTAGTCGATCTCCGGAGCTGCGTCGGCCTCGGGGACTACGTCGGTGTCGGGGTCTACCGAGAGAGAAGAGGGGGAGGAAACAAATAAATACACAGCAAACATATGCAACACAGAGCATGCTATGGTAATGTATATTAGCTATTTTAGGATTAAAGTTGGATTTATTAACCGGTATATATGCACTATTCATCTACCGGAAATGGGAAAAAAGTTGTGGGTTCACCTTCGTAAAGGGTCCCGACACGGAAACAGATGGCACGATCGGATTCATCTCGTCGTTCTGAGCAACTTTCATGTACAAAGTTTTTCCATCGGAGCTACGGTTTAATTTCTATGAACTTTCAAAGGTTTTAGACATTTTCTGGAATTTATTTTATTTATTTAAATCAACATTATCCAGAACAGTGTCTGGTGACGTCAGTATGAGGTCATGATGATGTCAGCGGTCAACAGTCCGCTAGCCAGGTCAAACCTGACATGTGGGTCCAGTGGGACCCACCCGTCATTGAGACAGAGGTGAAATAGGATTTGTTTTAAACTAATTAGGATTAATTAAGTGTGGGCCCCATTAGTCAGTGATAGATTAGTGTTTTAATTAACTAATTAATTAATTAGGAGATTATATTTATTAAAAAAAAGCTTAACGGGGTGGGGGCCGCGTGTCATTGACTGGGGCCTGCCCAGTCAGCACAGTTGACTAGGTCAACTGGGCCCAGGGGGACCCAGGGTCAGTGGCGAGCTCAGAAACGAGCTACGGTGGACCAAAATGGGAGCGGCCAGGCTCTCTGGAACGGCCTCTTCGCGCCGCGTCCGATGGAGGGGAGCACGGCGGCGGGGGTGGCCGGAATGGTCGCCGGCGACGACGTCGGGCAGCGACGGTTGCGGGCATGCGACGGGGACGGTGCTGCAGTGCGCGCGTGAGCAAACGAGGAGGCTAGGCGAGGCCTACGCGGTGCAGCGAAGCAGATGGGCAGCAGCACGGGGCCGTTTGGTCGCCGGAACGAGGCCGGCGACGAGCTACGCGGCGGCGAGCTCGGGCAAGTTGGGGGCGGCGCGTACAGCTAGCGAACGGCGACGAGAGAGAGAGAGGGGAGGAAGCGGGGGCTCACGTTGAGCCCGTAGAGGTGCAAAGCGGGCTCGGGGGAGGCTCGACGGCGACGAAATCGGCGACGGCGTGCGGGTGGCCGAAGGTTGAAGAAGACGTCGAGGAGCTCGATGCAGAGGCGCTCCTGCTCGGGTGACTCGTCGGGGAGGAATAGGAGGTCGAGGTGGTCCTTCTTGGCGCGGAGGCGAGGCGAGGGCCGGCCGGTGGCCGCGGTGGTCAGAGCAGCGAGGCCATGGCGGCGCTCGGGCGAGGGGGAAGCAGAGAGGGAGCGAGGGGAGAGTGAGCAAGGGGAACGCCAGGGGGTCGCGGGGCCTCGCCCTTATCCTCCACGCGGGCACGGGCGCGCTGTCGAGCGAGAGAGGAGGGGGGGCCTGGCTGCGGGTGTGGGCGCGCACGCGTGGGGACGACAGCGAGCGCAGGTGAGCAGTAACGAGAGGTGGGAGACGGTGCGGGGTGGATCGGCCGGCGCTGTAGCACTTAAGCCCAGGTACAATGGGCCTTTTTGTTTTTCTTTTGTTTTTTGCTTTTTTGTTTTTTGTTTTGTCTTTTCCTTTTATTACAAAACACTTTTGCAAAATATGAGACTTGCCCAAATAATTATCATGCAATATTTACCATTGCCAGAAAATGGTTTGTAGGCAATTGGATTTCATTATTTTGTAGAATAATTAAAATGGATTAAACCTTGCTATTTTGGTATTATTTTATGGTGTTAGAGTAATTTAAATAATTCAATAAATGTTGCTGTTAGTTTTATTATTGCTTTGGGAATATTTGCAACATGATGAACATTTTAGTTCCTGTATTTGAGCAACTTTTATTTTCACTTTAAGTTTGAATTGCAATTTGAATCGGAATTTGAAATGAGATATGATGCTAATGATGATCAAGCACTGTTAACCATGATGATTTGGTATTATCAAGAGGGTAGTTACTGTAGTGTGAAGCTGGGGATGTTACAAAAGCTACATGTAAAAATTTCTTTTCGGGAGCACGGAAAATACAAAAAACATACAGGAGGTATTTCTGGGTCACGAGGAGACTTGTGCCAGAAGATGATATCGTGTGGATGGAGGGGGGGGGGGGGGGGGGGGGTGGGGGAGTACTCATGGCCTGGTGGACACAATTCTATTACTTTAAGATTAACTCAAAACAATTTATTGAGGACGCAATTCTATAAGTTTAGGATTCTAGGTTTGGTCTACTCAGGTTATCCTAAACAAATATGCAAGTTCTATGACATAAGCACTAACCTTATACCAATTGTACTAGTTGTAAAATATCAGTCCCATTCCAATTGTGTTCCAACTCTCTATATAAGTGAAGAACAGAAAGTTCACAAAAAGAAGTTTATAGTATTTCCATACTGCCATTTACACTAATAGGATATAAGTGAAGCATATGAAGTAAATAAATGATTCCAAGCCATGCTAATCTCTCACCCATATCATTAATGACTTGTTGTTGCGATGATTGACTTTATTCAAAAAGAAAATTGACGCTCCAAGAATTAAGGCATGATGCATGAATGAATAAAAAAGGTTTGATGAATTCATACTGATATGTTGAGCAAGAGATGATAAAGATGGTACTTATCTCGATGCTAATCTCCATGAGGATGGTCTGGATTGCTTAAAAGCGATGAAGGGAAGCATCAACTGTGAGTTTGGTCCAGAGAATTTGATATGCAAAGAACTCCTTGGCATGATCGAAGGGAAATCAGATACAAGGATGTGTTGTTGAGTGCTCGCGAGATCTTTGCTTCCAAGGACAGCAAGTTCAAATCACTGATGGCACTTAGTGGCGGACCTAGGATGTTAGGACTGGGGGTGTTGCAGTTTACATTTATCATGAATAGATAACAAAATTTTAACATATCAGTTCAAAATTTGTGATATTACATTAGAAATAGTATATTTTGGTTTAAGAATGATCATAGTTCCGCCAAATAGTTCTGCTAGATAAGTAATGTTAAATACATAGTACAAGTTATTTTGCATTTTTAGAGGGGGCGCCATGGCACCCATCCACCCGCCACTTGATACACATTGGGTGGAGGTGGCTGTTGGTGCATGTCAGGAAGCTGTGAAGACAATGTCTAACTACTGAACTTCAGTAATCTCAAGTTAACAAACTATCAAACAAAAGAAGTCAAATATTCGACTTCAGCATTGTTTGAATTTGAGGCATGCGGTCATCTATTTCCAAAATCAGTATACATTGCTCCAATATGCAGACCAATAGGTGGATGTGCAATTTTTCTTACGCCACACCCACAAATGGAAATGGTGCATCGCCCTACACGTGAAAAAAAGAGGGAGCCAAAACAAGCAATATTTTAGGTTGCTCACAAAGTAACTAAAATGCTCTGCTCTACATGCATCTTCACTGTCACATTGTTCAGATAATGGCGACTCTCTGCGCTACCTGAATCTTCACTGCCACAATGTTCAGTGTATTTGGACCATTTTGCTGTAGTGTTTGTTCGAACATTTGAAGCCACTTCATCCAGTTATAGGTTTGGAACAAAAAAACCAGTGCAAAAATACCAGTAGCAATGGGTTGACTAATCATGAGGCACTTACCAATATATGCATCATTCGTGCTGTAGTAGCACCTACTTATCTCTATGAGCGCACGCACACCTCCTGCTTCAATTATAAATCATGTGTCACCTTATTGAAAATTAGTGTGTCTTACGAATAAAAATGATACTCCCTCCGTCTCATAATATAAGAGTATTTTTAGTGTAAGAAACACTCTTATATTATTAAACCGAGGGAGTACTTTTTTCTAAATAGAAAATAAACACGTCTTCCTTGAGTCGTCTTTCTTGAATCCATCCAGAAGTCTGCATGGAGTTGGCTCACGCGGTTACTGTTTCATTATTCTTAAGCACAAGCTTGCCACAATTAATCAAAGTGGTCGCATGGCCTAATGGATAAGGCGCTCGCCTCCGGAGCGGGAGATTCTGGGTTCGAGTCCCAGTGTGATCGATCGCTGCTTTCTTGTGTATCCCTTTTTCTTTTGGTACATTTGTACTAGTTTACAAATAATATATATATGGAAGAGGTAACATGTCATTTCATGTAAGAAGATATACGAGTGAAATAAATAAAGAGAAACATATTGTTCAATGTCTCAAAACAGATTGTTCTTCATGACATAAGCCAGTGCCATATGCACCGGATGCTCATTGACACATTCATAGTCATATATACTACTATATTAAAGCTGCTAAGCTAGCAGCGCTATAGTTCGTTTCAAGTGTATTGGCGAGAGTGTCTTTTCTGTTGACACGTGTTCAGATTTTCCATTTAGTTTGGTATGTATTTTTTTTTTGCGGGATATGTACTTTTTTTCTTAACACAATACAAATTACACTGGGTTTTTAATACAGTACAGACCCATACGGTATTACATACACACATACACTCATACATATGAACGTATGCACGTACATCATATCCACATGAGCATCTCCAAGAGACTGAGCCGTCACATAATCTTGTGATCGATCGCTGCTTTTTTGTGTATCCCTTTTTCTTTTGGTACATTTGTACTAGTTTACAAATAATATATATATATATATATATATATATATATATATATATATATATATGGAAGAGGTAACATGTCATTTCATGTAAGAAGATATACGAGTGAAATAAATAAAGAGAAACATATTGTTCAATGTCTCAAAACAGGTTGTTCTTCATGACATAAGCCAGTGCCATATGCACCGGATGCTCATTGACACATTCATACTCATATACTACTATATTAAAGCTGCTAAGCTAGCAGCGCTATAGTTCGTTTCAAGTGTATTGGCGAGAGTGTCTTTTCTGTTGACACGTGTTCAGATTTTTCATTTAGTTTGGTATGTACTTTTTTTTTTCCGGGGATATGTACTTTTTTTCTTAACACAATACAAATTACACTGGGTTTTTAATACAGTACAGACCCATACGGTCATACATACACACATACACTCATACATATGAACGTATGCACGTACATCATATCCACATGAGCATCTCCGAGAGACTGAGCCGTCACATCATCTTGAGATTGAGTGCAGATTGTGTATTGGTTTTTTAACACAGTATAAACGCATACGCTCACACATACACACATACATTCATCCGTATGAACGCATGCACACACACCCTACCACATGAGCACCTCCGAGAGATTGAGCTGCCACATCATCTTTAGATTGACGAAGTCTCCAGATACATTTACATAGTCGACGGATACGTCTCCTCTCACTGAGCGCACATCGTCGGAAGGCCTATAATAAATCTAGAAAAATGCAAGTACGAATGTCAAGCCTGGGACTTGAACCCTGGTGGGTAGGAAATATCACTGTCCTCCTAACCATCCAACCACATGTCGGTTCACTCTACGTATTGGTTTTTTCTTTTGTGCTTGCTACCTTTTTTAACGCAATCCAATGCATATGCCAGCATACACGTGCATACAATCACCCCTACAAACGCACGCACGCACACCTTACCCCTACGAGTATATACCTGATACTGAGCCGACGCAACACGTACGCACACCTTACCCGTATGAGTATATACCTGATACTGAGCCGACGCAACATTTTTAGATTGACGAAATCATCGCCGACGCTTTCGTTGTCGACGGGAACGTCTCCCCCCACTGAACGCACATCGCCGGAAGCCATGGAATAAATCCAGGAAAATACGAGCACCAGTGCCAAATCTATGAATTAAACCCTGATGGCATAACATTATATAAGGATCGTTTTCTAAGCCCCTATTCACTGATTATGGTGTCCTTTATGTGAAAAAAAAAATCACGCTTAGCCATTTGAGATCTAGAAAATGCTACGAGAAGGGGAACCTATAGCTACTTTTCGACGCCATTGCATAGGATACTTCTTTTCCACGGCCGGCCTCCTACTTCGGAGTAGATATTTGAACATTTCAAAGTAAATGAAAAAAAAGGAATGTACTATCACCACTGGAGAGGCAAACCATATGTGTTACTAAATGATCCAACTGTTTTAGCATGTCAATCTTTTGTTTCACATTTTCTTATGATAGCTTAGCCTACAAACAAACTAATGTACTTCACTGGCTTTTCTTTTCTCATTAGCAAATTTGTACATCTAGCCAATGAGATATACCCCATAATGTTCAACCACTTGTATGTTTCCAGCCATCCGACATGTGTACTTTATTGTTCTTATAATTTTTAAACAACAATAACAAATGTATAAGTCAAGGCCACTTGCATGGGCGCGGTGTGTCGCCGCGCCTTCACCTGCTAGTTAATCATTATGGTGTCATTTGATTGTACGACTGGGCGTGGGTGGTGGCGCGCGTGCGAGAAAACCAGAAGACATATCGTTTTGGCCAAAGAAGACTAGTCAAAGTGCCCGTGTGGCATGTTTTTGCCAAGTCAGCTCCTGACGAACGGGACCCATCTGTCATAAACATGATCGAAGAGCTCTAATCCGCCGATCAGTGGTTTCTGCAAAACGATTACACAAGATGTGGAGTTTTCTGCCAAAGAAATGTAACGTAGTATTTTCTGCAAACCTAGCCTTTAAAGTAGTGGTTTCCTGCAATTTACTCCATCTGGATCGGTGGAGTTAATTGCACAAAACTACCATATTTGCGGCTAGGTTTGGAGAGAACCACCTAGTAGGTATTCCGTTGGAAAAATCACAGTGTTTCCAATAATCCTTTTGTAAAAAGCACTGATCGAGCGATTTGACCCGTTTGATCACTTTCTGATAAATGGGGTCAGATTGTAAGAAGCTGATTAGCAAAATAATAACACATACACACACACCATAGGTCTAAAAAATAAAAACAATTAGACACCTCCCCATGGACAGTACCAGTAGGCCAAATCCCCCGACGCCCCTGACCCCTCCGCGCCACCGCCACGACGTTGTCCGGCCCATCGCCGCTCCTCCGCCGTAGCGCTGCTGTCCGACCCATCACCGCTCCTCCGCCGTCGGATCCACCATGCCCGTCGCCAGAGATGACTGCCAGTGCTGCCGCACCCGTCTTGGTCAAGGGAGACGACGCCACCTGGCCCCTGCCTGGCCCAACCACTGCCAACCCAACAATGGCCCGACGACGCCGGATTCCGTGACGGCCCGCAGCCCCCACCGCTCTCCAATGCGCTCTCCGCCGAGGCCATATCCACTCTGCGGTCGTCGGGACGGCAGAGCCAAGCCGTAGCCATCTCCACCCTCGCCGGGATTGGTCGTGGCACTGTGTCGCATGCACGCCAAGCAGGAGGACGAGCAGAAGACCATGGCGCTGCACCGCGGGCGTGCCGACCTGCTTGTGTTCGCCATCCGCCACCGCGACACGCTCGGGGGAGCGCACACTGGCTCGCTCCTGGCCATCTCTACCTCCTCTTCATCTTCGCGTCCGTCCTGTCGGGGCTCACGATCCCAGCCATGGCATCCCGGCGGACGGTAGGGCCAGGGCGCCGTGCCGACCGACCTCGAGGTGCTTCGGCAGTGGCTATATAGACATGATAAGGTTTCTAACGATTAAAGTACTTCTCTGATGCAGGTTATCTACAGATGTACCGGGACTGTTCGTTTATTGTCCTCTCAAGAACGCGTGGAGAATCGAGACCTATTTACGGAGGTGTGGACATGATTGGAGGCTACGGCGAGGAATACTTTTGCCCAACATGGGTGGCAGCATGATCTTATGATTGACCCCCCTCCACTTTAGGCATTATACAGACTCTTCATGTTTCTTGATATTTCGTCATTTTACTTTTCGTTTGTGTGAGAGGATCTTGTTTGGCTGTGTGCATCTTAATTATGCACAGGTAGGGTGTAATGCTTAAATCTTTTAAGTAATAAAGCGCCCTTTTAAAAAAAAATGTGTTTCGACATTTTTATCTCATGACAGGCTCATAATCCGGAGGTTCTTGTCCAGGTTTACTGAAGGGCAACTGTCGTGAAACACATATGCGAAATAAGAATATGGTGCTATTTTTTTTTAGGGGAAGAATATGTTGCAGTTGGGTCATCACAATACATCAATTCCGAGTCTAGGACGCCATCCATATGAGCAGTGCAAAGACATTTTGGAAATGGATGCCCGGTTGCCTCAAATTCAAACAAGTAATCCTCTCATGTACTGATGACTCTATGCTCTACATGCATCTTCGCCGCCACATTGTTCAGTCTAATTGAACTATTTGCTGCAGTGTTTGATTTGAACATTTCAAGCCACTTCATCCAGTTAAATGTTTGTAAAAAAACTGGAAGCAACATATAAAGACGACTGTGATTCTTTGTCGGTGTTGTGAGAACGACTCTCCTTCCAAACTTCAGCAAAGAAAAGCATACGCGCGCCATCGGATATTGATTTGGTAGCAAGGTGAGGATAAACCCACGCTGCAGATGGTTTTCAGCATATATGTTGGTTCCTGCATCAACCAGAAATCATGTCACCTTATTGAAAATTAACGTGTCTTTGGAATAAAATTAATCAAATCATCATTAATTTTCTACAGATGGTGTTCCTTGAGTCTCCTCTCCCTCGAATCCACCAAGAAATAGTCACTTAGCTGGCTCACGCGAATGCATCAACTTTTAGAATCAAACTTGAAAATTAACAAAGTGGTCGCATGGCCTAATGGATAAGGTGCTCGCCTCCGGAGCGGGAGATTCTGGGTTAGAGTCCCAGTGTGATCGATCAACCCTTTTTTTAAATCCCTTTTTCTTTACTTTACAGGTATCTCTCTCTCTTTCTATTAGGTCAACATAACATGCATGTGTGTGAACTGTTTGGCCTGCCTAGGTCTTGATGATAGCCCTCTTCAAAGTCTAAAAACGCACTGTTCTTGATGAGTTAAGCCAGTGCCATATGCATCGGCTGCTCATTGGAACAATCAATTCTAATTACGGCGTCATTCGGTCGTCTGATGTGGTTACAGGACTCGAGGAGACACCCAAAAACGAATTAGTGGTGAGTTGCTTAGATTTAGAAATATGGGCTCTTTTGTTTTGAATTTACTACTTTTTCATCATGCACAGCAGGTGAAGTATGATGATGTTCCCCTTTGAATTTATAGTAGTTCAGTCTGCCTTTTTAGTGTCGGTGCAACAATGAAAGTACTATGTTGCGGTTCATTTCATCTCTCTTCATGATTTGGAATTATTGGTGTGACCGGGCAATCTTTTTATCTATCCCATTTTCTTTTGTACATTTGTAATTTACAAATATATCTCTTAATCCAGCATAAGGGATAACATGCCATGTCAAGTAAGAAGAGAGATGAAACCAACAACCACAAAATTGTTTGTTTCCATGCATACAACAGATCTTTATGCCACATATAGTAATTCCGATATGTTTCAGATAAGCTAGAAGGATTCGAGAGGGTGTAATGCATTTTTTTTGCCACCACAGGTTAAGATGCATGTGCGAGCTGTCTGGCCTGCCTATGACTTAATTAGGGAAACTACAAAGTTTCCTTGTGCTTTTCCTCAGGTCTCGATAGTAGCTCTTTGCAAAGTCCCAAACACATCGTTCTTCATGAGTTACGCCAGTATCATATGCACCATTACTCATTGGCACACTCATATACTCCACATCGTTCGATCATCTGACGTGGTTAGGAGGAAACGCCCAAAAACAAACTGGTGGCTAGTTGCTCAGATTTAGAAGTATTGGGTTTTTTTTGTTTGTACTATATTTTTCATCATGCTTGATATGGTGAAGTATGATGGTATTCCTCTTTGAATTTATAGGACTTCAATCTGCCTTTTTGGTGTTGTTGCAACAATGAAGGTACTGTCTTGCAGTTAATTTTTCTATTAGTGTCACACCCGAATTTACTGGATGTTGCACTATTATCGTGTTGATATAGTGCTCTACCTTTTCTATCGTATGGTTCATTAAATGGTTTGATATGAAGGTGTGGGAGGTGTCCGACTCGATGCCTAGCGCCGTTTAAATCAAACAGGGCTGATTCGAACTATTATAACTTCATCATATGGTGGATCATTTTTGTTGTTGCGAATAAACATTAAAATTTCTAATAAGTAAATAATAGCATACCAGAACATAGTCTTACAAAGAACAAGTGGAGAACTATAAATGGCATTATTGGCATGATCATAATGTAGGTCTAAGATTTAAAGAATCGGTACGGTCAAAGTAAATTCAGTGTACCCCTATTAGTGCGCGCGCGCGCACACACACACACACACACATATATATATTTTCAATTTCATCAATAAAATGAATAAACAATATAACAGAGCTAACATTGTCTGACCAAAATGGGATATGGATTAGTAAATGTTGAGTTCCTCTTGTCCTCTCTGCTTGCATGCATGCCCCCTGCCTACGCACTGGTACATATGCTAATTAGCTCAAGTGAACCTATCTCTTTTAAACTGAAAGAACAATGATTTCAGTGATGTAGAATACATCACAACAAATGTTTTCTTGATGCACAGTGGCATATTATTGTTAAAATATTGTGCCAATAATTTACTTTTTTAGATGTACTACAAATAATTGAGTTCATCTTGTCCTCTCCGGGATGCCCTCGTACCACACACGGGTATATATGCTAATTAGCTCAAGTAAATTAAACATTTTTCTATTAAAATGAAAGAATGCTGATTTGAGTGCTACAAATACGTCACGGCAAGTGTTTCTTTGATGCACAAGGCATATGACACTTAGAATATTGGACCCATACGTTTCTTTTTCAAGATGTAGTACAAATTATATTAAGAGATGTATATAAAAGTTTACATAATAACTTATTTTAATCTTAATGGGCACCATAATTTTTCATACCATGAGGTTTTGTCGAATTTTTTTATTCAATCATTATATCGAGATGATAACCACACTGAGCGAATAGCCGGCCTCTGCGTAACATGATGCACACAACCCAGTTGTCTAAAAGTAATAACGTCTGAAATGAACTAGAAAAAACTAACTAGGATGGAGGAGGTCATGTCTAGAGACCACATCACCATCTATGTTTGAAGAAACCTCTCAAGTCATATGCTCCAACCGGATAGATGCCCTTCATTATCATGCTTTCCGGCATGGTGAAGTAGGATGATGTTCCCCTTTGAATTTATAGGACTTCAGTCTGCCTATTTGGTGTTGTTGCAACAATGAAGGTACTATGTTGCAGTTCATTTCATCTCTCTTCATGATTTGGAATTATTGGTGTGATCGGGCAATCTTCTTATCAATCTTGTTTTCTTTTGTACATTTTTAATTTACAAATATATCTCTTGATCCAACTGAGGGATAACATGCCATTTCAAGTAAGAAGAGAGATGAAACAAACAACCACAAAATTGTTTTTTATGCATACACAAATCTTTATGCCACATATAGTAATTTCGATCAGTTTCAGATAAGCTAGAAGGATTTGAGAGGTTGTAGTGCAAATTGTACTTTGCCACCACAGGTTAAGATGCATGTGCGAGCTGTTCGGCCTCCTAGGAACTTAATTAAGGAAACTATAAAGTTTCCTTTCTAACCTTCTTCATCCCTCGTTAATCCATCACAAAGCAAGATAATATTAGGTTGCTTTTCCTCAGGTCTCGGTAGTAGCTCTATTAAAAGTCCCAAAACACATCGTTCTTCATGAGTTAAGCCAGTACCATGTGTGACAGAGTCTTGGATAAGGGGATGCTTGGCATGTTGGTTGCCCATAATATGGATTGGGCCGAGGACCCCCTAGATCCATGTGCTGGTGGGCCTCATTCGTCGGGTTCGAGCATAACAAGAAGGAATGATTCGAAGACTTGGTGTATACTCCAAGATCCCGCGGAAATCCACGATGTATTCACCCTTAGATTCAACCGACTTATCTGTAAACCCTAGGCACCCAGGTGTCTACATAAACCGGGGTACCTGGGCCATAGAAGACACATTCATTCTCATATGATCTCGCAGTAGATCACCTGTACTCTGTACCTCATCCACAATCAGTATTGTGCCAATAATTTATTCTTTGACATGTACAACAAATAATTGAGTTCGTCATGTTCTCTCTGCTTGCTTGGATTCCCGTGTACCACACACGGGTAGATATGGTAATTAGCTCAAGTAAATTAAACATTTTTCTATTAAAATGAAAGAACAATGATTTGAGTGATGCAAATACATCACGACAAGTGTTCCTTTGATGCACAAGGCATTTTACACTTAGAATATTGCAACAATACGTTTCTTTTTTGGGATATAGTACAAATTATATTAAGAGATGTATATAAAAAGTGTACACAATAACTTATTTTAATCTTAATGGGCACCATAAATTTTCATACCATGAGGTTTTTCTGGAAAATATTTTTTATTCAATCATTATATCGAGATGACACAACCGCACTGAGCGAATACCCAGCCTCAGCATAACATGATGCACACAACCCACATCTCTAAAAGGAATAAAGTCTGAAATGAACCAGAAAAAATAACTATGATGGAGGACGTCATGTATGGAGACCACATCGGCATCTATGATTGGATGGAGGAGTAATAATGCACAGGTAGTTGAAGTACTATTTTTTTAATTCAAAATATTTACTTCATACTGAATATTATCCAAGATAGTATAGTGTGAACTTGAATTTTATTTACCATATCATATTGAAAATTAATTTGTTTAGAATCATTTTTGTATGCTGTCACATAATCTAAATAGAAGGATTAAACCTTATTTCCCCAGCAAAAACAAAACCTTATTTTAGATACGGATAACTTCCGTGCTCAGGGTAATGTGAAGTTGTTCATGATGTCATTAGCAATGTATCAAAGAATATATGTGCATATTTCAGTTCACTGGTGCAACGGAATGCAAACTTTACTTGTAGCATTTACTTACAACATAGTATATTCCTCAACTAATGGATTTACACCATGAGCGGTAATCATTTAATGGGTGTCAGACTCATCAAATTAAAATTAAAATGTTCAACCATATATGTTCTTTCCAGTGAAGAGTCTCTCTTTGGAGCATTTTCCTCGTGTGTCATTTGTTTTCAATGTGCCAAATTCAGGGTGCGCAAGGTTGAAGTTTTCACACCGCTTCTTCGACTGTCCACGGTTTCATGGCTCGATATACGCAGTCCTATAGTAATGTGTCCCAAGTTTATTTGCAGTATGTGTGTAAAGATGTATATTCCATACGACACTTTTGTTCTATTCTCTTACCAATGTTTTTTGAGCTTATTCTCTTACCAATGTTGGTTGAAGAAAGTCATTATATATGTTCCCGTGTCTTAATCCAGGAAATATCCCCGACTCAATGGCTTATATGGGGCCGCTTGCACAAAATCCATATGAAAATGGGCTCAAAAGATGTTGCCCACGCTTAGAGCGGGCCACTATGCTAGTTGTATGAATAGTAGTTCTACTGTGGACATTATTTTTCCAGGGCATGCGTATAGCCACCATCATTTTCAGGTTCCCTCTCTCCGACCATGAGATCCTTGATCTCATCACGGATGATGTTTCCTTGGAACTAATTGTCCTGTTACGATCCATGCATGTGGTGTCGATTGAATCCAGTTTGCTCTTCTGTTATCGGGGAAAATGAAAATAAACACATGGTAGGTAAGTGGACGGAATCCACTTTGCTCTGCTGCTATCAGGAAAAATGAAAAGAAACATATGGTAGCTAAGCGGATCGAATCCCTGCTATCGGATCTGGTCGCTTTGACCTTTTTTTTTCTTGCCTATACATAGCTTTGATCTTATATAACTACTATTTGTCAGTGTGTGTGTGTTGATGTTGATTGTGTGCATCCTAGCTATGAAGAGATCGAGTGTATGCTCATGATGCTTCATTTTAAGTTAATAAGACGCACCCTTTGTCCAAAAAAAAAAGAGATAAGCGGCCATGCTGCTGCTGTAGCAGATCAAACCAGACTAAAAAAACAAACGTTCAGATCCGATCGAAGATACCTCGCGCCACGATGAGATGAGGTGACAGCTGAGCATGCATGTGTGCACGACAATCTGAATGTGAGATGGAGTCAACTCAGTCTCTCGTCGATCGATATTATATGTGCCATTACGTGAGCTCACGTGACATGAGCTTGTGTGTGCCCCTCACGCAGGAGCTTAAACAAGTGGAGTATTTACTAATTGACAACTAGCTCGTCTGATTAATTAGTCAAGTGCCGATTTGAATGCGATCAGATATGCTTGCCTAAAAAAAGAAAAAGAAGAGAGATATATGGGATTTTTTTTGAAACTATCATATTTTTTATAGCAAATTCAAAAACTATGTGACTGAACGCATAAAAACCGAATCTATAACCATCAGAAACATGCAGCTCCAGCTTTATCGCTCTAGTCTACAGTTTAGCATTAAGGCCTGGACCTATTGGTCCAGCTGCATTGGAAACAGAACAACATGTTAGTTGTGTAACCCATTAAGAAAAGCTTGCACTATACGAACATGAGTTTTACTAAGAACTACAGCCTAACATAAGCCGAAGAGATGTCCCATGCAACTTCGTCCTCCCGTTTACGCGAAGAGATGGGTTCCAGAGGACACTTCGCCCTATAGATGACCGAAGACTACTCTTCGACCTACAGATGATCAAAGAGTGCTCTTCGGCCCTGTTCCACCACTCTTCGGCCGCAAGTAGACCGAAGACTCTACTTCGGCCAGGAGTTGGCCGAAAAGCTCATCTTCGGTCAGCAAGAGGCCGACGAGGTCATAGATTCGATTTTTATGTGTTCAGTCATATAGTTTTCGAATTTGTTATAAAAAACATGGTAGTTTCAAAAAAATAATCAAGATATGGTAGTGGCCACGCTGCTGCTGCCGCTTTCCATCGGGCCCGTACGTGGACGTGCATCCATCACTTGATGCGCAAGATCGGGCCGGCCGTCGATCTCCGCGTGGACGTCGGATCGGACCCACGCGCGCACCTTGTGTTTTATTTATTTATTGGTGTTGTGTTTTGTTGGAGTACAGCACTCCCCCAGCCAGTGTCCATCATGCCAGATCAGATGGGACAAACCTTCACTTCACATGCAATCGAGGATATCACGTCGCGTCGAGATCATGTGTTGGGCTTGGGCATGTGTGGTGCCAAAGGAGGCGACACACCACGCACGCGATATCTCTCCTTCACTTGCCCGCGTTGCAAGCGATGTCTCAACTTCCAAAGCGAAGCCACTCGGTCCTCTCTGCTCTGTCCTAATTTGCCACCACCATTGCTTTTTTCTTAAAATAATGATCTCGTGCCATCCTACATATAGCAATCGTGGCCACCTAATTCTTTTCCTTTATCACATGGAAGGCCACCTAGCTAATTCTAGGTACGGTACGAACAAAGAAATTCAGCAACCAAGTCGTGCACATATCACACGCTGCACTGGCGCGTTCTAATTTATTGTTATCAAAACAACAACTAACATGAATAATAGGGCATCTCCGATGCCGATCCTCAAACTGTCGGCAACCGCGCGGTCTGAACGTGGTTTACCCTCCAACGCAGGCCTGCATCGGCCACTAATTCATTCCTCTTGAAAACTTCTTTTTTGCGAAATTTTACTATTATATCATTATTCTTGCAAGGCAATTTTTGAGTGAACTGTGCGCAATTTTTGTCATTATTTGTTTTCATTTCTTTTTCTTTTTGAAGGATAGTACCAATATCAGTAATTCATTCTTCCTTAGAAAACTTAACAATTTTGATTTTGTTTTAGTTTTTATTTCATTTTCTTTCTTCTTAAAGGATAATACCAAAGCCACAAATTAATTATTCTTAGGAAAAATGCATTATTTTGATTTTTTAGTTTTATATTTCATTTCCTTTCTTATTTAGCGGTAATACCAATTTGACTAATTCATTCTTCCTTGTAAAACCTCATAATTTTTATTTCCTTAGTTCTTGTTAGATTTTCTTTCTTCTTAAACGGTAAGGGCATCTCCAACACTGACCCTCAAACCGTCCGCAAGAGTCCGGAACACGCGGTACGGACGTGTTTTGCCATCCAACGCGGTCCTATATCGGTGCGTCGACCACTCCAAATGTGCTTTTTACTAGAAACCAGAAACAAACGGGGGAGGGGGGGGGGGGGGGGGCTTTGAGGGCGTTCGGACCGCTGCCACGCCCACACCAAAAAACCTCTGCAGCGCCCGCACCCTTTCCTGCCCGAAGCCAGATGCCCTCATTCATGCCGCTCTAGAGCGGCCACTCCGCATTGACACTGGCCCAGAGAGGATGTGACCTCTCACTGACGCCGGCATTGAAGCGGCTCGCCGGCCTAGGGCGCCGCCCATGCCGCATCCCCGGTGTCCGTGCCTATTCAATGCCAGAGAGATGTTTACTAGACGAGATGGGACGGATTTCGACCGCGCCCGTTCAATGCAAGTTCATCCGTCTTCCACCATTAAAGAGGCTTGCCATGTAGTTTTGGAGTACACAATAGGTCTTCGAAAGATTTCATATTGGTTGCTTCACGGAGGCCCACAAGCGTGGCCTGCAGTTTGGTGGTTTGGGGATGCTCGGGCCAACCCATCTTGGGGGAGCCAACATAGTTAGTACCCCCATATCCATAACACTATCAGTGGGCGACGCGACCCACTCGCAGAGGAGGGGTCCACTGCAGCAGTCCACGAGTACAAAGCCGTGGGTATAACCGTCGGCACCCTTGCAAAGGAAATCCAGAGCGGGGCGACCAGGGGCCGACCGCCGGGTCTCTACGGGAAACTGAGGAAACGGGCATCACGGAGGGTGTAACTAAAGAATCTGGTGAAGGATCTGCGGAGGAAGCCTGAGGAGGAAGGGGTCGGTGCAGAGGGCGTTCCATGATGGCGTCGACACGCACCTGAAGTGGTAGAGGGACTTGTATGGCACCCACGCCAGGGTCTCCATGAGGACATCTTCTAGGAGGCTCGTCGCCGGCCGCGGCTGACTCTCCTCCCTGGAGGTCTCTACCATCTCATGCAGTAGAAAACAGGGGTGGGCAACACTATCAGCAGCGGTTTTTTTTTCAATTATCGGATGTGTTTTTCCTTGTCAGAAGATCTAAACTTGTTCTTCTCAAGAGAAACTTTGTTGGATTCAAAACCTAGTTATAAAATACAAACCGGAGAGCGAACCAACATGTGGTTGGGTGGTTAAGATGACAGTGGTATCCCAAGCCCACCAGTGTTCAAGTCCTAGACTTGATATACGAAGGCATGTGTGATGACTTCGTTAATTTGTAGATGATGCGTCGGCTCAGTCTCTCGGAGGTGCTCTTAGGGGTAGGATGTGCGTGTGTGCATTCATAAGGGTGAGTGTATGTGCATATGTATGAGTGTCTTCGTTTGTACTATGTTCAAAAAATATACAAACTGGAGAATAAGCTTTGTAAAGTTACATGTACGACAGCTATATACACAGAACGAATGGAGGAATATATTTCGAAATTCAACAATATTCCACTGCTCAACCTTTATGATAGTATGTTGTTACACTAGCTGAATAGCTTCATTAAACATCTCATCCCACATAACCCAGCAAGTGTATCAGGAGGCGAACTAACGTTAGTACCTATTTTTCTCTTAAATTAGAAAGATGTGCATGCATTTATTATCGATGATTTGCTATATATGTGACCCAAGTGTAGACCAAAGTTTCTGACTAATTAACTAGGTCTTGACAAAAAAAATCGTAAGCAAAATTTCTTGTTCAAATTAGGCAGTTTTGCGTGCATGCAGAAATTCTTAGTTGTATGTTTGGTTCGATTAGCCAAATTTGGCCCTTTTTTAGGGATACTTGCAACTTATTACTTAAACAATGTCGGGAATCTCGTTGGCTATAATATGTAAAATGCACTCCGGTGGCACATCAGGCCAAACTATCTCTAAATCATTGCTAACCCCCTCTCTAGCTAAAACATGATCAGCTAGATTAGCTGTACGCCGAGTCCAGATGACCTTGTACTCTTGTGTAGATCGAAGCATCTCTTTGATCTTCTCTCTATAAGGCCCCAGTGCTGAGAGATTCTTGCTTCGGTCATTCAACATGAAGACAACCCCTTTGCTATCAAGTTCCAGCTTAATTTTCTGTACTCCTAGCTAGTTCTGAGGCTAGTTTAACCCCCCTCCTCGCAGCCAATACTTCAGCAACTTCAGGGTCAGTAGTGCGGGGGAAGAACGTTGCAGCTCCTCCTCTATAAGCACCTTCATGATCCCGTAGGATCACTCTACCTCCCCCTTTGTCCTGCACCTTCGACACAGCACCATCTGCATTAACTTTAATCCATCCTTGGTCATGCAGTTTCCAACGCTCGACCGGTGTCGGCGTCTTGATCGTTGCTTGTTTTGCATGCACCGAGAGCCACTCCTGTACATGATTGAAAACACTTTCTGCCACTACCCGGGGATCTGAAATTTTCTTACCATCTCTCGCCTCATTCCTTGCTAACCACAACCCATATAGTCTCTGGATCATGAACTCTCTCTCTGCATCGCTTGCGGCAGTGAACCAACTCTGCATCCATGTTGATATTTCATGTTGGGTGCCTTGGGCTCCCTGATTGGTAGACCAGGGAAAAAGGAGTGCGAGCCAATTGACTTGATGCAAAGGAAAAGGAAAACGTTTCGCACCCGTGTGCCGGCCGAATCGTTCCGCCGGATGCGTCCACGCGCGCACGCTTCCAGCGAAGCAATTAGCGACACGTGTATTATGCGGGCCCATCTACGCTGCCTATTTCTCCTTCTTCTACCTCCCGCATCTTCTTTCTCTCTCTCTCTCTCTCTCTCTCTTTTTCCCATCGCATGCTGCTGCCCCTGTGCGCCCGCTGCTCTTTCGCTTCTCCCCCGCACTCTCTGCAGCACCGGACCACATCCCAGGCTCTCCCCCACCGCTTATCCCCTCCCCCTGCTACAACCAAGCGCCAAGGGCCAGCGGTGGTCCAAGCTTCCTTGTCGGGCTTCTGCAGCCGGCGGCGACGCTCTGAGTGACGACCTTTTTTTTTGCTTCAACAGGAACGGTGCCAGTGTTGCATCCATTGACAAAAAAGATTCAAGCCTAGATCGAAAAAACTTCAACCATCAACAGGGGAAGTTTCAACCAGCCACTGTCAAACTGAAAAAGCTGCAACCGTTACGAAAAAAGCTTCAACCGAAAATATACAAAGTTTTAACCTGGCACTGCAAGATGAAAAGAGTTGCAACCGTTTACAGAAGAAGCTTCAATCGTAGATGAAAAAAGCTTCAATCGGCACGGTGGAAAGCTTCAATCCGCGAAAAAAGCTTCAAACGGCATGGAAAAATCTTCAACCGGTGTAAGAAAAAGCTTCAACTGACGCGTCAATGGCGTGAGCGGCGACTTTTGAGAGCTGCGGCCGGCGGCACAACAGCATAGCGACAGCAGCTACTAGGTGCTGCAACGACGGAGGGTATCGGTCTGCTAGACTGCTACAAGAACGGCGTCATTTCTGCTACGAGGGGACGACGGATGTCCCGTTGTACCGGCGAGAGCGGATGTTGCGACGGCGACGAAGCCGGGCGAGCGCATCCAATAGCATTGGGTGGGGGGGGGGGGGGGGGGGGAGGAAAGAGATCCAGGTGAGGGATGGTGGCCGGCGGCGGGAGGGCGTCCAGGCGAGGGAGGACAGTACGCGCAGCGCGAGGAAGAAAACAAGGAGATGGACAAATCAACGCGAGCGAAATCGAACGGCAAAGCTCGCTGCATCGGGCGGCTGCGGTGCGACCGGCCCAAATTTGGGCCGGCGCGCCGGCGCAGATCATCGCCCAAAGGAAAAGGCTTCGGGTCGAAAACTCGCCTCGCGTGGCAAATCCTTTGCCTTTTGTTCCTCCGTGCCCACAAAAAGGCCTTTGACATGATGCAAAGCTGAAAAAAAAACAACAACAAACCGCTTGAAAACAAACACCACGGATCAACACGCAGGAGAATAGTCCAGTTCTTTTCGGAAATCCAATTCGGCTTTTGGGAGCATATGCTTCTGCCCATGGAAAATGTTTTTTCCAAATGTCAAAAAAATTGAAATAAATAGATGTGATCATTGTCACACCAAAACGCTACCTGCAAATTTTTAGGAGGAAAGCTTAAGTATTTTGATATGTGCAAAAAAAAAGTCAAACGACAAATGATAATGTTACACATATTTTTGTTTTTTTCACCGACGAATCACCGTCGTCCTGTTTCGCATGAAAATTGACAAGCACTCGTGTTACACTAACAAGAACATCTACGAAAAAAATCAGAATTTTTAAATTTTATTTACTATTTATTTTAAATTTACTGTTTATTAGGGAGCATATGCTCCCAAGAACCAAAACGGCCCTCCCAGTTCTTTTGGTGTTGAAACAAACAAGCTACCTGTACACATGGGGTCGCTCCTTTGGCACGCCGATGTTAATGTCGTGACATCGGCATGAGCAAGTAATAGTAATGGCTGACCCTGCTGCATCAGGGTGCTGTCCAATCTAGGGTAGATAGGTAGTTTTTTATTGCCCTATACTGTGTACACAAATATCAATAAAACGCTCAGAGTAGTGAATAGAGCCAGCGATAATATCCGGAGCTAGGAAAATATGCTCTCTCTCTCTCCTGCTGGAATCGATCCGCCGGCGAGAGGGCAGAGGTTGGGCTAACATGTAGTACCGTGGCTGTAATATGACAATGTGATGAATTCCCTCCGTCCGAAAAATACTTGTCGGAGAAATGCATAAAAATGAATGTATCTAGAACTAAAATACATCTAGATACATCCATTCCTCCGATGAGTATTTCTGGACGGAGGGAGTATTAAGCAGTACGCCTTTTATTTATCAGTTTAGCTACATAACAGTTGCCTGAATTCTTTATCTGTTTAGTCATTTTTTTTACTCCGGACATGCTGCATGCGGGAATTGCTTGCTGCAATATAAGTGAGGTTATATCTTTGGAGTAACTGTATGTATGCGATGCCATGCCTTCTTTGTGTATTCAATGGACATTTTTTTTTCTTTTTGTGCGTGTTAGTTTTTTTTATGCGCACATATGAGTGTTGCTTTTTCTTTTTTGGTTGTTTTTTTTCTATACGAGTATTTTGGGATGTTGGGTGAGTGTAAACGTATAGACGTAAATACTATACAATATGAGTGTGAATTATAGTAGTGTGTGCAAATTGCACTATTATATGTTTAGTCTTTGGCTCATATTACTAAAATTGCAATTTCAGTGGAGAATTATGTGCAAGTTTTTTAAGTTTCTTTTTTCATTTTATTTCTTTTTAAGGGTAATAATAATGCCACTAGTTCATTCTTCTTTAAATTTTTTTATTATTTTGATTTTGTTTTAGTTTTCATTTCATTTTCTTTCTTCTTTAAAGGCAATAACAACGACAAAATTCATTCTTTCTTAGAGAACTCCATTAGTTGATTTTGTTTTTAGCTTTTGTTTATTTTCTTCCATCTTTATGGGCAATACAAATACGACTATTAATGGTAATGCCAATGCCAAAAATTAACTCTTTCTTATTTATTCTTTCTTAGAAAACTTTATTTTTATTTATTTTTGTTTTTTATTTCATTCTTTCTTCTTTTAATGGTAATGTCAACGCCATAATTAATTCTTTATTAGGGTACTTCCTTTTTGCGAAAATATCATTATTATAAGCTTATTCTTTCATAATGAAAAGCGGAATTTCTGTGTAAATTATGTGCAAATGTTTTCATTATTTGTTTTATTGTTTCATTTTCTTTCTTTTGGAAGGGTAATACTAATGCCATGGACTAATTCTTGCTTAGAAAACTTAATTATTTTGATTTTGTGTTTTGGTTTTATTTCATTTTCTTTATTCTTTAAGGGTAATACCAACGTTATTAATCCATTCCTTCTTAGGAAACTTCTTTTCATGAAAATTTCACTATTACACAGTTTTCTTACATATTATAGAAAAACACAATTTCCTAGTAAATTGTGTGTGAATTTTGTTAATATTTTTTTTTTTATTCTCTATCTTATTGAATGGTAATACTAATGCAATAATTCTTTCTTTCTTAGAGAACTTCATTGTTTTTATTTTTTTATTTTATTTTATTTTTCCTTTACGATCAATACCAATGCCACTAATTCATTCCTTATTAGGAAACTTATTCTTTTAAAAAATTACACTGTTATGTGCTTATTCTTGCATATTAAATAATGTAATTTCTTTGTAAATTGTGTGACATTTTTTTTCATTGTTACTTCTAAATTTTTTATATGTTGTTTGTTATTGAATGGTAATACCAATGTCACTAATTCGCTCATCCTTTCCTTTTTTACTTTATGGGTATTTTTGGGATGTTGGTTGTATACACGCAAGTACTATATAATATGTATGTAAATTATACTAGAGTGTGAAAATTGGGAAATGCATTGGAACACCCGGGTGCCACACACCCCTATAAGAAAATAGCATTAACAAAAATATCAAAAAATAAATAAAAAATAAATAAATTGGGATATGAAACCCGAGTGCCCATTGTACACCAGTGTTCCTTTTCGTGGGGAATGGGTGCCAGTGGTATCCATGGCGCACGAATTACGATCTGACATACGTTACATCCAAGATTTTTTTCTACGCATATGGTTTTTTTCCTTTTTACTGACATTACCACCGTCACCCATTCCCCACGAATATGAACTCTTGTGTACAACGGGCACCCATCTTTCATATCCCAAAATTTCAGATTTTTTGCAATTTCTTAATATGTTTTTTAATGCTATATTCATATAGGGGTGTGTGGCATCCGAGAGCCACAAATCCTCTTCCGCTAAAATTGCACTATTATATGCTTACTCCTTGCATATAACAAAAAGTTCAATTTTAGCAAAAAGTTGTGCAAGTTAAGTCTTTTATTTTCTTTCTTCTTAAATGGTATATCAGTGAAACTAATTCATTCTATGTTGGAAAAACTTTATTATTTTTATTTTTTGTAGATTTATTCAATTTCCTTTCTTTGTTATGGGCAATACTAATGGCACTAATTCATTCCTTCCTCCAAAATTTCTTTCTCACAAAAAAATATTATTATATGCCTTTTCTTCCATATTATAAAAAGTGCAATTTCTGTATAAACCATGTGCAATTGTTTTTTCATTATTTGCTTTAATTTTGAAAGGCAATACCAATGTCACTAACTCATTCTTCCTGAGGAATTTTTTTTAAATTTTTCGTATAAATTTATTCTTTAAGATGACACCACCACAAGTGTTAGAATTTTAGGTGACTGATTTTTTTCTTATTTTGGTTATCAGGTAAACACCTCACAGCAATAATACCATGGTAATTAAAAAAATGTGAAATTCTAAGAATACTTCGGAAATACTTTGCTGATAGGGTAATTAATTGTTTTTCATGAAAATTCCATTATTATAAGTCTTTTCTTGCATATTATGAAAAGCACGATTTTTGTGTAAACTGTGTGCACTTTTTTCATTTTTTTTTTAATTTTGAAGGGCAATACAAGTGTAACTAATTCATTCTTGCATAGGAAACTTCATTTTTTTATTTATGTTTTTATTCATTTATTCTCTAAGATGACACCACGACAAATGTTAGAATTATTATCGGCTAACAACTCACGGTAATTAAAACAATGACGATTAAAAAAGACTGTGCAGTTCTAAGAATACTTAGGAAATAATTGCTATTAAACGGTTCTTTATTGGCAAGCCACCTTGGAGGTCCGTAAAGCTGCATATCAGCGATGGAGCCGCGTCGAGCTCGGGTGTGGAGGTGATCCGTCATTTTCTCCTTTGGTGGCTGCTATGGTGGTGCCAAAGGCAGGTGACGGACGTTGGTGTCAAGCTCAGAGGATTCTTCAGTCTTGTTTGTATTTTTACTTCTTGGCTGGTGTTTCTATGTGCAAAGGCTAGCGTTCTGTTGTCTTTCAGTTTTGTCAGGTCAGTATGTACATGACTTGTACTATGTTCCTTATGATATAAATGAGACACGTATTGCCATGCAAAAAAAAGGTTCTTTAGGTATTTATATAGTAGAACCGCTCGCGACTATGGTGATGTTTTTGACCAACGAGACGGGAGTCGATCACACAAGCGTGGCTAGTGTGTGGTCGCAGAAGCTGGGCGACCTGCCACGTGTTGAGAAATTGGATCGGCGCAAGAACATCATCGGCACAAGAGCAATCTTGGTTGATAGTGCAGCTGGGTAGCTAGCTTGATGTTGGGCAAGGCTAGTCCATCAATTCACACGTAGAATCGTAGGAATAGTAGTACTCGGCTGAACATCAAAGACAGATACACAGGAGCATACATGCATGGAATTACTACGTACTTGCAAAGAGACTGGCACACAGCAGCATATATACATGATGCAGTTATTACGTACTACAAAGATAAATTGACTGAAATAAGGTTTGCGGTCAGTCGATTGACCCAAAAGTGAAAATCAGTCGACTTACACCCAGTCGACCCCTTTATTTATACGTCCGTTTATCTACGTACGCCTTTTATTGATTTGCGGTGTAACGTAAAGACGCTTCATGGGCAGAAGGTGATCTGGTAGTTACTATTGCCACTGCAGGCGTGTGTGGCCATGTCGTTGGGGTGTTGGTAGGCTTGCGGCGGCGGGCAGCTGGGATCCCTGCACTGGAGCGCGTCGCCGGTGCTGCACGAGAAGTCCATGGCAAGGTTGAAGCCGTCGATCACGGAGATGTCGTAGAAGTCCTGGGTGCTGCCGCCGCCGATGGTGAACTCGGCCAGCGTTGCCGGTGGCCGCCCGGAGAGGGAGCAGGACAGCTGGCCGCCGCAGTCGCCGGTCAGGCAGCTCCCGCTACCGCCATTGAAGGAGCACCCGGTGCGGGCCCATATCCTCCCGGCTTGGGTGCCGGCAGGCACGTTGATGCTGGACGTCTGGCCTGAGCCTAGCGCGAAGCCCCCACCCACCGGGATGCCCGCCGGCCAAATTGTGGAGCCGCAGTTGTTCTTGATGTTGAAGGTGGCCGCGCTGGCACCGGCGGCGAAAACAGCGAGGAGGAGGAAGAGAACCGCGGAGGTCGCCATAGCTGCAAGCTCTAGTTAGCTTTAGTGCTGTTGTTGTGCTCGAGCTTTGCTGTAGGAGGATGAGTGAATTTGTTAGGACAGAGCCATGCATATTTATAGATAGATGATGAGAAGAAAAGTATGGCCAATGAAGCCAAACCTTGAGAAATTATCCAGATGTTGCCAATATTGGCCTAGAAATTCTACGTGGGTGGACAAACTAGCAGCAGGTTTGACCATTACCTGTGGTGAAGCTAGAACCACGCAATACATAGTTATAGATAGCAGATGAGAAGAAAAGTATCGCCAATGAAGCCAGAGCTTGAGAAATTATCTAGATATTGCCAATAGTGGCCTAGAAATTCTACATGACTGGACAAATTAGCAGCAGGTTTGACCATTACTTGCAGTGAAGCTAGAACCACACAATACGTTGCATTTCGTGCATTGAACATTTTGCACGGGTTGTGTATTTGGATGCTTCTTGCCGTGTTCGACTAGTCCTTAGTGACTAGGTGGGCTGGAAATACATGACATTTCACATGGACGCACGTACATTATATTCAGACTTAAGTTTGACTTCCTCAAATCAAAGTACAACGTAAGTGTGTGCCAATGCTCCGGAGGAGAACAACCAAGAGGTACGTGAGGTGCTACAAATCCAAGATGAGGCCTTTGAATAAAAATATTTGGGGCTTCCAACCCCGGATGAACACTCTCTCAGGCAGGCAAGGGGACGATGACAAAATCTCTTGGTCATGCTTTACCAACTTACATAACAATCATCACGATGACATGGTGCACATGAATGAATCACAAATGTAACAATCACAACACGGTCCACTAGGGTTCCTTATGTTACATTGAAATGATGTGATGATGATGATGATGAGAGTGGTGATGATGTTGATGATGAGAGTGGTGATGATGTTGTAGCCCACGCGTGCTTGGTGGTGAAGATGGCGATCTCCTCCCGGTCAATCCCTCCTCCGGATGAACTCCGGAGGCTAGGGTTCTGCCTTCTGAACGAGTTTCTGGTGTCTCTGGGTGTCTGTTTTCCGATCCGATTTCATAGGGTGAAAATAGTGGACAAGGCGGCGGCGATGGCACTCCATATGACCGCTCATACGAGCGGTCGCGCTCGTATGATCCGCCGTATTTTGCTCTGGAGGCGGCGCAACAACTCCTTCATTAGCTCCTTTGCTCCTTTCTTTTATGGTAGATGATTATCACATTAAATACGTGATTTCACTACCATTTCTTCGGATTTCTTCCTTAAAGCATTATTTGGCCCAGAAAGAGTTACCTGAGAAATATGAACAAAGCGAACCAACCTGTGGTTGGATGGTTAGGTGGGCAGTGCTATCCCTAGCCACCAGAGTTCAAGTCCTAGACTTGGACTTGGTGCTCACATTATTCCTGAATTTATTTTAGGATTTTCGGCGATGTGCATTCAATGAGAGGACTATGAAGGCGTCTGTGGCGACTCCATCAATCTCAAGATGACGTGTCGGCTCAGTCTCTCAGAGGTGCTCATAGGGGTAGGGTGTGCGTGCGTGCGTTCATAGGGGTTAGTGTATGTGCATATGTATAAGCGTCTGTGTCTGTACTGTGTTAAAAAAAGAGAAATATCAACAAAAAGAGATGCTTGAACGCAATAAAATTCCACAAAGCCTAATGTGTAGGCACAAAATAACTATCAAAATCCTCACATAAATTGGACTCATCACTAGCGCCCTTTAAATCAACTGAAGCTGACTCGAACTGTTATAACTTCGCATATGCTGGATCATTTTTGTTGTTGCCAATAAAAACGTTAAAATTTCTAATAAGTCAATAATAGCATTCCAGAAGATAGTCCTACAAAGAACAAGTGGAAAACTTTAAATGGCTTTACAGGGATGATCATAAGGTAGGTTTAAGGCTTAAAGAATCAGTATGATAAAAGTAAATTCTATGTACCCCTATTTGCACATATATAGATTTTAAATTTCATCGATAAACAGTATAATAGAGCTAATATGGTCCGATCAAATATGGGATGTTGAATTAGTAACTGTTGAGTTCTTCTTGTCGTCACTGCTTGCTTGCATGCCCCTACCTGCACTCTGGTAAATATGCAAATTAGCTCAAGTAAACACTCTTTTAAACTGAAAGAACAATGATTTCAGTGATGTAGAATACATTACAACAAATGTTTTCTTCATGTACAGTGGCATATTATTGTTAAAATATTGTGCCAATAATTTATTTTTGAGATGTACTAAAAATAATTGAGGTTCGCCAATAATTTATTGCACGGATGCCCCATACCACACACGGGTCTATATACTAATTAGCTCAAGTAATTTTTTTATTAAAATGAAAGAGCGGTGATTAGAATGATGCAAATACATCACGACAAGTGTTTCTTCGATGCACAAAGACATATTACACTTAAAATAGTGCACCAGTAAGTTTCTTTTTCAGGATGTAGCATAAATTATATTAAGATATGTATATAAAAAGTTTACATAATAACTTATTTTAATCTTAATGGGCTAAGATCAAACAATAATTTTTGTATACAATCATTATAACGAGATGATACAACTGCACCGAGCAAATACCTGACATCTACACAACATGATGTAGGAGATATGCCCTAGAGGCAATAACAAATGTTATTGATTATCTCGCTGTTCATAATTAGGTTTATGTTTCATGCTATAACTGCTATGGTTCTCGGGTCTGCAATAACCACGAGGCTCGGAGGAAGACTCGTATGCACGTGTGGAATAATAAACGGTAAAATGTATTCCTAGTCTGGCCTCTAAGACTAGCTCAAGTGTTGCATGATGGTTCTGTTTTCCTGATCATGGGCATGTCTATGCCAGCAATTTTGAGGGCACAGTGTTAGAAGAACATTTGTGTTGAATCGACCCGAATTGATGTTATGCTATGAGTTACATTCGTCACAAATTAATGGTTAATAACACAGAGATGGTTAACATTTGCATGATTCCTTAGACCATGAGAGTATCGAGTTTCTTCATGCTTGCTTCATGAACTTTGGGGTTTGTTAAACGTCATCCGTAAATGGGTGGCTATTACGGCGGCTTGCGGGTTCATGAAAAAGTATGTCAAGTAACTTGATAGCTCGAGATTGGGATTTGCTCCTCCGACGATGGAGAGATATCTCTAGGCCCTCTCAGTGTTATGGTATCCATCATCGTCTGGCCAGACACTTTGTGATTTGATCACGGGGATGCCGGAGCACGGTAACGAGAAAAGAGAACAATACCGGTAACGAGGTAACTAGCATAGTGGACAAGTTGTTGATCCACGGGAATGCCAACATGTCTCACCTCGGGTATTTGTAACATATCGCGAAGCAACAGGAATAGCACATGGCAATTGGAGGTTCACTCGAACATTCATTCGTGTGGGTATAGGGGTCAATATTGGTGTCCACGGCTCCGATGTTGATCATTGATCGGAAGGGGTTCCGTGTCATGTCTATACTTCACCGAACCTATAGGGTCAGACGCTTAAGGGTCATCTATCTGCTGAATACTAGACAGGGAGTCTGAGAGAATATCACCGAAAAAGTTTCGGACAACGGAAAAGTTCCGCAAAGAGGTCACCGGATGAGTTCCGGTGATAATGAAAAGTTGTTTCAGAGGATACCATAAAGTCAAATTGGTTTCGGCACATGCTTGATAATTCTTGGAGGGTGCCAGAATCATTCTGGAAACTTCTGGGAATTTTCCGAGATGAAGACCGGAAATGTTCCGGAGCTGCCGGAACCACTTCAGATGCTTTTCGCAAATGAAAATCACTAAACCGGAATTGTTCTGGAACGCGTTGAAAATTATTTTAGTGGGTACTGGAAATGTTCTAAGCCCGCATAAATATTTTCAGTTCGAACGGACGCTGAAAAATGTCGTTGTGAATAGTGAAAGTGCTTTTTGGGTTACTTTTTGGAAAGCCACTTGTTTGGGCTTTATCCCAAAAGATCTAGGGATGACATGGATGGATTGGGAGGCCCTCATGGGGGCCCCCCAAGGGGTGTGGCCGGTCACACTTGGGGCTCCACCATGGAGCCCCTCTTGTTCCTTGGTTTCACCTTTATGCCCTTGGCGGAAGGACTTCATTCATGTACTTTTGGGTTTTATTGTAAAACCACCCTACCCCTTGGGATTTCCTATAAATAGAGGTGGAGGGGCAGCCCTCCACACTCACTTCTTCTCACATACAAGTGCCATTGCAATGATCTGGCTTCTCTCTCCCTCCCCGCGAAATAGTTTCGTAAAGCCGAAAGGTTGTCTGGGTTCCGGTGGGAACTAGTTCTGGACGGCGAAGCCCTGCCAGATAGATGACACCGTATGCGTGCAACTCTGTAGAGAGGTCGTAGTTTCGATCTTAGTGCCTGACGGGCTGTTCGTGAGTGCCTCCCGAAGGGCTGTCCAAGTGACGGTCCGAGTTCTGTGAGTCCTCTCGAAGGGCTGTCCGCGACACCGTCCGGGGGACTGTTCGACCGCCTCCCGGAGGGCTGTCTGAGGGGCAGATGAGGGAGTACATCCTCGCGGTTGGGAGGTTGTAAATCCTAGCTGCGGGGATCTGCACCGCCGATCGTCATCGACTCTACTTCCGCTGCGCTACGAGTCGGTAACGAAAAAGATCAAACCTTTTATGCAGTCTCCATAGTGGTCCTGGGCTGGTGCGTAGGTCGGAAAATTTTTGTTTTCTGCTGCGTTACCCTACAGTGGCATCATGAGCCGTGCTATGCGTAGATCCAGGTTGCGATCTAGAATACATGAGATGTATGGGTGTTGCACAATATAATTAGGTAGTAGATGAGTTCTATTACTGAAAATTATTTGTGCGGGTAGCAGATGAAATCTGTTACCCGATGTTCCTGTTGCTTCCCTTGAATTTGCATAATCCTAATCTTGACGGCATGGTGGAATCTCGCAAAGTTCTGGCAATCCGCGATCCTTTCATGCTGCTCCTGAGTATGCTGATTGACAGATCAACGAAGTGCTAACAGTTGTTTGGGTTCAACCATAGTTAAAGAAAGATGGATGTTTCACATACGAAAGGGCAATGCAGATATGATCTGCACGGGGGTCATGCGTATGATGAACTTCAGTATGGGGCTCGAGATTTTATTATCTCGTGTTTCATACACCCCGCATTGTTAATCTAGCAACTTGGATTATCATGCTTGATGATGGACGTTGGTAGCTTCGGTTTGTTTCGAAACCTTAGAAGCCACGAAAAACAAATTTTTGCATGAACCGATTAGAGGCGTCTAACTTGGTTTTGCAGGAGGGTTTGCATGTGCATATGATGTGGTATAGCAATGCTCATAATAATTTGATTATGTATGAGATGTCTATATGATGTAAATTGATTAACATGACCTGCGTGTCATAATTTGGCATCATGGCTGGAGCCATATGATTGCACTTTAAATGACCTGCGTGTCGACCTTGTGTAATGCATTATTTTATTAGCTATAGAGATAGCAATATTATCTGGTGCATCAACAAGGTGGTGGCAATCTTCGCGAAGGTGAACACCGATGCGAATGCCGAAGATGAAGAAATACAAGACTTCTCCGTCAGAAAGGGCTATACCATATCATGCTATTATGAATTGCCTGAGATGTTTATCCCTTATGATGCACCCTTCTTGATTGCGCGGTAGTCGCTTTTTATTAGGGTGATCTCTCACAAAAATATCAAGTAGTTAGTGTTCTCCCAAGTGTAGCACCGTCACGGCACCTAACTTTTCGGGGTACGACATGTACACATGAGTACGAACGATTAGGGATATGTGAGGCGGGTGAGGTCAGACCTCGCAGCAAGATCACTTGGTTGTCTTGACGTTCAGGCAGGACAGTCCTGAGCTCGGAACACACGCATCGAAAGATGAACAAGAGTCACATAGAGATGTGATTGTCAAGTTGGCCTACCGATTGAAATTCACGTCATCAGTGATGAACCCGTCAATGGCGTCAAATTGAAATGCGGATCTTGAATCACTCACAATCAATTATGAGAGATATTGATTTGAGTGGGAGCCCACTATTGAATTAACTTGTTTAATTCTGAGTGCAATTAATTTTGAACACTGTCTAAGTGTGATTTGCATAATAGTTGTAGAATAATGGCTCGTGTTTCCACCTTCCCTGTTAATTTTGAATAGCTGTTAAATATCTGGTTAAAACTTTACGGTTGGTAACGTAATGTGAGGATTGTCCTCAAGAGTGCCGAGAAGGACTTTGTCCTATCGCATACTTTCGGTATTCTCTCGCTTATGCTATGGATCATGTGACTCTCGTCCTTCGATCCAAAAGCTAGAATTCCGTTTCAGTCAAGTGCAATATGTTTGCTTCCATGGGACCCGAATTTCGAAAGTTTGGATAGTTATGTGATATTCATGGAATCTTAAAATCATTTTCAGAGACAGACAAAGGCTAAAAGATATGAGATATCCAAAGCAATGTTTGTTTGCAAACTATTAGTAAAAGAGTTTACTATGCATTAGACTGATAAGAGAGGGATCCAGAAGAACGCTTATCATATGATGAAAGGTGAATAAAACAACAACTTAAAGATAAAGGAAGTGTCCGAAGGGTGTTAGTGAAACTTTCAAGCCTAGGAAGTCCGGGGCTAACGCCACTCTTAAGTTGGGTGCTTCTTCTGGAAGTAGGAGAAATACTAAAAGTTAAACTGTTAGAAGTATAAAGGCAATAAGAAAGAAGACTGGAATATCCAGCTCATGTATGAATGTCATACAAGTTTTTGATGTATAGAAGGCTGGTCAAAGATATAGTTCTTGGGAATTGTGGTTAAAAATGTTAATCACTAATTCTTGGGTATTGTGAGACAATCACAAAGATACCCGCTCGATTGCATTCTGTTGCAACTCGATGTAAGAACTACTATGGCCTGAAAGACTAGCCAGGGATGAGGTTTAGGTATACACAGGGAACATAGTAAATGTTACTATACCTTCTATCGGTGTATTACCGTCTGTGTTTACTTTCATAATTCATTTTAGAGTTTCATACACTCTAGCCCTTTGCATAAGGTATCTTGCAAAAAGGTTGTTCATAAGAGAACTTTTTATGTTCGATGTTATGAATAACATAAGGGCCATACTTTCATTGAGAATGAGATGTATGTTATGAATAATGATAATAATATATTACCTCTGGATTTACTTTCATAATTCATTTTAGAGTTTTACACCCTAGCCCCTTGCACAATGTTGTTGCAAAAGGATTGTTCATAAAAGAACAATTGTTGTTCAGTATTATGAATAACATGAAGGGCCATGCTTCCATCCAGATGGGATGTATGTTATGAATATTGATAGTAATATGATACACCCATAACACTGACGCTAAATGTCGGAAGACTAAGAGAATACCACACAAGTGTGGCACTACATTTGGTCACATTGGAGAAACCCGCATGGATAAATTCCATTATGATGGATTTTGAAGTCATTTGATTTTGAATCATCTGACACTTGCAACTTTCCTCCGAAAAGAGAAGTGACTGAAATACCATTCACAGGCCATAAGGAACGAGCAAAGAACTTATTGGTGATTATACATTTTGATGTATGTAGTTCAATAAATGTTGTTGCAAGTAGTGGATTTATCTATCTTCAGAAATGACTGAAGTAGATATGTGGATATTTACTTGATGAGACGTAAGTCTGGATCTTTTGAATTCATTCAAAAGGTTTTCAAATATGAAGTAGAAGTTATTGTAACAAGAAAATTGTGTTTCTACAATTCGATTGCAGAAAGGAATATTTGAGTTACAAGTTTAGCGAATGTCTGATGAGTTTTGAAAGGGGTTTCATAACTTGCACCTCCCAGAACACCACTGCAAGTGGAAAGTCCGTGAAGATGTAATCAAACCATTTATGACATGGTAAGATCAAAGATGACATAAATAAATTTGCCATTATCCCTTTTAAAAGGTGATGCTTTAGAGACTGCGGCTTTTACACTGAAAACAGCTCCATCGGGTCTGTTGAAATGACACCATGGTATGGTACGCCCAACCATGTTATATCTTTTCTTAACATTTGGAATATGGGGCTTGTGTAAAAGGTTACAAACCTATTCCAAATCAGACAAGTGCTACTTTGTAGGTTATCCCAAGTCATTGGGTATTCCCCCACCACTATACCGAGGCAAAGGTTTTTGCCACAAAACGGTATGCTTTTAAAGAGAATAGTTCTTGCAAAAGGTGAGTGGGAGGACAGTGCAACTCGACGAGATAACCAGTATCTTCATCATCAGGTCAAAGGAAAGAGACGTTGGAAGTGATTCTAGAGTTTCCTACTGCGACTGATACGGAAGCCTCTACATGAGATGTATAGACTTTAGTCGAACTTGCAGCTGAACCATGTAGGAAAAACTCGTGCAAACCTCTCAGGTGCGCATACGAGATATTGTTGTTAGACAACAGTATACCTACAATACACAAGGAAGCGTTGATGGGCCCTGACTCCGAAATTGGCTAAATGCCAATACAATACGAGATAGTTTCCATATAAGTGATTCAAGATTAAAATCTTGATACACCTTTCGGAAGACTTAGAGTCTAACAAATATTTATGGAACTAAAAATTGATACGGATAAAAATGTTTTATCCATAAAGCTCGACATGTTGAAATAACAAGTTCAAGGAGTTGACTACGATGAGGATGTTTCACCGTAGCGATGCTTAAAGTCGGTTCGGGTTGAACTAGCAATTAATACATATTTCATATCATGAGATATGAAGCAAGGGATGACAAAAGGATTTCCATCTGATGGAAATGAAACCAAGGACTTGCATGTGTTACAGTCCAAGGTATTTTGTCAGTCCAGAGGATGCTAGTAAGTGTGCAAACTTCAGAGTTCTAGCAATGGACAGAAGAGAGCAAAATGGAGTTGGAATCTTCGTGTTTTGATGAAATGGTCAAAGGGGTTTGACTTCATCAATTGGTAACAAAGATGCTTATGATTCAAGAAAGTAAGTGGGAGCATAATAAAATTTCTAAAAACGTTGTGTGCTTGACACATTGTTTGTTGGAAATAAATTTCTTGACATGAATTAGGACTTCATTTGAAAATAGTTTTTCGATGAAGTGCTTGGGCTAAATAGCCTTTATATTAGGCATGATGATCTATGGAGATAGATTTACCTAATGGGGCTGAGCAAAGATACATATTGACAAAATGCTAAAACCTTTTAGCATTAAAAACGTCAAGGAGTGATTCTTGCCGAAGTCACATGGAAAGAGTTTTTGCAAGACTCGGTGTCCCAAAACACTGATGAGCAAAATACATGATGGAAATTCCAGACACTCTTGTGTTTGGATTAATCATGTATTCCATGGTATGTAAAACAACCATATATGTCCAATACTCCCAAAGTTGTTGCGAGTATAGATACCAAAGTGATCAAAAGTACTGATCATGGGACAACAGTGAAAAAGGGTCATTGAGTACTATAGTAGCACTGATGACATGTTTTCTCGCAAGCGGAGATCATGAAGAGTTTGTTGTAAAAGGTTACATCGATACAGTCTTCATCCATGCTCCAAGCGATTTTCGATTTAAGTTAAGGGTTTTGTGCAATACACAATATGGTGGCACGGTAGTTGGAAATTGTTCGAAACAAGATACTGTGGTGAATTCTATAACAAATGGCTAAGTATGTTGCCGCTTTTAAAGCGACAAAGAAGTTGTTGAATCATATAGTTCATTCATGAACTTAGTATGGTTCCAAGATGGCTTTGGTCAATGGGACACTATTGCAGATAGTTGCTCCATAGCTCAGTCTGAGGAATCAGGTTTCGACCAATGATTCACAAATATGCAAAGCCAAGTCCACACAAAATATGAATTTTGTGAAAGCGTGAACACGCAAGGATATGCAAAGATACACACGGAGCTGAAGTTGTCAGATTCGTTGGACATCAGGCTATACCACATGCGAAGCATATTTTACACCAGTGTGCCATGGGTGTAAAGTGCATTAGCATTAACTAGATTATTGACTCTAGTGCAAGTGGGAGTCTGTAGGAGATATGCCCTAGAGGCAATAATAAATGTTATTGATTATCTCCCTGTTCATAATTAGGTTTATGTTCCATGCTATAACTGCTATGGTTATCGGGTCTGCAATAACCACGAGGCTCGGAGGAAGACTCATATGCAAGTGTGGAATAATAAACGGTAAAATGTATTCCTAGTCTGGCCTCTAAGACTAGCTCAAGTGTTGCATGATGGTTCTGTTTTCCTGATCATGGGCATGTCTATGCCAGCAATTTTGAGGGCACAGTGTTAGAAGAACATTTGTGTTGAATCGACCCGAATTGATGTTATGCTATGAGTTACATTCGTCACAAATTAATGGTTAATAACACAGAGATGGTTAACATTTTCATGATTCCTTAGGTCATGAGAGTATCGAGTTTCTTCATGCTTGCTTCATGAACTTTGGGGTTTGTTAAACGTCATCCGTAAATGGGTGGCTATTACGGCGGCTTGCGGGTTCATGGAAAAGTATGTCAAGTAACTTGATAGCTCGAGATTGGGATTTGCTCCTCCGACGATGGAGAGATATCTTTGGGCCCTCTCGGTGTTACGGTATCCATCATCGTTTGGCCAGACACTTTGTGATTTGATCACGGGGATGCCGGAACACGGTAACGAGAAAAGAGAACAATACCGGTAACGAGGTAACTAGCATAGTGGACAAGTTGTTGATCCACGGGAATGCCAACATGTCTCACCTCGGGTATTTGTAACATATCGCGAAGCAACAAGAATAGCACACGGCAACTGGAGGTTCACTCGAATATTCATTCGTGTGGGTATAGGGGTCAATATGAGTTTCCACGGCTCCGATGTTGGTCATTGATCGGAAGGGGTTCCGTGTCATGTCTATACTTCACCGAACCTATAGGGTCACACGCTTAAGAGTCATCTACCTGCTGAATACTAGACAGGGAGTCTGAGAGAAAATCACCGAAAAAGTTTCGGACACCGAAAAAGTTTTGGACAGCGGAAAAGTTCCACAAAGAGGTCACCGGATGAGTTCCGGTGATACTGAAAAGTTGTTTCAGAGGATACCATAAAGTCAAATTGGTTTCGGCACATGCCTGATAATTCTTGGAGGGTGCCAGAATCATTCTGAAAACTTCTGGGAATTTTCTGAGATGAAGACCGGAAATGTTCCGGAGCTGCCGGAACCACTTCAGATGCTTTTCGCAGATGAAAATCACTAAACCGGAATTGTTCTGAAACACGTTGAAAATTATTTTATTGGGTACTGGAAATGTTCTAAGCCCACATAAATATTTTCAGTTCGAACGGACGCTGAAAAATGTCGTCGTGAATAGTGAAAGTGCTTCACTACTAAAAAAAGGCTATAGCTAATATGGACATTAATGGCGCACCACGTATGTGGTGCGCCACTGCTATATAGCAGTGGCGCACCATGTATAGGTACGCCATTAGTGTCCATATCACTAATGGCGCACCACACCCACGGTGCGTCACTACTCACAATTTTTTTTTTCAAAACTAGTAATGGCGCACCAGGGGATAGTGCGCCATTACTAGTTAAAACTAGTAATGGCACACCACACACTCTGTGCGCCACTACTAACAATTTTTTTTTAACTTTTTTTTTCATAACTAGTAATGGCGCATCTGGGGATAGTGCGCCATTACTAGTTAAAACTATTAATGGCGCACCACAACCACGGTGCGCCACTACTAACAATTTTTTTTTCAAAACTAGTAATGGCGCACCACATACCAGGTGCGCTATTAGTAACCAGGGTTACTAATGGCGCATTCTTAGGAGGTGCGCCATTGGTAACCTGAGAGCAGCTAGATATTTTGGACAGCCACCTACCACACTCACTTTCCCCACTTCATTCTCTCCACCTCCTCCTCCAAGCTTGTCTCGGCTGCCTCCTCCTCCTCACCTCATTTGCACCATAGATTCACCCAAATTAAGTGGTTAAATTTTATTTTTTTGATAGGTAAGTAAGGGGCCGGGAAAGCTTTCTTTATGTTCTAGATCTACTTTTTTCTCCCTCCAACAACGTGCACATGCACTTTTTATGGCCTAGATCTACGTATGTTTGTGGTGTTGCATATGTTTGTGTTTGCAGGTACCGGTATTTGAAATGCGATAGTTGGCAATATTTTGCCGGAATGTTGATTCATTTCCGTTTCGGCGAGAATTTGGCACTATGCATTCTTTTTGGTCCTATTTTTAGGCAAAGTCATGCCAAATTTTTTTTTTGGTTCTAAAATATCGTTTTGCTCTACCCCGCAGGCGACCATGGTCCACACGATGACCGAAGGCATCGTGAATAGGTTTTTGAGCTCCGCGAAGGCCGAGATGCTTCAAAAGAACGAGACGGAGATAAGATGTCCGTGTCGAAGATGCAAGCTGAAGAGCCTTATGGACCCGGATTCCGTACAGGTGCGGGACCACCTGCTCTTGCGTGGTTTCATGGATGGCTATCGGTGGCAAGGTGATAAAGATGATTATGAAGTCGTCCATGGGGGCCGGGCAAGAAATAAGGAAGGGCAGCAAGACAACCGCGGCGAGGGCGGGCGAGAAGATGAAGAATCTCCAGGACATGATCACGAAGTAGATGCAGTACACACTCATCATGTAGAAGATGCCGGACATGATGATGAGGTAGATCAAGATGAAGGGCATGATCATGAAGATGAAGATGACGGAGCAGACTACGATGGACCATCGATGGGCTGGGTGCAGGACCCTCATATTCAAGAGCTGCTTCTCAAGCAGACGGATAACGCAAGAGCTGCCGCCCGAGAGAAAGCCAAGCTGGATCAACTGGAGATAGACGTGGTTACTCCATTGTATGAAGGATGCAGGCCCGAGGATACCCGCCTGAAAGTAACGCTCATGGCTCTGGAGATGAAGGTAAAACACAAAATGACCGACGCATGCTTCGACGAGAACATGTCATTCTGGCACGAACGTCTTCCCAAGGGGAACAAGTGCCCGACCAGTTTCGAGGCGGCGAAGAAAATCGTGTGTCCTCTAGATTTACCACACGTGAAATACCATGTGTGCATGAACAATTGCATCATTTATCGGGACGAGCACGCAGAGTCTACCATATGTCCGGTGTGCGGCGTCACTCGATACAAGAAGAGGAAGAAAGCTCCTCGAAAAGTGGTGTGGTACTTTCCGATCACTCCTCGTCTGCAGCGGTATTTCGCGGACCCTAAGGTAGCAAAGCTCCTGTGTTGGCACGCGGATAGGGAGGAGAAGAAGCGAGAAGATGACGGAAATGATCCGGAGATAAATAAAAAAGACAAGATGCTGAGTCACCCTAAGGATGCGAGCCAGTGGCAAGCGTTGAACTTCGAACACCCAGAATTTGGGAACGATCCAAGGAACATCGTGCTGGGCGCGAGCACCGATGGAGTCAATCCGTTTGGCAGCCAGAGAAGCACACATAGCACCTGGCCTGTGTTTGTGTGGATGTACAACCTTCCCCCCTGGTTGTGCATGAAGAGGAAGTACATTCACATGAGTATGCTAATTGAAGGGCCCAAACAACCAGGGAACGAGATCAATCTGTATCTGGGGCTGCTGAAAGAGGAGCTAGACACGCTGTGGAAAACGCCAGCCAATACGTGGGATGCCGCAGAGAAAGAATATTTCCCTATGAGAGCCGCACTGCTCACGACGGTGCACGACTATCTCGGTTACGGATATGTCGCGGGGCAGGTGGTCCACGGATTTTCTGGATGCGTCAGGTGCATGGATGACACAACGTATCACCAGCTAGATAGAGATCTCGGGTCTTCAAAAACCGTGTTCATGGGACATCGAAGGTGGCTTCGTGACGATGACTCATGGAGAAAACACAAGGATCTGTTCGATGGTGAAACCGGACCCCGAAGACGCCCGCGTACGAGGAGCGGCGAGGAAATAGACGAGCTGTTGAAAAATTGGAAAGAGTGCCCACTGCCGGGAAAGAAGCGAAAGGTGCCAGAGCCGGGAAAGAAGCGAAAGGCGCCAGAGCCGCTGCTGAAGGTATGAAAAACGAGGTCTGTTTTCTGGGACTTGCCGTACTGGAAGATCCTCCGTGTGCCTCACAGCCTTGATGTCATGCATATCACGAAGAACGTGTGCGAGAGTCTGCTTGGTACCCTGCTCAACATGCCAGAGAGGACCAAAGATGGGCCGAAAGCAAGGGCAGACTTGAAATCAATGGGCATCAGGGAGGAGCTTCACGCTAATGATGATGATGATGATGATGAGGCGAAGGACACGGAAAGTCGTCGCAAAGGCAAAAAGGCCAAGAAGATCGGAAATGACTGCCCTCCCGCGTGCTTCACTCTAAGTCAGGAGGAGATCGAGCAGTTTTTCACCTGCCTTGTAGGAGTAAAACTTCCTTACGGTTACGCGGGGAAGATAAGCAGATACCTAGACTCAGCGAAGCAGAAGTTCAGCGGGATGAAGTCTCACGACTGTCACGTGCTGATGACGCAGATACTTCCAATTGCAATCCGTGGGATCATGGACGCGCATGTCCGTGAAACGCTATTTGGCCTATGCAACTTTTTCGACGTCATCTCTCGGAAGTCAGTTGGCGTGAGGCAACTCAGAAGGCTACAGGAAGAGATCGTGGTGATACTATGCGAGCTTGAGATGTACTTCCCGCCCGCATTCTTCGACGTTATGGTGCATCTGCTGGTCCATATCGTGGAGGATATCATCCAACTCGGGCCGACGTTCCTGCACAGCATGATGCCGTTCGAAAGGATGAATGGTGTCATCAAAGGATACATTCGCAACATGTCACGTCAAGAGGGAAGCATAGCCAAGGGCTTTCTGACCGAAGAGTGCATCTCCTACTGGACGAATTATCTAGGCATCGAGAACCTCGTTGGTCTGCCCGTCAACAGGCACCTCGGCATGCTCGCTGGATGGGGTCACCACGAGGGTCGCCGCGAAATGCATGTCGACTTCAATGGTCGACTCGCCGACTTTGAAAGAGCAAACCTAGTCGCGCTACAACACATAGACGTGGTCGATCCTTGGGTGGTAGAGCACAAAACCTTTATTGAGAAGACGTAGAATGACCGAGGCCAATAGAGGACGGACGGAGATATAATCAAAGAGCACAACTCATGTTTCACGCGTTGGTTCAAGGAGAAGCTTCTGTCGTACCCTTTACATGAGGATTCTTCCGCGGAAGAAAAACTCATATTCGCCTTGTCACAGGGCGCCGAGCACAACCTGATGACCTATGAGGCGTACGATATCAACGGCTACACATTCTACACCGAGGAAAAGGACATGAAGAGCGATGGTTATCAGAACTCCGGGGTAACGATGGAATCCTACACCGGTAACGACAAGGACAGATACTACGGAAGGATCGAGGAGATCTGGGAGCTGAGCTACGCTGGAGAGAAGGTCCCGATGTTCCGTGTCAGATGGGCCAAGAGCGTCCTAAAAGAAGACCGGTATTTCACCACCATGGTTATACCCGAAGCCAAATCCAAGACCGCGGGCGCAAACGTCACCGCGAAAAATGAGCCATGGGTACTGGCTTCCCAAGTGGACCAATGCTTCTTCATTACCGACCCGTCAAAGCCCAGTCGTGTTGTCGTGAGGAGAGGCAAAAGGAAGATCATCGGAATGGATGGAGTCGCCAATGAGCAACACTTTGACATGTACGGCGACCCGAAGATGGAACCTGACGACGACGATGAAGTACCAGCATACACCACAAGAAGAAGCAGGACCACCCTACCTAAAGGACGTCCGTTCAAGAGAACAACTCCATGTGCGAAAAAGAAGGGCAAGAATATTGTGAAAAGATAGCTAAGATCGATTGTATTTAAATTGTAGCCTTCATTTCTCGATTGTATTTCGACATATGGAAATGGGCACTTTTTGAATTCATGAATATTTACTCAAATTTTATGATATTTTTTCATATTCATAAATGTTTTCTAAAAAATTATTAGATGCAACTAAAAATCCAAAAAAAATATTTTCAAATAACAAATTTGATGATATTTTTTCATATTCATAAATGTTTTCATATTCATATTTTTTCATAAATGTTTTCAAATTTGATGATATTTTTTCACATTCATAAATGTTTTCAAATTTGATCGTCATTTTCTAAAAAATTATTAGATGCAACTAAAAATCCAAAAAAAAAAGTTAGTAATGGCGCACCAGGAGAAGGTGCGCCATTGCTATCAAGGTATTTATGGTGCACCCCTAGGAGGTGCGCCATTCATATACAAATTTTTATTTATGTTTATTATGGTATTTTATTTTTCAGTGTTCCTTTTCCTCGAAACCCTAGAAACCCGCGGCGCCTCTCCGCTCGACCTCCACCGTGCGAGGCGACAGGCAAGGCGGCGGGCGGAATCTGCTTCAACACCGGGCCGGCGAGCCGCGGAAGCAGGGCGCGACGGCGCTCGACCCCTCCACCCCCCCTCCACCTCTTCTTCCTTGGGGAAGCAGAGCCGAAGCGGAAGCAGAGCCGAACTCGCCGCTGTAGACGTGCTCGCCCGCCCCCAGTAGACGTGCTCGCCGCTGTAGACGTGCTCGTCGGGGCCTCTCCTCCGACGTCACCGGTGAGCCACCGCGCCCTGCCCTCTCCCTCTCTGCTCCTCCCTCCTTGCCCTATCCCTCTCTGCTCGATCCCCTCTCTTCTCTGTCTCCACCTTCTGTTCTTGCCTGTGAGGTGTTTGATTAAATGTCAATTCAAACGATTGATGCAGCCGCGTCCACCGGAGCACCACGACCGCGTCTGCGACCTCGTCTCTGCTCCGCCGCCGTCTACGACCTCTTCTGCGACCGCGTCCATCGAGGTGAGTTCTTCCATGGATCACTTCCAGGCCGTCGGTGACATCCTGTGCCGTCTGTTTAAATTGTGTTGTTTGGAATTGTGAATCTGAATATTCTTGTGGTGTTCTTGTGTAGATCAGATGCTAGATTTTAGTTTAGATTTTTGCTACTGTCAGATACAAGATAATTAGAAGAGGGAACAGTTCGTGCCTCACATTGTAAAACAGTAGCAGAATATATGAAATCCATCTAAATAAATAACCACTGTGACCAGATTTTTGCATTTATAAAAAGGGAAAGAAACAACCATTGAACCAACAAATAATTGATTTGGCCTAAGGCAACATGGTATAAAAAAGTTTGATTCACATGCCTCACATTGTAAAAAAGGGCTAGTGTTGTTGCCAGTCCTAATGAAAAAGCAACTGAATTTCCAACAACCTACTAGGTAGAACTAGGTTGTGGTGCTGCTTTGTTTCTGTGATCACATTGTGGTGCCTGGCACATTTGCCCCATCACTTCGTTACCCCTTTCTCCTGAAATGTTGATTAATTTCCGTTTTGGTTGAGAATGGGGCACTCCTAGGTCAAGAAAATTAGCAAAGGTCATGCCCAATTTTCTTGACCTAGAAGGTGCCCGATTCTCAACCGAAACAAAAATTAATCAACATGTATCTTGACATCAACCAACTTTCTGGACACATCCCTCGACAACTAGCTTATCTTGAGAACTTAGAGGAGTTGTGGCTTTGCTACAACACACTAACAGGTTCCATCCCAAACTGCCTAGGAAATTTGACCAAACTCACAACCTTGGATCTTGAGAGCAACCAACTTTCTGGACAGATCCCTAGAGATCTTGTTCCTTGACAATAACCAACTTTTTGACCAAACTTTTTTCCTATTTAGAGCGAACATGGCCAACAACGATGAGGCCTGCGGTTCGGGCAAGCAATTCTGGGAGCTGTCCCAGGAGATGGAGGAAGAACCTCACCGCTATGAGGACGCCGCGGAAGACACCGATCCCGACTACACAACCCCTAGTGGCGTCGGGGATGACACCACTGATGGTGCCGCCGAGGATGCCACCACTGATGATGGCAGCGCACGCACAGATGGCAGCCAACCGAAGAGGCAATGGAAGGACCGGCGCCCGAACGTGCTCGGCACCGTCAAGGAAGAATTTACTGAAGTGTCCTCCAGTGGGCATCCAACGGCGCCCAAAGAATTAGTCAGTGGGTACTCGGGACAACTCGGGTGCATTCTCCGGAGCACCGTCTCGATCAACACCGAGAACCTAAGGCAACGTGACCGAGGGAATTTGCGCAACCTCCTTTTCAAGAAGTTGCACGAACGATACAAGTTCCCCGGTGACTTCGCAAACACACGCCTCTCAGGGAATAAAGTGAACAGTGCCGCCCTCACGAAGATGAGCACGGCCCTGGCTACTTGGAGAGCCGCGGTGAAGAGAAGGATTCTAAGAGGTGATAGTTATGAGAAGATCAAGGAGACAAATCCTTCGATCAGCGAAGCTGACTACCGGGAGTTCAAGATCAAGTGCAAGAGCAACGCATCCGCGGTATCAAGTCAGTGGGGGAAAGATATCCGGGACTTGAACTTAGGGATCCACAAACTCGGTCCCGGCGGTTACAGAGTGGCGGAACCTATATGGGACAAGGAGGACGCGGAGCGTGCCGAGCAAGGCCTACCGCCCCTCTTCGATAAATACCGTGACAAGCAGACCAGGAACTATGTCAGGGCCCGGTACAAGGTGGACCCGGTAACAAAGGAGCTTACCACGGATCTGAAGACCAAGGCGCTTGAGCTTGTTCTGGTAAGGAATACACCCCCGCGTAATTAGCTCCATACGGTTGCATTCTAATTAATGAAGCCAAATTTCTAAATGGTTCACGTTCCTTCCGCAGGACACTGAAAGCAGTAGCGCGGGGTCGTCTCAAAGCTCCCCTTGGGACACCACTTTAAATAGGGCATTGAACGTAATGAAACACAAGGATAAGTTCAGTAAGCCGTCGTCAGCTGGTCGTGTGGCCGGCAAAGGCTTGTCCACGAAATGGTCGGAATACTATAACACTGGGCGAAAGGAGAGAAAGACCAGCTCGGAAAGCCAGGAGCGCGTGGTTCAAGAACTCAAGGCACAAGTGGCGCGGATTCCGGAGATAGTCGAAGAGCAAGTGCGAGACCAACTGGGAGCGACGATCACCACCATTGTGCCTACCTTGATTGAGGGGCTGCAAGCGTGGATTGCGAGCGGCCAACAGGGGCCACCCCTGATTCCCAGCTTCACGGGCAGCAACTCGCACAACGCGCCGGCGGCGGCATTGGTGTCTCCGGCGGAGGCGGCATTGGTGTCTCCGGCGTCGGTGCCGGCATTGGAGCTTAATGCACCCGGGTGTGGGAAGAATACGCCGGCCGGCACCTCAGCAGCAAGCGGCCCCTCCGTCACTTGCACGCCTGCCGTTGGCGGTGCCTCGACATTAGCCGAGCTCGACGCCATCACGGTAACTAAGCCTCTCGGCCGATGACTTCATCTCCTTGCCTTTGACTGGGCATCCCTGACACCCTACATGTTTTCGCAGGGCGCCGCCGACGTTCCATGCACTCTCCTGCACTTCGTGGACGGCGAGTTGATCGATGTCACCAAGGCCAGAATCGTTCAACCGGGCAACCGCGTGTTCCACGGTAATCCGATGCTACCCACCGTGTATAGGGTTCAACTGGTTCGGGTGCTGCGGGGCTGCGACGACTTGTTACCTCCATATCGACCCCCTGGGGCCGACGAAGATGATGTGATGACCCTCAGCGCCTGCATAAGCTGGTCCATGCTTTGGCCGAAGAGCCAGATTCGTTTGGGGGCGGGGGACACCACCCCACAGACAACACCGCCAGTCGTGCCGGCGCCAAGCCATGGAAAGACCGCCGCAACGCTATCGCCGTCAGCTGATCCGGACATGCATATGGCACAGGATCCGGACGACGACGACGGTACATTTACCAACGTCGATAAGTCTTCAACGAACATGGGTACGGTGACGAATTCTTGGGGCCTCCTTCCCAAGAACCCAACCCTGCAAAAGACGATCGCGATCTAGCTGGTACCGCGGAGAAACCCAATTGCAACAGGCGTCGACTGGCGTTCAGTTCTCAGGAGACGCCTCCAGCTGCCGCCTTCACCGAGCCTCAGATAGCCGAGGTGCGAAATATTATCAGCCCCAACACACTCAAGAAGGTGGTCTCTGAGCAGAACTCGATCCCATTACAGCAGAAGAAGCAGAAGGGACGGAAAAGAAAAAATAACAAGGGTGCGAGCCAGTCGGCACCGAGTATGATCCGTGCTCAGGACGGGCCACCTTCACCTAAGGATATCTCGAGGAGGGTGCATGTGGCGGGTAGGCCGATGCTACCGACTAATCTTCTCAATGCTGCAACCGGTGCTATGCGGAGTCTGCATGACAGTGTTCTTTCTTTGGAGAAGCGGCGTCTCTCCGAGAATGATGTGGCATACCTGGTTTTCGTGGCCAAGGTGCCAGAGGGCAAGGGCTTTGTCGATAGCACCATCGGGGGTATGATCGTCCTGCGGTTTGATGACATCTTCGCTATGTTTAACCTTCATCCGCTGCACTACACCTTCATTCGGCTATTTTCGCTCAGTATGGAGATGCGGATCATTAGAGACAAGACCCCGAACATCGTGATAGTCGACCCCTTCTACATGCGTGCCAAGATCTTGGGCAGCGCTGGGGACCGGCAAGTCGCGAGTTCATACCTCGAAGGCGTCATTCGGGCGAACCCAGATAAGGATAACTTCCTCGTGCCTTACTTTCCCGAGTAAGTCATCCCCTCACCGCCCCGTAACATATGATTTCTTAGATTTCGATCGTTCTTTTTTTTTTTTCTAACATTCCGTATTTTGTGCAGTGACACACATTGCACACTCATCCTCTTAAGCCCGAAATATTTTATGGCCACGTATTTCGACTCGGACCGTCAGTCGAAGAAAGACTACACAAATATCAAGAAAGTTCTTGATGATGCTCTCCCCGGCTACGCCAAATTTGGAGGCACCTTCAGGAGGCCAATTTGTAGGGACGGCAAGCACGTGTTCACCCATGTAACGACGTTCCCCTGCGTCAAGCAGCCGCCTGGCGGTCAGAAGGATGCCTACTACGCCCTCCATCACATGCGGGCGATCGTATGGGACCATAATCACCTTCTGCTACCAACTAATCTCAAAGATTGGGCCGCACGCTTGTCGGCAATCCAGGACGTGGACATCAGACAAGAATTCTTTCGCATCCAGTCGGAGTTTGCGGAAATCATCCATCAAGATGTCCTTCGTACCTCGGGGCAGTTCTACCTCAGATATCAACCGTCCAACAGTGAAATAGAAGCAACGCTACAAATGCAGGCTGACAACGACCGCGATTTCATGGCCATCATGATAGACGGCGGCTTCATCCACGCTCCGGTCCCTGAGTCGAGTCGAAAGTAATGATGCTATGTAGTTCCGAAATATCGATTAGCTCATGTTGTAATTAAACTTTAATGAACTTGTATGTCTCTTTAGTTTGGACAGTCGTTCAACTTATATGTAATCGATGCTATTTATTAGTAGGACCATGAATCGTGCTATTAATGTGTTGCTTTTCTCTTCCGATCCTTTTCTTGCATACTTATATATTGCTTATGTATTGTCTGTGAATTGCTACTAACGTTTTGTTTGTCTAGTGCATAGAGATGCCGTCGTATGTCGTGTACAAGGGTAAGGTTCCCGGAGTCTATGACGACTGGGAGGAGTGTCGGAGACAGGTTCACCGTTTCAGCGGTAACAGTTACAAAGGGTACACCACTAGGGCGGAGGCGGAAGCTAGATACGCGTGCTATCTAGCGGGAGAGAGGAGGAAGCGGAGGAGGAACCGGATGAAGACCAGTTTCATCGCGATGATGCTCATCGTGACCGCAGCTCTCTTCTATGTGATGGTAGTTTAGATGATCGATATCGACTTGTAATGTGAAGACAAACTCGCTACTCGCGGTCTCAAGACTTGTAATGTTCTAATTTTGTTCGGTATTTTGAATTCGGAGACTAATATGATGAATTGTATTCGGAGACTAATCTTCTATTGTATTCGATAAATCTGCTGTTTATATGTTGTGCTGTTTATATTCTGTGCAGTCATGTATTTTGTAACCTGTGCAAATATCAGAAAAGAAAAAAAAATAATTCCTAATATTCATAGTAGTGGCGCACCATATTGCACTTTAGTGGCGCACTGAAATAAACACACCAGTGGCGCATTATCTAAAAGTGCGCCATTAGTAACCCAGAGCACAAGGTAAATATGGCCCCCTGGGAGGCATAGTAATGGCGCACTGGTGTACATAGTAATGACGCACAATGTGGTGCGCCACTATTATCTGGGATACTAGTGGCGCACCAGAGGTGCGCCATTACTATTTGTTACTAGTGGCGTGTTAATAGTGGCGCACCTGTAGTGCGCCATTAATAGCAAAAACAGGTGCGCCACTAACAGCCCTTTTTCTAGTAGTGCTTTTTGGGTTACTTTTTGGAAAGCCACTTGTTTGGGCTTTATCCCAAAAGATATAGGGATGACATGGATGGATTGGGAGGCCCTCATGGGGGCCCCCCAAGGGGTGTGGCCGGCCACACTTGGGGCTCCACCATGGAGCCCCTCTTGTTCCTTGGTTTCACCTTTATGCCCTTGGCGGAAGGACTTCATTCATGTACTTTTGGGTTTTATTGTAAAACCACCCTACCCCTTGGGATTTCCTATAAATAGAGGTGGAGGGGCAGCCCTCCACACTCACTCCTTCTCATATACAAGTGCCATTGCAATGATCTGGCTTCTCTCTCCCTCCCCGCGAAATAGTTTCGTAGAGCCGAAAAGCTGTCTGGGTTCCGGTGGGAACTAGTTCTGGACGGCGAAGCCCAGCCAGATAGATGACACCGTATGTATGCAACTCTGTAGAGAGGTCGTAGTTTCGATCTTAGTGCCCGAGGGGCTGTTCGTGAGTGCCTCCCGAAGGGCTGTCCAAGTGACGGTCCGAGTTCTGTGAGTCCTCCCGAAGGGCTGTCCGCGACACCGTCCGGGGGACTGTTCGACCGCCTCCCGGAGGGCTGTCCGAGGGGCAGATTAGGGAGTACATCCTCGCGGTTGGGAGGTTGTAAATCCTAGCTGTGGGGATCTGCACCGCCGATCGTCATCGACTCTACTTCCGCTGCGCTACGAGTCGGTAACGAAAAAGATCAAACCTTGTATGCAGTCTCCATAATGGTCCTGGGCTGGTGCGTAGGTCGGAAATTTTTTGTTTTCTGCTGCGTTACCCGCACATGATGCACACAACCCACATGTCTAAAAGGAATAAAAAAACAACATCTGAAATGAACTAGAAAAGAAAATAACTAGGATGGAGGATGTCATGTCTAGAGACTACATCGAAACCTATGATTGAAGAAACCTCTCAAGGCGTATGCCACAATCGTGTAGACGCCATTGTAAGGAATCACACTGTCCTCCAGGCTCTGCAGGATATACAATGTATGGAGCCAATATATACATACCATGAGTTTCATTATCGAAAAATGTATATATGCCGGTAACATGCATCCCGCACCTTAAAATTGCTAATAGGACTACATACAAAATCAATTGATGAGTACAAAACATGGCTAAAATCAAGCTTGCGTGCTGACATCCGTGTAGATACGCACACAATGGTGTGCAAAATCAATTAGCAGATGGTCAAGCTCCTACCATGCATGCAGTGTAAATATTTAATGGATCAAGATTTCTATCATGAGTGAGGAAGTTGTTGACGCTCAAGGCCAATCTGTAAATAGAACAGCTCCTCGGTTATTAGATTAGAAAGAAGAGAACACATTGCTTAACAATAATCAAACTACATTGTACGGTTTAATGGATCGAGGTTTATATCATGGATGACAAACTCGGCGATTTATTTACATGGTGAAGAGGGAAACTTAGAGAGTGACTTGACAGAGTGGTGTGACTGTACAATGGGATGTACGGCTTCCCTGTGGGGGTGCCGTGAATAGTGAGATGGCAAAATTAGACATAGGCCGGTAATCCTTGATATGGATTATTTGATAAATGTGCAAGGTAGAGGGCATTAAAAGCGATGAAATCAAGGCACGATGACTTCATGAATATACAGTCAACGAGATGGTCAAGTATGCATGGGATAGATCAAAATCATGAGGGGACGAGCCAACGCTATTGCAGAAAGAACAGGAGGTGAATCAAGAGCTTCATGTATGGGATAAACAAGTGTTGAAGGGGCCTAGATAGAAGGCATATTGCCAAGTCGAAGAAGGATCTAGAAGCTTTGAGAAGGGGACCCATCACGATCGCCACATTTTCCCTCGCAAAAAATGAAGTAACCGCATTTTAATTTTGCTTATGTGCTCTGGCGCTCATTTCGTGCCAATATATATACCTTTGTATACGTTCTCCAAGTTTGTGTGATGGGTAAAAGTAAGAATACACACATAAATTTGGTATTGTTGATAGTAATGATGGATTTCTAGCACACATTTCTTACTCCTCGGCAATATAATAATAAGGGGCATGCAAATTTGGAGTAATAATGCACAGTTAGTTGAAGTACTGATTTTGTTCATTCAAAATAGTTACTTCGTATTGAATATTATCCGAGATAGTATAGTGTGCACTTGAATTTAATTTATCATATCATATTGATATTTATTTTTTGAGGATCATTTTTGTATGCTGCCACACAATCTAAATAGCAGGATAAAACCTTATTTTAGATACGGATAATTTTCGTGCTCATGGTGATGTAAAGCTGTTCATGAGGTCATTAGTAATGTTGTAGAGAATATATATGCATATTTTAGTTCACCAGTGTAACGGAAAGCTAACTTTAATTGTAGCATTTACTTACAACATAGTATATTCCTCAACTAATGGATTTACACCCTGAGAGGTAATCATTTAATGGGTGTCAAACTCATCAAATTAAAATGTTCAACCATATATGTTCTTTCCAATGTAGAGTCTCCCTTTGGAGAATTTTCATCGTGTGCCGTTTGTTTTCAATGTGCCAAATTCAGGGTACTCAAGGTTGAAGTTTACACACTACTTTTTTGACTATCGAAGGTTTCATCGCTCAAAATATTCAGTCTTACAGTAATGTGTTCCAAGTTTATTTGCAGTATGTGTGTAAAAGTAAGAATACACACATAAGTTTGTGTGATGGGTAAAAGTAAGAATACACACATAAATTTGGCATTGTTGATAGTAATGATGGATTTCTAGCACACATTTCTTACTCCTCGGCAATATAATAATAAGGGGCATGCAAATTTGGAGTAATAATGCACAGTAAGTTGAAGTACTGATTTTGTTCATTCAAAATAGTTACTTCGTATTGAATATTATCTGAGATAGTATAGTGTGCACTTGAATTCAATTTATCATATCATATTGAATATTTATTTGTTTAGGATCATTTTTGTATGCTGTCACACAATTTAAAGAGCAGGTTAAAACCTTATTTTAGATACGGACAACTTTCGTGCTCATGGTGATGTAAAGCTGTTCATGATGTCATTAGTAATGTTGGAGAGAATATATGTGCATATTTTAGTTCACTGGTGTAACGGAAAGCTAACTTTAATTGTAGCATTTACTTACAACATAGTATATTCCTCAACTAATGGATTTACACCCTGAGCGGTAATCATTTAATGGCTGTCAGACTCATCAAATTAAAATGTTCAACCATATTTGTTCTTTCCAATGTAGAGTCTCCCTTTGGAGAATTTTCATCGTGTGCCGTTTGTTTTCAATGTGCCAAATTCAGGGTACGCAAGGTTGAAGTTTACACACTACTTCTTTGACTATTGAAGGTTTCATCGCTCACAATATTCAGTCTTACAGTAATGTTGTAGGAGATATGCCCTAGAGGTAATAATAAATGTTATTGATTATCTCCCTGTTCATAATTAGGTTTATGTTCCATGCTATAACTGCTATGGTTCTCGAGTCTGCAAATAAAACGAGGCTCGGAGGAAGACTCATATGCACGTGTGGAATAATAAATGATAAAATGTATTCCTAGTCAAGCCTCTATGACTGGCTCAAGTATTGCATGATGATCCTGTTTTCCTGATCATGGGCATGACTATGCCAGCAATTTTGAGGGCACAATGTTAACAGAACATTTGTGTTGAATCGACCCGATTGATGTTATGCTATGAGGTTCTTTCGTCACAAGTTAATGGTTAATAACACAGAGATGGTTAATGTTTGCATGATTCCTTAGACCATGAGAGTATCGAGTTTCTTCATGCTTGCTTCATGAACTTTGGGGTTTGTTAAACGTCATCCGTAAATGGGTGGCTATTACGGCGGCTTACGGGTTCATGGAAAAGTGTGTCAAGTATCTTGATAGCTCAAGATTGGGATTTGCTCCTCCGGCGATGGAGAGATATCTCTGGGCCCTCTCGGTATTACGGTATCCATCATCGTCTGGCCAGACACTTTGTGATTTGATCACGGGGATGCCGGAACATGGTAACGAGAAAAGAGAACAATACCGGTAACGAGGTAACTAGCATAGTGGACAAGTGTTGATCCACGGGAATGCCAACATGTCTCACCTCGGGTATTTGTAACATATCACGAAGCAACAGGAATAGCACACGGCAACTGGAGGTTCACTCGAATATTCATTCGTGTGGGTATAGGGGTCAATATGGGTGTCCACGGCTCCGATGTTGATCATTGATCGGAAGGGGTTCCGTGTCATGTCTATACTTCACCGAACCTATAGGGTCACACGCTTAAGGGTCATCTATCTGCTGAATACTAGATAGGGAGTCTGAGAGAAAATCACCGAAAAAGTTTCGGACACCGAAAAGTTTCGGACAGCGGAAAAGTTCCGCAGAGAGAGGTCACAGGATGAGTTCCGGTGAAACTGAAAAGTTGTTTCAGGGGATACCATTAAGTCAAAATGGTTTCGGCACATGCCTGATAATTCTTGGAGGATACCAGAATCATTCTGGAAACTTCTGGGAATTTTCTGGAAGAAAAACCGGAAATGTTCCGGGGCTGCCGGAACCGCTTCAGATGCTTTTCGCAGATGAAATCACTAAACTGGAATTGTTCCAGAACGCATTGAAAATTATTTTAGTGGGTACTGGAAATGTTCTAAGCCCACATAAATATTTTCAGTTCGAACGGACGCTGAAAAATGTCGTCGTGAATAGTGAAAGTGCTTTTTGGGAATTTTATGGAAAGCACCTTTTTGGAAATTCCAAAAGGGCCTTCTAGAAGGGGAAGGAGGGCATGGCACCTCAGGGGGGGGGGTCCCCCCCCAAGGGTGGCCGGCCAAGGAGGTGGAGCACCATGGTGCTCCACATGGCACTCCCATATGGCATATTCCCTTTTGGAAAGGGATATTCCAAGGGCACTTTGGGGTTTTTGTGTGACAATTTTACCCCTTGGCTAGCCTATATATAGGAGTGATCTTGGCAGCCATTTCCCCATCCTTAGCTCTCACACAAGCCATGCATTATCTGGCATTCTCTCTCCCTCCCAGCGAAATAGTTTCGTAGAGCCGAAAGGCTGTCTGGGTTCCGGTGGGAACTAGTTCTGGACGGCGAAGCCCTGCCGGATAGATGACACCGTATGTGTGCAACTCTGTAGAGAGGTCGTAGTTTCGATCTTAGTGCCCGAGGGGCTGTTCGAGAGTGCCTCCCGAAGGGCTGTCCAAGTGACGGTCCGGGTTCTGTGAGTCCTCCCGAAGGGCTGTCCGAGTGACCGTTCGAGTTTCGAAGGTCCTCCCGAAGGGCTGTCCGCGACATCGTCTGGGGGACTGTTCGACAGCCTCCCGGAGGGCTGTCCGAAGGGAAGACGAGGGTATACATCCTCGCGGTTGGGAGGTTGTAAATCCTAGCTGCGGGGATCTGCACCGCCGATCGTCATCGACTCTACTTCCGCTGCGCTTCGAGTCGGTAACGAAAATGATCAAACCTTGTATGCAGTCTCCATAGTGGTCCTGGGCTGGTGCGTAGGTCGGAAAATTTTGTTTTCTGCTGCGTTACCCTACAGTGGCATCATGAGCCGTGCTATGCGTAGATGCAGGTTGCGATCTAGAATACATGGAGATGTATGGGTGTTGCACAATATAATTAGGTAGTAGATGAGTTCTATTACTGAAAATTATTTGTGCGGGTAGCAGATGAAATCTGTTACCCGATGTTCTTGTTGCTTCCCTTGAATTTGCGTAGTCCTGATCTTGACAGCATTGTGGAATCTCACAAAGTTCTGGCAATCCGCGATCCTTTCATGCTGCTCCTGAGTATGCTGATTGACAGATTAACGAAGTGCTAACAGTTCTTTGGGTTCCACTTTAGTCAAAGAAAGATGGATGTTTCGCAGACGAAAGGGCAATGCAGATATGATCTGCACGGGGGTCATGCGTATGACGAAGTTCAGTATGGGGCTCGAGATTTTATTATCTCGGTTTTCATACACCCCGCATTGTTAAACTAGCGCTTGGATTATCATACTTGATGATGGACGTTGGTAGCTTCGGTTTGTTTCGAAACCTTAGAAGCCACGTAAAACAAGTTTTTGCATGAACCAATTAGAGACGTCTAACTTGGTTTTGCAGGAGGGTTTGCATGTGCATGTGATGTGGTATAGCAGTGCTCATAATAATTTGATTATGTATGAGATGACTATATGATGTAAATTGATTAACATGACCTGCGTGTCATGATTTGGCATGATGGCTGGAGCCATATGATTGCACTTTAAATGACCTGCGTGTCAACCTTGTGTAATGCACTTATTTTATTAGCTATAGGGATAGCAATATTATCTGGTGCATCGACAAGGTGGTGGCAATCTTCGCGAAGGTGAACACCGACGCAAATGCCGAAGACGAAGAAATACAAGACTTCTCCGTCAGAAAGGGCTATACCATATCATGCTATTATGAATTGCCTGAGATGTTTATCCCTTATGATGCACCCTTCTTGATTGCACGGTAGTCGCTTTTATTAGGGTGATCTCTCACAAAAATATCAAGTAGTTAGTGTTCTCCCAAGTGTAGCACCGTCACGGCACCTAACTTTTCGGGGTATCACATGCTAACATGGGTACGAACGATTAGGGATGTGTGAGGCGGGTGAGTTGAGACCTCGCAGCGAGATCACTTGGTTGTCTTGACGTTCAGGCATGAAAGTCATGAGCTCGGAACACACGCATCGAAAGATGAACAAGAGTCACATAGAGATGTGATTGGCAAGTTTGCCTACCGATTGAGATTTTCGTCATCAGTGATGCTACCATCAATGGCGTTGAATTGAAATGCGGATCTTGAATCACTCACAATCAATTATGAGAGATATTGATTTGAGTGGGAGCGCACTGTAGAATTAATTCTTTTAATTCTCAGTGCAAATAATTTTGAACACTGTCTAAGTGTGATTTGCATAATAGTTGTAGAATAATGGCTCGCATTTCCACCTTCCCTATTAAAATTGAATAGCTGTTAAATATCTGGTTAAAACTTTACGGTTGGTAACGTAATGTGAGGATTGTCCTCAAGAGTGCCGAGAAGGACTTTGTCCTATTGCATACTTTCGGTATTCTCTCGCTTATGCTATGGATCATGTGACTCTCGTCCGTTGATCCAAAAGCTAGAATTCCATTTCAGTCAAGCGCAATATGTTTGTTTCCATGAGACCCAAACTTCGAAAGTTTGGATAGTTATGTGATATTCATGGAATCTGAAAATTATTTTCAGAGACAGACAAAGGCTAAAAGATATGAGATATCCAAAGCAATGTTTGTTTGCAAACTATTAGTAAAGGAGTTTACTATGCATTAGACTGATAAGAGAGGGATCCAGAAGAACGCCTGGCATATGATGAAAGGTGAATAAAACAACAACTTAAAGAGAAAGGAAGTGTCCGAAGGGTGTTAGTAAGACTTTCACGCCTAGGAAGTCCGGGGCTAACGCCACTCTTAAGTTCGGTGCTTTTTCTGAGAGTAGGAGAAATACTGAAAGTTAAACTGTTAGAAGTATAAAGGCAGAAAGAAAGGAGACTGGAATATCCAGCTCATGTATGAATGTCATACAAGTTTTTGATGTATAGAAGGCTGGTCAAAGATATAGTCCTTGGGAATTATGATTAAATTGTTAATCACTGATTCTTGGGTACTGTGAGTTAATCACAAAGATACCCGCTCGATTGCTTTCTGTTGCAACTCGATGTAAGAACTACTATGGCCTGAAAGACTAGCCAGAAATGAGTTTTAGGTATACACGGGGAACATAGTAAATGTTACTATACCTTCCATCGGTGTATTACCGTCTGTATTTATTTTTATAATTCGTTTGGAGTTTCACAAACTCTAGCCCATTGCATAAGGTATCTTGCAAGAAGGTTGTTTATAAGAGAACTTTTGATGTTCGATGTTATGAATAACATAAGGGCCATACTTTCATTATGAATGAGATGTATGTTATGAATATTGATAATAATACATTACCTCTGGGTTTACTTTCATAATTCATTTTAGAGTTTCATACACTCTAGGCCTTTGCACAATGTTTGTTGCAAAAGAATTGTTCATAGAAGAACAATTGTTGTTCAGTATTATGAATAACATGAGGGCCATACTTCCATCATCGATGGGACGTATGTTATGAATATTGATGGTAATATGATACATCCATAACACTGACGCTAAATGTCATAAGACTAAAAGAATACCACACAAGTGTGGCACTGCATTTGGTCACATTGGAGAAACCCGCATGGAAAATTCCATTATGATGGATTTTTGAAGTCGTTTGATTTTGAATCACCTGACACTTGCAACTTTCCTCCGAAAAGTGAAGTGACTGAAATACCGTTCACAGGCAATAAGGAACGAGCAAAGAACTTATTGGTGATCATACATTTGATGTATGTAGTCCGATAAATGTTGTTGCAAGTAGTGGATTTATCTATCTTCAGAAATGACTCAAGTAGATATATGGATATTTACTTGATGAGACGTAAGTCTGGATCTTTTGAAATCATTTGAAAGGTTTTCAAAATAAAGTAGAAGTTATTGTAACAAGAAAATTATGTTTCTACAATTCGATTGCAGAAAGAAATATTTGAGTTACAAGTTTAGCGAATGTCTGATGAGTTGTGAAAAGAGTTTCATAACTTACACCACCCGGAACACCACTGTGAGTGGAAAGTCCGTGAAGATGTAATCGAACCATTTATGACATGGTAAGATCAAAGATGACATAAATAAATTTGCCATTATCCCTTTTAAAAGGTGATGCTTTAGAGACTACGGCTTTTACACTGAAAAGAGCTCCATCAGGTCTGTTGAAATGACACCATGGTATGGTACGCCCAACCATGTTATATCTTTTCTTAACATTTGGAATATGGGGCTTGTGTAAAAGGTTACAAACCTATTCCAAATCAGACAAGTGCTACTTTGTAGGTTATCCCAAGTCATTGGGTATTCCTCCATCACTATACCGAGGCAAATAGGTTTGCCACAAAGAACGGTATGCTTTTAAAGAGAATTGTTCTTGCAAAAGGTGAGTGGGAGGACAGTGCAACTCGACGAGATAACCAGTATCTTCGTCATCAGGTCAAAGGAAAGGAACCTTGGAAGTGATTCCGGAGTTTCCTACTGCGACTGATACGGAAGTCTCTACAATAAAATGTATGGACTTCAGTCGAACTTGCAGCTGAACCACGTAGGCAAGGCTCGTGCAAACCTATCAGGTGCGCAAACGAGATACTGTTGTTAGACAACAGTATACCTACGATACACAAGGAAGCGTTGATGGGCCCTGACTCCGGAATTGGCTAAATGCCAATACAATCCGAGATAGTTTCCATATAAGTGATTCAAGATTAAAACCTTGATACACCTTTCGGAAGACTTAGAGTCTGACGAATATTTATGGAACTTAAAACTGATACGGATAAAAATGTTTTATCCATAAAGCTCGACTTGTTGCAATATACAAGTTCAAGGAGTTGACTACGATGAGATTGTTTCACCGTAGCGATGCTTAAAGTCGGTTCGGGTTGAACTAGCAATTAATACATATTTCAGTCATGAGATATGAAACATGGATGCCAAAAGGATTTCCATAAGATGGAAATGCAACCTAGGACTTGTGAGTGATACAGTCCAAAGTATTTTGTCGATCCAGAGGATGCTAGTGAATGTGCATACTTCAGAGTTCCAGCAATGGACAGAAGAGAGCAAAATGGAGTCGGAATCTTCGTGTTTTGATGAAATGGTCAAAGGGGTTTGACTTCATCAATGGGTAACGAAGATACTTGTAATTCAAGAAAGTAAGTGGGAGCATAATAATATTTCTAAAAACCTTGTGTGCTTGACACATTGGTAATTGGAAATAAATTTCTTGACACGAGTTAGGACTTCGTTTGAAAATAGTTTTTCGATGAAGTGCTTGGGCTAAAAAGCCTTTATATTAGGCATGATAATCTATGGAGATAGATTTACCTAATGGGGCTTAGCAAAGATACATATTGACAAAATGCTAAAACCTTTTAGCATTAAAAACGTCAAGGAGTGATTCTTGCCGAAGTCACATGGAAAGAGTTTTTGCATGACTCGGTGTCCCAAAACACTGATGAGCAAAATACATGATGGAGATTCCACACACTCTTGTGTTTGGATTAATCATGTATTCCATGGTATGTAAAACAACCAGATATGTCCAATACTCCCAAAGTTGTTACGAGTATAGATACCAAAGTGATCAAAAGTTCTGATCATGGGACAACAGTGAAAAAGGGTCATTGAGTACTATAGTAGCACCGATGACATGTTTTCTCGCAAGCGGAGATCATGAAGAGTTCGTTGTAAAAGGTTACATCGATACAGTCTTCATCCATGCTCCAAGCGATTTTCGATTTAAATTGAGGGTTTTGTGTAACACACAATATGGTGGCACGGTAGTTGGAAATTGTTCCAAACAAGTTACTGTGGCGAATTCTATAACAGAGGCGAAGTATGTTGCCGCCTTTAAAGTGACAAAAAAGATGTTGAATCATATAGTTCATTCATGAACTTAGTATGGTTCCAAGATGGCTTTTGTCAATGGGACACTACTGCAAGTAGTTGCTCCATAACTCAGTCTGAGGAATCCAGGTTCGACCTGTGATTCGCATACATACCAAGCCAAGTCCACACAAAATATGAATTTTGTGAAAGCGTGAAGACGCGAGGATATGCAAAGATACACACGGAGCTGAAGTCGTCAGATCCGTTGGACATTCAGGCTATACCACAAGCGAAGCATATTTACACCGGTGTGCCACAGGTGTAAAGTGCATTAGCATTAACTAGATTATTGACTCTAATGCAAGTGGGAGTCTGTAGGAGATATGCCCTAGAGGCAATAATAAATGTTATTGATTATCTCCCTGTTCATAATTAGGTTTATGTTCCATGCTATAACTGCTATGGTTCTCGAGTCTGCAAATAAAACGAGGCTCGGAGGAAGACTCATATGCACGTGTGGAATAATAAATGATAAAATGTATTCCTAGTCAAGCCTCTATGACTGGCTCAAGTATTGCATGATGATCCTGTTTTCCTGATCATGGGCATGACTATGCCAGCAATTTTGAGGGCACAATGTTAACAGAACATTTGTGTTGAATCGACCCGATTGATGTTATGCTATGAGGTTCTTTCGTCACAAGTTAATGGTTAATAACACAGAGATGGTTAATGTTTGCATGATTCCTTAGACCATGAGAGTATCGAGTTTCCTCATGCTTGCTTCATGAACTTTGGGGTTTGTTAAACGTCATCCGTAAATGGGTGGCTATTACGGCGGCTTACGGGTTCATGGAAAAGTGTGTCAAGTAACTTGATAGCTCAAGATTGGGATTTGCTCCTCCGGCGATGGAGAGATATCTCTGGGCCCTCTCGGTATTACGGTATCCATCATCGTCTGGCCAGACACTTTGTGATTTGATCACGGGGATGCCGGAACATGGTAACGAGAAAAGAGAACAATACCGGTAACGAGGTAACTAGCATAGTGGACAAGTGTTGATCCACGGGAATGCCAACATGTCTCACCTCGGGTATTTGTAACATATCACGAAGCAACAGGAATAGCACACGGCAACTGGAGGTTCACTCGAATATTCATTCGTGTGGGTATAGGGGTCAATATGGGTGTCCACGGCTCCGATGTTGATCATTGATCGGAAGGGGTTCCGTGTCATGTCTATACTTCACCGAACCTATAGGGTCACACGCTTAAGGGTCATCTATCTGCTGAATACTAGATAGGGAGTCTGAGAGAAAATCACCGCAAAAGTTTCGGACACCGAAAAGTTTCGGACAGCGGAAAAGTTCCGCAGAGAGAGGTCACCGGATGAGTTCCGGTGAAACTGAAAAGTTGTTTCAGGGGATACCATTAAGTCAAAATGGTTTCGGCACATGCCTGATAATTCTTGGAGGATACCAGAATCATTCTGGAAACTTCTGGGAATTTTCTGGAAGAAAAACCGGAAATGTTCCGGGGCTGCCGGAACCGCTTCAGATGCTTTTCGCAGATGAAATCACTAAACTGGAATTGTTCTAGAACGCATTGAAAATTATTTTAGTGGGTACTGGAAATGTTCTAAGCCCACATAAATATTTTCAGTTCGAACGGACGCTGAAAAATGTCGTCGTGAATAGTGAAAGTGCTTTTTGGGAATTTTATGGAAAGCACCTTTTTGGAAATTCCAAAAGGGCCTTCTAGAAGGGGAAGGAGGGCATGGCACCTCATGGGGGGGGGGTCCCCCCCCCCAAGGGTGGCCGGCCAAGGAGGTGGAGCACCATGGTGCTCCACATGGCACTCCCATATGGCATATTCCCTTTTGGAAAGGGATATTCCAAGGGCACTTTGGGGTTTTTGTGTGACAATTTTACCCCTTGGCTAGCCTATATATAGGAGTGATCTTGGCAGCCATTTCCCCATCCTTAGCTCTCACACAAGCCATGCATGATCTGGCATTCTCTCTCCCTCCCAGCGAAATAGTTTCGTAGAGCCGAAAGGCTGTCTGGGTTCCGGTGGGAACTAGTTCTGGACGGCGAAGCCCTGCCGGATAGATGACACCGTATGTGTGCAACTCTGTAGAGAGGTCGTAGTTTTGATCTTAGTACCCGAGGGGCTGTTCGAGAGTGCCTCCCGAAGGGCTGTCCATGTGACGGTCCGAGTTCTGTGAGTCCTCCCGAAGGGCTGTCCGAGTGACCGTCTGAGTTTCGAAGGTCCTCCCGAAGGGCTGTCCGCGACACCGTCCGGGGGACTGTTCGACCGCCTCCCGAAGGGCTGTCCTGGGTGCGGATGAGGGTATACATCCTCGCGGTTGGGAGGTTGTAAATCCTAGCTGCGGGGATCTGCACCGCCGATCGTCATCGACTCTACTTCCGCTGCGCTTCGAGTCGGTAATGAAAATGATCAAACCTTGTATGCAGTCTCCATAGTGGTCCTGGGCTGGTGCGTAGGTCGGAAATTTTTTGTTTTCTGCTGCGTTACCCTACAAATGTGTCCCAAGTTTATTTGCAGTATGTGTGTAAACATGTACTCCCTCCGTTCCTAAATATATGTCTTTTTAGAGATTCCACTACAAACTACATACGGATGTATATGGACATATTTTAGAGTGTAGATTCACTTATTTTGCTCCGTATGTAGTCCATAGTGGAATCTCTAAAAAGACTTATATTTAGGAATGGAGGGAGTACTCTATATGACATTTTTTGTTCTATTGTCTTATTAATGTTGATTGAATAAAGTCATTATATATGTTCCAGTGTCTTATTGTACGAAATACCCCTGACTCAGTGGCTTATATAGGGTCAGTTTGCACAAAATCCATATGAAAAGTGGATCAAAAGGGACGCAGCAATTCGGCTCTCGAAACTCAAATGCGTGATGTCCGTGAAAATTTTGATGGTGTTTTGAAATATCTGTAGCTCTTAGCAGAAAAAGGGTTCTGCGAGAAAGTTTAGTGTTCACTCACTGTTCGGGACAGTTTTGCCGTTTTTGGCACGAGCCCCTCAGATTTCCAAACATGATGAAATTTTGCTCGGACATCATGCATTTGAGTGTCTTGGTTGACAAAAAAATTGAGTTTTTTTTTTTAATTTGTTACTCCCTCTAATCAAAATTAAGTGTCACTGCTTTAGTACAACTTCCTACTAAAGTTGTATTAAAGGTGCGACAATTAATATGGATTCGAGGCAGTAGTATTTTTTTTATCTTACTGTTCATCGAAAGCAGATGAGCCCGAACTCAGAAATGAATATTCGGGTCAAAAGATGTTGCCCCCGCGTAGAGCGGGACTCTATGGTAGTTGTATACATAGTTGCTCTGTTTTGGTATGCATGTCGACATTGTTTTTCATGGGCATGGGCATAGGTACCATCATTTTCAGTTCCCTCTCTCCCAGCATAAGATCCTGATCTCACGGATGATGTTTCCCTGCAAGTATGTTTTTTCCTGATCTCAATCTGGCCATCATGTGAATGTGCATGGCAAGTGCTTAGAGTGATTTTTTAATAGTTTGAATTGCTTACCACATGTGTCACGTGGTGTCACTCAAATTACAGACAGTCCATCTCTCTTGTCACATGCCATGCCACGCCCATCCGCATAGCTCTTTTATCAAAATCGAATCTGATCAAGACCGATCCACGCATGCATGCTACTCCTAGTTGATTGGTTGAGTTATTTTCCCTGCAAATAGCAGCTCGCTGTCGTAGAATTCCACTTCCACTTCCACTCCACAAAGCGCCGGCACGAGCACGATGGAAGCAGCGCACGGCGAGGGGTATCGACGGTGGCATGTGGTGATGGTGCCGTTCCCGGCGCAGGGGCACGTCGCCCCGCTGATGCAGCTGGCGCGTCTCCTCTACGCCCGCGGCGCCCACGTCACCTTCGTCCACACGCAGTTCAACTACCGCCGCCTCCTCCGCGCCAAGGGCGAGGCCGCCGTCCGCCCGCCGCCCGCCGCCGCGGCCCGCTTCCGCGTCGAGGTCATCGACGACGGCACGTCGCTCTCCGTACCGCAGCACGACGTGGCGGCCCTCGCCGACGCCGTGGGCCGCAACTGCCCCGGCCCCTTCCGCGGTCTGCTGAGGAAGCTCGCCGACGAGGAGTACGCCGGGGCGCCCCCCGTCACCTGCGTCGTCGCCGACACGGCCATGGCGTTCGCGGCAACCGCGGCCAGGGAGGCCGGCGTGGCGGACGCGCTCTTCTTCACGGCGTCCGCGTGCGGCCTCGTGGGGTACTCGCAGTTCGGAGAGCTGCTCAGGCGAGGGCTCCTCCCTCTCGAAGATGGGAGCTCCTTGACCAACGGATATTTGGACACGCCGCTGGACTGGGTGCCGGGGATGAAGCAGATGCGGCTGAGGGACTTGCCGACCTTCTGCCGCACCACGGACGCCGACGACACCCTGGTGAACGAGATCATCGGGCAGATGAAGAGCGCCGTCGGCTCCAAGGCCATCATCCTCAACACCTTCTACGAGCTCGAGAGCGATGTGGTGGACGCGCTCGCCGCCATCTTCCCGCCGCCCGTATACACCGTCGGGCCGCTGGCCCAGGTCATCGCCTCCTCCGCCGCCGCGAACGACGGCCTCGACGCCATGGACATCAGCATCTGGCAGGAGGACGCGCGGTGCCTCGCATGGCTCGACGGCAAGCCGGACAAGTCGGTGGTCTACGTCAACTTTGGCAGCGTCGCCGTCATGACGGCCGAGCAGACGCGCGAGTTCGCGCTGGGCCTGGCGACGTGCGGGTTCCCGTTCCTGTGGGTGAAGCGACCCGACATCGTGGACGGTGACGACGTGGCGGCGCTCCCGGAGGCGTTCCGCGACGAGCTGGAGCGCGGCGGCGGCCTCGTCGTGCCGTGGTGCCCGCAGCCGGCGGTGCTGAAGCACGCGGCGGCGGGCCTGTTCGTGACGCACTGTGGGTGGAACTCGCTTCTGGAGTCGGTGGTGGCCGGCCTGCCGGTTCTCGCCTGGCCGGTCTTCGCCGAGCAAACGACCAACTGCAGGCAGGTGCGCGAGTGCTGGCGGAACGGCATGGCTCTTCCCGCGGAGGTGGAGAGCGGCGCCGTGTCGAGGCTGGTGAAGGAGATGATGGCCGGGGAGCTGGGGAAGGAGAAAAGGGCCAAAGCGGCGGAGTGGAGGGCTGCGGCCGAGGCGGCCGCCATGGAAGGCGGCTCGTCGTTGCGCAGCGTCGACCGACTGGTCAACGATGTGCTGCTGCTCGGGAACAAGTGAGACGGACTGCATCCATTGCTCACTTTGTGTTACCACTGTTATTCCTGTTACTACCTCCCTCTCGGTGAATAAGTCATTCACGTAGTTCTAGGTCGACGATTTAACTATCTAAATATGTATTATATATGACAAAAAATATATATTTAGAAACTACATCCGTGTAGAAATTTAGTGATATACTTTTCATGACATATAACACATATTTAATTCCTCAAATCGATGACCTAGAACTACGCGAATGACTTATTCACCTAGACGGAGGTAGTAGTTGATTAGAGCATCTACAGAAAATCCGACCCTCCGCGAACCGCCCAGGTCTCAAATATTTAATTCTACAACCGGATACTATTTTAAATTAAAAATCCCAAACACATATTATTATATGCAACGTAGACCAATCTTTCCGGCTCTACGGTGTCCATGTCTGGCGGCCGGCTGCGATCCCCAAAGTACTGGTCCGGTCGTCGACAAGATATAGTAGGGCATGAGACACGAGCCGGCTCACGGGATTCAAGGTGCCGCCGCCTCCCATACTCTACTCTTCCTCGTTGTAGCCCGAAACCCGAACGGTGCCAATGGACGTTAGATCGATGATGGATCCGTCCTGGGACGAGCTAGCGACATCCACCACGATGCGGTTGCGGCATCCGGACTGGTGCACCATACGGGGCACTGGTTAATGCGAGTCCGCCTCGCCGATGTCCACCGCCGCGAGGGTTGCTGCCGCCTCCCACGCCTGTTGCCGCACGCGGCCGGAACATCACGCCATGTTTGTGTCGAATGATACCCATGGTGCGTCCATGGCCTCGGCGCGCCAACGGAGGGGTTGCGCGTCCGCCACCACGTTCGGACGCCAGACTGACCACACTGCCTCCGGTGAGGCAGGAACGACACACCTAGCGTCGGATCCATGCGCTATTTGGGCCGACACAATGGATTCCCGACGGAAGGAGTCTGAGTGGTGCCTCGCACGGGCCTCCTCCCGGGAGCGGCGGAGCGCAAGCCGGACGGCCATCTCCTCCTTGGGGCCGCGTGGGATGAATTCGGGATCGACGGATCTGAAGGTGAAGGACTCGTATCCGCTGCCCGCCATGCCGGAGACGGCCGGAGATCGCCGGATGGGAGCTTGGGTGGCGGAGAGGAGTGGATTGAAGTGGCTAGGGTTTGGTCTGACGAGCGGATGGGACGAAATATACGTGGGGTTGGGTGGGTCAGCATGGGCCGGGTCCGACGTGACGGACGCGTCCGAGTGCATCATATCCGTCTCATATTTGGGCTCGATATTAGGGGTGCCGGTCAGCCGACGGTTTGAGGCCCGTTTGAGTTTGAGTCACATTTTCGTGACCGGTCATTGACTGAGCCGTCCGTCTGGACGTTTGAGGCAGGTTTAGGGTGCCCGGCTGTAAGTGATCTTAGATAGCAATAAATTAAAACGTGCCAGTGCAGCGTGTGATATGAAGTACGTACCTTTTTTTTTTCGAACACTGGTGGCGGCAAATTAGGACAGAGGATTGAGTGGCTTCGCTTTGGAAGGTGAGATATCGCTTTTCTCTTGCAACGCGGACAAGGGAAGGTGAGATATCGCTTGCAACGCGGGGCCGACGCAGCCAGCGGCGTCAGCAGCATGGCCACTAGCTAGCTCTGTCTCAAATCATATTCAGACCGGAACTTGATTAATTGATCTATTATACGAATTGCCGATCGGTCCAAATTGTATTTCGTCTTGCTAGCGGCACTGGGTGCATGTGTAGTGTACGATATGGATAGACTTAACTTGGTGATCGACCGACTTAGAGCATCTCTAGCAAACAGTGACGTAGCCAGGGTGTGGTCCAACAGTGAAATTTTTCATGTAAGTCTATGTATTTTCAAAAATTACATTTTTTTCTATCCTATATATAGGCTATTGGAAAATTCCAGGGCGGTCATGGACCACCCTGTCCGTCCCCTAGCTAGGTCGCAGCTAGCAAATCGGCTTGTCGCTATAAAACCCGGGGTATATTTCGGTCCTCCCACCGCATATGCCCCCCCCCCCCTCCACAAAATTTGCTGGTTCCTCTATCTCCCTTGTGACTTGGCGGGAGGGACATTTTTCGCCCGTTCCTTGCCGCCCCCACGCTGTCGCCGCTGATCTCCCTGGCTTTGCGTCGTCTCCCCTTGCCGCACCCCTAATCGGCAGCATGGAGTACCCGCAGCCATCGGTCGTCGGATTTCATGCATCACTGCCCCCATTGGTGCCGCCTCGTCGTCCTATGCCTCTCGCGACCATCTTCCCCGCCGCCGCTCCAACTCCTTCCGCCGTTGGCGTGAAGCAGAAGCAGCAAGGGAACGACGTCGTCCATGGAGTCGTGCCCGCTGCCGCGCCACATTCTTCTGCCGTGCTCCCTCCCATCTCGCGAGCAGGCTCGAGGACGAGCGCCTCCTCCACCCTCTCTGTCGGATGACAGAAGTAGCAAGCCAATGGCCCGAAAAAGAAGGCAATGGCAGCTCAAGGATGGGTGCCTCCTCCACCCAATCTGGCGGCCCATGTGCACCGCGTCCCGTCAAATCCACCGGCGTCCACAACATGCACCAAATGGAGGAAGAAACAAGAACAAGCCTAGTGGAAGAAACTTGGAAAAAGATAGGGTGAAGAGGTCGGCCGAGGCATCTAGCTCGAGGGAGCAAATTAGTAACATGGTGAAGGGCAAAGAAACCATGTTGGCTAAGCAGTTGAAAACCAAGGTGGCCTTGGCCGAGAAGAAGAACAAACAAAGGAGGCAAAGTGGGAGAGAAGATGTATCTTCGAGGAGCAAAAGTGGAGGGACGAGAATACCACCGAGGAAGACCAGTTCTTGATGATGAATCCAAATGGCATGGATTTGATGTCAAGGGAGATTTTGGAGATCATGTTACATAGGAGGCAAGAGCTTCAACATCCTATGGTCGGTGATGGTGGTTTCGGCAATGGAAGTGGTGATGGTGGTTTCGACAAGAAGGTGGTGATGGTGGTGGTGGTGGTTTCGGGAATGGAGGTGCTGGTGGTGGTGCTTTCGGCAATGGAGGTGTGATGGTGCTTTCGGCAATGGAGGTGGTGGTGATGATGCTTTCATCAATGGAGGTGGTGGGGATGATGCTTCGGCCAATAGAGGTGATGATGATTTGGTCGATGGACTTCGTGGTAGTTTCGGCAATGGAGGTGATGGTGGTGGTGCTTTCGGCAATGGTGGTGATCATTCTTCGGTCAATGTTGTTGAAGAAGATGGTGCTATGGTGGTGGTGGTGGAGATCATCTTTCCAACAATGGTGTTGCTTGATTTGATCCCGTTTAATTGTGATTGATTGCGCATTCTTTTGGACAAACTTGCCACCTTATATATTGTGCATTATTTTGGACGTGACGTATTGTCGTATGAGTTTTTATTCCGTGTACTGCAGCTATTATACAATTTATAGTTGATCTCAATATGAAATTCAAAACTGATATGCGGTATCACTTGGGCTCTGGAATTTGCGGTACGAGTTTATGGGATCTGTTCCGCGCTAGCTCAAGCGGTACTGCAAATCAGTTCTGAGGGAACCATAAACTCATTTTGCTGGAGCAAAGCACCTGCACGTGCATAAGGTATTAGTGGGTTGGATCTTATCTATCTACTATCTACTATCTACTATCTATCTATCTACTATCTACTACCATTATAAAAGCAAGAAGTGCTGAGATCCAAATTAATCCCATCCCTTCATACATCTGATCCTACAGCCCCTAATGCTCACATCTTTAGTGCTAATTGCAATTAGCACTCGCAATTCGCAATTAGCAACGCCGCTCTCCCTCGCGCGCATGCTCCCCACCTCCACCGAACAGTTAGATGGACAGAACACAGAAGGGGACTCAGGCCGCGCCGGACACCCCACGCCCACCTCTCCTATCCCGTTCGTACAGAAACTCTCCGGCACAAAAACTGCCCGTCACACGAGAGAAAACCGCCCCTCCTCCTCCCTCGCGATTTCCTCCACACAAGAGGCAGCCCTTAGCGCCGCCCGCCACTGCCGACGCATGGCCCCGCTCCTCCATCTCAGCACTTCTGTCGTCGCCACCATCACTCCTCCGCGCCCTGCAACCGCCGCCGAGGCAGACTAGCTCCACGAAGGGGAGGTCCCTCCAGGGTCGGCGTGAAGGGACGGCGCATTCGTCGAGCGCTGCGTAGGCGCCGGTGAGGACGTGGATGAGGGAGGTGGCCCTGTTGTGCGCGACGGGAAGGCAGATGCCGACGGCGCTGGCAAGGAGGATTGCGAGCAGGTAGACCGTCTTGAGCAGCGTCGCCCCAGCCACGTCGCATTTGACCCCTCTGTCTCCGTGCCTGGGCGCTCTCCCCCGCTCCGGCGCCGCAATCCGGGCCGAATCAGCACCTTCCTCCGTCATCGATCCGCGCCCCCTTCACGCTTCATGCCCGTGGTGTGCTCGACATGCTGATTGCTGCCTCGACACGCTGCACTGGTATGCGTCCGACAGTGCCATAAAAATTTCATAGTAATATTCAGTTTCGTCCATGTTGCAATGACAATTAACTGTATAATTCTTCCCGTGTTCAATACCGATGGCTGCTATCTCCTTTTTGTTTTGCGAAAGGACCTCAGATCAATTAAACGTCCAGCCAGAGATACAAGGCACCCCATACAGTGTGAATGATTTACTCAAGTTCTAAGCTATCCAAGGCGTTGGAATTTTCCTGGACATGGTTCAGAGCGAAGACTATACTTTTTTTGCGGGGAAGAACGAAGACAAGTAAAAAAATGATACTCAATGTATTGGAACACTGATGTTGGTTTTAGACATGGAGTAAGAAGTTTCCCAGGAAGAATCACTTTTCTGAACCATGCACATTTTCTCACATTATGCGAGTTAGAAGGAAGAGAATTAAGAACATTAACACATATCTTTGGGGAATATCGTTATACTATGTCCAGTGATATACCATGTATACATATGTAAAAGGTTAGAAGTGACAAATATCGACCAAAAGAAACCATGCCCAGGAGCTAGATAGATTTTGGCCAAATAGATTTTGAAGAACAGAGGTGGAACTTTGCAGTTGATTTTGCGCAAGGAGTAGGCACAAGGAGGCGGACGGGGGTAGTAAATTTACTATGTGTTAGTTGTTAAATATAAGCTACATGTCCAAATGTTGATGCTCCTGCTTACAAGTCGTATGAAATGTTTTTTCAAATGCTTTATGATGTTTTTGTTTAGTTGCCTCTAAAGTACATAATTTTATTTTCTCCTTTTTCTCATAGTGCCTAGCGTTCTGATGGAATATGGGAAGAGATGGGTGAATGATCTATAGGATTTAATAGCCCGTGCTCCCTTGCTGTCTGCCTGCAACACAAGCTCGTGCTCTACTACAGGGAGGCTGCGGTCATACGAGGACATCATCAAGATCTTCGATCGGTGTAGCCGATTGATTGATGTTGCTGTTTGGATGGCCTGTAGTTCGAGTCATTCTGGGTTTTCTACCGCTATACCTCGCATCAAGAAGATCTTCGGTGGGTTTCATAATTGTAAGCTCAACTGTCATTATACAAATTGAGTGCTATTACCATGCATGTGAATGTTCTGTTTGAAGTAAGTCAAACTCTGTTAGTTATGTCATGCTTCCAAATTGAATAAGTAGAAGTGCACATCTGACATATATCTCGAATTAATGGTTCTAGAAATAATGAGTTAATTTTATGAACACCGATGGGCAAACGTTTTATCTTTATTTGATGATCCAGAGAGAAGTCAACTTCCATTTTTACTGTCATTAACCTTTATTGCCATACTGATAAGCACATGGTGAATTATCTACTAAGTGTACATTTCTTGCTTGTTATAAGCTCTCAGATCAATGCTGATGCTCCTGCTTCTCCTTCTATTTCTCATATATGAGAAGCTGCTGGAAAGATTTGTAGTTTCCCTGGCATGTTTAGCATGTAGTTATTTCCCTTATTTAAATGTAGATGAAAAATAATAATCTAGATGCATCTATTCTCTTTTTGGACCAGGGGAGTGTTCTCTGTTCGAATAATGAATACCTAACGAACACAAATTTAGAGTGGCAGTATTGCTAATGGTGAAATGCATTTAAAATATCTGTAGGTTGTACCAGCTTGAAGAAATATTCTGACTGAAAATATCTGTATAGGTTATATGGGCTAGAGTCTCCATTGTTGACGCCACCTTCGTTGCTGTACCCAGATCTGGGGCCAACCAAACTGTGTAGCCGTCTGCCATCCTGGAGGTCTCAAGACGAGGTCGTGCCCAAGAAGCTCCGATGTCAGGATAGAACGGTAATACTTGCATGTTCTTTAAATATATGTTTAAACCATAAATATGATTTGTTCCTTTCAATAGGTATGTCTGGCATGCATTTCCATGTATATGCACTACATGTTGCTATCAAATGATTCAGTTCTAATGCATTGCTTCTTAGCTGAAAATACGTTTGTTTATTTTACTTTTTCCCTTAGAAACTACTGTTCTCAAGTGGAGAGTGGAGACACGATTGTAAAGGTTACAAGGTCATCCCTTGTAATCCCAAATGAAATAAGCGGATGTCTAGCTGATGTTGACATACATGGAAATTTTTCTTGTCTTTTATTGGTAAACTCCCAATAGGCTTCACCAAATTGTTTTGAATTTTGCTTTTATACATCAACTATGAAGCATATCCATTTTATTACAACTTGCTTATGATTTACTATACTTGTCCAACACAAGACTCAAACTCACAACACAGCTACCTAAATCGGACTTGTAAATCAACATCAGAAAAGAGAAGGAAAAAAGTTGGTTTCAACGAACAGGTTGAGCAGCCCAGACCGCTTGCAGGTATTTCCTTGGGTACAATTTGATGCTTCATCAGGATAGGGAGAGGCATCAGCATGCACCAAGTTTATGTCATCTTTGCCAAGCCAGGCACACATGAAGTCTCGTCTTTTTATTGAAACAATGTCTCATCTTGTTGATGCACATGAATTTCACGTGCATGCTTACTAGTCAGAGTAGAAAGCTGAGGATTTAAAAAAAATGGTGGAAAGTAGAAAGCTGAGAATGCAGTAAACGGATCACAAAGATCAGAAAACAATAATAAGAATAAAAGGATATACCAAATCAGGTGTATTCTCTGAAAAAGAGTATTTATTACAACAGTAATTTCGTTATAATCATCCCTAAAAAATCAACATTATTTCCTCAACTTTTCTGAAATGTCTATCATTCACACTGTGAGAGCAAGTCATGCATGCAAGCTAACGTGATGGCCAGATCCACAAGAGACTGAGTTGAGTCCAACTCAGATTCAGATCGTCGTGCCCACATGCATGCTCAGCTGTCATGTGAATGGTGTTTTTTCTGGTCTGGTTTGATCTGCTGCTGCTGCAGCATAGCAGCTAAGCTACCATGGTTTTTTTTTTCCTGATAACAGCAGAGCAAACTGGATTCAATCGACACGACGACACACCACATGCGTGGATCATGGATCGTAACAGGAAAAAACATACTTGCAGGGAAACATCATCCGTGATGAGATCAAGGATCTCATAGTGGGAGAGTGGAACTGAAAATGATGGTAGCTATGCCCATGCCCATGAAAAATAATGTCGACAATAGATCTACTGTTTATACAACTAGCATAGTGGCCCGCTCTATGCGTGGGCAACATCTTTTGGCCCCTTTTTCATATGGATTTTGTGCAAGTGGCCCCATATAAGCGACTGAGTCGGGAATATTTCCTAGAATAACACACGGGAACATATATAACGACTTTCTTCAATTAATATTGATAAGAAAATGAATAAAAATGTGGCATAGAATACATCTTTAGGCACATACTGCAAATAAACTTGGGACATATTACCATAAAGTCGCATATTTCGAGCCATGTAACCTTGAATAGTCGAAGAAGCTATGACCTGTGTAAAAACTTTAACCTTGCGCACTCTGAATTTGGCACATTGAAAACAAATGGCACACAACAAAAATTTTCCGAAGAAAGACTCTACACTGGAAAGAACATATATGGTTGAATATTTTAATTTGATGAGTCTGACAAAAATTAAATGATTACCGCTCATGGTGTATATCCATTAGTTGGGGAATATACTATGTTGTAAGTAAATGCTACAATTAAACGCTAGCGTTCCATTACACCGGTGAACTAAAATATGCACATATATCCTCTGCTACATTGCTAATGACATCGTGAACAACCTCGCATCACCATGAGCAAACTATACTATCTCGGGTAATATTCAATATGAAGTAAATATTTTGAATGAACAAAATCAGTGCTTCAACTAGTACCTGTGAATTGTTACTCCAAATTTGCATGCCCCTTATTATTATATTGTCGAGGAGTAAGAAATGTATGTTAGAAATCCATCATTACTATCATCAATGCCAAATCTATGTGTGTATTTGCACTTTTACCCATCACACAAACTTAGAGCACATATACAAAGGTATATATTGGCACGAAATGAGTGCCAGAGCACATAAGAAAAATTAAAATGCAGTTACTTCATGTTTTCGAGGAAAAATGTGGCGTATGTGTGATCCGTCATGCATGGGTCCCTTCTCAAAGCTTCTAGATCATTCTTCAACTCGGCAATATGCCTTCTAGGACCCTTCAGCACTTGTTTATCACATACACCAAGCTCTTGATGCACCTCCCGTGGTTTCTGAAGCAAATATGCCCAAGAGGCAATAATAAAGTTATTATTTTATATTTCCTTATTCATGATAAAGGTTTATTATTCATGCTAGAATTGTATTGATCATAAACCTAAATACATGTGTGAATATATAAACAAATACCGTGTCCCTAGTAGGCCTCTACTAGACTAGCTCGTTGATCAAAGATGGTTAAAGTTTCCTAACCATAGACATGTGTTGTCATTTGATAACGGGATCACATCATTAGGAGAATGATGTGATGGAGAAGACCCATCTGTTAGCTTAGCATAATGATCATTCAGTTTTATTGCTATTGCTTTCTTCATGTCAAATACATATTTCTTCGACTATGAGATTATGCAACTCCCGGATACCGGAGGAATACCTTGTGTGCTATCAAACATCACAACGTAACTGGGTGATCATAAAGATGCTCTACAGGTATCTCCGAAGGTATTTGTTGAGTTGGCATAGATCGAGATTAGGATTTGTCACTCCGAGTATCGGAGAGGTATCTCTGGGCCCTCTCGGTAATACACATCATAAGAAGCCTTGCAAGCAAAGTGACTAATGAGTTAGTTACATGTTGATGTATTACGGAACGAGTAAAGAGACTTGCCGGTAACGAGATTGAACTAGGTATAGAGATACCGACGATCGAATCTCGAGCAAGTAACATACCGATGGACAAAGGGAATTACGTATGTTGTCATAACGGTTCGACCGATAAAGATCTTCGTAGAATATGTAGGAGCCAATATGGGCATCTAGGTTCCGCTATTGGTTATTGAACGGAGAGGTGTCTCGGTCATGTCTACATAGTTCTCGAACCCGTAGGGTCCGCACGCTTAACGTTCGTTAACGATATAGTGTTATATGAGTTATATGTTTTGGTGACCGAATGTTGTTCGGACTCCCGGATGAGATTACGGACATGACGAGGAGTCTCGAAATGGTTGAGAGGTAAAGATTGATATATAGAACGATGGTATTTGGACACCGGAAGTGTTTCGGGACGTACCGGGAAGGAATCGGGTCACCGGAAGGGGTTCCGGGCACCCCCCGGCAAGTTATGGGCCTTATGGGCCAAAGGAGGGGACAGACCAGCCCACAAGGGGGCTGGTGCACCTCCTCCCTTGGTTGGCCAGCCCTAGGGAAGGAAAAAGGGTAGGGCTAGCCCCTCCTGCCTTTCCCTCTCATGGGAGAAAGGAAAGGGGGGGGGCACCCTCCCCTGCCTTTCCCCGCGCTCCAAATAAGGAAAGAGGGGCGCGGCTTGGGAGAGACCCCAAGTAGGATTCCCCCTACTTGGCTGCCCCTCCCTCCCTCCCACCTATATATATGTGGGAGGGGGTCGCCTAGCACAAAACAGACAATTGCCTAGCCGTGTGCGGCGCCCCCCCTCCACCGTTTACACCCCCGGTCATATTTTCGTAGTGCTTAGGCGAAGCCCTGCGGAGATCACTTCACCATCACCGTCACCATGCCGTCATGCTGCCGGAACTCATCAACTACCTCACCGTCTTCCTGGATCAAGAAGGCGGAGGACAAAGAAAGTTCGACTACATCAACCGCGTTGTGAAACGCTTCTGCTTACGGTCTACGAGGGTACGTAGACACACTCTCCCCTCTCGTTTTTATGCATCTTCTTGATAGATCTTGTGTGGGCGTAGGAATTTTTTTTGTTTTCATGCAACGTTCCCCAACAGTGGCATCATGAGCCAGGTCTATGCGTAGATGATATGCACGAGTAGAACACAAAGAAGTTGTGGGCGGTGATGTTCATACTGCTTACCACCAACGTCTTATTTTGATTCGGCGGCATTGTGGGATGAATCGGCCCGGACCAACCTTACATGTCCACGTACATGAGATCGGTTCCACCAACTAACATGCAACTAGTTTTGCATAAAGGTGGCTGGCGGGCGTCTGTTTCTCCTACTTTAGTTGAATCGAATTTGACTGCGGCCGGTCCTTGAAGAAGGTTAAAACAACAAACTTGATAATTCGCCGTTGTGGTTTTTGCCGTAGGTAAGAACGGTTCTTTGTAGGGTAACGCAGCAGAAAACAAAAATTTTCCGACCTACGCACCAGCCCAGGACCACTATGGAGACTGCATACAAGGTTTGATCATATTCGTTACCGACTCGTAGCGCAGCGGAAGTAGAGTCGATGACGATCGTCGGTGCAGATCCCCGCAGCTAGGATTTACAAGCTCCCAACCGCGAGGATGTATACCCTCATCCGCCACCCGGACAGCCCTCCGGAAGGCGGTCGGACAGTCCCCCGGACGGTGTCGCGGACAGCCCTTCGGGAGGACTCACAGAACTCGGACCGTCACTTGGACAGCCCTTCGGGAGGACTCACAGAACTCGGACCGTCACTTGGACAGCCCTTCGGGAGGCACTCACGAACAGCCCCACGGGCACTAAGATCGAAACACGACCTCTCTACAGAGTTGCACACATACGGTGTCATCTATCCGGCAGGGCTTCGCCGAACTAGTTCCCACCGGAACCCAGATAGCCTTTCGGCTCTACGAAACTCTTTTCGTGGGAGGGAGAGAGAAGCCAGATAATTGCATGGCATGAGTATGAGAGCAAGGGGATGAAGGAGATGGCAGCCCCAACTCCTCCTTTTATGGGCCAAGGCAAGGGGTGGGGTGGGATGTTGAAATACCAAAATACCCAAGCTTCATGTTACACATGAAAGGGCATAATGGTAACACAAGGGGGGCACCAAGGGGACACCACCATGGCAGCCCTTGGGCCGGCCCACATCTTGTCTCCCCCCATGGGGGCCCCCCCCAACAAGCCACCAACATGTCTCCATGAAACATGCATGCTCCCTAGACAAAAAGCCACCAAACATGCAACCCCTGATTCGTGGGATCTTGTCCCCTCGCGCTGAGACAAGATGTTTTCCGCGAAACTTTTTCTGAAAAATTCCAGAAGGTCCCAGAACATTTCTGGCACCCTCTAAAATTATTCTGGGCACGATCCGATACATTTTCGGTGCGGTGGTTTTTATCAGCGGAAAGCATCAACAGCGGTTACGGCAGTTTCGGAACATTTCCGGTTTTTCTCTCTGAAAATTCCCAGAAGTTCCCAGACCAATTCTGGCATCCTCTGAAAATTTCCAGGCGGTGCCAAAACCCTTTTTGACCAAATAATATATTCCGAAACAACTTTTCAGTTTTACCGAAACTCTTTCGGTGTTCTCTCTCTCGGAACTTTTCCGTTGTCTCCGAAACATTTTCGGTGACTTTCTCTCAGACTCCCTGTCTAGCGTTCAACAGATAGATGACCCTTAAGCGTGTGACCCTATAGGTTCGGTGAAGTATAGACATGACCGGAACTCTTTCCGATCAATGATCAACATCGGAGCCGTGGACACCCATATTGACCCCTATACCCACACGAATAAATATTCGAGTGAACCTCCAGTTGCCGTGTGCTATTCCTGTTGCTTCGCGATATGTTACAAATACCCGAGGTGAGACATGTTGGCATTCCCGTGGATCAACAACTTGTCCACTATGCTAGTTACCTCGTTACTGGTATTATTCTCTTTTCTCGTTACCGTGTTCCAGCATCCCTATGATCAAATCACATTGTGTCTGGCCAGACGATGATGGATACCATAACACCGAGAGGGCCCAGAGATATCTCTCCATCGTCGGAGGAGCAAATCCCAATCTCGAGCTATCAAGTTACTTGACACACTTTTCCATGAACCCGTAAGCCGCCGTAATAGCCACCCATTTACGGATGGCGTTTAACAAACCCCAAAGTTCATGAAGCAAGCATGAAGAAACCCGATACTCTCATGGTCTAAGGAATCATGCAAACGTTAACCATCTCTGTGTTATTAACCATTAACTTGTGACGAATGTATCTCATAGCATAACATCAATTCGGGTCGATTCAACACAAATGTTCTTCTAACATTGTGCCCTCAAAGTTGCTGGCATAGACATGCCCATGATCAGGAAAACAGGACCATCATGCAACACTTGAGCTAGTCTTAGGGGCTAGACTAGGAATACATTTTACCGTTTATTATTCCACACGTGCATATGAGTCTTCCTCCGAGCCTCGTGGTTATTGTAGACTCGAGAACCATAGCAGTTATAGCATGGAACATAAACCTAATTATGAGCATGGAGATAAATAATAACATTTATTATTGCCTCTAGGGCATATCTCCTACATTCTTGCTAGAAACCCGTAGGAGCCACGTAAAACTTGCAACAACAAAGTAGAAGATGTCTAACTTGTTTTTGCAGGGTATGTTGTGATGTGATATGGTCAAGACATGATGTGATATACGTTATTGTATGAGATGATCATGTTTTGTAATTTATCGACAACCGGCAGGATCCTTATGGTTGTCTCTTTATTATATGAAATGCAAACGCCATGTAATTGCTTTACTTTATCGCTATGCGGTAGCAATAGTTGTAGAAGCAATTGTTGGCGAGGTGGCCATGACGCAACGATGGAGATCAAGGTGTCGAGCCGGTGACGATGGAGATCATGACGATGCTTTGGAGATGAAGATCAAAAGCACGAGATGATGATGGCCATATCATGTCACATATTTTGATTGCATGTGCTGTTTATCTTTTATGCATCTTATTTTGCTCAGAACGACGGTAGCATTATAAGATGATCCATTCACTATATTTCAAGATATAAGTGTTCTCCCCGAGTGTGCACCGTTGCGAAAGTTCATCGTTTCGAGACACCACGTGATGATCGTTTGTGATAGACTCTACGTTCACATACAACGGGTGTAAGACAGTTTTGCACATGCAGAATACTTGGGTTAAACTTGACGAGCCTAGCATGTACAGACATGGTCTCGGAACACTGGAGACCGAAAGGTCGAATGTGAGTCATATAGTAGATATGATCAACATAGAGATGTTCACCATTGATGACTACCCCATCTCACGTGATGATCGGACATGGGTTAGTTGATTTGGATCACGTATAACTTAGATAACTTGAGAGATGTTTATTTAAGTGGGAGTTTATTAGTAATTTGATTAATTAAACTTAATTTATCATGAACTTAGTCCTGATAGTATTTGCAAAATCTATGTTGTAGATCAATAGCTCGCGATGTAGCTCCCCTATTTTTTGATATGTTCCTAGAGAAAAATAAGTTGAAAGATGATAGTAGCAATGATGCGGATTGGGTCTGTGATCTGAGGATTATCCTCATTGCTGCACAGAAGAATTATGTCCTTGATGCACCGCTAGGTGACAGACCTATTGCAGGAGCAGATGCAGACGTTATGAACGTTTGGCAAGCTCAATATGATGACTACTTAATAGTTTAGTGCACCATGCTTTACGGCTTAGAACCGGGACTTAAAAAACATTTTGAACGCCACGGAGCATATGAGATGTTCCAAGAGCTGAAATTGGTATTTCATACTCATGCCCATGTCGAGAGGTATGAGACCTCTGACAAGTACTTTGCCTACAAGATAAAGGAGAATAGCTCAGCCTGTGAGCATGTGCTCAGAATGTCTGGGTACTACAATCGCTTGAATCAAGTGAGAGTTAATCTTCCAGATAAGATAGTGATTGACATAGTTCACTAGTCACTATCACCAAGCTACTAGAACTTCGTGATAAGCTATAATATGCAAGGAACGACGAAAACGATTCCCGAGCTCTTCGCGATGCTGAAATTGGCGAAGGTAGAAATCAAGAAAGAGCATCAAACGTTGATGGTTAACAAGACCACTAGTTTCAAGAAAAAGGGCAAAAGGGAAAGAAAGGGAACTTCAAGAAGAATGGCAAACAAGTTGCCGCTCCCATGAAGAAACCCAAAGCTAGACCCAAGCCTGAAACTGAGTGCTTCTACTGCAAAGAAAATGGTCACTGGAAGCAGAACTGCCCCAAATACTTGGCGGATAAGAAGGAAGGCAAATTGAACAAAGGTATATTTGATATACATGTTATTGATGTGTACTTTACTAGTGTTCATAGTAGCCCCTGGGTATTTGATACCGGTTCAGTTGCTAAGATTAGTAACTCGAAAGACGAGTTGCAGAATAAACAGAGACTAGTTAAGGGCGAGGTGACGATGTGTGTTGGAAGTGATTCCAAGGTTGATACGATCACCATCGCACACTCCCTTTACCTTCGGTATTAGTGTTGAACCTATATAAATATTATTTGGTGTTTGCGTTGAGCATGAATATGATTGGATCATGTTTATTGCAATACGATTATTCATTTAAGTCAGAGAATAATTGTTGTTCTGTTTAACATGAATAAAACTGCTATGGTCATACACCCAATGTAAATGGTTTATTGAATCTCGATCGTAGTGATACACATATTCATAATATTGATGCCAAAAGATGCAAAGTTGATAATGATAGTGCAACATATTTATGGCACTGCCATTTAGGTCATATTGGTGTAAAGCGCATGAAGAAACTCCATGCAGATGGACTTTTGGAATCACTTGATTATGAATTATTTGATACTTGCGAACCATGCCTCATGGGCAAGATGACTAAAACTCCGTTCTCCGGAAAAATGGAGCGAGCTAATGACTTATTGAAAATAATACATACCGATGTATGCGGTCCGATGACTGTTGAAGCACGCGGCGGGTATCATTATTTTCTGACCTTCACAGATGATTTGAGTAGGTATGGGTATATCTACTTAATGAAACACAAGTCTGAAACATTTGAAAAGTTCAAAGAATTTCAGAGTGAAGTGGAGAATCATCGTAACAAGAAAATAAAGTTTCTACGATCTGATCACAGAGCCGAATATTTGAGTTACGAGTTTGGCCTTCATTTAAAACAATGTGGAATTGTTTCACAACTCACGCCACCTGGAACACCACAGCGTAATGGTATGTCCGAATGTCGTAACCGTACTTTAATAGATATGGTGCATTCTATGATGTCTCTTACCAATTTACCACTATCGTTTTGGGGTTATGCATTAGAGACAGTTGCATTCACATTAAATAGGTCACCGTCTAAATCCATTGAGACGACACCGTATGAATTGTGGTTTGGCAAGAAACCTAAGCTGTCGTTTCTTAAACTTTGGGGATGCGACGCTTATGTCAAAAGTCTTCAGCCTGATAAGCTCAAACCTAAATCGAAAAAGTGCGTCTTCATAGGATACCCAAAGGACACTATTGGGTACACCTTCTACCACAAATCCAAAGGCAAGATCTTTGTTGCTAAGTTTGGATCCTTTCTAGAGAAAGAGTTTCTTTCGAAAGAAGTGAGTGGGAGGAAAGTAGAACTTGATGAGGTAATTGTACCTTCTCTCGAATTGGAAAGTAGCACATCAGATAAAACCGTTCCCGTGATGCCTATACCAACTAGAGAGGAAGCTAATGATGATGATCATGAAACTTCGGATCAAGTTACTACAGAACCTCATAGGTCAACCAGAACACGATCCGCACCAGAGTGGTACGGTAATCCTGTCTTGGAAGCCATGTTATTAGACCAAGGCGAACCTACGAACTATGAAGAAGCTATGATGAGCCCAGATTCCGACAGATGGCTTGAGGCCATGAAATCGGAGATAGGATCCATGTATGAGAACAAAGTGTGGACTTTGGTGGACTTGCCCGATGTTCGGCAAGCCATAGAGAATAAATGGATCTTCAAGAAGAAGACTGACGCTGATGGTAATGTTACTGTCTACAAAACTCGACTTGTCGCAAAAGGTTTTCGACAAGTTCAAGGGGTTGACTACAATGAGACTTTCTCACCCGTAGCGATGCTTAAGTCTGTCCGAATGATGTTAGCAATTGCCGCATTTTATGATTATGAAATCTGGCAAATGGACGTCAAAACTGCATTCCTTAATGGATATCTTAAAGAAGAGTTGTATATGATGCAACCAGAAGATTTTGTCGATCCTAAAGGTGCTAACAAAGTGTGCAAGCTCTAGCGATCTATCTATGGACTGGTGCAAGCATCTCGGAGTTGGAATATACGCTTTGATGAAGTGATCAAAGCATATGGTTTTATACAGACTTTCGGTGAAGCCTGTATTTACAAGAAAGTGAGTGGGAGCTCTGTAGCATTTCTGATATTATAAGTGGATGACATATTGTTGATTGGAAATGATATAGAATTTCTTGATAGCATAAAAGGATACTTGAATAAGAATTTTTCAATAAAAGACCTCAGTAAATCTACTTATGTATTGGGCATCAAGATCTATAGAGATAGATCGAGACGCTTGCTACTTCTTGCGCTTGCGTTGGTTTTTCCCTTGAAGAGGAAAGGGTGATGCAGCAAAGTAGAGATAAGTAGTTCCCTCAGTTTGAGAACCAAGGTATCAATCCAGTAGGAGACAACGCACAAGTCACCGAATACCTGCACAAACAATCAAACAACTTGCACCCAACGCGATAAAGGGGTTGTCAATCCCTTCACGGTTACTTGCAAAAGTGAGATCTGATAGAGATAGATAAAAAGGTAAAGTAAATATTTTTGGTATTTTTGGTTTTTAGATCGGAAAGCAAAAGATTGCAAAATAGTAAATCGGAAACTAATATGATGGAAAGTAGAAACTTATATGATGGAAAATAGACCCGGGGGCCATAGGTTTCACTAGAAGCTTCTCTCAAGATAGAAAATAATACGGTGGGTGAACAAATTATTGCCGAGCAATTGATCGAAAAGCGCAAAGTTATGACGATATCTAAGGCAATGATCATGAATATAGGCATCATGTCCGTGTCAAGTAGACCGTAACTATTCTGTATCTACTACTATTACTCCACACATCGACCGCTATCCAGCATGCATCTAGAGTATTAAGTTCATAAAGAACGGAGTAACGCATTAAGTAAGACGACATGATGTAGAGGAATTAACTCAAGCAATATGATGAAAACCCCATCTTTTTATCCTCGATGGCAACAATACAATACGTGCCTTGCTTCCCCTACTGTCACTGGGAAAGCACACCGCAAGATTGAACCCAAAGCTAAGCACTTCTCCCATTGCAAGAAAAACCAATCTAGTTGGCCAAACCAAACCGATAGTTCGAAGAGAATTACAAAGATATCAAATCATGCATAAAAGAATTCAGAGAAGATTCAAATAATATTCATAGATAAGCTGATCATAAATCCACAATTCATCGAATCTCGGCAAACACACCGCAAAAACGTATTACATCGAATAGATCTCCAAGAACATCGAGGAGAACATGGTATTGAGAATCAAAGAGAGAGAAGAAGCCATCTAGCTACTAGCTATGGACCCGTAGGTCTGTGTTAAACTACTCACGCTTCATCGGAAGGGCAATAGAGTTGATGTAGAAGCCCTCTGTGATCGAATTCCCCTCCGGCAGGACGCCGGAAAAGGCGCCTAGATGGGATCTCACGGGTACAGAAGATTGCGGCGGTGGAAAAGTGTTTTCGTGGATGCCTCTGGTGGTTTGGGGATATATGGGAATATATAGGCGAAAGAATTAGGTCAGGAGGTGCACGAGGGGCCCACAAGGGTGGGGGGCACGCCCTACCCCCCTAGGCGCACCCTCCGTCCTTGTGGCCGCCTCGTGGCTCCTCCGACTTCATCTCCAAGTCTCCTGGTTGTCTTCTGGTCCAAGAAAAATCATCACGAAGGTTTTATTCCATTTGGACTCCGTTTGGTATTCCTTTTCTGTGAAACTCAAAAATAGGGAAAAAATAGGAACTGGCACTGGGCTCTAGGTTAATAGGTTAGTCCCAAAAATAATATAAAATAGCATATTAATGCATATAAAACATCCAAAACAGATAATATAATAGCATGGAACAATAAAAAATTATAGATACGTTGGAGACGTATCAAGCATCCCCAAGCTTAATTCCTTCTCGTCCTCGAGGAGGTAAATGATAAAAATAGAATTTTTGATGTGGAATGCTACCTAACATATTTATCCATGTAATTTTCTTTATTGTTGCATGAATGTTCGGATTCGTAAGATTCAAAACAAAAGTTTAATATTGACATAAAAACAATACTACTTCAAGCATACTAACAAGGCAATTATGTCTTCTCAAAATAACATGGCCAAAGAAAGCTTATCCCTACAAAATCATATAGTCTGGCTATGCTCCATCTTCATCACACAAAATATTCAAATCATGCACAACCCCGATGACAAGCCAAGCAATTGTTTCATACTTTTGATGTTCTCAAACTTTTTTAACTTTCGCGCAATACATGAGCGTAAGCCATGGACATAGCACTATAGGTGGAATAGAAGGTGGTGGTTGTGGAGAAGACAAAAAGAAGGAGATAGTCTCACATCAACTAGGCGTATCAACGGGCTATGGAGATGCCCATCAATAGATATCAATGTGAGTGAGTAGGGATTGCCATGCAATGGATGCACTTAGAGCTATAAGTTTATGAAAGCTCAAAAAGAAACTAAGTGGGTGTACATCCAACTCGCTTGCTCACGAAGACATAGGGCAATTTGAGGAAGCCCATCATTGGAATATACAAGCCAAGTTCCATAATGAAAAAATTCCCACTAGTATATGAAAATGACATCATAGGAGATTCTCTATCATGAAGATCATGGTGCTACTTTGAAGCGCAAGTGTGGTATAAGGATAGTAACATTACCCCTTCTCTCTTTGCTCTCATTTTTTTTATTTGGACCATCTCTCATTCTCTTGGCCTCTTTTTTTTCTTTATTTTATTTTATTTTTCGTCCGGAGTCTCATCTCGACTTGTGGGGGAATCATAGTCTCCATCATCCTTTCCTCACATGGGACAATGCTCTAATAATGAAGATCATCACACTTTTATTTACTTACAACTCAAGAATTACAACTCGATACTTAGAACAAAATATGACTCTATATGAATGCCTCTGGCGGTGTACCGGAATGTGCAATGAATCAAGAGTGACATGTATGAAAGAATTATGAATGGTGGCTTTGCCACAAATACGATGTCAACTACATGATCATGCAAAACAATATGACAATGATGAAGCGTGTCATAATAAACGGAACGGTGGAACGTTGCATGGCAATATATCTCGTAATGGCTATGGAAATGCCATAATAGGTAGGTATGGTGGCTGTTTTGAGGAAGGTATATGATGGGTTTATGGTACCGGTGAAAGTTGCGCGGTACTGGTGAGGCTAGCAATGGTGGAAGGGTGAGAGTGCGTATGATCCATGGACTCAACATTAGTCATAAAGAACTCACATACTTATTGCAAAAGTCTATTAGTTATCGAAACGAAGTAATACGCGCATGCTCCTAGGGGTATAGATTGGTAGGAAAAGACCATCGCTCGTCCCCGACCGCCACTCATAAGGAAGACAATCAATAAATAAATCATGCTCCGACTTCATCACATAATGGTTCACCATACGTGCATGCTACGGAAATCACAAACTTTAACACAAGTATTTCTCAAATTCACAATTACTCACTAGCATGACTCTAATATCACCATCTTTATATCTCAAAACAATCATAAGGAATCAAACTTCTCATAGTATTCAATGCACTTTATATGAAAGTTTTTATTATATCCCTCTTGGATGCCTATCATATTAGGACTAAATTTATAACCAAAGCAACTTACCATGCTGTTTAAAGACTCTCAAAATAATATAAGTGAAGCATGAGAGTTCATCAATTTCTATAAAATAAAACCACCGCCGTGCTCTAAAAAGATATAAGTGAAGTACTAGAACAAAATTGCCTAGCTCAAAAGATATAAGTGAAGCACATAGAGTATTCTAACAAATCACGATTCATGCATGTCCCTCTCAAAAGGTGTGTACTGCAAGGATGATTGTATCAAAATTAAAAGCAAAGACTCAAATCATACAAGTCGCTCCAAGCAAAACACATATCATGTGGTGAATAAAAATATAGCCTCAAGTAAAGTTACCGATAGACGAAGATGAAAGAGGGGATGCCTTCCGGGGCATCCCCAAGCTTAGGCTCTTGGTTGTCCTTGAATATTACCTTGGGGTGCCTTGGGCATCCCCAAGCTTAGGCTCTTGCTGCTCCTTATTCCATAGTCCATCTAATCCTTACCCAAAACTTGAAAACTTCACAACACAAAACTCAACAGAAAATCTCATAAGCTCCCTTAGTATAAGAAAATAAATCACCACTTTGGTACTGTTGTGAACTCATTATTTATTTATATTGGTGTAATATCTACTATATTCCAACTTTTTGGGGATATATGGGAATATATAGGCGAAAGAATTAGGTCGGGAGGTGCACGAGGGGCCTACAAGGGTGGGGGGCGTGCCCTCCGTCCTTGTGGCCGCCTCATGTCTCCTCCGACTTCATCTCCAAGTCTCCTGGTTGTCTTCTGGTCCAAGAAAAATCATCGCGAAGGTTTTATTCCGTTTGGACTCTGTTTGGTATTCCTTTTCTGCGAAACTCAAAAACAGGGAAAAAACAGGAACTGGCACTGGGCTCTAGGTTTATAGGTTAGTCCCAAAAATAATATAAAATAGCATATTAATGCATATAAAACATCCAAAACAGATAATATAATAGCATGGAACAGTCAAAAATTATAGATACGTTGGAGACGTATCAACGCTTAATAGGACTTTCACAAAGCACATACCTTGACAAAGTTTTGAAGAAATTCAAAAAGGATCAGTCAAAGAGAGGGTTCTTGCCTGCATTGCAAGGTATGAAGTTGAGTAAGACTCAAAACCCAACCACGGCAGAAGATAGAGAGAGAATGGAAGTCATTCCCTATGCCTCAGCCATAGGTTCTATAAAATATGCCATGCTGTGTACCAGACCTATTGTGCACCTTGCCATGAGTTTGGCAAGGGGTTACAATAGTGATCCAGGAGTAGATCACTGGACATCGGTCAAAATTTATCCTTAGTTACCTAAGAAAACTAAGGAAATATTTCTCGGTTATGTAGGTGATAAAGAGTTCGTCGTAAAGGGTTACGTCGATGCAAGTTTTGACGCCGATTCGGATGACTCTGAGTCTCAATCTGGATACATATTGAAAGTGGGAGCAATTAGCTAGAGTAGCTCCATACAGAGCTTTGTAGACATAGAAATTTGCAAAATACATACGGATCTGAATGTGACAGAACCGTTGACTAAACTTCTCTCACAAGCAAAACATGATCACTCCTTAGTACTCTTTGGGTGTTAATCACATGGCGAAGTGAACTAGATTATTGACTCTAGTAAACTCTTTGGGTGTTGGTCACATGGCGATGTGAACTATGGGTGTTAAATCCAATGGTGATATGAACTAGATTATTGACTCTAGTGCAAGTGGGAGACTGAAGGAAATATGCCCTAGAGGCAATAATAAAGTTGTTATTTTATATTTCCTTATTCATGATAAAGGTTTATTATTTATGCTAGAATTGTATTGATCGGAAACCTAAATACATGTGTGAATATATAAACAAATACCGTGTCCCTAGTAAGCCTCTACTAGACTAGCTCGTTGATCAAAGATGGTTAAAGTTTCCTAACCATAGACATGTGTTATCATTTGATAACGGGATCACATCATTAGGAGAATGATGTGATGGAGAAGACCCATCCATTAGCTTAGCATAATGATCGTTCAGTTTTATTGCTATTGCTTTCTTCATGTCAAATACATATTCGTTCGACTATGAGATTATGCAACTCCCGGATACCGGAGTAATACCTTGTGTGCTATCAAACGTCACAACATAACTGGGTGATCATAAATATGCTCTACAGGTATCTCCGAAGGTGTTTGTTGAGTTGGCATAGATCGAGATTAGAATTTGTAACTCCGAGTATCGGAGAGGTATCTCTGGACCCTCTTGGTAATACACATCATAAGAAGCCTTGCAAGCAAAGTGACTAATGAGTTAGTTACATGATGATGTATTACGGAACGAGTAAGGAGACTTGCCGGTAACGAGATTGAACTAGGTATAGAGATACTGACAATCGAATCTCGAGCAAGTAACATACCGATGGATAAAGGGAATTACGTATGTTGTCATAACGGTTCGACCGATAAAGATCTTTGTAGGATATGTAGGAGCCAATATGGACATCTAGGTTCCGCTATTGGTTATTGGCCGGAGAGGTGTCTCGGTCATGTCTACATAGTTCTCGACCCGTACGGTCCGCACGCTTAATGTTCGTTGACGATATAGTGCTATATGAGTTATATGTTTTGGTGACCGAATGTTGTTCGGAGTCCCGGATGAGATAACGGACATGACGAGGAGTTTCGAAATGGTCGAGAGGTAAAGATTGATATATAGGACGATGGTGTTTGGACACCGGAGGTGTTTCGGGACGTACCGGGAAGGAATCGGGTCACAGGAAAGGGTTCCGGACACCCCCCTCCCGGCAAGTTATGGGTCTTATGGGCCAAAGGAGGGGACATACCAGCCCGCAAGGGAGCTGGTGCGCCTCCTCCCTTGGTTGGCCAGCCCTAGGTAAGTAAAAAGGGGAGGGCTAGTCCTTCCTGCCTTTCCCTCTCATGGGAGAAAGGAAGGAAGGGGGCACCCTCCCCTGCCTTTCGCCGCGCTCCAAATAAGGAAAGGGGGGCGCGGCTTGGGAGAGACCCCAAGTAGGATTCCCCCTACTTGGGCGCCCCCCTTGGCTGCTCCTCCCTCCCTCCCACCTATAGATATGTGGGAGGGGGTCGCCTAGCCCAAAACAGACAATTGCCTAGCCGTGTGCGGCGCCCCCCTCCATCATCTACACGCCCGGTCATATTTTCGTAGTGCTTAGGCGAAGCCCTGCGGAGATCACTTCACCATCATCGTCACCACGCTGTCGTGCTGCCGGAAATTATCCACTACCTCGCCGTCTTGCTGGATCAAGAAGGCGGACGACGTCACCGTGCTGAACGTGTGCAGAACGCGAATGTGTCGTGTGTTCGGTATTAGATCGGTTGGAGCACGAAGAAAGTTCGACTACATCAACCGCGTTGTGAAACGCTTCCGCTTACGGTCTACGAGGGTACATAGACACATTCTCCCCTCTCGTTGTTATGTATCTCCTTAATAGATCTTGCGTGGGCGTAGGAATTTTTTTTATTTTCATGCAACGTTCCCCGAGCATGAAGGGCCCCCCTGATGGTCTGGTTCCTGTGCGTACATGATGTTCAGCCATGTAACAGATCGATCTGCCCTAGAAAAATGCGACAGATCGATCTATTCTCACCAAAGGGAAAAAAGGTTACGGATTGATTACTTCTCAGCTTGTCGCACACGCAATCTTCCGGCTTTACTCCATCTCTTCCCCAATTGGCAACAAATCAGCCTGAGACTCAGCCTTGCCAAGGTCGACAACGCCCCACAGATATGTATGAGGACGTCTAATTGAGATTTCTAGCTGCAGGGTGCAATTAGTGGAAGAAGGTATTGCGATTTTCCAGATTGTGATCAACCTCTTCTTCAACGCAGATCCCCTCTTTTTATAGTCATCGTTCATTCATTCATGAAGATCATCCTCATACATATCTCCTTTTCAAAAAAAAAAAAATCCTCATACATATCTCTTTCTCACTCCGATTTCATGTTTTCATTGGGATTCGAAAAGAGGAACTCAGATGTATGTTCATGACTGGTAAGCAGAAACAAAATTTTGCAATTTCTAATTTTCTAGCCATCCAGGTATCTTGTTCCATACCTTTCTTAGCATTTTTTATTTGATTAGCAGTGTTCTTAATTTCTTGTATCATATGTTTGATTAGCAGTGCTAATTAGCAAGATTGCTAGTATCCATCTGGTAATGAGAATGAAAACCGGCATATGACTTACTGAGTCCTCGAAAGGAGCATAGACATTTTGTTAGAGCATCTCCAACAGCCGCGGTATATAAGCACCGTGTCGCAAATTTGTGGTTTTTAGCGCGCGCACAATCGCTATCCGACCTCCAGCGGACGCGCAATAATCGCGCGCGGGGCAAAAAGAGTTCAGCGCGCGGTCCGAATCGCCATCGCGCGCCGTTTATTTGCTGCGCCCACTACCACGCGCTGCACAGTCGAGCGCCCGATCGCGACTTCCACCTACCCCGACCGAGGCGCTGGCGCCGCCGCCCGCACCACCCCGCCTATCCGGCGACCATTCCGGCGCTCCCCGGCCTATCCCCGCGCCGCCGCCGCTACCTCCTTCTCCCTCCGGCCGCCGCCGCCCCTCGCGCGCGCCATTCCTCCAACGAACAGCGCCCGGCCGCCCACTGCCGCTCGGTGCCCACAAGGTGTTCGACAAAACGCTTGCAAGGTATGTATTGCTTCAACTTCATATTTTTTACATGAATTTGTTTGAGTTGTAATAATGAAATTGAACTATTTATTGTTGATTTATTTTGTTTGTGTTTGATCTTCTTAGTTGTGTTTGGAGTGCATATGTTGTTTATGCGAGAGCGCGCGCGCAGTTTTTTTGCAGCGGCTGCTGGAGTGGCTCGCGCACGCTAAACTTTGCAGCGGCCGCTGGAGCAAGCGCTCCGCGCCGCGCAAAAACAGGCTATCGGCGTGCTACAAACGCTTTTTTAGCGCGCCGCTCGTTGGGCGGCTGTTGGAGATGCTCTTAGAACACACACGAGTACTTCTACCGCTAGGAATTCAGAAGAACTAGCTTTAGTTACTGATGTGGAACAACCTAACAAAAAATTATAGGATGGTAATATATTGAGTAAGCACAAAAGTGTTACGTATTCACCTAATAAAAAAATATGCTGATTGATGACAACTTTTACTGTGAATGTTTATGAACCCACTTTTTGAATAATTGAGATGATAAGGCAACAGATTTATAGTGTATCGAGTATTTATTTGCAACTGAAATAGAAAAAAACATACTCATATGTTTTTTTTTTTACAGCAAAACATACTCATATGTTTATGTGGCTTTAGGGTTTAGGGCGCCTTTTTGTTGTCTTGCCCCGGCCCCTGAAATCTCATGGCGGTCCCTGTCTACAAGAGCGTGGGCTCGTCCCCTCACAACTTTGCTCTATCACATGCATAGTTGACCATCTCATTGACTGTATTCATAGATACATCGAGCCTCAGATTTCTTTGGCCTCGGATGCCCTCTACCTTCCACATTTATCAAATATTCCATATCAAGGATTAGCGGCCTATGTTTGATTTTGCCATCTCACTATTCATTGTGCCCCCACCAGGGAAGCCGTACATTCCACTCTGCATTCACGCCACTCTGTCAAGTCCCTCTCTATTTTTCCTCTTTACCATGTAAATAGATCGCCAAGTTCCTCACCCATGATATAAATTTTGATCCATTAACCATGCAATGTAGTTTGATTATTGTTAAGAATGTGTTGTCTTCTTTCTAATCTAATAACACAGGAGCTATTCTATATACAGATTGGCCATGAGCGTCACGAACTTCCTCACTCATGATATAAATCTCGATCCATTAAATATTTAAATTGCATGCATGGTAGGAGCTTTACCATCCGGTAACAGATTTTGAACACCATTGTGTGCGTATTTACACGGATGTCTGCACGCAAGCTTGATTTTAGCTATGTTTTGTACTCATCTATTGATTTCGTCTGTAGTCCTATTAGCAATTTTAAGGTGCGTGATGCATGCTACTGGCATATACTATACATTTTTAGACAATTAACCTCATGGTATGTATATATTGGCTCCATACATTCTATATTCCGCAGAGCCCGGAGAATAGTGTGATTCCTGTTGAGTATATTGATTATTAGGAAAGACGAGATAGACTAGAATTTGTTCTGGCTTGTCTTGTACTCCAAGTTGGTCATTGTACTCCTATATATATGCCCACGAGGCTCAAGCAATACAACGAACTATTCCACCAATCCCTCTCTCCCTTCTAACATGGTGTTGACACACGAATACGTCACCGTGTAACCTTGACGCCGGGGGTGATGCACTGCAGCTCACGTCGAAGGAGACCCGTCCGGAAGCGCGGTACGTCAGCAATCCGGCGGGTGCTTTTGAGGACCCGAAACCCCACACGCCCGGGAGGGACCCCGTCAGGGCGTGCGGCGGCTATGGGCTGCCCTAGGTCGACCTGACCGCCCCTAGGGCCTCGAGGTTCGCCGCCCTGCAACAAGAAGAACAGACGAAGAACGAGAAAGAAGAAGAACAAGTGAGAGAGATAAAAGTAAAGATAAAAAGTGGTATATTGATTTGTTCGATTGTGTGTTGTTCAATCGGCCGTCACCCCCAACATATATAAGAGGCGGCTGGACTTCCCGTGCAAGTAAAGGATTCATCTAGGCTTTCCTTACAAGAATATTACATTCATTCACGTCCTAAAAAATCCTAATTCTAGTCCAACTCGGATTTGGCTCGGATCTGTCCCATATTTCTGTCATGCTTCTTGCGTGGGCCGTAGAAATCGCATACTAACTCGCATGGAGTCGAGTTCAACATCAAACTTGTCCGTCTCGATGATCTGCATAATACAAAGTGGGCCACTTCTCCTTTTAAGGCCGTCTTTATGACTTTTAGGGCCCATATTTAACTGTGGGTCGGATTCAATTATGCAGTTTTCTGAACTGTCCGAGTCTTGCAACAACTTTGCAGGCTGTATACTATCTCAGATGATGATGACTCCAAAAGCAAAGTTGACCGTTTCGACGATACGCACAACTTCCGTGTAGAACACCTTTTCAGTCGAAGCCATCTAGATAATCATTTGATCCCATCTTCAGTTTCTGGTCAGATTGACTTTGACAGCTTCCACATTTCCGGCAAGCTTTTTTCCCGGCAAGCTTTCCACCCCGGCAAGCTTTCCACCCCGGCAAGCTTTCCACACCTGCAAGGTTTCCATCCCGGCAAGCTTTCACACCGGCAAGGTTTCCACCACGGCAAGCTTTTCGTGCCGGCAAGGTTTCACCCCGGCAAGCTTTCCATACCGGCAAGGTTTCCACCCCGGCAAGCCTCATTCAGCCGGCAAAGGCCGAATAACTTACGCGACCCATCAGACACCACCTAGGTGGGTGTCTGGTCCCTTGCGTCACTTTTTCACTCAGGACCGGTCCGAAAAGTGTTGCCTCTAACTTTTGCATACGAACTCGGATTGGCATGATTTTTATATCAAAATCAACCGATTCGACGAGATGAAAACAATTCATGTAGAATTTTTTTTCATATGAGGCCATCTAAATTGCGATTCATACCATGCCAAAATCTGGTGTCAACACATGCCCCCCTGTTTTCCGGCAAAGCTTGTGTGCCGAAAAATAATTTGTACCTTGTTTGTTCTAAGTGAAGGAAATATGCCCTAGAGTCAATAATAAAGTTGTTATTTATATTTCCTTATATCATGATATATGTTTATTATTCATGCTAGAATTGTATTAACCGGAAACTTGATACATGTGTGAACACATAGACAAAACAAAGTGTCCCTAGTATGCCTCTACTAGACTAGCTCGGTAATCAAAGATGGTTAAGTTTCCTGACTATAGACATGTGTTGTCATTTGATGAACGGAATCACATCATTAGGAGAATGATGTGATGGACGAGACCCATCCGTTAGCTTAGCATAATGATCGTTAAGTTTTATTGCTATTGCTTTCTTCATGACTTATACATGTTCCTCTGACTATGAGATTATGCAACTCCCGAATACCAGAGGAACACCTTGTGCTATTAAACGTCACAACGTAACTGGGTGATTATAAAGATGCTCTACAGGTGTCTCCAAAGGTGTTTGTTGGGTTGGCATAAATCGAGATTAGGATTTGTCACTCCGAGTATCGGAGAGGTATCTCTGGGCCCTCTCTGTAATGCTCATCACTATAATCCTTGCAAGCAATGTGACTAATGAGTTAGTTACGGGATGATACATTACGGAACGAGTAAAGAGACTTGCCGGTAATGAGATTGAACTAGGTATGATGATACCGACGATCGAATCTCGGGCAAGTAACATACCGATGACAAAAGGAATAACGTATGTTGTTATGCGGTTTGACCGATAAAGATCTTCGTAGAATATGTAGGAGCCAATATGAGCATCCAGGTTCCGCTATTGGTTATTGACCGAAGATGTGTCTCGGTCATGTCTACATAGTTCTCGAACCCGTAGGGTCCGCACGCTTAACGTTCGATGACGATTTGTATTATGAGTTATGTGATTTGATGAACGAAGTTTGTTCGGGGTCCCGGATGAGATCACGGACATGACGAGGAGTCTCGAAATGGTCGAGAGGTAAAGATTCATATATTGGAATGCTATATTCGGACATCGGAAAGGTTCCGAGTGATTCGTGTATTTTTCGGAGTACCGGGGAGTTATGGGAATTCACCGGGAGAAGTAATGGGCCTTATTGGGCCATACGGGAAAAGAGGAGGCAGGCCAAAGGGGAGGTGGCGCCCCCCCCCCCATGGGTCCGAATTGGACTAGGGGAAGGGGGCGGCGCCCCCCTTGCCCTTTCCTACTCCCTCTCTCTTTCCCTCTTTCCTTCTCTCCTACTCCGAAAAAGGAAAGGGATTCCTACTAGGACTTGGAAGTCCTAGTAGGACTCCATACACTTGGCGCGCCCCTAGGAAGGCCAGCCTCTCTCCCTCCCTCCTTTATATACGGGGGAAGGGGGCACCCCAAAGGCACACCAAGATTTGTCTTAGCCGTGTGCGGTGCCCCCCTCCACAGTTACACACCTCGGTCATATCGTCGTAGTGCTTAGGCGAAGCCCTGCGCCGGTAACTTCATCATCACCATCACCACGCCGTCGTGCTGACGGAACTCTCCCTCATCGTCAACTGGATCAAGAGCTCGAGGGACGTCATCGAGCTGAACGTGTGCTGAACTCGGAGGTGCCGTACTTTCCGTGCTTGATCGGTTGGATCGCGAAGATGTTCGACTACATCAACTGCGTTAAGCTAACGCTTCCGCTTTCGGTCTACAAGGGTACGTGGACACACTCTCCCCCTCTCGTTGCTATGCATCTCCTAGATAGATCTTGCGTGAGCGTAGAAATTTTTTGAAATTGCATGCTACGTTCCCCAACAGTGGCATCCGAGCCAGGTCTATGCGTAGATGATATGCACGAGTAGAACACAAAGAGTTGTGGGCGTTAATAGTCATACTACTTACCGCCAACGTCTTACTTTGATTCGGCGGTATAGTTGGATGAAGCAGCCCGGACCGACATTACATGACCGCGTTCATGAGACTGGTTCTACCAACGTGCTTTGCACACAGTTGGCTGGTGGGTGTCTGTTTCTCCAACTTTAGTTGAATCGAGTTTGACTACGGCAGGTCCTTGTTGAAGGTTAAAACAGCACACTTGACGAAAAATCATTGTGGTTTTGATGCGTAGGTAAGAACGGTTCTTACTAGAAGCCCATGGCAGCCACGTAAAACTTGCAACAACAAAGTAAAGGACGTCTAACTTGTTTTTGCAGGGCATGTTGTGATGTGATATGGTCGAGACATGATGTGATACACGTTATTGTATGAGATGATCATGTTTTGTAAAAGTTATCGGCAACTGGCAAGAGCCTTATGGTTGTCGTTTTATTGTATGCAATGCAAACGCCATGTAATTGTTTTACTTTATCACTATGCGGTAGCGATAGTAGTAGAAGCAATAGTTGGCGAGACAACAACGATGCTACGATGGAGATCAAGGTGTCAAGCCGGTGACGATGGAGATCATGACGGTGCTTTGGAGATTGAGATCAAAGGAACAAGATGATGATGGCCATATCATGTCACATATTTTGATTGCATGTGATGTTTATCTTTTATGCATCTTATTTTGATTAGTACGACGGTAGCATTATAAGATGATCCCTCACTAAGTTTCAAGGTATAAGTGTTCTCCCTGAGTATGCACCGTTGCGACAGTTCGTCGTGCCGAGACACCACGTGATGATCGGGTGTGATAAGCTCTACGTTCACATACAACGGATGCAAGACAGTTTTGCACATGCGGAATACTCGGGTTAAACTTGACGAGCCTAGCATGTACAGACATGGCCTCGGAACACTGGAGACCGAAAGGTCGAATGTGAATCATATAGTAGATATGATCAACATAGAGATGTTCACCATTGAAAACTACTCCATCTCACGTGATGATCGAACATGGTTTAGTTGATTTGGATCACGTGATCATTTAGATGACTTAAGGGATGTCTATCTAAGTGGGAGTTCTTAAGTAATATGATTAATTGAACTTAATTTATCATGAAATTAGTCCTGATAGTTTTTGCATATCTATGTTGTAGATCAATAGCTCGCATTGTAGCTCCCCTATGTTTTTGATATGTTCCTAGAGAAAACTAAGTTGAAAGATGATAGTAGCAATGATGCGGACTGGGTCCGTAATCTGAGGATTATCCTTGTTACTGCATAAAAGAATTATGTCCTTGATGCACCGCTAGGTGACAAACCTATTGCAGGAGCATATGCAGACGTTATGAACGTTTGGCAAGCTCGGTATGATGACTACTTGATAGTTTAGTGCACCATGCTTTACGGCTTAGAACCGGGACTTCAAAAACATTTTGAACGCCACGGAGCATATAAGATGTTCCAAGAGTTGAAATTGGTATTTCAGACTCATGCCCGTGTCGAGAGGTGTGAGACCTCTGACAAGTACATTGCCTACAATATGGAGGAGAATAGCTCAGCTAGTGAGCATATGCTCAGAATGTCTGGGTACTACAATCGCTTGAATCAAGTGGGAGTAAATCTTCCAGATAAGATAGTGATTGACAGAGTTCTCTAGTCACTATCACCACGTTACTAGAACTTCGTGATGAGATATAATATGCAAGGGATGAAGAAAACGATTCCCAAGCTCTTTGCGATGCTGAAATCGGTGAAGGTAGAAATCAAGAAATAGCATCAAGTGTTGATGGTTGACAAGACCACTATTTTCAAGGAAAAGGGCAAGGGAAAGAAAGGGAACTTCAAGAAGAATAGCAAACAAGTTGCCACTCCCGTGAAGAAACCCAAAGCTAAACCCAAGCCTGAAACTGAGTGCTTCTACTGCAAAGGAAATGGTCACTGGAAGCGGAACTGCCCCAAACATTTGGCGGATAAGAAGGATGGCAAGGTGAACAAAGGTATATTTGATATACAAATTATTGATGTGTACTTTACTAGTGTTCATAATAACCCCTAGGTATTTGATACCGGTTCAGTTGCTAAGATTAGTAACTCGAAACAGGAGTTACAAAATGAACAGAGACTAGTTGAGGGAAAAGTGACGATGTGTGTTGGAAGAGATTCCAAGGTTGATAAGATCACCATCGCATACTCCCTCTACCTTCGGGATTAGTGTTGAACCTAAATGTTATTTGGTGTTTGCGTTGAGCATGAATATGATTGGATCATGTTTATTGCAATACGGTTATTCATTTAAGTCAGAGAATAATTGTTGTTCTGTTTATATGAATAAAACCTTCTATGGTCATACACCCAATGTAAATGGTTTATTGAATCTCGATCGTAGTAATACACATATTCATAATATTGATGCCAAAAGATGCAAAGTTGATAATGATAGTGCAACATATTTGTGGCACTGCCGTTTAGGTCATATTGGTGTAAAGCACATGAAGAAACTCCATGCGGATGGACTTTTGGAATCACTTGATTATGAATCATTTGATGCTTGCGAACCATGCCTCATGGGCAAGATGACTAAGACTCCGTTCTCCGGAACAATGGAGCCAGCTACAGACTTATTGAAAATAATACATACCGATGTATGCGGTCCGATGAGTGTTGAGGCTCGCGGTGGGTATCGTTATTTTCTGACCTTCACAGATGATTTGAGCAGAAATGGGTATATCTACTTAATGAAACACAAGTCTGAAACATTTGAAAAGTTCAAAGAATTTCAGAGTGAAGTGGAGAATCATCGTAACAAGAAAATAAAGTTTCTACGATCAGATCGCGGAGGCGATTATTTGAGTTATGAGTTTGGCCTTCATTTAAAACAATGTGGAATATTTTCGCAACTCACGCCACCTGAAACACCACAGCTAATGGTGTGTCCGAACGTCGTAACCATACTTTATTGGATATGGTATGATCTATGATGTCTCTTACCGATTTACCACTATCGTTTTGGGGTTATGCATTAGAGACAGCTGCATTCACGTTAAATAGGGCACCATGTAAATCCGTTGAGACGACACTGTATGAACTATGGTTTGGCAAGAAACCTAAGCTGTCGTTTCTTAAAGTTTGGGGTTGCGATGCTTATGTGAAAAAGCTTCAGCCTGATAAGCTCGAACCCATATCAGAGAAGTGCGTCTTCATAGGATACCCAAAAGAAATTGTTGGGTACACCTTCTATCACAGATCCGAAGGCAAGATCTTTGTTGCTAAGAATGGATCCTTTCTAGAGAAGGAGTTTCTCTCGAAAGAAGTGAGTGGGAGGAAAGTAGAACTTGATGAGGTAATTGTACCTTCTCTTGAATTGAAAAGTAGTTCATCGCAGAAATCAGTTCCAGTGATGCCTACGCCAATTAGTGAGGAAGTTAATGATGATGATCATGAAACTTCAGATCAAGTTACAACTGAACCTCGTACGTCAACCAGAGTACGTTCCGCACCAGAGTGGTATGGTAATCCTGTTCTGGAAATCATGTTACTAGACCATGACGAACCTACGAACTATGAGGAAGCGATGATGAGCCCAGATTCCGTGAAATGGCTTGAGGCCATGAAATTTGAGATGGGATCCATGTATGAGAACAAAGTATGGACTTTGGTTGACTTGCCCGATGATTGGCAAGCCATAGAGAGCAAATAGATTTTCAAGAGGAAGAATGATGCTGATGGTAATGTTACTGTCTACAAAGTTTGACTTGTTGCGAAAGGTTTTTGATAAGTTCAAGGAGTTGACTACGATGAGACCTTCTCACCCGTAGCGATGCTTAAGTCTGTCCGAATCATGTTAGCGATTGCCGCATTTTATGATTATGAAATCTGGCAAATGGACATCAAAACTGCATTCCTTAATGGATTTCTTAAAAAAGAATTGTATATGATGCAACCAGAAGGTTTTGTCAATCCTAAAGGTGCTAACAAAGTGTGCAAGCTCCAGCGATCCATCTATGGACTGGTGCAAGCATCTCGGAGTTGGAATATACTCTTTGATGAGTTGATCAAAGCATATAGTTTTATACAGACTTGCGGTGAAGCCTGTATTTACAAGAAAGTGAGTGGGAGCACTACAGCCTTTCTGATAAGTATATGTGAATGACATATTGTTTGATCAGAAATGATGTAGAATTTTTTTTGGAAAGCATAAAGGAGTATTTGAAAGGAGTTTTTCAAAGAATGACATCGGTGAAGCTGCTTACAGATTGGGCATCAAAGATCTATAGAGATAGATCAAGACGCTTGATAAGATTTTCGATGAGTACATACCTTGATAAGATTTTGAAGGAGTTCCAAATGGATCAGTCAAAGAAAGAGTTCTTTCCTGAGTTGTAAGGTATGAAGTTCAGTAAGACTCAAAACCCGACCACGGCAGAAGATATAGAGAGAATGAAAGTCATTCCCTATGCCTCAGCCATAGGTTCTATAAAGTATGCCATGCTGTATAACAAACCTGTTGTGCACCTTGCCATGAGTTTGGCAAGGGGGTACAAATAGTGATCCAGGAGTAGATCACTGGACAGCGGTCAAAATTATCCTTAGGTACCTAAAGAGGACTAAGGAATTATTTCTCGGTTATGGAAGTGACAAAGAGTTCGTCGTAAAGGGTTACGTCGATGCAAGCTTTGACACTAATCCAGATGACTCTGAGTCTCAATCTGGATACATATTGAAAGTGGGAGCAATTAGCTAGAGTAGCTCCATGCAGAGCATTGTGGACATAGAAATTTGCGAAATACATACGGATCTGAATGTGGCAGACCCGTTGACTAAACTTCTCTCATAAGAAAAACATGAGCACACCTTAGTACCCTTTGGGTGTTAATCACATAGCGATGTGAACTAGATTATTGACTCTCGTAAACCCTCTGGGTGTTAGTCACATGGCGATGTGAACTAATCACATAAAGATGTGAACTATTGGTGTTAAATCACATGACGATGTGAACTAGATTATTGACTCTAGTGCAAGTGGGAGACTGAAGGAAATATGCCCTAGAGGCAATAAAGTTGTTATTTATATTTCCTTATATCATGATAAATGTTTATTATTCACACTAGAATTGTATTAACCGGAAACTTGATACATGTGTGAATACATTGACAAAACAAAGTGTCCCTAGTATGCCTCTACTAGACTAGCTTGTTAATCAAAGATGGTTAAGTTTCCTGACCATAGACATGTGTTGTCATTTGATGAACGGGATCACATCATTAGGAGAATGATGTGATGGACGAGACCCATCCGTTAGCTTAGCATAATGATCGTTAAGTTTTATTGCTATTGCTTTCTTCATGACTTATACATGTTCCTCTGACTATGAGATTATGCAACTCCCGAATACCGGAGGAACACCTTGTGTGCTATCAAACGTCACAACATAACTGGTTGATTATAAAGATGCTCTACAGGTGTCTTCAAAGGTATTTGTTGGGTTGGCATAAATCGAGATTAGGATTTGTCACTCCGAGTATCGGAGAGGTATCTCTGGGCCCTCTCGGTAATGCTCATCACTATAAGCCTTGCAAGCAATGTGACTAATGAGTTAGTTACGGGATGATGCATTACGGAACGAGTAAAGAGACTTGCTGGTAACGATATTGAACTAGGTATGATGATACCGACGATCGAATCTCGGGCAAGTAACATACCAATGACAAAAGGAATAACGTATGTTGTTATGCGGTTTGACCGATAAAGATCTTCATAGAATATGTAGGAGCCAATATGAGCATCCAGGTTCCGCTATTGGTTATTGACCGAAGATGTGTCTCGGTCATGTCTACATAGTTCTCGAACCCGTAGGGTCCGCACGCTTAACGTTCGATGATGATTTGTATTATGAGTTATGTGATTTGATGACCGAAGTTTGTTCGGAGTCCCGGATGAGAACACGGACATGACGAGGAGTCTCGAAATGGTCGAGAGGTAAAGATTCATATATTGGAAGGCTGTATTCGGACATCGGAAAGGTTCCGAGTGATTCGGGTATTTTTTGGAGTACCGGGGAGTTACGGGAATTCACCGGGAGAAGTAATGGGCCTTATTGGGCCATACGGGAAAAGAGGAGGCAGGCCAAAGGGGAGGTGGTGCGCCCCCCCCCCCCCCCCCCATGGGTCCGAATTGGACTAGGGGAAGGGGGCGGCACCCCCCTTGCCCTTTCCTACTCCCTCTCTCTTTCCCTCTTTCCTTCTCTCCTACTCCGAAAAAGGAAAGGGATTCCTACTAGGAATTGGAAGTCCTAGTAGGACTACATACACTTGGCGCGCCCCTAGGAGGGCCTGCCTCTCTCCCTCCCTCCTTTATATACGGGGGAAGGGGGCACCCCAAAGGCACACCAAGATTTGTCTTAGCCGTGTGCGGTGCCCCCCTGCACAGTTACACACCTCGGTCACATCGTCGTAGTGCTTAGGCGAAGCCCTGGGCCGGTAACTTCATCATCACCGTCGCCATGCCGTCGTGCTGACGGAACTCTCCCTCGTCCTCAACTGGATCAAGAGCTCGAGGGACGTCATCGAGATGAACATGTGCTGAACTCGTCGGTGCCGTACGTTCGGTGCTTGATCGGTTGGATCACGCAGGCGTTCGACTACATCAACCGCATTAAGCTAACGCTTCCGCTTTCGGTCTACAAGGGTACGTGGACACACTCTCCCCCTCTCGTTGCTATGCATCTCCTAGATAGATCTTGCATGAGCGTAGAATTTTTTTGAAATTGCATGCTACGTTCCCCTACACTAAGGACGATGTCAACACTCCATCCATTTATTTCTCTCAGGGCGATAATTATATATCGGCCATGTTTGTGCTAAGGGCGGTAATTGTATATCGGCCATTGCCTACTTTGGCTTCTTGCCACACACTCGGGTGGTATTTCTTCAAGTACTTGCCATTGAGAGCTGGAGGCAACAGTGCCCCTTGTATGGATTCCACCAAATAAGAGTTTTCGGGAACTACTCTTGTAACCCTAAAAGGACCTTCCCAACTCGGAGACCACTTCCCAAATTTTCTATCTCTTGAACCAATCAGTAGAATCACTTTCCAGACGAGATCGCCAACTTGAAAATTCTTCAACTTAACTCTCTTATTGTAAGCTCTTGCTACCCTCAACTTGTCTCTCTCTATGGCCTTCAAAGTAGCCAAACGTTTATTAGCAACCTCATCAATATTGTCCATCATCAAGTTATAAAAGTCTATTGCCGATAAATCATTTTGTTTGGCTATTCTCAAAGCATTCAAATTTACTTCCACAGGTAAAACAGCCTCTTGACCATATACTAGCTCATATGGAGTCACCTTCATAGCACCATGCCTTGAGATCCTATGTGCCCACAAAGCTTCAGACAACAACTCATGCCATCTCCTCGGATTATCCTCAATCTTCTTCTTGATAAGCTTGATTAAAATTTTATTGCTGGACTCAGCTTCTCCATTAGCTTGGGATTAATACGGAGAGGAATTGAGCAACTTTATGTTATAAGATTTGGCAAATTCTATGACTTGATGTGACATGAAAGATCGATGAACCTTGATCTGTAGTTAATGTTTGAGGAATGCCGAATCTATGAATAATGTGCTCAGTTTTGAATTGGATTACCTCTGTATGTGTCATGTTCTTGAGAGGTACGGCCTCAGACCATTTAGTGAAATAATCGGTTGCTACCAACATGAACCGATGCCCCTTTGAGGAAGACGGGTGAATTTCTCCAATAAAATCTAAACCCCATCCTCTGAAAGGCCACGGCTTGAAAATAGGTTGTAACATAGCAGCAGGAGCCAATTGAATATCACCAAATTTTTGACAAGCTTCACACCCTTTGTAATATCTGAAGCAATCATTAATCATAGTCGGCCAATAAAACCCAGCACGTCGTAGTAACCATTTCATCTTGGGAGCCGACTGATGAGTGCCACAAATACATTCATGGACCTCTCCCATAGCAACTCTCGCTTGGTCCTCGTCCAAGCACTTTAAAAGAACATCATCAACCGTTCGGCGATAGAGACCATCATCTCTCATTGTGTATTTGAAAGCCATACGCTGAACAGCCCTGTCCACCCTTCTACTAGGATCACACAAATAATCAATGATGGGTTTCCTCCAGTCTTGATTTTCTCCTGCATTGAATATTTCATTAGTGGCCGAAACGGTGGGCTCCGGTTCGGTCTCCCCTATGTTGGCAAGACTAGACATCGGCCTTTGAGAAATATGAAACATGCCATGATCAACATGATAGCCGGATGCTTGTTGTGCCAACTCATTTGCTCTCCAATTGTCATGTCTAGATATATGAGTAATGCTAAAATAATCCAAAGTAGAAATTATATCTAGACATTTATCAAGATAAACGTTAAGTGATTCGTCAAAACATTGAAAGACTTTGGATATTTGTTGCACTACTAATAACGAATCACCAAAAGTCTCAATATGTGTAGCACCTATGGCAAGCAACATCTCCAAGCCAAATAACAATGCTTCATATTCGGCTTGATTATTTGTGCAAAAATATTTTAAGCGGCATGAGGCTTCACAGAATAGCACGATAAGGAGATATATAAACAACACCAACACCTTGGCCATTTCTACAAATTTAACCATCAATATATAATCACCATGGTACTAGAGAGATAAAGCTAACTAATAAGCCAAAGCACACCCAATCAAAACGTAAGTCCACTTTGCAGTTTTGGTGAATTGGTCTATGCATAATATATTTGATGGCATCAATTTGACAGATTTCTATGCAAGCACTTATCTCAATCTCTACTCAAACTAAGGACGATGTTAGAATACCACACCGGCCATTCTTAGATATATTCTTAGGGCGATAGAGAAATATCGACCATTACCACGAGGTCCATGTAGAATTCACCCACCAAAGTATGTATAGCCGAAATAAACAAATGAAATAGCAATAAAATATTTTGGTCCCTTTATATTAGTAACAAAAATGAAACTAACCAAATGTATAGTGATTTGGTAATACCCTGTCATGATATAGAAAATTATGTTGCATCCATGGATCAAAATAAGTCCATGGAGGGTAACTGATCATACCTATGGATGAATTCCATGGCAAAGGCATCAATGGCATTGTTGAAGAAAATGGATGATGTGCTAACCGAAGATTTTGATGTTGTGATGCACACCTTCGACTTAATTGTTTGTTGCTTTCATTCTTCTCTTTCTTCACTTTTATTGTACTTGTTGCAATAGAAGCATGCACGTCATTCTTGTTATAAATGATCCTCTTGGGAACCCATGCCATGTTCTTCTGTCTTAGCTCTTGTGCACTAATATTTTGTAATTCCTTCTTTTGCCAATACGTTTAGCCGAGTGGGCATCTCGGCTGTGATTCTGTTTTGACCAATGGCAATTCCTTTTTGGCCTTATGCACTCTCAACTTCTTTTCTTCAGATTTGGCACTTTGACTCTCAATAATTGGTTGCTTTGTCTCATTGCCTTTATTAGCCAATGTCAACACTTTAATTGGCTCTTTTTCATTTGAGATCAAATCTGAAGTTGCACTCTTACGACCATCTCTTTTAACACGGTAAACTTGCTTGACCACCTCTTTCTTGTTCGTTGAGCTCTGGACCGATTCCTTATGATTGAAACGGTCTTTGACATGTGATTGTTCAAATGTTGATCTTCTCGGAGCTGCATAATATTGGTGAGATGATCTAAAATAAGATGGAGAATGTGCCCTTGTATCATACCTATCCCATGATGGATATGGATCTATATGGCATAGGGAGGAATCCACGGCATTGGCATTGGCGGCCCAAAATAAGGATATGAATATGTTGCATTAAAATTCTCACTTTGCCAATACCGATCCTCATATTTGCGCCTTGGGGGTGATCTTGGTTTCTTTGCATGATTTGGCCGATAAGTATTCTTCTCTTCACTCTTCTTTTGATATTTATCCAATAGTTCAGCGAAGGTGATTTTTTATCTCTTACACTTGCGCTTATTTCGGTCTTTGTTTTCTTTTGGTTTGCTTTCATCGATCATTGGATTTGCTTGCTGCCCCCCAGTCCTTGGCGTCTCCATTGTAGCTTCGATGGAATTCTCGCCCTCAAGATTATGTTCATTATGCTCTTAAACAACTTCTTTACTTGAAAGTTTGATCAATTCACCTGTAGTTTTTACCTTCTCTTGAAATGGATCGGCTCGGCTTGAAGCAGCCGATGCAAAAACTTTCTGCCATCAGGAACAATCGGAATAGACTGGTCATCTCTTGGTGTCTCAACAAATTTCAATCGTCCTTTATCAATGGCCGATTTAACTATTTGATGAAACATGTTGCAATCCTCAAAATTATGCTTGGACGAATCATGCAACTTTCAATACATTCGTCCCTGGACAGATGACTCAACATGGTGATCAAGAATTCTAATATAATTATTTCTCAACAACAAATCAAAGATTTGATCACACATGTTTGAATTGAAGGTAATTTTTTTTTCTAGTCGGTCTTGCTGTGAAAACGGCTTTGGAGTTAAGCAAACGAATGGTTCAGATTTTGTATCACCCCATTCGGCTATGATTTTTATTTTGCATTCTTTTACCGATGTAATGGGATAAGATATTATACTAGCATCGGGTTTTTGAAAAAGAATCTAATCTTGGCTTTATGTTTCTGAAACAAAAATAGTTAGAACATGCATGCCTCAATTGAGACCAAGAGTAAGCCAAGTATGAAACAAGCAAAGCTATCCATGTAGATACGAACTTTAAATAAAGCAACAGGGAAAGCTTTGGCTGCAACAATAAGTCATTATCAGTCTTTATAAATGGCGCAATGGGTTGACCGATATGTTCTATAACGATTTTATTGCTAACAAGTAAATTACCCTTCTTCATTGGTCTTTCAAGATTACTTATGAGGATTTGTCTAATAGATGCATCAACAATAAAGTTTTGACCAAATCTGAAAATAGGTAAATTACTTGCTAAACATATCTCTTAAAATATGTTGGGAGAGCATGATGGTGGTGTGACTTGAACAATATCTTGCTTCGCCTTTGGATGGCTCCCCAACGCCTCTTCATCATCTTTTTCTTGATTCCGTGCATCATTACACTGAAGATTTTTGTCGGCCAAACTTTGTTCAGCTACTTGTTCTTGTCCTTGAAGTTCATCAATTTCTCTGGCACGAAACTCATAGGGCAGGAAGTAGGTTCCATTGACTTTAGAAAAATCAAGTATGGTCGCTTTGCTATGCTTGCCATGCCCTTTCTCAATAATGCTTGCCTCTTTGCATTTGATGGATTCAGAATATATACTTCTTGATTCAGCCTTTTCAACCGAAGCACTTTCATATTCTGACTCATCTTTCTTTACATTGATTCTACCAATTGGCAATGCTTCTTTTACTTGAGCCAATTCTGTTTCTTTTTGTTACTGGCGGTGAGCGGCAAAATTGGCTTTAATCTTTTTCTTAATTTCAGCCCACTCCGCATACGATTGCCACCCAATGCTTTTAGATTCTTCCGGCAATGGCACATGGGTGTTGCTGAAACTTTGCAATTGTGTAGGGGTGTATAATATGATGCAGTACTAGGTGAAGGCACATGCATTGTTGTAAAACCATATTTTTGCTCGCCAATTTTATCAATTGGCAAAGATTCATCTTCTTGCAAAACTCTAGCTTTTATTGCCACATAATCAAGAAATAGCCCCTTTTCATGTTGTTGAAGGCAAAGAGCACTAATCCTCTTATTTTGGGCTAAACTCTTCAATGCAGCCACCACTACCTCATCTTTTACAATATTGGGCACAACCGCTCCTGTAAAATTTACATTTATTCGGCTATGACCAGGAAGGTGTGAAGCCGAATTATGAACATCTGCAGTTGTGTATGGTGCTGAAAAATTACTGACATGAGGTGTAGCATATGGCGGTTGAGAGTAACTGGCCGAATAGCTAGTAGTAGCATGGCAATTTCTCCCATCCATCGGCATGGTTGAACTAGTATATTGCAAATTAGTTGCCGATGAACAAAAGGGTGAAACACTTTCTTGCATGGCATTGGAAATTCTTACATGAGGTGTTTCAAATTTATTAACCGAACTCACCATGTTGTTCATCGGCATAACGATTTGTGGGGTTGCCGATGCATGAGAGTTGTGATACATATCGTGCATGTTACTAGTATCATAAGAAGTTGAAGCATGTAAATTACTTTGAATTGGCCTATGCACGTAATTAAATGCATGATTGACCAAACTAGGGCTGGCCGATAGAGCATACTCATTGAACGATCTAGTAACACCATATGAATTATTTGCATGGTAGGAGCTTTACCATCCGGTAACAGATTTTTAACACCATTGTGTGCGTATCTACACGGATGTCTGCACGCAAGCTTGATTTTAGCTATGTTTTGTACTCATCTATTGATTTCGTCTGTAGTCCTATTAGCAATTTTAAGGTGCGTGATGCATGCTACTGGCATATACTATACATTTTTAGACAATTAACCTCATGGTATGTATATATTGGCTCCATACATTCTATATTCTGCAGAGCCCGGAGAATAGTGTGATTCCTGTTGAGTATATTGATTATTAGGAAAGACGAGATAGACTAGAATTTGTTCTGACTTGTCTTGTACTCCAAGTTGGTCATTGTACTCCTATATATATGCCCATGAGGCTCAAACAATACAACGAACTATTCCACCAATCCCTCTCTCCCTTCTAACATGGTGTTGACACACGAACACGTCACCGTGTACCCTCGACGCCGGGGGTGATGCACTGCAGCTCACGTCGAAGGAGCCCGTCCGGAAGCGCGGTACGCAAGCAATCCGGCGGGTGCTTTTGAGGACCCGAAACCCCACACGCCCAGGAGGGACCCCGTCAGGGCGTGCGGCGGCTATGGGCTGCCCTAGGTCGACCTGATCGCCCCTAGGGCCTCAAGGTTCGCCGCCCTGCAAAAAGAAGAACAGATGAAGAACGAGGAAGAAGAAGAACAAGGGAGAGAGATAAAAGTAAAGATAAAAAGTGGTATATTGATTTGTTCGATTGTGTGTTGTTCAATCGGCCGTCACCCCCAACATATATAAGAGGCGGCTGGACTTCCCGTGCAAGTAAAGAATTCATCTAGGCTTTCCTTACAAGAATATTACATTATTTCACGTCCTAAAAAATCCTAGTTCTAGTCCAACTCGGATTTGCCTCGGATCGGTCCCATATTTCTGTCATGCTTCTTGCGTGGGCTGTAGAAATCGCATACTAACTCGGATGGAGTCGTGTTCAACATCAAACTTGTCCGCCCCGATGATCTTCATAATACAGCGCGGGCCACTTCTCCTTTTAAGGCCGTCTTTATGAATTTTAGGGCCCATCTTTAACTGTGAGTCGGATTCAATTATGCAGTTTTCTGAACTGTCCGAGTCTTGCAATAAATTTGGAGGCTGTATACTATCTCAGATGATGATGTCTCCAAAAGCAAAGTTGACCGTTTCAACGATACGCACAACTTCCATGTAGAATCTTTTCAGCCGAAGCCATCTAGATAATCATTTGATCCCATCTTCAGTTTCTGGTCGGATTGACTTTGACAGCTTCCACTTTTCCGGCAAGCTTTTTTCCCGGCAAGCTTTCCACGCCGACAAGCTTTCCACCCTGGCAAGCTTTCCGCACCGGCAAGGTTTCCACCCCGGCAAGCTTTCGCACCGGCAAGATTTCCACCCCGGCAAGCTTTCACACCGGCAAGGTTTCCACCCCGGCAAGCTTTTCGTGCCGGCAAGGTTTCACCCCGGCAAGCTTTCCATACCGGCAAGGTTTCCACCACGGCAAGCCTCATTCAGCCGGCAAAGGCCGAATAACTTACGCGACCCATCAGACACCACCTAGGCGGGTGTCTGGTCCCTTGCGTCACTTTTTCACTCAGGACCGGTCCGCAAAGTGTTGCCTCTAAGTTTTGCATACGAACTTGGATTGGGATGATCTTTATATCAAAATCAACCGATTCGACGAGACGAAAACAATTCATGTAGAACATTTTTTGATATGAGGCCATCTTCATTGCGTTTCATACCATGCCAAAATCTGGTGTCAACACATGGTATCAGCCTAATCAATCCTAAACCCTAGCCGTCACCGCTTCCGCACCCGCGCGCCGCCCCCGGGGCGGTTGGCCTCCATGACCGCCGCCGGGGGCCGTGCCACCTGTACCTAGGGTTCGTCCGCCATCCGTGTTGGCCGGCTGCCCTAGAGAGTCTTTTCCCCGAGCCCTTGCTACGGGTTTTTTCGCTCTCTTGCCGGTCGTTTTCATCGGCATTTTCTTTTTGGTTTTCCGATCTATGCTTGATCGGTTTGCATCGCCCGCCACCGTCGTCGACCCCCGTGCGTCTCTACTCCGACACCGGCACGACCGGCAGGCTCTTCACCGACCCGGCGGCCTCCCGCGACAGGCCGTCCCTCACGGCCGTCGTCCGCGCGCCGGCCCGCTCGACGATCTACGCCGGCCGTCACCGCCTTCTCCGACCGGGACACCTGCATCGCCCCTCCCAGCGGCCTCGCGCCATGCGGCAGCCCATCATAGCCGCCGTTCGCGCGCCCGCCCGCCCGTCTATCCACGCCACCCGCCTCCGCCGCGTCTGCACGGCGGCCCTGCGTCTGCCTCGCCGGCCTCGTTCCTGGCTGCGTCGGGCCGGCTGCTTCAGGCCCATCGGCTGCCTCGAGCTCGGGCGCCGCTGCTCCGTTAGTCGCTCGGGTCTCGCTGCCCGGGCGCCGGTGATGCTTTGGCGGCCCGGGTGCCGGTGCTGACAAGCTCATCTGCACGTCGTCCGTCGCCGGCTTCATCTTGGACTCCGCCGCCACCACGCCTCCACCGAGCGGCGTCACCGACCTCGCGCGCGATCGGACTGATCACCTGCCCGCCACCGCGATCCACCTCACCTACGCCGTGTGACCGACCTGGCCCGTCGGTTGCGCGCGCCTCTGCAGGTCCCTTGAAGATCGTCCCTGAGTTCAGCGCGCCCCTCCACCGATCGAGCAACGGGCTGACGCTGCGTCGCCCCGTCGGGCCGCAGCGCCGCCGCCCCATGGTTCTCCTCGCGGCTGCATCGACTCGCGTGTCACCGCTGCGTCGCCCTTCGGGTCGTAGTGCCGCGATATGCGGTCCCCGCCGCCACCCCGAGGCCGTCCCCGCAGTTGCACCGACCCGCGCTCCGCCGCTGTGCTGCCTCTTCGGGCTGTAGGGTCGCGGCCCGCGATCCCTGCCGCCGCCCCGAGGTCTTCCCGCCGTCGCCCCGACCTGCCAGCCGCCGCTGCGTCGCCCCTTCGGGCCCGTAGTGTCGCGGCCTGCGGTCCACTCCGTCGTCCGCGCACGTCGACTTCCCGTGGTATGCGCCGCGCTGCCTTCCTTGGCACGGGAACGCCACCGTCCGTGCCGGTCTTCGTCATGCTGCTGGGTTCCTCGTCTACTTAAAGCACCGCCGCCACGCTCCTAACCTAGCCACCGCCGCCGCCGTCAGGCCACCGCCGCCGCTCTTCTTTGGCCGCCTCCGCCGCAACCCTCGTAGCCGCCGCCGCCGCCGCCCGTCCACCCCGTTCGTCTTCGTCCAGCACCAGTTCATCGCCAGCGTCGCCGTCATCTACCCCGACCACTTCGTCTACTCCGACCACCGTTGGTGACATTGGCCCCACACCGATGGACGCCGCAATCGTCGTCGAGTTCTTCTCTGCAGGCCCCTCCGACTTCCCTGACATGGCATACAGCTCATGCAGGTCCCAGTCTCCGCATGCCTGGTGCTAGCAACACTGATGCGTGCCTTCATCCACGATGTGTCCCCGGGCCTGGGAAGCCTGGTCGGTGCTTCGTCAACTTCGTCTTCGTTCGTCTACGCATGCCCGGTGCTGGCAACACTGGTGTGTGCCTTCGTCCATGATGTGTCCCCGGGCTTGGCAAACCCGCCGCGACGCGTCGTCAACAACATCTTGTTCCCAGCGCACCACTACTTCGACACCACTGCGCCCATGCTAACTCGGCGCCCCCTTGCTCCCGCGGCTCCACGGCGACTTCCTCGACACCGGCTACCCTGACTCGACATCGACCACGGCATTCTTCGCACGGCTACCTCGACCACGGCTACACCACCCACGCTCTCGGCTACATTGACAAACGGCACAAAGGGCTACCGCCTGCTTGAGCAACCTCGTCGGTTTCCACTCCAGCCACGACTCCACGATGCATCGACCGTTATGACTGGGGGGGGGGTGTCCGTCGGCTTGCCTTCGGATTCTTCTCCGGTCTCACCGTCTGCGTCGCTACCGTTGTGACTGCGGGGGGATGTTGAGTATATTGATTATTAGGAAAGACGAGATAGACTAGGATTTGTTCTGGCTTGTCTTGTACTCCAAGTTGGTCATTGTACTCCTATATATATGCCCACGAGGCTCAAGCAATACAACGAACTATTCCACCAATTCCTCTCTCCCTTCTAACAATTCCTTACAATGGCATCTACCCGGTTGGAGCATACAGCTTGAGTGGTTTTCTCAATCATAGATGGCAGTGTGGTCTCCAGACATGACCTCCTCCATCCTAGTTATTTTTTTTCTAGTTCATTTCAGACGTTATTCCTTTTAGACATGTGGGTTGTTTGCATCATCTTATGCAGAGGCCGAGTATTTGCTCAGTGCGATTGTATCAGCTCGATATAATGATTGAATAAAAAACATTTTCAACAAAACCTGATGGTATGCAAAATTATGGTGACCTTTAATATTAAAATAAGTTATTCTGTATACCTTTTATATAATCTCTTAATATAATGTGTACTACATCTCGAAAAAGAAACGTATTGGTGCAATATTCTAAGTGTAATATGCCTTTGTGCATCAAAGAAACACTTGTCGTGATGTATTTGCATCACTCAAATAATTGTTCTTTCATTTTAATAGAAAAATGTTTAATTTACTTGAGCTAATTAGCATATCTAGCCGTGTGTGGTACGGGGGCATCCAAGCAAGCAGAGAGGACAGGACGAACACAACTATTTGTAGTACACCTCAAAAAATAAATTACTGGGCAATATTGTAACAATAATGTGCCACTGTGCATCAAGAAAACATTTGTTGTGATGTATTCTACATCACTGAAATCATTGTTCTTCAGATTAAAAGAGATAGGTTTACTTGAGCTAATTAGCATATGTACCCGTGTGTACGTAGTGGGCATGCAGGGAAGTAGAGAGGACAAGAGGAACTCAACATTTACTAATCCAACATCCCATATTGGGCGAACAATGTTAGCTCTTTTATACTGTTTATTATTGATGAAATTGAAAATCTATATATATATGTGCAAATAGGCGTACATAGAATTTACTTTGACCACACTGATTCTTTAAATCTTAGACCTACCTTATGATCATCCATGTAATGCCATTTATAGTTTTCCACTTGTTCTTTGTAAGACTATCTTCTGGTATGCTATCGTTGACATTTTGATATTTTAATGTATGACGAAGTTATAACACTTTTTTTTCTCGAATATGCACGAGTGTGTATATCATATATTAAAGAAGAAAGGCAAAGAACTTCACGTCCCCAAAACCGGCTTGCATACGCCGATCTCACTGAGAACTGACCATGCATCTCCCAGGACCAAGAGACTGTGTCCTGCTCGTTAGCGCGTGGCTCCCAAGCAGCCACCCTCGTCCACAGTTCAAGGAACTGCTGAAGGGCAGCAGCGTCGATGTCTGGCCCAACAGCAGCCGCCCACTCGCCGCTAGCAGCGACCTGACCAACCAAACTGTCGAGGCAGATCCTAGTCGGAATCATCTTATATAGGTCTGGAGCCACCTCCTGCACCCTCATACCATCAAGCCACCTGTCTTCCCAAAACAGGGTAGACCGCCCATCCCTAGCCTCTACCCTAGTTGCAGCTAGGAAGATTTGCATGGATTCCTTTAGCACCTTTATAGTGAACTCACTCCACGGCCGGCTACTATCCGTCCATTTCAGCCATGGCCACCGCGCTTGCATGGCTACATTCATCCAATGCAAGTTAGGAACCCCAAGCCCTCCTGCCCATTTAGGGGCACACACTGAATCCCAGGCCACCGCGCAGTAGCCACCATTTGCCTCCGCCTTCTTGCACCACAGAAAGCCTCTGCACACTTTGTTCATCGCCGCGATTGTCTTCATTGGTAGGTCCAATGCCATCATCGCATGTATTGGTATGGCACACAGCACTGACTGTACAAGAGTCAACCTTCCACTTTTTGGCATAAGCGCGGCCTTCCATTTTGGCAGGCAGTTTGCCAAGTTGTCCACCAAGTCTTGTAGCTGTCCTGCCGTTTGCTTTCTTAGGGAGAGCGGTAAGCCAAGATACTTGATAGGAAACGATGCAACCGGACATCCCAGCTCCTGGCTTACGCAAGCCATGCTCTGCTCATCACATCTGATCGGTAGGGCAGCGGACTTGCCCATGTTAATTCGTAGGCCTGAAGCTTCCCCAAACATAGCAAAAATTGCCCTACATGCTTCCAAGTCCACTTGTTTTGGCCGTAAGAAAAGTACCACATCATCCACGTATATCGATAGTCTTTGCTTCATGCCTACCGCAGCCAGAGGTTCCAGCACACCTCGCTCCACATCAGTCTCAAATAGACGCTGTAGCGGTTCCATAGTGAGAATAAACAACATGGGAGACAGCGAGTCCCCTTGTCGCATTCCTTTGCAGTTGTAGATGGTTTCCCCTGGCTCCCCATTGACCATCACTTTTGTAGTCGACGTGGCAAGGATTCCACAGATCCAAGCTCTCCACTTGTGCCCAAAACCAATTAGCTATTGCAAGACTTCCAACAGGAATGGCCATTGGACCGAATCAAAGGCCTTCGAAATATCCAACTTGAGGAGAACAGTCGGGTTCCTCAATGCATGTAGCCGCCTCGCCATACACTACACTAGCATAAAATTGTCGTGCAGTGATCTTCCTTTGAAAAAAGCGCTCTGGTGGTGTCCCACAAGGTTGGGGAGTTCCACAGCTAGCCAAGTCGAGAGAACCTTCTCAAAAATTTTGATGGCCCTATGCACTAGATTTATAGGCCGAAAATTGCCCACATCCAACGCTCCCTCTTTCTTCGGCAGTAGAGACACTAGTGATCTGTTGATAGCAACCATGCCCCTCATGTCCTCCCGATACATACAGTCCATAGCCCTCATGAAATCCACCTTGATGATGTTCCAGCACGTGGCATAGAACCGTCCTCTAAAGCCATCCGGCCCCGGTGCTTTGTCCATTGGCATTGCCTTGATCACCTTCTCCACTTCCTCAGGTGTGAAAGGCTCCTCAAGCTGTGATAGGTCCCGTTGTGGTAGGTTGAGCCCCTCTAGATTTAGCGTGTGCTGTCGTGGCTCACAACACCCAAATGCTCGGCCATAGTAGGCATCCACCGCCGAGGCCACTTCTTCTTGGCCCGAATATATCTGCCTGTTGTACTAGACTGATCGCAAAACATTCTTACGTTGCCTGTGGCTAGCTTGCTGATGAAACAGTCTTGTGTTGCTGTCCCCCTCGGGCAACTGCAGCAGCCGTGATCGCTGCCTTGCTATCGAGCGCTCCAGAGAACAGAGGCCCAATAGTTTGTGCTTCAAGCATTTCCTGAGCTCCCGTTCTGCGTCGGACAAATCTCGTGACTCCATTGCGACATCCAGTCGCGTGATCACCTCTAAGGCAATGGCAATCTGCAGCTTCACGTTCCCAATCCAGCGGTCACTCCACTTTTGCAAACCCTTTGATGTGGCCCTAAGCTTACAGTGTAGCGTGAGGTAATCATTTGAGGCTGGTGGAGTCGATTCCCACGCTGCTTGTACCGTCTCCCTGAATCCTGCCACCTTGACCCAAAAGGCTTCAAACCGGAAGCGTTTATGGGTTTTGATCTCCACATTCATGTTCAACATCAAGGGACAGTGATCCGAAACCGCCGTACCAAGGGCGGACAGAAAGCACATCGAGACGAAAACGTGATCAATCTTCTCCAAAGTAGCGTTCTGCTGTTCATTAGACCTCGTGTACCGCCGGCCATTCAAATACATCTCCTTCAACTCAAGCCTATTCAATTTGGCCCGAAATCTGCCCAACATCCTCCTATTGATGAAGTAGTTGCTCTTGTCCTCTTGTCATGCAATGAGATTAAAGTCTCCAGCCAATAGCCAGGGGCCTACGTGTAACTCTGTAATGTCCACCAGCTCTTGAAGAAACTCCACTTTGTCCCTGTCCTCTTGAGGGCCATAAACACAAGTTAGCCACCACTCCGAAGCGCCCGGAGATTTCACAATTGCCGTGAGCGAGTTACTCTGGTAGTGTGGGTTTGAGAGCATGACGATCGTCTCATCCCAAGCCACTAAGATCCCACCACGCGTCCCAACCACTGGGACGTAAAGAAACTTGGTAAATTTATTCCCAAGACATCATTGTACAACCGCTGCCGAGATCTCTTGCAGTTTGGTATCCTGAATGCAAACAATGCCCGGATTCGCCTCAAGCACTACATGACGGACAGCATCTCTACGTGCCGGAGCGTTTAGCCCCCGCACGTTCCACACAATCATCCGTAAGGGTTGCGCATTCATGGTAACATCCTACCTATTCCACTAGCGCCTGCCCCTAGGCCACGATGGCAGCGACCTGGAGCGTGTCCAGCAACGGCGCCCGCAAGAGAGCCAGAACTGCTGCTATGTGAGCCTCCGAAAGTGGGCGAGTGAAAAGCTCCACGTACATGTTGAGAGCTTCCTTGGAGATGACCTCCCCCTCGTGAGCCAAACAGAGCTTGCGAATGAGCACCTGTTGCTGCTTGCCAGCCCCATGCTTAGCGATCCTCTCACTTCTCCGAGGTGTGACATCCAGCATCTTCTTCTTGCTGGGCCTGCGAGTTTGAACCCCATGGGTGCGTGACTCCGGCCTTACCAAGATTGGCTCAAGCGATCTGCGCATGCTCTCACAAAGGCGCGCCACGTCTTCATGTCCAGGATTAGCAGGCATCGGTGTGCATGGAGGAGCGTTTCCGGCCTGTGGCTCCTCACACCCCGAAAGACTAACACTTCGAAGCAGCTCCAATTGATTTAAACCGCGGTAGGCATTGAGTCGGACACCTCCCACACCGTCAGGTCAAATCAACGTTAAAGTTTGGGGATAAAAAAAAGCAGCGATCGATCACACTGGGACTCGAACCCAGAATCTCCCGCTCCGGAGGCGAGCGCCTTATCCATTAGGCCATGCGACCATTTCGTTTAATTTCAAGTTTGATTCTAAAAGTCGAATGCAGTCCACTGAGCCAGCTATGTGGCTATTTCTTGGCGGATTCGAGAGAGAGAGAGAAGACAGCAGTATATAATAACTTATTATGAGCATTTTAATTACTTTGTTATCCACCTAATGTAATTCTTGTCTTGATTTCCTCTCTATTTCCACGTAGAAGGGTTGTTATTTTTGGTGCAAACAGCAGGAGCTCTACCTTTTCATTCAAGAAGGGAAGAACAAAACGTTACAAATAGGACGTTAGACCAGATTAGAAAACATCTCTTGGATGCACAGGGAAGCAAATCTCTCAACTGTCTAATTTAATGGATGGATTATTCATTAGGCTTGAATGCTCTGAATCGTCTTTGCTAAGTGTAGCACTCGGCAACGTCTTTGCCGAGGTGGATTTAACCTTTGCCGAGTCTGATTGCTAATGTACGTAGCTTCTACATTGTGCAATTAGCATAGATGTATTTTTTTTTTTTTTTTTTGCGATGAGCATAGATGTATTGTTGGCATCATATTCGGCAGAGCCTGATATAAGCAGAACTTGGTCACTTTTGGTGGATGTATTCCTAAAACTTAATAATTGACTCGTACTAACTGATCAGCTTGGTCAGTTTTGGTGAATGTATTCCTAAAACTTAAATGGAGCTCGGCGAGAACGGCCGTTCTTGCTGGAGCCAGTGCATTGCTCCTCTAGAAGCCATTTCCTATCTACAGCTTATAGAGCGATTATTATAAAATCACTAATTGAGGAGTACTCCTTACAAAGATCACTCTCACCTTCTCAGGTTGTGACAAGTGGGCGTTGCATGTGTGCCACTTGTCACAACCTGTGAGTTTTCCCTTTTTTCGTATATCCATTTATTCAAAACATTTTATCTCTAAAACCGTGCGTCCAAATCTCGAACCGTTTTCAATGTTGGATTCCTCGCGTTGAGGTCTTCAAAACTAGATCCCATCTTGATAGGTTTTGACGGACTTTGTTCTCACGAAAAAACCGGTCGAAAAAAATCGGACGAAAAAACCGAACCAGGAGCACGTTTTTTTTTTTCTTTCCGAAAGAGGCACGGTCGTGCCTCTCGCGAAATCACAACCGTGCCTCTTACAGAAGCAAAACCGTACCTCCCGCGGAAGGAAAAAAAAGCAGAAAACACTTTTTTCCCGGTTCCGAGAGGCACGGCCGTGCCTCTTGCGAAAGCTCAACTGTGCCTCTCGCAGAAGCAAAACCGTGCCTCTCGTGGAAGTAAAAAAAATAAAAAACTTTTTTTTTCGTTTTCGAGAGGCACGGCCATGCCTCTCGGAAAAGCATAACCGTGCCTCTCGCGGAAGCAAAACCGTGCCTCTCGCGAAAGGAAACATGCCACTCACGAAAGCAAAACCGTGCCTCTCGCGGAAGCAAAACCGTGGCTCTCATGAAAAAAAAAATAGAAAACACGTTTTTTCCCGTTTCCGAGAGACATGGCTGTGCCTCTCGCAAAAGCAAAACCGTGCCTCTCGCGGAAGCAAAAAAGAAATGCGTTTTTTTGCGCAAAATTTTTTTGTTTGATTTTTTTTGGTCCAAAAGCTAAGTAAGACCGGTGGAAAACCAAAAATTCAGAAAAACCTGGAAAAAAACTGTTTAAAAAAGCCGAAAACGCGTGCGAAAAAATTTAAAAAAATATGTAGGGAGTGCCCAGAGCGCGACACGTGGCAGTGGCTAAGAGCGCGCCAAGTGGCACTAATTGTTGTGAGGCTCCGAAGGAGCGCTCGTCAACTAGTTGCTCTTAGATCATTACGTCACCCTAGCTTCCTAAATGGGCTGCCAGCCCAAGTTGACTCCCTCGTCGGCTTTGCAAACCTTTTAGAAACTTTAAGTGCCGGGGCTATATCTCGCTTGTAGCGAGATGCAGCCTGGCCTCACCTGACGCTTCCTCGCACCGCTATAGTACTGGTCTAACCCAGTACTATAGTTCGGTTTTTCACTGTGTTGCATTGTTCCGTTTTTCACTGTGTTGCACTGTTCTTCCTTTTTTTGGTTTTCTTTTGTTCTTTCTCCGTTTTTATTGTTTTTTTCCATTTCCTTCCTATTTTCTTTATCTTTCTTTGATTTAGTTTCTTTCTTTCTTGGTTTTCTTCATTTTTTCTTGTTTCTTTCTCAGTTCCATTGCTTCCATTATTTTACATTGGTTTTTATTTTCTTGTTCAGTTCTCTTTGTTGTTATTGGCTTTTTATTTTTCTTTGTTTCTTCTTTCGATTTTCTCGGTTTCATTATTTTCATCACATGCCAACAAAATGCAGTACACATTCTACATTATTCGTATACATTAAACATATTTTATATAAATATTATTGAAATATATGATTGCAATTTTTGAAAACAATAATTTTACGACTACTATTTTTCATACACATCGTACATTTCTGATATGTCTAATACATTTTTATATACGCGTTTAAAATTTTGCAAATACAAGATTAACATTTTTTTAATACTTGGATCAACATTTTTGAACACACGGAACATAATTTTTTCATGAATAAACATTTCTACGTACACAATGTACATTTTGTGTATACTGTAGGAACAATTTTTATACACTTTTAACATATTTAAACATGACAACATTCTTTCATACACATTGTACTTGTTTTGTATATAGTTTTCATATACATGACAAACATTTTTTTCAACCCATTTAACATTGAATAAACATTTCTACGTACACAATGTACATTTTGTGTATACTGTAGGAACAATTTTTATACACTTTTAACATATTTTAAACATGATCAACATTCTTTCATACACATTGTCTTGTTTTGTATATAGTTTTCATATACATGACAAACATTTTTTTCTAAACACATTTAACATTTCTCAAATGCTTGGTAACAAATTGAAATACTTGATTAATTTTTTAAATACTTGAGTAATAATTTTTTAAAGACGTGATCACACTTTTTTCATGCAACTTGTAATTTTTGGTATACTTTTTTCCGTAGACATGAGAAATTTTTCTCTATACAGATTTATCATTTTTGAAACACATGATCAATATGTTTTAATAAACATTATTTAATTTTGAAGATATTTTCCATATACATGACAAACATTTTCTCTATAGACATTTTTTTTAAACACATGATCAACATTTTTTCATACAGATTGTTTTTCTATTTTTTTTATACATGACAAACATTTTCTCTATAGATATTTAACATTTTCAAATATTTCATTAACACTCTTGAAATACTTGATTAATATTTTTTCAAATGCTTGATTAATATACTTTTAAATACATGATCAACATTTTTCATACACATTGTACATATTTTTATATGTTTTCGTATATATGAGAAACATTTTCTCTATACACATTTAGCATTTTTCAAATGCTTGATGTGTGTGCGCGCGTGCGTGTGTATACACATTTAAAATTTTCTCTATACACATTTAGCATTTTTCAAATGGCTATGTAGGGCATACATACTCGCGCTCCTAATATACCACATAGATGAATCTTTTATACCTCTTTATTATTTTTAATATATACTCCCTCTGTTTCTAAATATAAGTCTTTATAGAGATTTCACTTTAGACTATATACAGATGTATATAGACGTAGTTTAGAGTGTAGATTCATTCATTTTGCTCCGTATGTAGTCTCTTATTGGAATCTCTAGAAAGACTTACATTTAGGAACGGAGGGAGTACTTCATTAGGAACGGAGGGAGTACTTCATTTAAAACTTTCTGTATACACATTTAGCATTATTTAGGAACGTTGCATGAAAAACAAAAAAAATTCTATGCACATGCAAGATCTATCAATGGAGATGCATAGCTACGAGAGGGGGAGAGCATCTACATACCCTTGTAGATCGCTAAGTGGAAGCGTTTATCAACGCGGTTGATGTAGTCGTACACCTTCACGATCCGTTCCGATCAAGTACGGAATGCACGGCACCTCCGCGTTCAGCACACGTTCAGCTTGATGACGTCCTCGCCTTCTCGATCCAGCAAGAGAGGCGAAATAGTAGATGAGTTCCGGCAGCACGACGGCGTGGTGACGGTGGTGGTGAAACTGTTCCGCAGGGCTTCGCCAAGCTCAACGGTTTAGGACGGAGGACGAACTAGAGGGGAGGGGGCGCCGCACACGGCTTGGGAATCGTGGTATGTGTTGCCCCCTCCCCTCCTCTCATATATATAGGTGGAGGGGAGGGGAGGCTTACTAGGCGCGCCCCCAAGGGGGGCGGCGGCCGCCCTGGGCTCCTGCCCTAGGCGCCTCCCCCCTTTCCTTCTTTAGGGGGTGGAGGAGATGGCAGGGGGGCCGGCGGCTGCCCTGCCTTTGGCGCCCCCCATTCCTTCCTATAGGGCTAGCAGCCAGGAGGTGGGTGCGCCAGCCCCCTTGTGGGCTGCTGTGCTCCCTCCCTTGGCTCGTTTGCCCAATAACTCCCCGAGGCCTCCCGGTACCCCTTCCGGCGATCCGATAAATATCCACTGCATTCCGAAACCTTTCCGGAGACCAAATACTACCATCCTATATATCAATCTTTACCTTCGGGCCATTCCGGAGCTCCTCGTCATTTCCGTGATCTCATCCGGGACTCCGAACAACATTCGGTCACCAACATACATAACTCATATTATACTATATCGTCAATGAATGTTAAGCGTGCGGACCCTACGGGTTCGAGAATGCTGTAGACATGACCGAGACGCTTCTCCTGTCAATAACCAATCACGGGACCTGGATGCCCATATTGGTTCCTATAAATTCTACGAAGATCTTTATCGGTCGAACATTTATGACAACATACGTAGTTCCCTTTGTCTGTCGGTATGTCACTTGCCCGAGATTCGATCGTCGGTATCTCCATAACTAGTTCAATCTCGTCACTGGCAAGTCCCTTTACTCGTTCCCATAATACATCATCTTGTAACTAACTCCTTAGTCACTTTGTTTGCAATCTTCTTTGTGATGCTGTATTACCGAGAGGGCCCAGAGATACCTCTCCGTCATACGGAGTGACAAATCCCAATCTCGATTCACGCCAACTCAACAGATCCCTTCGGAGATACCTGTAGAGCACCTTTATGATCACCCAGTTACGAAGTGACGTTTTATAGCACACAACGTATTCCTCCGGTATCCGGGAGTTGCATGATCTCATGGTCGAAGGAATATGTATTTGACATTAAGAAAGCAGTAGCAAAAACTGAACGATGATATGCTATGCTAACGGATGGGTCTTGTCCATCACATCATTCTCCTAATGATGTGATCCCGTCATCAAGTGACAACACATGTCTATGGTTAGGAAACCTTGACCATATTTTGGTCAATGAGCTAGTCTAGTAGAGGCTTACTAGGGACATGATATTTTTTTTATGTATCCACACATGTATTTATGTTTTCGGTCAATACAATTACAACATGAATAATAAACATTTATCATGATTAAGGAAATATAATAATAATCACTTTATTATCGCCTCTAGGGCATATTTCCAACAGTCTCCCACTTGCACTAGAGTCAATAATCTAGATTACATAGTAATGAATCTAACACCCATGGAGTCTTGGTGCTGATCATGTTTTGCCCGCGGAAGAGCTTTAGTCAATGGGTCTGCCACATTCAGATCCATATGTATTTTGCAAATTTCTATGTCTCCATCCTTGACCTTTTAACGAATGGAGTTGAATCGTCGCTAGATGTGTTTGGTTCTCTTGTGAAACTTGTACTCCTTAGCTAAGGCTATTGCTCCAGTGTTGTCACAAAAGATTGTCATTGGACCCGATGCACTGGGTATTACACCCAGATCGGATATGAACTCCTTCATCCAGAATCCTTCATGCGCTGCTTCCGAAGTAGCTATGTACTCTGCTTCACATGTAGATCCCGCCACGACGCTCTGCTTAGAACTGCACCAACTGACAGCTCCACCATTCAATATAAATATGTATCTGGTTTGAGACTTAGAGTCATCCGGATCTGTGTCGAAGCTAGCATCGACGTAACCTTTTACGACGAGCTCTTCGTCACCTCCATAAACGAGAAACATATCCTTAGTACTTTTCAGGTACTTCAGGATATTCTTGACCGCTGTCCAGTGATCCACTCCTGGATTACATTGGTACTTCCCTGCCAAAGTTACGGCAAGGCACACATCAGGTCTGGTACACAGCATGGCATACATTATAGAACCTATGGCTGAGGCATAGGGAATGCCTTTCATTCTCTCTCTATCTTCTGCCGTGGTCGGACTTTGAGTCTGACTCAACACAGGCAAGAACCCTTTCTTTGACTGGTCAATTTTGAACTTTTCAGAACTTTGTCAAGGTATGTGCTTTGTGAAAGTCCTAGTAAGCGTCTCGATCTATCTCTATAGGTCTTGATGCCCAATATGTAAGCAGCTTCACCGAGGTCTTTCATTGAAAAACTCTTATTCAAATATCCTTTTATGCTATCCAAAAATTCTATATCATTTCCAATCAGCAATATGTCATCCACATATAATATCAGAAATGCTACAGAGCTCCCTGATACGTCTCCAACGTATCAATAATTTTTTATTGAACCATGCTATTATATTATCTGTTTTGGATGTTTTATATGCATTAATATGCTATTTTATATTATTTTTGGTACTAACCAATTAACCTAGATCCCAGTGCCAGTTTCTGTTTTTTCCTTGTTTTTGAGTTTTACAGAAAAGGAATATCAAACGGAGTCCAAACGAGCTGAAAATTTACGGTGATTTTTTATGGACCAAAAGAGACCCCCGAAGCACCGGAGCTGGGCCAGGAGGTGACCGAGGAGGCCACAAGCCTGGGGGCGCGCCCTGAGGGCTTGTGGGCCCCTCGGGAACCCCCCTGACTTGTTTCCAATGCCAAAAATCCTTATAAATATAGAAACCTCCGAAAATAACCCTAGATCGGAAGTTCCACCGCCGTAAGCCTCGGTAAACACGAAAAACCTGCTAGGAACCTGTTCCGACACCCTGCCGGAGGGGGAAACCATCACCGGAGGTCAGCTTCATCATCCCGGATGCCACCATGACGAGGAGGGAGTAGTTCACCCTCGGGGCTGAGGGTATGTACTAGTAGCTATGTGTTTGATCTCTCTCTCTCTCTCTCTCTCTCTCTCTCGTGTTCTTGATTTGGCACGATCTTGATGGACCGCGAGCTTTGTTACTATAGTTGGATCATATGGTGTTTCTCCCCCTCTACGTTCTTGTGATGAATTGAGTCTTGCTCTTTAAGGTTTCGTTATGTTGGATTGGGTATTGGATTTGAGAACACTTGATGTATGTCTTGCGATGGGATATTTGTGGTTACAATGGGATGTTCTATTGATTCAATTGATGTATGTTTTGGCACTCAACTCACTGATTCCCGAGGTGACATTGGGGTAATCTATGCATAGGGGTTGATGCACGTTTTCGTCCTACGTTCTCCAATAGAAACTTTGGAGTGATTCTTTGATGCACGTTGAGGGATTGCCATATGATTCAATTATGTTATCATTGTTGAGAGAATTTGCACGTGAAAGGATGAACCCTAGGCCTTGTTTTCAAGCATTGCAATACCGTTTTTGCTCACTTTTGTTACAAGTTACCTTGCTGTTTTTATATTTTCAGATTACAAAAACCTATATCTACTATCATACTACACTTGTATCACAATCTCTTCGCCGAGCTAGTGCACCTATACAATTTACCATTGTATTGGTTGTGTTGGGTACACAAGAGACTCTTTGTTATTTCGTTGCAGGGTTGTTTGAGAGAGACCATCTTCATCCTATGCCTCCCACGGATTGGTAAACTTTAAGTCATCCACTTGAGGGAAATTTGCTACTGTCCTACAAAACTTTGCGCTTGGAGGCCCAACACGAGTGTACAAGAAGAAGGTTGCGTAGTAGATATCAAGCTCTTTTCCGTTGCCTGGGAGGTGAGTGCTTGAAGGTATATCTTTAGATCTTGCAATTGAATCTTTTAGTTTCTTGTTTTATCACTCGTTTATTCTAGAAAAGAAAACTATAAAAAAATTGGAATTGAGGTTGCCTCATATTATTCATGTTTATAATGTCTTTCTTGAAAATGATGGATCGGAAAATTGTGCCAAAGTGTTAGAAGAAGAAGTCAATAAAATGTTTGGCAGAAAATATTTGAATGATGAGCATGATTGCAATGTTGTTAGTATGAATTCTTTGAATATCCATGATGCTAATGATATGCAAAGCCATAAGCTTGGGGATGCTATGTTTGATGAAGATGATATTTTTAGTCCCCCAAGTTTTGAGGAGAAAATTTATTATGATGAAAGCATGCCTCCTATTTATGATGATTATATTGTTGAAAGTGGGTCTGGAAGAGTGTCAACTCTAGAAAATAATGATCCCACTATTTTGGAGCGTGTTGAAACTTATTGTGATAATTATGAAAGTGGATTTGGAGAGGTCATGACTTTATTTCATGATCCCAGAAAGTTGCTATCTATGATGATTATTGTGATAACATGTATGCTATAAAGAATAATGATAACCATGAAACTTGTCATCATGATTTTAATTTTCAATTGGATTATGCCTCACATGATAGTTATTTTGTTGAGTTTGCTCCCACTACTATGCATGAGAATAAATTTGCTTATGTGGAGAGTAATAAAAAAATTATGCATGTGGATCATGAAAAGAATGCTTTATGTGATAGTTATATTGTTGAATTCATTCATGATGCTACAGAAAATTATTATGAGATAGGAATATATGCTTTTACATATTGAAATAATATCAAGTTTCCTCTCTATGTGTTGAAAGTTTTGAAGTCATGCTTGTTCTGCCTTCCTATGCTAGATGATTCTTGTTTCCATAAATTGTTTGCTCACAAAGTCCCTATGCATAGGAAGTGGGTTAGACTTAAATGTGCTAGACATATGCTTCATGATGCTCTATTTATGTTTTAATTCTTATCTTTTATGTGAGCATCATTGAAATCATCATGCCTAGCTAAAAAGGCATTAAAGAAAAGCGCTTGTTGGGAGACAACCCAATATTTACCCCTACTGGTTTTGAGTTTTCACATGATTAAGCTACTGTATTAATCATGTTTTACAGCTTTTGTTTCAATAAATTGCCAAGTAAAGCCTTTGGGATAGTGTGGTTGATAGTTGATTTGATTCTGTGCAAAAACAGAAACTTTTGCGTCCAGTAACATAATTGTTAAAATTCACTGGACCGTGGAAAAACTCTGAATTTCTTACACAAGATTGATATACAAATTTCCTAGTTTGTCCTAAACTTTTAGAATTTTGGAGTTACAGAAGTGTAAGAAATTTCTAGATTACTACAGATTGTTCTGTTTTTAAATAGATTCTGTTTTCTATGTGTTGTTTGCTTATCTTGATGAATCTATGAGTAGTGTCGGAGGGTATGAACCATGGAGAAGTTGGAATACAGTAGATATTACACCAATATAAATTAAGAATGAGTTCACAATAGTACCTAAAGTGGTGATTTACTTTATTATACTAACGGATCTTATCAGTTTTCTATTGATTTTGTGTTGTGAAGTTTTCAAGTTTTGGGTAAAGATTTGATGGACAACGGAAGAAGGAGTGGCAAGATGTAACACCCCCAGTGGTTAACTACAGTAATCACCCTTTTGATTATGCCATGTCATCATGTTTAACAGTGCATGATCATCATTTGCATCATATTGCATTTCAACTCCTAACTCAAATTCAAATTTAAATGAAAGTGGAAAATAAAAGTTGTCCAACATAGAAACTAAATTGTTCATTAAATAGCAAATAAATCAGAGACAATTCTAAAATTGAAACCAACATCATTGGAGTTGGGTAAGTGACTCAAACATCCTCAAATAGTGACTAAAGACAATATTTAATTACCTTTTATTTAATCTAAAATAAATATGAAAAGATATTTACCCCAAACTAGTTTTTGGTGGTAGGATATATTGTGCTGTGATTTGTGGGCCAGCTCTCATATTTTACAAAACTCTAATGGGGGCCACACATTTTGCAAAACAGAAAAGAAATGAATATAGAAGAAGAAAAGAAAACAAAAAAAGGGGAAAGAAACCTTCCCCGCCCCCCCCCCCCCCCCCGACTGGGCCAAGCCCAGCTGGCCTCAGCCAACCAGGCCGGCCCAGCAGCCCCTGGCTAAACACCCCCCCCCCCCCGAGACCCCGAACCCTAGCCCATCGCCCACTCGCCCCCTACTCCCTCGATCCCCTCTAGCTTCCCCCCGCCCCTGACCCGGCGGCCGCCCGTCGCCGCCCCGGTGCCCCGCCGACGGCCGCCCCCGCCCCCGCCGCCGACGCCGGACGCCATCGCCACCGCCTCCTCATTCCGTCGCTCGACCCCGACTCCGCCCCGAACCCGCCGCTCACCCTTCCCGTCATCCGTCGCCGCCCTCGCCATCGACTCCGGCCACCCCGAGCCCCCTCGAGCTAGCTGCCACCCCCTACAGCTCCCGGTGAGCCCCTCCTCCGCGTCCCTCGCGCCCGAGCTCGCGACGAGCTTGGGGTTGTCGCACTCGTCGCCGCGCCGCTCCCCCCCCCGCTCGGTATTTGCTGCTGCCGCTGCCCTGCGCGGCCGCCGTTGCTCCGCCGCCCGCCTCCCGTAGCTGTTGCCGCCGCACGCGCCCAGCAGCCCCTTTTCCTCCGCTCGCCGCTGCCCGCCGCTGGCCGCCGCGCCGGCTCTCTGCGAGCGCGCGCGCGCGCGCGTTTGACCCTGGCCGGACGAACGTGTCCGGCGCCCGAAAGGGGCTGGCTGCGGACACGTCCGACCCAGCCACTGACCACGGGGCCCCACCCCACTGAACGTTAAAAAAAACATAAATAAAAATATATATATTAATAATGAATTAAGTTAATTAATTCTGTTAATTAACTCTGTTTTAGTTAACGTAATTAGTTAGTTAGCACCTAATCTCTTAGTTAGTGTTAGAGACTATGACAGTGGGACCCACTGGTCAAATTGACCAGTCAACCCTGTTGACTGACTGTTGACTATTGACTGAATTAATAATAAATTATAAAATGCATTAAAATTTCAATAAATCATATAAAATAATCCGTAACTTAGATCGAAAAACTTTGTACATGAAAATTGCTCAGAACGACGAGACGAATCCGAATACGCGGTCCGTTCGTCCGTCACGCGTCCCTAACTATCCGAACGTGCAACCGTTCCCCTCTTATCGTCTGTCCGATAATTCCAAAGACCCGGGAAATATCGTCAGATATTCTCCCGCTCCATCTGATACGTGTAATGCTGCGTTAGACTACCCCTAGCACCGTGCATCGTATTTGTCATACTCATGTTTGCTCTATATTTATACTGTTTCCTCCCCCTCTTCTCTCTCGGTAGCCCCCGACACCGACGTCGTCCCCGAGACCGACGCAGCTCCAGATCCCGAAGACACCTTTGACAACCTTGCCCTTGCCGCCGAGCAACCAGGCAAGCCCCCCCCTTTGATCATCCCGATATCACCCATTCTAATTTCCCATGCTTGCATTAGAATTGCTGCTGCTACTGCTTTACCTATTCTGATGCATAGCCTATTTATTGTAACCTGCTGTTGATAATTACCTGCATACCCTAAACTATTTATTATAGGCTGGGTAGAGACCTATCAGCGACCCCACTTATCCCGACTGCCGCGCTGGATCGTCAGAAGACCCGATCAACGGGATTGAAGACCAGGCCCCGACACCGCACATCACCCCCCCCCCCCCCCCTTAGTGGTAACGACACTGCAGCGTTACTATCGAGTGCCGAGGGTGAAACCTCTTGTAGCACTTCTGATGTTAACTCTGTAGAGTAGCTATTCGGTAGTGGTCATCGAGGGTGATTCCTCCTTCACCACTTCCGGTAACGACGCTGTCGTACAACACCTCAACTGTGAACCCATCGAGGGTGATTCCTCCGAGTTCACCTTGACGGATACATCGAGGGGGAAATCAAACGAGGGTGATACCTCAGATTCCCCTGATGTTATGGACACACGAATACTTGGACTGTACTGTTGATTACTTGGAAAGGCGGGTCGACCCTGAGGGGTACCCGCGTGCGCCTGAGAGGCGAGTGTTGTGAAGACGGGTGCCAGTGTGGTGCCCGAGTGGAGAATACGAGGCGCGGCCGGGCATTCTTAACCCTTGCAGCAAGTCCTCGAGACGGGGCGACGGGGTCACATCTTTCGTGAGTCTCTGCTCGTTACCGCAAGCCCCTAGTCCTAACGATTTGGATATTTGATCCGAGCAGGCCTCTGGTCTGATAGCACTAACCATCACGTGGGCATAGTATGGGCGTTCTGCATCATATGCATCAGCCAAAAGCTCTGTCAGACGTCCAGTTCAGCAGTGCGGCATGGAGTGATTGGCGCCATTTCGGTGGTGCTTGGATCTGAGCCATGTGCGCAACGACCCGGAGGGTGAGGGGCGATGGCCAAGACCCCCTTGCGCTTAGGATGTAGACCGGCGGGGACCTCTCTGCTGAGCTGTAGGTAGGGTTGCGATGTGTCGTTTGGCCGAGGCCGGGCATGACCCAGGAAAGTGTGTCCGGCCGGAGTTAATCGAGCGTGTTGGGTAAGTTGGTGCACCCCTGCAGGGAAGAAAACTTCTATCGATAGCCGGTCCTACGGTAAAGGACACTCGGAGTTGTATCCCGATCGATACAACTAGAACTGGATACCTGTGATGAGACCTGTATGTATGGCTCTGGGATTGCTTCTCGCAGGGATTCGAGAAGGGATCTCCGGACGAGGTTGATGACTGTATGGCTCTGGATTGCTTTCTCGCAGGGAGTCGAGAAAGGATCTCTGGGTGAGGATGAGACTTAATGATACTGCTACATTATATTGATCTGTTCTGCTCTCTTCTATTGCTGCAAGACCGCTGAAGATGCTAGTCTTCGATAGGACTAGGCCTTCTCTCTATTCTGGCATTTCTGCAGCCCAGTCCACATATACAACCTCTCATTGAAAATGTTGCATATGTAGTGTAGATCCTTGCTTGCTGAGTACTTCTGAGTACTCACGGTTGCTTTGTTTTCCTTTTCTCCCCATATCAGTTTGTCGTGACCAGAGGACGGAGCCCCTGAGACAGATGCCCCGTCGATCGACTACTACTACTACCCAGAGGATGGATACTACTACGAGTTGACTGACGACCAGGCGTAGGATCGGAGGGTCCCAGGCAGGAGGCCTACGCCTTTCGATCGTAGTGTTTTATTTTGCCCCGCCTTTCTAAAGGCCTTTCTGTTTCTTTTTCATATCTGTACTCAGATATCTGATGCTTGCGCTGACGCTTGTTCGCAAGCTTATGTATTCGAGCCCTCGAGGCCCCTGGCTTGTAATATAAAGCTTGTATGACTTTATTTATGTTTTAGAGTTGTGTTGTGATATCTTCCCGTGAGTCCTTAGGCTTGATCGTGTGCATTTGCGTGTATGATTAGTGCACGATTGAGCCGGGGGCGTCACAAGTTGGTATCAGAGCCGACTGACTGTAGGAACCCCCCTTTCCAACTCCTTGGCCGAAGTTGAGTCTAGTGGTCCAAAACTGTTTTACTAACTTGGCTGTGTTGTTTACGGGCCCACGTCGCCAATTGGGTGGTATTAGTATCTTTTATTCCTCATCTTTACTCTGGGAGTCTGATCTCTCTTCTATTCGGGTTAAAATTTTACTAACTCCAACATTAGGCTCTCGTGCTCACATCCACCCGGAGTTCTGAAAATATTCCCCCTTGCTTCAAGATTGTGTACCAGGTTCTGCTTGCAGGATCCTCTTATCGAGGGCACCCTGTGTTTCACTTGCAGATTCCTCGCTCCAATAGTTTTCTCCGATGTTGATGTAGCCTTTGCTATGTCTCGTTGTGTACTTCCCTACCGCGTGCCTGTGCGCCGCCTAGTTGTCTAGCCTTCCCCTTTCAGCTGTCGTAATGCCGGATACTAACCGAGGCTATGTGCGGATTTGAATGTCTGGTGCGAATATGCTGAATTATCTATTGCACTTCCTTCTGTTGTGCGTGATACTTCATGAATCATTCCGTACACCTGCAGTTTTCTTGCTAAACTGCCCCTGTTGATTTGGCAGGATGGCTGACGATCCTCCACCTCCACCCTATATTGCCGCCATGATGCAGCAGTTTGAACTCAACCGTCTGCAGTTTGAGCTCAACCGTCAGTTTATGACCGGCGTATTGGCTCAGTTCCCAACTCAAAATGCTCAGCAACAGTCTGCTCCAATAACTCTGCCAGAATTTGTGCGCCTCAATCCGTCCACTTTTCGCAGCTCGACTGATCCAATGGATGCTGACGATTGGCTCCGTGACATTGCCTTCCAGATGAAGTCAGCCAATGTTATCCCTGACAGTTACGTCACCTATGCGACGTATCACCTGAGGGGATCAGCTGCTCAATGGTGGGAAAGCCACAAGGCTATGTTGCCTGCGGAGACTGTAGCCATTTGGCAGGAATTTCAGTCAGCTTTTCGTGCACGGTACATTCCTCAAGGTCTGATCGACCAGAAGAAGCAGGAGTTCCGCAAACTCTCACAGGGCACAATGACTGTGGATGAATATCAGAGGAAATTTATCGAACTGTCCCGCTATGCTGAGGATGACGTCAACACCGACACTCGCAAGCAGGAAAAATTCCGTGAAGGACTGCGTACGGATATAAAACTCGCACTTGCAGTCCATGATTTCACTGATTTCACAACGCTTGTCAACAAATCTTTCCAAATTGAAACAGCTCTGACTGAATGCCAGGAGTCGCTCAAGCGCACTCATGGAGCTGGCTCATCCTCGGGTCAGCCTGTTCAGAAGCGTCGAGTGTGGATCCGGCACAATGTACACCACCGACCTGCCCCAACACCAAGGCCGTCATATGTTGCACCTCGTTTGCCTTCACTGCCGAGACAGCTATCGGTTCATGCTGGACCGCCTGATGCTATGGCTTTTCGTCAGGATGCACCACGTCCTTCTGCTGGTTGCAGGAAGAGCCGTCGAAAACATCCTTCTAGGAACGTTGGAACCAGACTACCTGTTAGTCAACTTGTTCATGTCAACCAAGTCAACATGGAAGAAGCTTGACAGGACCCCAACATTGTGATGGGCACCCTTCTAGTGAATTCAATCCCAGCTTCAGTCCTCTTTGATTCTGGAGCATCCCACTCCTTCATGTCCGAAAGTTTTGCGCGAAGCCATGATATACTTTTCGAGGAGATGTGCATCCCATTAGTAATCCATTCACTTGGGCCTAATTGGCAAACTACCATGGTTAGCCACGGTAACCACATTGTGATTGGAGGACTGATGTTCCCCGTTTCTCTCATTGCCCTTAAGACCTCCAACATTGACATTATTCTGGGTATGGACTGGTTGAAGCCTCATAAAGCTTTGATTGACTGTGCCACTGAAACAGTCCGCCTCACACACCCTTCCGGTCAGACTGTCAGATACTCCGCTCGTACAGTGAAGGACGCCGAAGCTCAGATATATGTTCTACATGCATTGAACGCTTCACCTCTTGAAGGCATCGAGAACGTTCCAGTTGTTCATGATATCCAAGACGTCTTTCCAGAAGAACTTCCAGGAATACCCCCTTCTAGAGCTGTTGAGTTCGTCATCGACTTGAAGCCTGGCACAACTCCTATTGCGAAGCGTCCTTATAAAATGCCTCCGCACCACCTTCTTGAACTTAAGGAAGAAATCGACACGTCACTTAAGAAAGGTTTCATCCGCCCCAGTTCATCTGCTTGGGGAGCACCTTCACTCTTCGTTAAGAGGAAGGATGGAACTAACCGATTGGTTCAGGATTATCGGCCCATTAACCAAGCTACAATCCAGAATAAATATCCGCTTCCTCGGATCAATGATTTTTTATGATCAACTTGCCGGTTCCTCAGTATTCTCTAAGCTTGATTTGAGGTTGGGTTACCATCAGATCCGTGTTCGTGAAGAGGATATTCCGAAGACTGCATTTGTTACTCGTTATGGCTCCTACGAGTACACTGTCATGTCATTTGGCTTAACAAATGCTCCAGCCACATTCTCCCGTCTGATGAATTACATCTTCATGGATTACCTCGACAAATTTGTCGTGGTATATCTGGATGATATTCTGGTATATTCGAAGAATAAGGAAGAACATGCTGAACACCTCCGTCTTGTACTGGAAAGGCTCCGAGAACACCAGTTGTATGCCAAATACTCCAAATGTGAATTCTGGCTTTCTGAAGTGACATATCTTGGTCATGTGATTTCAAAAGATGGAATTGCCGTTAACCCAGAACGAGTTCAGGCTATTCTTGACTGGACTCCTCCGAAGAATGTCAAGCAAGTAAGAAGTTTTCTCGGCCTTGCAAGCTATTCCCGTCGATTTGTCGAGAACTTTTCCAAGATTGCTAAGCCCCTGACTGATCTGCTTCACAAGGGCATTAAATTTGAATGGACAGACAAATGTCAGGAAAGTTTCCAGACACTCAAAGACAAGCTAACATCTGCCCCAGTACTATCTCCTCCAGATACCCGCAAAGACTTTGTGATTTATTGTGATGCATCCGGTGAAGGATTAGGCTGTGTCCTAATGCAAGAGCGTAAAGTGATTGCTTACGGCTCTCGTCAGTTGCGCCCACATGAAGAGAATTATCCGGTACATGATCTAGAACTAGCTGCTGTGATGTATGCACTGCAGTTGTGGCGACATTACCTTTTCGGTAATCGTTGCGAGATCTACACGGATCATAAAAGTCTGAAGTACTTGTTCACTCAACCTTCTCTAAACCTCCGTCAGCAAAGATGGATGGAGGCCAATGCGGACTATGATTTGGGTATTTCCTATACCCCTGGCAAGGCTAACGTGATGGTTGATGCCTTAAGCCGCAAGTCCTATTGCGACAACCTCATGGTTAGGCGAGCTCAACCTCGTCTTTTTGAAGAACTGTGCAAACTAAATCTGCGTATTGTTCCACAGGGTTCTCTTAATAACCTTGTGATACAACCAGATCTTGAGAAAGCCGTTAAGAGTGCGCAAGCTAAAGATGCTGAAATTGATCTGATGAAGAAAGACCTTCACCTTGCAAAGTACAGGGATTTCTCGCTGTCTGAAGATGGAACCTTGTATTTCAGAAACCGCATTGTCGTACCTCGTTTCGAACTCATGACTGATAAAGTCATGAAGGAGGCACATGATACCCCGCTGTCTATTCATCCGGGTAGCACCAAGATGTATCGTGATCTCCGTCAAAGGTACTGGTGGTCTAAAATGAAGCAGGACATTGCTCGATATGTTGCCGAATGTGATGTGTGTCATCGCGTTAAAGCAGAACATCAGAAACCAACTGGAATTCTACAACCACCTCCTATTCCTCTATGGAAATGGGATAAGGTTCAGATGGATTTCGTTACAGGACTTCCCAGGTCACAGAAGGGTCACGATGCTATTCTTGTCGTCGTCGACCAACTCTCTAAAGTTGCACACTTTCTGCCTGTCAAAGAAACTATCACTGCTAGTCAGTTAGCAGAATTATATATCTCCAGAATTGTATCACTCCATGGTATTCCGAAGGAGATCAGTTCGGACCGTGGCGGTCTTTTCACCTCAAAGTTCTGGGAAAGTTTCCAAACAGCTATGGGAACTCATATTACCTGGAGTTCAGCTTATCACCCTCAATCTCAAGGCCAAGTCGAACGAGTCAATCAAGTGCTTGAAGACATGCTTCGGGCTTGTGTTATTTCATTCGGCAAGAAGTGGGAAGAATCTCTCCCGTATGCCGAGTTTTCCTATAACAACAGCTATCAAGCCAGCTTGAAAATGGCCCCCTTCGAAGTACTTTATGGACGTAAGTGTCGAACCCCTCTGAATTGGTCAGAAACTGGGGAACGACCGCTCGTGGGTCCGGATATTATTCAACACGCCGAAGAACAAGTCCGTATTGTCCGGGAAAATCTCAAGGCGGCTCAGGACCGCCAGAAGAGCAACTATGATCGCAAACGATGGGGTTTGACTTATCAACCTGGTGATCAAGCTTATCTGCGAGTCACCCCGATGAAAGGCACTCACCGTTTTGGAATCAAGGGCAAGCTAGCTCCACGCTACATTGGTCCTTTCCGCATTGTTGCTAGACGTGGTCAGGTGGCATATAAATTGGAGTTGCCGCCGCAATTCTCTCATATCCACGACGTATTCCATGTGTCGCAACTTCGTCAATGCTTCAAGGAATCTCCACACCGAGCTGTGGATCACGAGGTGCTCGAATTGCAAGATGACCTATCTTATAAGGAGCATCCGATCCGCATTCTCGATGAAGCTGAACGTCGGACCCGTCAGAAGGTTACCAAGTTCCTCAAAGTGCAGTGGTCAAATCATACTGAAGATGAAGCCACTTGGGAACGCGAGGATAATCTTCGTGTAATCTTGCTTGCTGAGTACTTCTGAGTACTCACGGTTGCTTTGTTTTCCTTTTCTCCCATATCAGTTTGTCGTGACCAGAGGACGGAGCCCTGAGACAGATGCCCCGTCGATCGACTACTACTACTACCAGAGGATGGATACTACTCGTGTGACTGACGACCAGGTAGGATCGGAGGGTCCCAGGCAGGAGGCCTACGCCTTTCGATCGTAGTGTTTTATTTTGCCCCGCCTTTCTAAAGGCCTTTCTGTTTCTTTTTCATATCTTACTCAGTATCTGATGCTTGCGCTGACGCTTGTTCGCAAGCTTATGTATTCGAGCCCTCGAGGCCCTGGCTTGTAATATAAAGCTTGTTGACTTTATTTATGTTTTAGAGTTGTGTTGTGATATCTTCCCTGTGAGTCCTTAGGCTTGATCGGTGCATTTGCGTGTATGATTAGTGCACGATTGAGCCGGGGGCGTCACAAGTTGGTATCAGAGCCGACTGACTGTAGAACCCCCTTTCCAACTCCTTGGCCGAAGTTGAGTCTAGTGTCCAAAACTGTTTTACTAACTTGGCTGTGTTGTTTACGGGCCCACGTCGCCAATTGGGTGGTATTAGTATCTTTTATTCCTCATCTTTACTCTGGGAGTCTGATCTCTCTTCTATTCGGGTTAAAATTTTACTACTCCAACATAGGCTCTCGTGCTCACATCCACCCGAGTTCTGAAAATATTCCCCCTTGCTTCAAGATTGTGTACCAGGTTCTGCTTGCAGGATCCTCATTCGAGGGCACCCTGTGTTTCACTTGCAGATTCCTCGCTCCAATAGTTTCTCCGATGTTGATGTAGCCTTTGCTATGTCTCTTGTGTACTTCCCTACCGCGTGCCTGTGCGCCGCCTAGTTGTCTAGCCTTCCCCTTTCAGCTGTCGTAATGCCGGATACTAACCGAGGCTATGTGCGGATTTGAATGTCTGGTGCGAATTGCTGAATTATCTATTGCACTTCCTTCTGTTGTGCGTGATACTTCATGAATCTTCCGTACACCTGCAGTTTTCTTGCTAACCTGCCCCTGTTGATTTGGCAGGATGGCTGACGATCCTCCACCTCCACCCTATATTGCCGCCATGATGCAGCAGTTTAACTCAACCGTCTGCAGTTTGAGCTCAACCGTCAGTTTATGACCGGCGTATTGGCTCATTCCCAACTCAAAATGCTCAGCAACAGTCTGCTCCAATACTCTGCCAGAATTTGTGCGCCCATCCGTCCACTTTTCGCACTCGACTGATCCAATGGATGCTGACGATTGGCTCCGTGACATTGCCTTCCAGATGAAGTCACCAATGTTATCCTGACATTTACGTCCCTATGCGACGTATCCACCTGAGGGGATCAGCTGCTCAATGGTGGGAAAGCCACAAGGCTATGTTGCCTGCGGAGACTGTAGCCATTTGGCAGGAATTTCAGTCAGCTTTTCGTGCACGGTACATTCCTCAAGGTCTGATCGACCAGAAGAAGCAGGAGTTCCGCAAACTCTCACAGGGCACAATGACTGTGGATGAATATCAGAGGAATTTATCGAACTGTCCCGCTATGCTGAGGATGACGTCAACACCGACACTCGCAAGCAGGAAAAATTCCGTGAAGGACTGCGTACGGATATAAAACTCGCACTTGCAGTCCATGATTTCACTGATTTCACAACGCTTGTCAACAAATCTTTCCAAATTGAAACAGCTCTGACTGAATGCCAGGAGTCGCTCAAGCGCACTCATGGAGCTGGCTCATCCTCGGGTCAGCCTTGTTCAGAAGCGTCGGTGTGGATCCGGCACAATGTACACCACCCGCCCTGCCCAACACCAAGGCCGTCATATGTTGCACCTCGTTTGCCTTCACTGCCGAGACGGCTATCGGTTCATGCTGGACCGCCTGATGCTATGCTTTTCGTCAGGATGCACCACGTCCTTCTGCTGTTGCAGGAAGAGCCGTCGAAAACATCCTTCTAGGAACGTTGGAACCAGACTACCTGTTAGTCAACTTGTTCATGTCAACCAAGTCAACATGGAAGAAGCTTGACAGGACCCAACTTGTGATGGGCACCCTTCTAGTGAATTCAATCCCAGCTTCAGTCCTCTTGATTCTGGAGCATCCCACTCCTTCATGTCCGAAAGTTTTGCGCGAAGCCATGATATACTTTTCGAGGAGATGTGCATCCCATTAGTAATCCATTCACTTGGGCCTAATTGGCAAACTACCATGGTTAGCCACGGTAACCACATTGTGATTGGAGGACTGATGTTCCCCGTTTCTCTCATTGCCCTTAAGACCTCCAACATTGACATTATTCTGGGTATGGACTGGTTGAAGCCTCATAAAGCTTTGATTGACTGTGCCACTAAACAGTCCGCCTCACACACCCTTCCGGTCAGACTGTCAGATACTCCGCGTACAGTGAAGGACGCCGAAGCTCAGATATATGTTCTACAGCATTGAACGCTTCACCTCTTGAAGGCATCGAGAACGTTCCAGTTGTTCATGATATCCAGACGTCTTTCCAGAAGAACTTCCAGGAATACCCCTCTAGAGTGTTGAGTTCGTCACCGCTTGAAGCCTGGCACAACTCCTATTGCGAAGCGTCCTTATAAAATGCCCTCGCCACCACCTTCTTGAACTTAAGGAAGAAATCGACACGTCACTTAAGAAAGGTTTCATCCGCCCCGTTCATCTGCTTGGGGAGCACCTTCACTCTTCGTTAAGAGGAAGGATGGAACTAACCGATTGGTTCAGGATTATCGGCCCATTAACCAAGCTACAATCCAGAATAATATCCGCTTCCTCGGATCAATGATTTTTTATGATCAACTGCATTGCCGGTTCCTCAGTATTCTCTAAGCTTTTGTTGATCCCTCCTCCGCGTCCCTCGCGCCCGACCTCGCGACGAGCTCGGGGTTGTCGCACTCGTCGCCGCGCCGCTCCCCCCCCCCGCTCGCTATTTGCTGCTGCCGCTGCCCTGCGCGGCCGCCGTTGCTCCGCCGCCCGCCTCCCGTAGCTGCTGCCGCCGCCCGTGCCCAGCAGCCCCTTTTCCTCCGCTCGCCGCTGCCCGCCGCTGGCCGCCGCGCCGGCTCTCTGCGAGCGCGCGCGCGCGCGTTTGACCCTGGCCGGACGAACGTGTCCGGCGCCCGAAAGGGGCTGGCTGCGGACACGTCCGGCCCAGCCACTGACCACGGGGCCCCACCCCACTGAACGTTAAAAAAAACGTAAATAAAAAAAATTTAATAATTAATTAATTCTGTTAATTAACTCTGTTTTAGTTAACGTAATTAGTTAGTTAGCACCTAATCTCTTAGTTAGTGTTAGAGACTATGACAGTGGGACCCACTGGTCAAATCGACCAGTCAACCATGTTGACTGTTGACTGAATTAATAATAAATTATAAAATGCATTAAAACTTCAATAAATCATATAAAATAATCCGTAACTTAGATCGAAAAACTTTGTACATGAAAATTGCTCAGAACGACGAGACGAATCCGAATACGTGGTCCGTTCGTCCGTCACGCGTCCCTAACTATCCGAACGTGCAACCGTTCCCCTCTTATCGTCTGTCCGATAATTCCAAAGACCCGGCAAATATCGTCAGATATTCTCCCGCTCCGTCTGATACGTGTAATGCTGCGTTAGACTACCCCTAGCACCGTGCATCGTATTTGTCATACTCATGTTTGCTCTATATTTATACTGTTTCCTCCCCCTCTTCTCTCTCGGTAGCCCCCGACACCGACGTCGTCCCCGAGACCGACACAGCTCCGGATCCCGAAGACACCTTTGACAACCTTGCCCTTGCCGCCGAGCAACCAGGCAAGCCCCCCCCCCCTTTGATCATCCCGATATCGCCCATTCTAATTTCCCATGTTTGCATTAGAATTGCTGCTGCTACTGCTTTACCTATTCTGATGCATAGCCTGTTTATTGTAACCTGCTGTTGATAATTACGTGCATACCCTAAACTGTTTAGTATAGGCTGGGTAGAGACCTATCAGCGACCCCACTTATCCCGACTGCCGCGCTGGATCGTCAGAAGACCCGATCAACTGGATTGAAGACCAGGCCCCGACACCGCACATCACCCCCCCCTTAGTGGTAACGACACTGCAGCGTTACTATCGAGTGCCGAGGGTGAAACCTCTTGTAGCACTTCTGATGTTAACTCTGTAGAGTAGCTATTCGGTAGTGGTCATCGAGGGTGATTCCTCCTTCACCACTTCCGGTAACGACGCTGTCATACAACACCTCAAGTGTGAACCCATCGAGGGTGATTCCTCCGAGTTCACCTTGACGGATACATCGAGTGGGAAATCAAACGAGGGTGATACCTCAGATTCCCCTGATGTTATGGACACACGGATACTTGGACTGTACTGTTGATTACTTGGAAAGGCGGGTCGACCCTGAGGGGTACCCGCGTGCGCCTGAGAGGCGAGTGTTGTGAAGACGGGTGCCAGTGTGGTGCCCGAGTGGAGAATACGAGGCGCGGCCGGGCATTCTTAACCCTTGCAGCAAGTCCTCGAGACGGGGCGACGGGGTCATATCTTTCGTGAGTCTCTGCTCGTTACCGCAAGCCCCTAGTCCTAACGATTTGGATATTTGATCCGAGCAGGCCTCTGGTCTGATAGCACTAACCATCACGTGGGCATAGTATGGGCGTTCTGCATCGTATGCATCAGCCGAAAGCTCTGTCAGACGTCCAGTTCAGCAGTGCGGCTTGGAGTGATTTGCGCCATTTCGGTGGTGCTTGGATCTGAGCCATGTGCGCAACGACCCGGAGGGTGAGGGGCGATGGCCAAGACCCCCTTGCGCTTAGGATGTAGACCGGCGGGGACCTCTCTGCTGAGCTGTAGGTAGGGTTGCGATGTGTCGTTTGGCCGAGGCAGGGCATGACCCAGGAAAGTGTGTCCGGCCGGAGTTAATCGAGCGTGTTGGGTAAGTTGGTGCACCCCTGCAGGGAAGAAAACTTCTATCGATAGCCAGTCCTACGGTAAAGGACACTCGGAGTTGTATCCCGATCGATACAACTAGAACTGGATACCTGTGATGAGACCTGTATGTATGGCTCTGGGATTGCTTCTCGCAGGGAGTCGAGAAGGGATCTCCGGACGAGGTTGATGACTGTATGGCTCTGGGATTGCTTTCTCGCAGGGAGTCGAGAAAGGATCTCTGGGTGAGGATGAGACTTAATGATACTGCTACATTATATTGATATGTTCTGCTCTCTTCTATTGCTGCAAGACCGCTGAAGATGCTAGTCTTCGATAGGACTAGGCCTTCTCTCTGTTCTGGCATTTCTGCAGCCCAGTCCACATATACAGCCTCTCATTGAAAATGTTGCATATGTAGTGTAGATCCTTGCTTGCTGAGTACTTCTGAGTACTCACGGTTGCTTTATTTTCCTTTTCTCCCCATATCAGTTTGTCGTGACCAGAGGACAGAGCACCTGAGACAGATGCCCCGTCGATCGACTACTACTACTACCCAGAGGATGGATACTACTACGAGTTGACTGACGACCAGGAGTAGGATCGGAGGGTCCCACGCAGGAGGCCTACGCCTTTCAATCGTAGTGTTTTATTTTGCCCCGCCTTTCTAAAGGCCTTTATGTTTCTTTTTCATATCTTTACTCAGATATCTGATGCTTCCGCTGACGCTTGTTCGCAAGCTTATGTATTCGAGCCCTCGAGGCCCCTGGCTTGTAATATAAAGCTTGTATGACTTTATTTATGTTTTAGAGTTGTGTTGTGATATCTTCCTGTGAGTCCTTAGGCTTGATCGTGTGCATTTGCGTGTATGATTAGTGCACGATTGAGCCGGGGGCGTCACACAAGAGCCTAAGCTTGGGGATGCCCAAGGCACCCCAAGGTAATATTCAAGGACAATGAAGCATCTAAGCTTGGGGATGCCCCGGATGGCATCCTCTTTCGTCTTCAATCCATCGGTAAATTTACTTGAGCTATATTTTTATTCACCACATGATATGTGTTTTGCTTAGAACGTCTTGTATGATATGAGTCTTTGTTTTTTAGTTTGACACAATCATCCTTGCTGAACACACCTTTTGAGAGGGACACACATTAATCGTGAATTTATTAGAATACTCTATGTTCTTCACTTATATCTTTTGAGCTAGTTAGTTGCTCTAGTCTTCACTTATATCTTTTTAGAGCACGGCAGTGGCTTTATTTTATAGAAATTGTTGAACGCTTCACTTATATTATTTTGAGAGTCTTAAACAACATGGTAATTTGCTTAGGTTATGAATTTAGTCCTAATATGATCGATATCCAAGAGGGATATAATAAAAACTTTCATATAAAGAGGTTTGAATAAGTTGAGAAGTTTGATTCCTTGCATTTGTTTTGAGATATAAAGATGGTGATATTAGAGTCATGCTAGTGAGTAATTTTGTATTGGTAGAAATACTTGTGTTAAATTTGTGATTCCGGTAGCATGCACGTATGGTGAACCGTTATGTGATGAAGTCGGAGCATGATTTATTTTTTGATTGTCTTCCTTATGAGTGGCGGTCGGGGACGCGCGATGGTCTTTTCCTACCAATCTATCCCCCTAGGAGCATGCGTGTAGTACTTTGTTCTGATGGCTAATATTTTTTTGCAATAAGTATGTGAGTTCTTTATGACTAATGTTGAGTCCATGGATTATACGCACTCTCACCCTTCCACCATTGCTAGCCTCTCTAGCACTGCGCAATTTTCGCCGGTGCATTAAACCCACCATATACCTTTCCTCAAAATAGCCACCATACCTACCTATTATGGCATTTCCATAGCCATTCCGAGATATATTGCCGTGCAATTTCCACCGTTCCATTTATTATGACACGCACCATCATTGTCATATTGCTTTTGCATGATCATGTAGTTGGCATAGTATTTGTGGCAAGGCCACCGTTCATATTTTTAATACATGTCACTCTTGATCATAGCACATCCCGGTACACTGCTGGAGGCATTCATATGGAGTCATATCTTGTTCTAAGTATCGAGTTGTAATTTTTGAGTTGTAAGTAAATAAAAGTGTGATGATCATCATTATTAGAGAATTGTCCCATGTGAGGAAAGGATGATGGAAACTATGATTCCCTCACCAATTGGGATGAGTCTCCGGACTTTATAAAAATAAAAGAGGCCAATGAAGCCCAAATAAAAAAAATGAGAGAAAAGAGAGAAGGGACAAGGTTACTATCCTTTTTCCAAACTTGTGCTTCAAAGTAGCACCATGATCTTCATGATAGAGAGTCTCCTATTTTGTCACTTTCATATACTAGTGGGAATTTTTCATTATAGTACTTGGCTTGTATATTCCTATGATGGACTTCCTCAAATTGCCCTAGGTCTTCGTGAGCAAGCAAGTTGGATGCGCACCCACTTAGTTTCTTTTTGAGCTTTCATACACTTATAGCTCTAGTGCATCTGTTGCATGCAAATCCCTACTCACTTGCATCGATATCAATTGATGGGCATCTCCATAGCCCATTAATTTGCCTAGTTGATGTGAGACTTTCTCCTTCTTTTTGTCTTCTCCACAACCACCATATTCTATTCCACCTATAGTGCTATATCCATGGCTCACGCTCATGTATTGCGTGAAAGTTGAAAAAGCTTGAGAAGATTAAAAGTATGAAACAATTGCTTGGCTTGTCATCGGGGTTGTGCATGATGAAATATTTTGTGTGATGAAGATGGTGTTGGGAAAAGTAGCATGCAATTTCAAAAAAATTCTACGCTCACGCAAGATCTATCTAGGAGATGCATAGAAATGGGAGGGGGAGAGTGTGTCCACGTACCCTCGTAGACCGAAAGCGGAAGCGTTAGGTTAACACGATTGATGTAGTCGAACATCTTCACGATCCAACCGATCCATGTACCGAACGTACGGCACGTCCGTGTTCAGCACACGTTCAGCTCGATGACGTCCCTCGAACTCTTGATCTAGTAGAGGGTCGAGGGAGAGTTCCGTCAGCACGACGGCGTGGTGACGGTGATGGTGATGTGATCCGCGTAGTGCTTGGGCTAAGCACTACGACGCTATGACCGGAGGAGTAAACTGTGAAGGGGGGCACCGCACACGGCTAAGAGAATATCTGTTGTGCCTTTGGGGTGCCCCCTGCCCATGTATATAAAGGAGGGGAGGGGAGAGGCCGACGGCCAGGAGCGGCGCGCCATGGGGGGAGTCCTATTTGGACTCCTAGTCCAAGTAGGATTCGCCCCCCCCCCTTTATTTTCTTCCACCGGATGGAAAAGGAAGGAGAGGGAGAGGGAAAGAGAAAGGGGTGCCGCCCCCTCCTCCTTGTCCTATTCGAACTCCCTAGGAGGGAGGCACGCGGCCACCCTCGCAGGCTTCCCTCTCTCTCCCTTAGGCCCATGTAGGCCCAACACTTCCCCGGGGGGTTCCGGTAACCCCTCGGTACTCCAAAAAAATAACCGAATCATTCGGAACCATTCCAATGTCCGAATATAACCTTCCAATATATGAATCTTTACCTCTCGACCATTTCGATACTCCTCGTCATGTCTGTGATCTCATCCGGGACTCCGAACAATCTTCGGTCACCAAACACATAACTCATAATACAAATCGTCATCGAACGTTAAGCGTGCGGACCCTACGGGTTTGAGAACTATGTAGACATGACCGAGACACATCTCTGGTTAATAACCAATAGCGGAACCTGGATGCTCATATTGGCTCCTACATATTCTACGAAGATCTTTATCGGTCAAACCACATAACAACATACGTCATTCCCTTTGTCATCGGTATGTTACTTGCTCAAGATTCGATCGTCGGTATCATCATACCTAGTTCAATCTCGTTATCGGCAAGTCTCTTTACTCGTTCCGTAATGCATCATCTCGTAACTAACTCATTAGTCACATTGCTTGCAAGGCTTATCATGATGTGTATTACCGAGAGGGCCCAGAGATACCTCTACGATACACGGAGTGACAAATCCTAATCTCGATCTATGCCAACCCAATAAACATCTTCGGAAACACCTGTAGAGCATCTTTATAATCATCCAGTTATGTTGCGACGTTTGATAGCACACAAGGTGTTCCTTCGATATTCGGGAGTTGCATAATCTCATAGTCAGAGGAATATGTATAAGTCATGAAGAAAGCAATAGCAATAAAACTCAACGATCATTATGCTAAGCTAACGGATGGGTCTTGTCCATCACATCATTCTCCTAATGATGTGATCCTGTTCATCAAATGACAACACATGTCTATGGTTAGGAAACTTAACCATCTTTGATTAACGAGCTAGTCTAGTAGAGGCATACTAGGGACACAATGTTTTGTCTATGTATTCACACATGTATCAAGTTTCCAATTAATACAATTCTAGCATGAATAATAAACATTTATCATGATATAAGGAAATATAAATAACAACTTTATTATTGCCTCTAGGGCATATTTCCTTCAGTCTCCCACTTGCACTAGAGTCAATAATCTAGTTCACATCGCCATGTGATTAACACCAATAGTTCATATCGCCATGTGATTAACACCGATAGTTCACATCGCCATGTGATCAACACCCAAAGGGTTTACTAGAGTCAATAATCTAGTTGACATAGCCATGTGATTAACACCCAAAGAGTATTAAGTTGTGATCATGTTTTGCTTGTGAGAGAGGTTTAGTCAACGGGTCTGCCACATTCAGATCCGTATGTATTTCGCAAATTTCTATGTCTACAATACTCTGCATGGAGCTACTCTAGCTAATTGCTCCCACTTTTAATATGTATCCAGATTGAGACTCAGAGTCATCCGGATCAGTGTCAAAGCTTGCATCGACATAACCCTTTATGACGAACTCTTTGTCACCTCCATAACCGAGAAACATTTCCTTAGTCCTCTTTAGGTACCTAAGGAAAAAATTTAACCGCTGTCTAGTGATCTACTCCTGGATCACTATTGTACCCCTTTGCCAAACTCATGGCAAGGTACACAATAGGTCTGGTATACAGCATGGCATACTTTATAGAACCTATGGCTGAGGCATAGGGAATGACTTTCATTCTCTCTCTATCTTCTGTCGTGGTCGGGTTTTGAGTCTTACTCAACTTCATACCTTACAACTCAGGCAAAAACTTCTTCTTTGACTGATCGATTTTGAACTACTTAAAAATCTTATCAAGGTATGTACTCATCGAAAATCTTATCAAGAATCTTGATCTATCTCTATAGATCTTGATGCCCAATATGTAAGCAGCTTCACCGAGGTCTTTTCTTTGAAAAACTCCTTTCAAACACTCCTTTATGCTTTTCCAGAAAAATTCTACATCATTTCTGATCAATAATATGTCATTCACATATACTTATCAGAAAAGCTGTAGTGCTCCCACTCACTTTCTTGTAAATACAGGCTTCACCGCAAGTCTGTGTAAAACTATATGCTTTGATCAACTCATCAAAGTGTATATTCCAACTCCGAGATGCTTGCACCAGTCCATAGATGGATCGCTGGAGCTTGCACACTTTGTTAGCACCTTTAGGATTGACAAAACCTTCTGGTTGCATCATATACAACTCTTCTTTAATAAATCCATTAAAGAAATGCAGTTTTGACATCCATTTGCTAGATTTCATAAAATGCGGCAATTGCTAACATGATTCGGACAGACTTAAGCATCGATACGAGTGAGAAAATCTCATCGTAGTCAACACCTTGAACTTGTCGAAAACCTTTTGCGACAATTCAAGCTTTGTAGATAGTAACATTACTATCAGCGTCTGTGTTCCTCTTGAAAATCCATTTATTCTCAATGGCTTGCCAATCATCGGGCAAGTCCACCAAAGTCCACACTTTGTTCTTATATATGGATCCTATCTCAGATTTCATGGCCTCAAGCCATTTGTCGGAATCTGGGCTTATCATTGCTTCATAGTTCGTAGGTTCATCATGATCTAGTAACATGACTTCCAGAATAGGATTACCGTACCACTCTGGTGCGGAACGTGCTCTGGTTGACCTACGAGGTTCGGTAGTAACTTGATCTGAAGTTTCATGATCATTATCATTAGCTTCCTCTCTAGTTGTTGTAGGCATCACGGGAACAGATTTCTCGGATGAGCTACCTTCCAAATTGAGAGAAGGTACAATTACCTCATCAAGTTCTACTTTCCTCCCACTCACTTCTTTCGAGAGAAACTCCTTCTCTAGAAATGTTCTGTTCTTAGCAACAAAAATCTTGCCTTCGGACTTGTGGTAGAAGGTGTACCCAAATGTCTCCTTAGTGTATCCTATGAAGATGCACTTCTCCGATTTGGGTTCGAGCTTATCAGGCAGAAGCCTCTTGACATAAGCATCGCATCCCCAAACTTTCAGAAACGACAGCTTAGGTTTATTGCCAAACCACAGTTCATACGGTGTCATCTCAACGGATTTTGATGGTGCCCTGTTTAACGTGAATGCAGCTGCCTCTAATGCATAACCCCAAAACGATAATGGTAAATCGGTAAGAGACATCATAGATCGCACCATATCTAATAAAGTATGGTTACGACATTCGGACACACCATTACGCTGTGGTGTTCCAGGTGGCGTGAGTTGTGAAACTATTCCACATTGTTTTAAATGAAGGCCAAACTCGTAACTCAAATATTTGCCTCCGCGATCAGATCGTAGAAACTTTTATTTTCTTGTTACGATGATTTTCTACTTCACTCTAAAATTCTTTGAACTTTTCAAAATGTTTCAGACTTATGTTGCATCAAGTAGATATACCCATATCTGCTAAAATCATCTGTGAAGGTCAGAAAATAATGATACCCGCCACGTGCTTCAACACTCATCGGACCGCATACATCGGTATGTATTATTTCCAATAAGTCATTAGCTCGCTCCATTGTTCCGGAGAACGGAGTTTTAGTCATCTTGCCCATGAGGCATGGTTCGCAAGTATCAAATGATTCATACTCAAGTGATTCCAAAAGCCCATCTGCATGGAGTTTCTTCATGCATTTTACACCAATATGACCTAAACGGCAGTGCCAGAAGTATGTTGCACTATCATTATCAACTTTGCATCTTTTGGCATCAATATTATGAATATGTGTATCACTACGATCAAGATTCAATAAACCATTTATATTGAGTGTATGACCATAGAAGGTTTTATTCATGTAAACAGAACAACAATTACTCTCTGACTTAAATGGATAACCGTATCGCAATAAACATGATCCAATCATATTCATGCTCAACGCAAACACCAATAACATTTATTTAGGTCCAACACTAATCCCGAAGGTAGAGGGAGTGTGCGATGGTGAACTTATCATCCTTGGAATCACTTCCAACACACATCGTCACCTCGTCATTAACTAGTCTCTATTCATTTTGCAACTCCTGTTTCGAGTTACTACTCTTAGTAACTGAACCAGTATCAAATACCGCGGGGTTGCTATAAACACTAGTAAAGTACACATCAATAACATGTATATCAAATATACCTTTGTTCACTTTGCCATCCTTCTTATCCGCAAAGTATCTAGGGCAGTTCCACTTCCAGTGACCATTTCCTTTGCAGTAGAAGCACTCAGTTTCAGGCTTGGGTCTAGCTTTGGTCTTCTTCCCGGGAGTGGCAACTTGCTTGCCATTCTTCTTGAAGTTTCCCTTTCTTTTCCCTTGCCACTTTTCTTGAAACTAGTGGTCTTGTTAACCATCAACACTTGATGCTCTTTCTTGATTTCTACCTTCGCCGATTTCAGCATCGCGAAGAGCTCGGGAATCTTTTGTGTTATCCCTTGCACATTATAGTTCATCACGAAGTTCTAGTAACTTGGTGATAGTGACTAGAGAACTTCTGTCAATCACTACCTTATCTGGAAGATTAACTCCCACTTGATTCAAGTGATTGTAGTACCCAGACATTCTGAGCACATGCTCACTGGTTGAGCTATTATCCTCCATCTTGTAGGCAAAGTACTTTTCAGAGGTCTCATACCTCTTGACACGGGCATGAGTCTGAAATACTAATTTCAACTCTTGGAACATCTCATATGATCCATGGCGTTCAAAACATTTTTGAAGTCCCGGTTTTAAGCCGTAAAGCATGGTGCACAAAAGTATCAAGTAGTCATCATATCGAGCTTGCCAAACGTTAACAACGTCTGCATCTGCTCCTGCAATAGGTCTGTCACCTAGTGGTGCATCAAGGACATAATTCTTCTGTGCAGCAATGAGGATAATCCTCATATCACGGACCCAGTCCGCATCATTGCTACAATCATCTTTCAACTTATTTTTCTCTAGGAACATATCAAAAATAAAACAGGGGAGCTATACGCGAGCTATTGGTCTACAACATAGATATGCAAATACTATCAGGACTAAGTTCATGATAAATTAAGTTCAATTAATCATAATACTTAAGAACTCCCACTTAGATAGACATCCCTCGAGTGATCTAAATGATCACGTGATCCATATCAACTAAACCATGTCCGATCATCACGTGAGATGGAGTAGTCTTCAATGGTGAACATCTCTATGTTGATCATATCTACTATATGATTCACGTTCGACCTTTTGGTGTCCAGTGTTCCGAGGCCATGTCTGTACATGCTTGGCTCGTCAAGTTTAACCCGAGTATTCCGCGTGTGCAAAACTGTCTTGCACCCGTTGTATTTGAACGTAGAGCTTATCACACCCGATCATCACGTGGTGTCTCGGCACGATGAACTATCGCAATGGTGCATACTTAGGGAGAACACTTATACCTTGAAATTTTAGTGAGGGACCATCTTATAATGCTACCGCCGTTCTAAGCAAAATAAGATGCATAAAGGATAAACATCACATGCAATAATAATATGTGACATGATATGGCCATCATCATCTTGTGCCTTTGATCTCCATCTCCAAAGCACCATCATGATCTCCATCGTCACCGGCTTGACACCTTGATCTCCATCATAGCGTCGTTGTCGTCTCGCCAACTATTGCTTCTACTACTATCGCTACCGCATAGTGATAAAGTAAAACAATTACATGGCGTTTGCATTGCATACAATAAAGCGACAACCATAAGGCTCTTGCCAGTTGCCGATAACTTTTACAAAACATGATCATCTCATACAACAATTTATATCACATCATGTCTTGACCATATCACATCACAACATGCCCTGCAAAAACAAGTTAGACGTCCTCTACTTTGTTGTTGCAAGTTTTATGTGGCTGCTACGGGCTTCTAGCAAGAACCGTTCTTACCTACGCATCAAAACCATAACAGTGTTTCATCAAGTTTGCTGTTTTAACCTTCAACAAGGACCAGCCGCAGTCAAATTTGATTCAACTAAAGTTGGAGAAACAGACAACCGCTAGCCACCTGTGTGCAAAGCACGTCGGTAGAACTGGTCTCATGAACGTGGTCATGTAATGTTGGTCTGGGCCGCTTCATCCAACAATACCTCCGAATCAAAATAAGAAGTTGGTGGTAAGCAGTATGACTATCACCGCCCACAACTCTTTTGTGTTCTACTCGTGCATATCATCTACACATAGACCTGGCTCATGATACCACTGTTGGGAAACATAGCATGCAATTTCAAAAAAAATCTACGCTCACGCAAGATCTATCTAGGAGATGCATAGCAACGAGAGGGGGAGAGTGTGCCCACGTACCCTCGTAGACCGAAAGCGGAAGCATTAGGTTAACGCGGTTGATGTAGTCGAACGTCTTCACGATCCAACCGATCCAAGTACCGAACGTACGGCACCTCCGTCTTCAGCACACGTTCAGCTCGATGACGTCCCTCGAACTCTTGATCCAGTAGAGTGTCGAGGGAGAGTTCCGTCAACACGACGGCGTGGTGACGGTGATGGTGATGTGATCCGCGCAGGGCTTTGCCTAAGCACTACGACGCTATGAACGGAGGAGTAAACTGTGGAGGGGGGCACCGCACACGGCTAAGAGAATATCTGTTGTGCCTTTGGGGTGCCCCCTGCCCACATATATAAAGGAGGGGAGGAGAGAGGCCGGCGGCCAGGAGGGGCGCGACATGGGGGGAGTCCTACTTGGACTCCTAGTCCAAGTAGGATTCGGACCCCCCTTTTCCTTTCTTCCATCGGAGGAAAAAGGAAGGAGAGGGAAAGGGAAAGGGAAGGGGGGCCGCCTCCTCCTCCTTCTCCTATTCGGACTCCCTAGGAGGGGGGCGCCCGGCCACCCTCGCGTGCTTCCCTCTATTTCCCTTAGGCCCATGTAGGCCCAACACTTCCCCGGGGGGTTCCGGTAACCCCTCGGTACTCCGGAAAAATAACCTAATCATTCGGAACCATTCCGATGTCCGAATATAACCTTCCAATATATGAATCTTTACCTCTCGACCATTTTGAGACTCCTCGTCATGTCCGTGATCTCATCCGGGACTCCAAACAATCTTCAATCACCAAAACACATAACTCATAATACAAATCGTCATCGAACGTTAAGCGTGCGGACCCTACGGGTTAGAGAACTATGTAGACATGACCGAGACACATCTCTGGTCAATAACCAATAGCGGAACCTGGATGCTCATATTGGCTCCTACATATTCTATGAAGATCTTTATCGGTCAAACCGCATAACAACATACGTCATTCCCTTTGTCATCGGTATGTTACTTGCCCGTGATTCGATCGTCGGTATCATCATACCTAGTTCAGTCTCGTTATTGGCAAGTCTCTTTACTTGTTCCGTAATGCATCATCCCCTAACTAACTCATTAGTCACATTGCTTACAAGGCTTATCATGATGTGTATTACCGAGAGGGCCCAGAGATACCTCTCCGATACACGGAGTGACAAATCCTAATCTCGATCTATGCCAACCCAACAAACATCTTCAGAAACACCTGTAGAGCATCTTTATAATCACCCAGTTACATTGTGTTTGTTTGATAGCACACAAGGTGTTCCTCCGGTATTCGGGAGTTGCATAATCTCATAGTCAGAGGAATATGTATAAGTCATGAAGAAAGCAATAGCAATAAAACTCAACGATCATTATGCTAAGCTAACAGATGGGTCTTGTCCATCACATCATTCTCCTAATGATGTGATCCCGTTCATCAAATGACAACACATGTCTATGGTTAGGAAACTTAACCATCTTTGATTAACGAGCTAGTCTAGTAGAGGCATACTAGGGACACAATGTTTTGTCTATGTATTCACACATGTATCAAGTTTCCAGTTAATACAATTCTAGCATGAATAATAAACATTTATCATGATATAAGGAAATATAAATAACAACTTTATTATTGCCTCTAGGGCATATTTCCTTCAGATGGAGCATAGCCAGACTATATGATTTTGTAGGGACAACTTTCTTTGGCCATGTTATTTTGAGAAGACATGATTGCTTTATTAGTATGCTTGAAGCATTATTGTTTTTATGTCAATATTAAACCTTTGTTTTGAATCTTATGGGTCTGAATATTCATGCCACAATATTGCATCGATAAATATGTTAAGTAGAATTCCACATCAAAAATTCTGTTTTTATCATTTACCTACTCGAGGACGAGCATGAAATAAGCTTGGGGATGCTTGATACGTCTCCAACGTATCTATAAGTTTTTATTGGTCCATGCTATTATATTATCTATTTTGGATGTTTTATATGCATTAATGTGCTATTTTATATTATTTTTGGGACTAACCTATTAACCTAGAGCCCAGTGCCAGGTTTTGTTTTTTCCTTGTTTTTGAGTTTTACAGAAACGGAATATCAAATGGAATCCAAACGAGCTGAAAATTTATAGTGATTTTTATGGACCAAAAGAGACCCCCGAAGCACCGAAGTTGGGCCAGGAGGTGACCGAGGAGGCCACAAGCCTAGGGGGCGCCCCCCCCCCCCCTAGGGTGCGCCCTGAGGCCTTGTGGGCCCCTCGGGAACCCCCCTGACTTGTTTCCAATGCCACAAATACTTATAAATATAGAAACCTCCGAAAATAACCCTAGATCGGAAGTTCCGTCGCCGTAAGCCTCTGTAGCCACGAAAAACCTATCGGGAGCCCGTTCCGGTACCCTGCCGGAGGGGGAAACCATCACCGCAGGCCATCTTCATCATCCCGGAGGCCACCATGACGAGGAGGGAGTAGTTCACCCTCGGGGCTGAGGGTATGTATCAGTAGCTATGTGTTTGATCTCTCTCTCTCTCGTGTTCTTGATTTGGCACGATCTTGAATTACCGCGGGCTTTGTTACCATAGTTGGATCATATGGTGTTTCTCCCCCTCTACCTTCTTGTGATGAATTGAGTCCTGCCCTTTGAGGTTTCGTTATGTTGGATTGAGTAATGGATTTGAGAACACTTGATGTATGTCTTGCGATGGGATATCTGTGGTGACAATGGGATGTTCTATTGATTCAATTGATGTATATTTTGGCACTCAACTCATGAATTCTCGAGGTGACATTGGGGTAATCTATGCATAGGGGTTGATGCACATTTTCGTCCTACGTTCTCCGATAGAAACTTTGGAGTGATTCTTTATTGCACGTTAAGGGATTGCCATATGATTCAATTATGTTATCATTGTTGAGAGAATTTGCACTAGTAAAAGTATGAACCCCAGCCTTGTTTTCAAGCATTTTTTTGCTCACTTTTGTTACTAGTTACGTTGCTGTTTTTATATTTTCAGATTACAAAAACCTATATCTACTATCCATGTTACACTTGTATCACCATCTCTTCGCCGAACTAGTGCACCTATAAAATTTACCATTGTATTGGGTGTGTTGGGGACAAAAGAGACTCTTTGTTATTTGGTTGGAGGGTTGTTTGAGAGAGACCATCTTCATGCTATGCCTCCCACGGATTGATAAACCTTAGGTCATCCATTTGAGGGAAATTTGCTACTGTCCTACAAAACTCTGCACTTGGAGGCCCAACACGAGTCTACAAGAAGAAGGTTGTGTAGTAGACATCACTCCCACTCACTTTCTTGGAAATACAGGCTTCGCCCTAAATCTGTATAAAACCAAATGCTCTGATCACTTCATCAAAGCATATATTCCAACTCCGAGATGCTTGCACCAGTTCATAGATGGATCGCTGGAGCTTGCACACTTTGTTTGCATTCTTAGGATCGACAAAACCTTCTGGTTGCATCATATACAACTCTTCTTTAAGAAATCTCTTAAGGAATGCAGTTTTGACGTCCATTTGCTAGATTTCATAATCATAAAATGCGGCAATTGCTACCATGATTCTGACAGATTTAAGCATCGCTACGGGTGACAAAGTCTCATCGTAGTCAACCCCTTGAACTTGTCGAAAACCTTTTGCGACAAGTCAAGCTTTGGAGACAGTGATATTACCATCAGCATCCGTCTTCCTCTTGAAGATCCATTTATTTTGAATGGCTTGCCGATCATCGGGAAAGTCCACCAAAGTCCAAACTTTGTTCTCATACGTGGATCCTATCTCAGATTTCATGGCCTCAAGCCATTTGTTGGAATCTGGACTCATCATAGCTTCTTCATAGTTCGTAGGTTCACTGTTGTCTAACAACATGACTTCCAGGAAAGGATTACCATACCACTTTGGTGCGGTATGCGTTCTGGTCGACCTATGAGGTTCAGTAGTAACTTGATCTGAAGTTTCACGATCATTATCATTAGCTTCTTCTCACGGGAACGATTTTCTCTGACGTGCTGCTTTCCAGTTCGACAAAAGGTACAACTACCTCATCAAGTTCTACTTTCCTCCCACTCACTTCTTTCGAGAGAAACTCCTTCTCTAGAAATGACCCATTCTTAGCAACAAAGATCTTGCCTTTGGATCTGTGGTAGAAGGTATACCCAATAGTTTCTTTAGGGTATCCTATGAAGACGCACTTCTCCGCTTTGGGTTCGAGCTTATCAGGCTGAAGCCTTTTTACATAAGCGTCACATCGCCAAACTTTAAGAAATGACAGCTCAGGTTTTTTGCCAAACCATAGTTCATACGGTGTCGTCTCAATGGATTTAGATGGTGTCCTATTTAATATGAATGCGGATGCCTCTAATGCATAACCTCAAAATGATAAAGGCAAATCGGTAAGAGACATCATAGAATGCACCATATCTAATAAAGTACTGTTACGACGTCCGGACACACCATTACGCTGTGGTGTTCCAGGTGGCGTGAGTTGTGAAACAAATTCACATTGTTTTAAATGAAGGCCAAACTCGTAACTCAAATATTCACCTCCGTGATCAGATCGTAGAAATTTTATTTTCTTGTTATGATGATTCTCCACTTCATTCTGAAGTTCTTTGAACTTTTCAAACATTTTAGACTTGTGTTTCATTAAGTAGATATACCTATACCTACTCAAATCATCTGTGAAGGTTAGAAAATAACGATACCCGCCGTGTGCTTCAACACTCATCGGACCGCATACATCGGTATGTATTATTTCCAATAAGTCATTAGCTCGCTCCATTGTTCTGTGGAACGGAGTTTTATTCATCTTACCCTTGAGGCATGGTTCGCAAGTATCAACTGATTCATAATGAAGTGATTCCAAAAGTACATCCGCATGGAGTTTCTTCATGCGCTTTACACCAATATGACCTAAACGGTAGTGCCACAAGTATGTTGCACTATTATTATCAACTTTGCATCTTTTGGCATCAATATTATGAATATGTGTATCACTACGATTGAGATTCAACAAGAATAGACCATTCACTAAGGGCGCATGACCATAAAAGATGTTACTCATAAAAATAGAACAACCATTATTCTCTGACTTAAATGAATAACCGTCTTGCAATAAACAAGATCCAGATATAATGTGCATGCTCAACGCTGGAACCAAATAACAATTATTGAGGTCTAAAACTAATCCCGAAGGTAGATGTAGAGGTAGCATGCCGACGGCGATCACATCAACCTTGGAACCATTTCCGACGCGCATCGTCACCCCGTCCTTATCCAATCTTCGTTTATTCCACAGCTCCTGTTTTGAGTTAAATATGAGCAACCGAACCAGTATCAAATACCCAGGAGCTACTACGAGCATTAGCAAGGAACACATCAATAACATGTATATCAAATATAACTTTGTTCACTTTGTCTTCCTTCTTATCTGCCAAGTACTTGGGGCACTTCCGCTTCCAGTGACCATTTCCCTTGCAGTAGAAGCACTCAGTTTCAGGCTTGGGTCTAGCTTTGGGCTTCTTCACGGGAGTGTCAACTTGCTTGCCATTCTTCTTGAAGTTCCCTTTCTTTCCCTTCCCCTTTTTCTTAAAACTGGTGGTCTTGTTAACCATCAACACTTGATGCTCTTTCTTGATTTCTGCCTCCGCGGCCTTAAGCATCGCGAAGGGCTCGGGAATTGTTTTCTCCATCCCTTGCATATTATAGTTCATCATGAAGCCTTTGTAGCTCAGTGGTAGTGACTGAAGAACTCTGTCAAAAACACTCTCAGCTGGAAGATCAATTCCCAACTGAGTCACGTGGTTGTGGTACACAGACATTCTGAGTATGTGTTCACTGACAGAACTGTTCTCCTCCATCTTACAGCTAAAGAACTTGTTGCAGACTTCATATCTCTCAACCCGGGCATTTGCTTGAAATATTAACTTCAGCTCTTGGAACATCTCATATGCTCCGTAGCGTTCAAAATGCTTTTGAAGTCCCGGTTCCAAGCCGTAAAGCATGGCACATTGAACTATCGAGTAGTCATCAGATCAAGCCTGCCAGACGTTCACAATGTCTGCATCAGCTCCTGCAACAGGTCTGTCACCTAGCGGTGCATCAAGGACATAATTCTTCTGTGCAGCAATGAGGATAATCCTCAAGTTACGGACCCAGTCCGTGTAGTTGCAACCATCATCTTTCAACTTAGTTTTCTCTAGGAACGCATTAAAATTCAAGGGAACGGTAGCACGGACCATTGATCTACAACATAGATATGCAAAAACTATTAAGACTAAGTTCATTATAAATTTTAGTTCAAATAATCAAATTACTAGAGAACTCCCACTTAAATCAACATCCCTCAAGTTGTCTAAGTGATACATGATCCAAATCAACTAACCCATGTCCGATCATCACGTGAGATGGGGTAATCTTCAATGGTGAACATCTCTATGTTGATCATATCTACTATATGACTCATGTTCAACCTTTCGGTCTCCAGTATTCTGAGACCATGTCCGTACATGCTAGGCTCGTCAAGTTTAACCCAAGTATTCTGCATGTGCAAAACTAGCTTACACCCGTTGTATGAGAACGTAGAGTCTATCACACCTGATCATCATGAGGTGCTTCGAAACGACAAACTTTAGCAACGGTGCATACTCAGGGAGAACACTTTTGTCTTGAAATTAAGTGAAGGGATCATCTTATAATGCTACCGTCGTTCTAAGAAAAATAAGATGCATAAATGATAAACATCACATGCAATCAAAATATGTGACATGATATGGCCATCATCATCTTGTGCTTTTGATCTCCATCTCCAAAGCAACGTCATGATCTCCATAGTCACCGGCGCGACACCTTGATCTCCATCGTTGCGTCGGGGTCATCTCGCCAATTATTGCTTCTACAACTATTGCTAACGCAGAGCGATAAAGTAAAGCAATTACATGGCGCTTAGTGATTGACACGTAGATCATACAATAATTAACGACAACCCTAAGGCTCCTGCCAGTTGTCGTACTCATCGACATGCAAGTCGTGAACTTATTACAAAACATGATCATCTCATACATCAACATATATCATATCACGTCTTGACCATATCACATCACAACATACCCTGCAAAAACAAGTTAGACATCCTCTACTTTGTTGTTGCAAGTTTTACGTGGCTACTATGGGCAACTAACAAGAACCGTTCTTACCTACGTAGAACCACAACGGTGATTACCAAGTTGCAAATTAACGTTCTACAAGGACCGCCGTAGTCAAATTAGATTCAACTAAAGTGGGAGAGACAGACACCCGCCATCCTCCTTTATGCAAAACAAGTTGTGTGTTAGTCGGTGGAACCGGTCTCATGTACGTGGACATGTAAGGTTGGTCTGAGCCGCTTCATCCCACAATACCGCCGAATCAAAATAAGACATTGGTGGCAAGCAATATGAACATCACGACCCACAACTCCTTTGTGTTCTACTCGTGCATATCATCTGCGCATAGACCTGGCTCTGATGCCACTGTTGGGGAACGTTGCATCGAAAACAAAAAACTTTCTACGCACATGCAAGATCTATCCACGGAGATGCATAGCTACAAGAGGGGGAGAGCATCTACATACCCTTGTAGATCGCTAAGCGGAAGCGTTTATCAACACGGTTGATGTAGTCGTACACCTTCATGATCCATTCCGACCAAGTACCAAACGCACGGCACCTCCGCGTTCAGCACACGTTTAGCTCGATGACGTCCTCGCCTTCTCGATCCAGTAAGAGAGGCGAAGTAGTAGATGAGTTCCGGCAGCACGACGGTGTGGTGATGGTGGTGGTGAAACTATTCCGCAGGGCTTCGCCAAGCTCAACACTTTAGGACGGAGGACAAACTAGAGTGGAGGGGGCGCCGCACACGGCTTGGGAATCGTGGTATGTGTTGCCACCTCCCCTCCTCTCATATATGTAGGTGGAGGGGGGAGGGGAGGCTGCCTAGGTGCGCCCCCAAGGGGGCCGGCGGCCGCCCTAGGCGCCTCCTCACTTTCCTTCTTTAGGGGGTGGAGGAGATGGCAGGGGGGGCGGCGGCTGATGGTTAACAAGAAAGAGCATCAAGTGTTGATGGTTAACAAGACCCCTTTCCTTTTATAGGGCCGGCGGCCAGGAGGTGGGCGCTCCCTCCCTTGGCCCGTTTGGCCCAATAACTCCCCCAGGCCTCTCGGAACCCCTTCCGGTGATCCGATAATATCCGGTGCATTCCGAAACCTTGTACATCACATCATTCTCCTAATGATGTGATCCCGTCATCAAGTGACAACACATGTCTATGGTAAGGAAACCTTAACCATCTTTTGATCAACGAGCCAGTCTAGTAGAGGCTTACTAGGGACACGGTATTTGTTTATGTATCCACTCATGTATTTAAGTTTCCGGTTAATACAAGTATAACATGAATAATAAACATTTATCATGATTAAGGAAATATAATAATAACCACTCTATTATTGCCTCTAGGGAATACTTCCAACAGAAATATCATATATGGAAGGAAACGAAGGAGAATTACTGCAAATAAAGTCAAATGGAGCAACTTTCATGTTGAAGGCCAAGCCACCAGGTGAAGCAGAGCAAAAGAAGCCCATCCATGCGAGCACACCCGCTCGCATGGATGGTCGTATGATATGCCTGGAGCTCCATCTTATTAACAGGAGACACTTTGGTGAAGGGGGAGAACACATCAGAGAACCCTAGCCATGACCACCACTGCCAGAATAGGAGAGGAGAGATCCAGAGATCTTCGTCCCTTTCATCTCCATCATCGTTTCACCCTTCACTATTGTAAGAGGAATTCCAAGTTTTAAGATCCAGTTGTGAACTCTATTCATACTCTTCTGAAGATCAAGACTATTTGGTTCATTCATTTCATTGTGGATCTTCCCTTTGTTATCCATATAGTTTTCGTTGGTTTATTCTCCGAGATGATTGGTTCTTCTCTTATGATGCGTGAGTAGTTTCCCTTAGGCGTGGGAGATGTAGGTAAGTAGTAAGATTCATTTGTGCCTATTCTATATGTTGTCATTTGTGTTTGTAATCTTATGATCTGTCTGAAGGAAATATGCCCTAGAGGCAATAATAAAGTTATTATTTTATTTTCTTATGTCATGATAAATGTTTATTTTTCATGCTAGAATTGTATTAACCAGAAACTTGATACACGTGTGAATACATAGACAAAATAGAGTGTCACTAGTATGCCTCTACTTGACTAGCTCGTTAATCAAAGATGGTTATGTTTCCTAACCATAGACATGAGTTGTCATTTGATTAACGGGATCACATCATTAGGAGAATGATGTGATTGACTTGACCCATTCCGTTAGCTTTGCACTTGATCGTTTAGTATGTTGCTATTGCTTTCTTCATGACTTATACATGTTCCTATGACTATGAGATTATGCAACTCCCGTTTACCGGAGGAACACTTTGTGTGCTACCAAATGTCACAACGTAACTGGGTGATTATAAAGGTGCTCTACAGGTGTCTCCGAAGGTACTTGTTGAGTTGGCGTATTTCGAGATTATGATTTGTCACTCCGATTGTCGGAGAGGTATCTCTGGGCCCACTCGGTAATGCACATCACTATAAGCCTTGCAAGCATTGTAACTAATGAGTTAGTTGCGGGATGATGTATTACGGAACGAGTAAAGAGACTTGCCGGTAACGAGATTGAACTAGGTATTGAGATATCGACGATCGAATCTCGGGCAAGTAACATACCGATGACAAAGGGAACAACGTATGTTGTTATGCGGTGTGACCGATAAAGATCTTCGTAGAATATGTGGGAGCCAATATGAGCATCCAAGTTCCGCTATTGATTATTGACCGGAGACGTGTCTCGGTCATGTCTACATAGTTCTCGAACCCATAGGGTCCGCACGCTTAAAGTTCGGTGACGATCGGTATTATGAGTTTATGTGATTTGATGACCGAAGTTTGTTCGGAGTCCCGGATGAGATCGGGGACATGACGAGGAGTCTCGAAATGGTCGAGAGGTAAAGATCAATATATTGGAAGGCTATATTCGGACATCGGAAAGGTTCCGAGTGATTCGGGTATTTTTGGGAGTACCGGAGAGTTATGGGAATTCGTATTGGGCCTTAATGGGCCATACGGGAAAGGAGAGAAAGGCCTCAAGGATGGTTGCGCCCCTTCCCCATGGACTGGACCGAATTGGACTAGGGAAAGGGGGCGCCCCCTTCCTTCCTTCTCCTTCTCCCTTCCCCTTTTCCTATTCCATGTGGGAGGTGGAATCCTACTAGGACTAGGGAGTCCTAGTAGGACTCCACACCTTGGGCGCGCCCTGTGAGGGCTGGCCTCCTCCTCCCTCCATCCATTATATACGTGGCCAGGGGGCACCCCATAGACACAACAATTGATCATTGATCTCTTAGCCGTGTGCGGTGCCCCCCTCCACCATAATCCACCTCGATCATATCGCAGCGGTGCTTAGGCGAAGCCCTGCGTCGGTAGCATCATCATCACCGTCACCACGCCGTCGTGCTGATGAAACTCTCCTGTGAAGCTTTGCTGGATCAGAGCTCATGGGACGTCATCGAGTTGAACGTGTGTTGAACTCGGAGGTGCCGTGCGTTCGGTACTTGGATCGTTCGGATCGTGAAGACGTACGACTACATCAATCGCATTGTGCTAACGCTTCCGCTTTCGGTCTACGAGGGTACGTGGACACACTCTCCCCTCTCGTTGCTATGCATCACCATGATCCTGCGTGTGCGTAGGAATTTTTTTGAAATACTACGTTCCCAACAGTGGCATCAGAGCCTAGTTTTATGCGTAGATGTTATATGCACGAGTAGAACACAAGTGAGTTGTGGACGATACAAGTCATACTGCTTACCAGCATGTCACACTTTGGTTCGGCGGTATTGTTGGATGAAGCGGCCCGGACCGACATTACGCGTATGCTTACGCGAGACTGGTTTTACCGCCGTGCTTTGCACATAGGTGACTAGCGGGTGTCAGTTTCTCCAACTTTAGTTGAACCGAGTGTGGCTACGCCCGGTCCTTGTGAAGGTTAAAACAGCACTAACTTGATGAACTATCGTTGTGGTTTTGATGCGTAGGTAAGAACGGTTCTTGCTCAGCCCGTAGCAGCCACGTAAAACTTGCAACAACAAAGTAGAGGACGTCTAACTTGTTTTTGCAGGGCATGTTGTGATGTGATATGGTCAAGACATGATGCTATATTTTATTGTATGAGATGATCATGTTTTGTAACTGAGTTATCGACAACTGGCAGGAGCCATATGGTTGTCGCTTTATTGTATGCAATGTAATCGCCCTGTAATTGCTTTACTTTATCACTAAGCGGTAGCGATAGTGGTAGAAGCAATAGTTGGCGAGACGACAACGATGCTACGATAGAGATCAAGGTGTCGCGCCAGTAACGATGGTGATCATGACGGTGCTTCGGAGATGGAGATCACAAGCACAAAGATGATGATGGCCATATCATATCACTTATATTGATTGCATGTGATGTTTATCCTTTATGCATCTTATTTTGCTTTGTTTGACGGTAGCATTATAAGATGATCGCTCACTAAATTTCAAGGTAAAAGTGTTCACCCTGAGTATGCACCGTTGCCAAAGTTCGTCGTGCCGAGACACCACGTGATGATCGGGTGTGATAAGCTCAACGTTCATCTACAACGGGTGCAAGCCAGTTTTTGCACACGCAGAATACTCGGGTTAAACTTGACGAGCCTAGCATATGTAGATATGGCCTCGGAACACTGAGACCGAAAGGTTGAGCGTGAATCATATAGTAGATATGATCAACATAGTGATGTTCACCATTGAAAACTACTCCATTTCACGTGATGATCGGTTATGGTTTAGTTGATTTGGATCACGTGATCACTTAGATGATTAGAGAGATGTCTATCTAAGTGGGAGTTTTTGAGTAATATGATTAATTGAACTTAAATTTATCATGAACTTAGTCCTGGTAGTATTTGCAAATTATGTTGTAGATCAATAGCTCGCGTTTAGCTCCCCTGTTTTATTTTTGATATGTTCCTAGAGAAAACTAAGTTGAAAGATGATAGTAGCAATGATGCGGACTGGTTCCGTGATCTGAGGATTATCCTCATTGCTGCACAGAAGAATTATGTCCTTGATGCACCGCTAAATGACAGACCTATTGCAGGAGCAGATGCAGACGTTATGAACGTTTGGCAAGCTCGATATGATGACTACTTGATAGTTTAGTGCACCATGCTTTACGGCTTAGAATCGGGACTTCAAAAACGTTTTGAACGCCACGGAGCATATGAGATGTTCCAAAGAGATGAAATTGGTATTTCAGACTCATGCCCGTGTCGAGAGGTATGAGACCTCTGACAAATACTTTGCCTACAAGATGGAGGAGAATAGCTCAACCAGTGAGCATGTGCTCGGAATGTCTGAGTACTACAGTTGCTTGAATCAAGTGGGAGTTAATCTTCCAGATAAGATAGTAATTGACAGAATTCTCTAGTCACTATCACTAAGTTACTAGAACTTTGTGATGAACTATAATATGCAAGGGATGACAAAAACGATTCCCGAGCTCTTCGTGATGCTGAAATCAACGAAGGTAGAAATCAAGAAAGAGCATCAAGTGTTGATGGTTAACAAGACCACTAGTTTCAAGAAAAGGGCAAAGGGAAGAAGGGGAACTTCAAGAAGAATAGCAAGCAAGTTGCTACTCCCGGGAAGAAGCCCAAGTCTGGACCTAAGCCTGAAACTGAGTGCTTCTACTGCAAAGGGACTGGTCACTGGAAGCGGAACTGCCCCAAGTATTTGGCGGATAAGAAGGATGGCAAAGTGAACAAAGGTATATTTGATATACATGTTATTGATGTGTATTTTACTAGTGTTCATAGTAGCCCCTGGGTATTTGATACCGGTTCAGTTGCTATGATTAGTAACTCGAAACAGGTGTTCCAAAATGAACAGAGACTAGTTGAGGACGAGGTGACGATGTGTGTTGGAAGAGATTCCAAGGTTGATAAGATCACCATCGCACACTCCCTCTATTTTCGGGATTAGTGTTGAACCTGAATAAATGTTATTTGGTGTTTGCGTTGAGCATGAATATGATTGGATCATGTTTATTGCAATACGGTTATTCATTTAAGTCAGAGAATAATTGTTGTTCTGTTTACATGAATAAAAACCTTCTATGGTCATACACCCAATGAAAATGGTTTATTGAATCTCGATCATAGTGATACACATATTCATAATATTGAAGCCAAAAGATGCAAAGTTAGTAATGATAGTGCAACTTATTTGTGGCACTGCCGTTTAGGCCATATTGGTGTAAAGCGCATGAAGAAACTCCATACTGATGGACTTTTGGAATCAATTGATTATGAATCATTTGATGCTTGCGAACCATGCCTCATGGGCAAGATGACTAAAACTCCGTTCGCCAGAACAATGGAGCGAGCTACGGACTTACTGGAAATAATACATACCGATGTATGCGGTCCGATGAGTATTGAGGCTCGCGGCAGGTATCGTTATTTTCTGACCTTCACAGATAATTTGAGCAGATATGGGTATATCTACTTAATGAAACATAAGTCTGAAACGTTCGAAAAGTCCAAAGAATTTCAGAGTGAAGTAGAAAATCATCGTAACAAGAAAATAAAGTTTCTACGATCTGATCACGGAGGCAAATATTTGAGTTACGAGTTTGGTCTTCATTTAAAAATGTGGAATAGTTTCGCAACTCAGGCCACCTGGAACACCACAGCGTAATGGTGTGTCCGAATGTCGTAACCGTACTTTATTAGATATGGTGCGATCTATGATGTCTCTTACCGATTTACCACTATCGTTTTGGGGTTATGCATTAGAGACCATCTAAATCCGTTGAGACGACACCGTATGAACTGTGGTTTGGCAAGAAACCTAAGCGTCGTTTCTTAAAGTTTGGGGCTGCGATGCTTATGTGAAAAAGCTTCAGCCTGGTAAGCTCGAACCCAAATCGGAGAAGTGCGTCTTCATAGGATACCCAAAAGAAACTGTTGGGTACACCTTCTATCACAGATCCGAAGGCAAGATATTTGTTGCTAAGAATGGATCCTTTCTAGAGAAGGAGTTTCTCTCGAAAGAAGTGAGTGGGAGGAAAGTAGAACTTGATGAGGTAGTGGTACCTTCTCTTGAATTGGAAAGTAGTTCATCACAGAAATCAGTTCCAGTGATGCCTACACCAATTAGTGAGGAAGCTAATGATGATGATCATGAAACTTCAGATCAAGTTACTACAGAACCTCTTAGGTCAACCAGAGTATGTTTCGCTCCAGAGTGGTACGGTAATCCTGTTCTGGAAGTCATGTTACTAGACCATGACGAACCTATGAACTATGAGGAAGCGATGATGAGCCTAGATTCCGCGAAATGGCTTGAGGCCATGAAATCTGAGATGGGATCCATGTATGAGAACAAAGTATGGACTTTGGTTGACTTGCCCGATGATCGGCAAGTCATTGAGAATAAATGGATCTTCAAGAGGAAGACAGACGCTGATAGTAGTGTTTCTATCTACAAAGCTCTAATTGTCGCAAAAGGTTTTCGACAAGTTCAAGGTGTTTACTACGATGAGATTTTCTCACTCGTATCGATGCTTAAGTCTGTCCGAATCATGTTAGCAATTGCCGCATTTTATGAAATCTGGCAAATGGATGTCAAAACTACATTTCTTTAATGGATTTATTAAAGAAGAGTTGTATATGATGCAACCAGAAGGTTTTGTCAATCCTAAAGGTGCTAACAAAGTGTGCAAGCTCCAGCAATCCATCTATGGACTGGTGCAAGCATCTCGGAGTTGGAATATACGCTTTGATAAGGTGATCAAAGCATATGGTTTTATACAGACTTATGGTGAAGCCTGTATTTACAAGAAAGTGAGTGGGAGCTCTGTAGCATTTCTGATATTATATGTGGATGACATATTGCTGATTGGAAATGATATAGAATTTCTGGATAGCATAGAAGGATACTTGAATAAGAATTTTTCAATAAAAGACCTCGGTGAAGCTGCTGAAGTATTGAGCATCAAGATCTATAGGGATAGATCAAGACGCTTAATAAGACTTTCACAATGCACATAGCTTGACAAAGTTTTGAAGGAGTTCAAAAAGTATCAGTCAAAGAAAGAGTTCTTGCCTGTATTCAAGGTATAAAGTTGAGTAAGACTCAAAGCAAGAGCACGGCAGAAGATAGAGAGAGAATGAAAGTCATTCCCTTTGCCTCAGCCATAGGTTCTATAAAGTATGCCATGCTATATACCAGACCAGTTGTGTGCCTTGCTATGAGTTTAGCAAGGAGGTACGATAGTGATCTAGGGATAGATCACTGGATAGCGGTCAAAGTTATCCTTAGTTACCTAAGAGGACTAAGGAAATATTTCTCGGTTATGGAGGTGATAAAAGAGTTCGTCGTAAAAGGTTACGTCGATGCAAGCTTTTACACCGATCCAGATGACAAAGAGTCTCAATATGGATACATATTGAAAGTGGGAGCAATTAGCTAGAATAGCTCCGTGCAGAGCATTGTAAGCATAGAAATTTGCAAAATACATACGGATCTGAATGTGGCAGACTCGTTGACTAAACTTCTCTCACAAGTAAAACTTGATCACACCTTAGTACTCTTTGGGTGTTAAACTCATGACGATGTGAACTAGATTATTGACTCTAGTAAACCCTTTGAGTGTTGGTCACATAGCGATGTGAACTATGGGTGTTAATCACGTGGTGATGTGAACTATTGGTGTTAAATCACATGGCGATGTGAACTAGATTATTGACTCTAGTGCAAGTGGGAGACTGAAGGAAATATGCCCTAGAAGCAATAATAAAGTTATTATTTTATTTCCTTATGTCATGATAAATGTTTATTTTTCATGCTAGAATTGTATTAACCGGAAACTTGATACATGTGTGAATACATAGACAAAATAGAGTGTCACTAGTATGCCTCTACTTGACTAGCTCGTTAATCAAAGATGGTTATGTTTCCTAACCATAGACATGAGTTGTCATTTGATTAACGGGATCACATCATTAGGAGAATGATGTGATTGACTTGACCCATTCCGTTAGCTTAGCACTTGATCGTTTAGTATGTTGCTATTGCCTTCTTCATGACTTATACATGTTCCTATGACTATGAGATTATGCAACTCCCGTTTACCGGAGGAACACTTTGTGTGCTACCAAACGTCACAACGTAACTGGGTGATTATAAAGGTGCTCTACAGGTGTCTCCGAAGGTACTTGTTGAGTTGGCGTATTTCGAGATTAGGATTTGTCACTCCGATTATCGGAGAGGTATCTCTGGGCCCACTCGGTAATGCACATCACTATAAGCCTTGCAAGCATTGTAACTAATGAGTTAGTTGTGGGATGATGTATTACGGAACGAGTAAAGAGACTTGCCGGTAACGAGATTAAACTAGGTATTGAGATACCGACGATCGAATCTCGGGCAAGTAACATACAGATGACAAAGGGAACAACGTATGTTGTTATGCGGTTCGACCGATAAAGATCTTCGTAGAATATGTCGGAGCCAATATGAGCATCCAGGTTCCACTATTGGTTATTGACCGGAGACGTGTCTCGGTCATGTCTACATAGTTCTCGAACCCGTAGGGTCCGCACGCTTAAAGTTCGGTGACGATCGGTATTATGAGTTTATGTGATTTGATGATCGAAGTTTGTTCGGAGTCCCGGATGAGATCGCAGACATGACGAGGAGTCTCGAAATGCTCGAGAGGTAAAGATCGATATATTGGAAGGCTATATTCGGACATCGGAAAGGTTCCGAGTGATTCGGGTATTTTTCGGAGTACCGGAGAGTTACGGGAATTCGTATTGGGCCTTAATGGGCCATACGGGAAAGGAGAGAAAGGCCTCAAGGGTGGCTGCGCCCCTTCCCCATGGACTGGTCCGAATTGGACTAGGGAAAGGGGGCGCCCCCTTCCTTCCTTCTCCTTCTCCCTTCCCCTTTTCCTATTCCATGTGGGAGGTGGAATCCTACTAGGACTAGGGAGTCCTAGTAGGACTCCACTCCTTGGGCACGCCCTGTGAGGGCCGGCCTTCTCCTCCCTCCATCCTTTATATACGTGGCCAGGGGGCACCCCATAGACACAACAATTGATCATTGATCTCTTAGCCATGTGCGGTGCCCCCCTACACCATAATCCACCTCGATCATATCGCAGCGGTGCTTAGGCGAAGCCCTGCGTCGGTAGCATCATCATCACCGTCACCACGCCGTCGTGCTGACGAAACTCTCCTGTGAAGCTTTGCTGGATCGAAGCTCGCGGGACGTCATCGAGTTGAACGTGTGCTGAACTCGGAGGTGCCGTGCGTTCGGTACTTGGATCGGTCGGATCGTGAAGACGTACGACTACATCAACCGCGTTGTGCTAACGCTTCCGCTTTCGGTCTACGAGGGTACGTGGACACACTCTCCCCTCTCGTTGCTATGCATCACCATGATCCTGTGTGTGCGTAGGAATTTTTTTGAAATACTACGTTCCCAGCACTGTCTAGTAAGTTGTTATACTACGGTGAACTCTATGTGTGTTGTCCAATTTAAGGTTCTAGGCAACACGATCTCAAGAACTACGTAGGTAACACCTATTGTTTAGGGAATGTTCGACCATTTACATGATAGGTGGAGACATCTATGAGGACCGAAAACAATATGAGATAATGATGATCCATTAAACTTAATGCTTGGTTTTGGTCTAGGGACCTTAATTATGGAGAGGACCACTATGTGGCAATGGCAAAGCAGGACCATAGAATGGAATATAATCCCGTGGGGAGGAGTGCCATAATCTTTGGATGATCCGCCTACCGAACAAACAAATCAAATATTATATATATGATACAAGGTAACTGATATTACCGTCGCACTAGCACACTTGATGTATAGTCTTAACTGCATTATTTCCGCGCCTAACCTCTCCATTGCAGAAAAAACAACTATTCTTTCAGTATTATTGATGTTCTTTACTTTCAAGTGTTTTTACCCTCGTTGCTAGAAACTCATCATTCTTATCACTCTAGTTTATTTGCCTCTTAGGACAGTAATAGTATTTGCAGAATCACAAGAAGTTACTTCACATAAGAGTTGTGACAACTTGTGTGTGACAGAAGCACTCCTATAAATACTCTCTTCCACTCTTCGTTGGGACGATCAACAATTTGGAACTTACGTGAAAGTTGTACACCACATTGTATGTCTTGCAGGCTATCAGGCATTTTCTTGTGCCGTTGTCGAGGAAGTTAAGCGCAGAGTATTTGTTTCGTAACTGTTTTGCACTTGTAGTTATTGTAGATACTTCCTGTTGGTGACAGGGGCTCTACCCATTCTGGGTGAACTTTTTTTCCGGAATATATTTCCTGTTTCCCTCAAGAGCAAAAAGCTTCATTAGAAAAAAAATACAAAAAGAATCAGACTGTCAAGCTTGACACTTTGTTTGCAGAAATGAATATTACTTAGAAACTAGAGATATCTGTGAGAGAGCGTTGTGCTCAATTCATGGGCTCAAGATCTCCGATAGTCTATCCTACCAGTTATGCAACTGAGTATTCGATTGACTGTGATCTTATTATGGAAGTTAAAAAGCATGTCTTTGCAGGAACTGAGGAGGAGGACCCTTAAGTACATCTTATGTTTTTTATAGTTTATGTGGGACTTTTTCAAATGAGAGATGTGTCTGGGGAATATTTTTTTATTGAGACTCTTCAAGTTTTCTCTCAAGGATGATGTAGAAGGATGGTTTAATCGATTACCATATGGTAGCATAACTAGCTGGAAAATGTATGCAGAGAGGTTTATGGCTAAATTCCTTCCTATCTCTAAAATCACCAAATTACAAAGAAATCTTACTTCCTATGTTCAAGGAGTAGAAGAGAGTTTATATGAAGCCTGGGTGAGACATTCTAAATTTTTAAATCTTTGCCCCAACCATGGTTATGCTGAATATGTTATACTCCATATGTTCTATCATGGAATTAACGACGAATCAAAGTCTACTCTTGATCTGAGTGCAGGTGGGTGTTTTATGGCTTTAACTCTTGAAGAAGGAGAAGCACTCATCGAAAGAATTATGACCACTAAAGAGCAATGGAACATTGAGGAACCAATGAAGCCAACTGGAAAACTTTATCATGTCAAAACATGGAAGAATTTAAAAAGGTTAGTAAAGAAAAAAGTAAGCGTTTTGAACAAATTATTAATGAAAAGGTGGATATATTTAGTATCCTATCAGTAGGAAGATGAGTTCAGGGAGACGATGAATAAATTTAAGCTTCGCCAAAAGAACTTCAACATGGAACTTCGAAGGTGTATTTACCATAATGAAAAGGTTATATCTTATCTCTTTGAAGAATTAGATGGGTTGAGTCATGCCATGAAAAATCTTGATAAACATTCTCGCATGATAGAAACCCAATTCTCGCAAATTTTGGAAACTCAATATTTGATTCTTTCCCAATTTGATAAAGATAATCTTGTTTCCTCCAACTGGATTGACACTCGTGGTGGTAAAAGAACGTAGGACCCTGAAGGACCTAAATGGCACGAGAAAGAATAAGCAGCAAAGAGGACAGAGAGTCAGAGCCAGACCGAAGAAGATAAAGTACTCATCTATGGCAATCCGGAACAGGAAGAACCTGTCCAACATGATGCACAAGATAATGAAGTAGAAGGGGAGAATGACAAAGAAGTTGATCCCTATGCAGAAAATGTCGATGGTAACAATAATGAGGAAGAAGTTGCCCCAAAAGCTGATAGAACTGCATAACCTAGGGTGGAAAAATAGACCAGACCACCCTTTCCAACAAGGGGTGGAAACAATCAAGTTATGAGAAATCAAGATAAAGGTAAAGAGAAGGAGAAAGAAAAAGAGAAAGGTAAAATGAAGAAAACCCTTCCTTACCCTAAAGTTGTAAGACCACCTACAAATGATGAACTCTATTCCTCCTTCTTGCAAGCTATTGCGAATCTTAGAGTTTCGTTGCTTGTGACCGATATGTTAAAGATTCCCACTTTTGCTAAGTTCATGCGTGATATTGTTAACAATAAAAGAAGTTTGAATCTGAAGGAATAGGTCGCTATGATAACAAAGTACCCATTTGAAGACAAGGTACCGGCAATGCTAGGAGATCTAGGTATACCTACAATCTCTTGATCAATTGGTAATCTCGATATAAATAATGCCCTTTGTGATATCGATGCCGAGGTCATTGTGATGCCCCTAGCTCTCTATTGCAAGTTGAATTTGGAAGAATGTATCCCACAGGTATAACCTTGTAGATGGCTGAAAAATCTACAAAGAAACCGAAGATGTGCTTCTGAGATTAGATCGGCATATCATACCTACTGATTTGATTATACTTTATATGCCTGAAGATGAAAATTATCTACATTTTTTGTACTAGAGAATTTTCTTTAAAGGCAACTACAATTTGGCTTTCGACCTAACCTAAATTTCATCGAATGCAACTATATATTTTGTTTTGAATATGCACAAAAAATATTTTTGCTTCCTTCGACTAGATAAGTGCTTCAATTATAATTGAAGTTTGCTTGCATCAACATTAATATTTCCATTCTAAAAATTACAAATTTATCTTAAAAAAATGGAAGTTTAACTTGGAAGAATGGGAACGTATTTTCAGCTAAACCGAGTTTGTTTTCCACAATAAATATCAAGGTGGCATGCACATACACTGGCTATATGGCGGTGCACACTTCAACAATGACCCAACCGTGCTGATTCCATGTCGCCTCCTTTCAAGGACATGGCACGTCGCCTCCTTCCGAGCAAGCCATGGTGCCCTTCTAGCTGAACCGGCGCGCATGCTATCCACGACCAACTCGCCATGGCCGCCACACCTAGCATGGCGTGAGCTTGTTCACACTAGATCTAGAACTCCCATCAATCACCATCATAATCCTGCTCATCGTCACTCTCATGTACCATGTCCCTGATTCCAACCATCATGTTCCCCAAAGACAAATGGGTCCTGTTTTTAATCATAAATAACTTTATTCCTCAAATTGTTGCCATATCGTTTACAACTTTGCGAGGAATAAAGTCAGGAATATCATAATCCCAAAATTCCGCCAAGCTCAAACTAATTGAATGTTTAGCTAGGCAATCAACTACCTGATTGGCCTCTCTACAATAAAAAACTTAATTGACACTAGCAAATTCCATCGCCATATGAGTGCATTCAGTTATGATGGACACATCAGGGACCAAATATGCTTCAGGTGTGTTCGGTGCTTCCAACGCAGCCATACTATCAGATTCAACGACAATTTTCGTGCAACCAGTTTTAGCTGCTAAAATCAATCCATGTCGGATGGCCTTCGGTTCAGCCGATACAATGTTAGAGACATGAGGTAGTGCCCAGGTTGACACAGCTAGGACATCTCCATGGTTATCCCACGCCACCGCACCATTAGTTCAAGATAAATTTTTAGAATGAAAAGAGGCATCCACGTTGATTTTTATAGTGCCCTCGCTTGGCTTCTTCCACGCGCGAACCAACTTACGCGTAGGCTGGTTCGGTGTATGGGCTCAAAGAAAGTTTGTGGCCAATACCCGTATAGACATTGCCGTGCGATTAGGGCTCTGGATAGACTCCCCTTTTGTGTGTTGTTGTCTTTGCCACCAAATATACCACATAACTACAAGGATCGACTCAGCAGAAGACAAATGTGTCATGTTGGCGACACTGCCATATGCTAATGCTCCAAATATGGTGTGGACCGTTCTGAGCGATTATTTATTTTGAAGATGTATATAGTGTACGGATTTAATAGTGTGTAGAGACCACTAGCTTTTTTTAAAGTACCTTAGTTCTTAGGGAGTGCATTGCACCTGATGTTTGACTACTTAGCTAGCAGCTGATCACTCAGGAACGGAACCATAACCAGCTTCCGTAATTGTTGCATATTTACCTATGATCCCTGCATGCAAATAAATGTGTGAAAATTGTACGAATTTTGAGCACCTGTCAGTTCATATAAATTAATAAAATGTTTAGGAAGCGGTCACCGTACTACTTATAATTGAAGTACTCCCTTTGTACACTAATGCATGTGTGACACCCTGATTTTGGCAACTTTTTCTTTTCAAACTTTACTTGGCTTTATTTGAAATTTGAATGATTTTTGAACCTTTTCATTTGGTCTTGGAAACTTTTGAATCTTTTCCAAGTAATCCAAAGCCTCATTACCTTGCCAAAACCCTGTCAAGCATCTCTAGGACCCAAAACCCAATTTAAATCTTTTTCAATAACCCTTTTCCTTTATTTGGGAATTTAGGTCACCACTATGGGTTTGTGAAGCAACCTATAGTTTGGATGGCCAGAAAATTCTCAAATAATTCTCTAAAATACTTTGGACCATATCTTTCCCCAATCTCCAAAAATATTCCATGGCCTAGTTCAAATATTTTTGTAAACAATTCATTTTTGTTCATGGTCATTCTGGACCTTTGTGAAGGAAATGTATGCTAGGGTTGTCCAATTGCTCTCAAATTTTTGTGACATGAGGACACCTACAAATGACTTCCCTACACCAAGTTTCAGCATCTGAAGATCTTCCATGTGAGCAGTACTCCAACATTCAGATTCTGGACCAGTTTTGCAAGTTACACATGAACTATCCTCAAACTTCAACCAAACCACTTCAAACTTGGTCAGTTTGGAGTCCTTCCAACGAGGATCGCTCTAGACATCTCTTTTGGCTCTATCCCAATCTCTCCAGCTCTCCAGATCCCTCTCTAGTTCACTGTCAGAAACTGTATCTGAGGCTACCTCTCATCTCTGCTTGAACCAAGCCAAACCGTGGGTACAGGTGAACTGAGGGATCGAAGGTCGACGTGCTGGACAAGTTTTGCCAGACTTTCGTGGCCCCCTGGTGCCAAGCACCGTGGTGAGCACGGCGATGGAATGCTTGTCGCCGCGCTCTGTGCCGCGCCAGGCTCGGGTCACGTCGGGACTGAACGCTCGCGCAGCCGTGTGTTGTCCAAGCATGCCGACATCGCCCCTGGTTGACACCTAGCCCTTCCAGTGCCTTCGCCCTCGCCGGACATGCCCTCGCCGGCCGCCACGCCATCGCCACACTGTGAGGTCCGTGCGGCCATAGTTGCAGTGCTGCTCATCCTCTTCCTCCCGTGCGGTCTCTTCGAGCATTCAATGCTGCTGCTCTCTCCCATCCTCTCGCCGCAAGCAGCTAGCCAGCGAGGCGTACCTCTTGCCGGCGACGTGGCCCGCTTCGAGCCGCATCCAGAGGGATCGCCGAGCGCCTCTTCTCGGCTATAAAAGCCCCGTCCAGCCTCGCTGAGCTCCTCACCCCACTCCCTCCATCCTCCACTGTCTCCCCAAGCAAGAGCCAAGGCCGAGAGGCCCTCTGGCCTCGAGCTTCACCGGAGCTCCTCCGCCCCCGTTCCATATCCAGCCACCTCCACTCCACCTCCACCTCGCCTGAGCCCTTCAGTGTGATCGGTGGCTTCCTCTGGTCCTCCCTGAGCTCTCGCCTCGTCGGATTGCTGCCGGATTGGGCTCCTCCATCGACCACCGTAGAACTCATCCGCCGGAGAAGAAGGGCGCCGCGCCGACCGTCCATCTCCGGGGGAGCTACGGGTACCGGGAAGACCGTCTTCAAGCGCCCGATCCATCCCCACCATCCACGAGCCCAACCGTCGTCGCTATCGCCAGCAATCACCGCCGGTGAGCCGCCCCTCTTCTCTGCTCTCTCTCTCCCCTTTGTTTTAAATGAAGGGCCCCACCCATCAGCGGCTTACCGAAGCGGTAAGTGAACGCGCATCGGCGTTTTACGCCTTCGACGTGGCCCGTTCTGAGTTTTTTTTTCTTTTTGAATTATTAACAGAGTTGACCAGTAGCTTTGACTGTGAATAACTTTTTACAGAAAAGTCCACTTGACCTGATTCTTTTTGCATTGTGTTTGTATCAAAGTCCTTTATTTTCTGACCAAGTTTGGTATTTTTCCAACATCCACAGAATTGTTGGTAAATAAAAAGGCTTTATGTGACATTTTCCTTTGCCATTTAAAAATGTTTTCAGAAGGAGATTCTTGTGGATTTGCAGACCAGGAGTTTCTGAACCAGCCAACTGATCAAGGAAAGCTAGGACATCCATATTATGAAGCATTTCATAGCATTGCATAAATTCATATTCATTTCTTACATTTCTTTAACATAGATTATTCTAAGTCAATTATTTAAATGCCTTATGTTGATATCTCAAGCTGAAATGTTGAACCACCATGTTTGATAAATGAAACTTAGTTGGTTGATCAAGAGTCACCTGCCCGAGCTTACCCGTGCAGCCACATTCGCCGGTATGGGACGGCCTCGACTTGGTCTGGCTCCGTGCTCTTTCACCGGTACCTCCGTCTAGGGAGGGTTATGTGCGCGTGCTTCCCTGATCAGGTAGACGGCGATAACCCTGTGAGCCCAGTTGAGTTATTTGTCGGCGTCCCCGTTTGGGACAGTTAGTTTGGCCACGACGGTGGCAGGTGTCATGAGGACACAGGGGCCACCCAAGGCTTGACTCCGGGGGAGTGTGATTGCCGGTGGTATGATGAGAGAGTCACAGGTCAGGCAGGTTTCGTTGGAGCAATGCTGGTCCACCCGAATTGGATCACGAGGTCAGATGCTCCATAGTGTGGGTAAAGTGCGCAACCTCTGCAGAGTGCAAAATCTATTCGAATAGCCGCGTCCACGGTATTGGACCGCCCGTCCAGACCTCTCTAGGTGATCAACCGTAATAATCATAGTAATGATGGAAGAACTTGTCTTATGAGCCAAAGTACTCATTGAGATCGGGTATTCTGAGGGTTGTGAGACAACCCGGAGATGAGTAAGTTGGTGATAGTAAGTGAACCACTTAAGTTTTAACATGCTCATTGCCATGCTATTATTTGCTGCATATTTGGTTGTCATGTGCTTGCGAGTACATTCAAAGTACTCACCTGGCATATCATGCCAGATGCAGGAGAAGACTGAGACGGAGGTCTCGATGTCCGTGTTGCGATGCCTAGGATGTGTCCTCAGCAGTGTCCCTGTGGATGGAGTTTCTATCATGTTCCGCTACGCAGTAGTCTTTCGTTGTAGTATCCCGCAGTAGTATCGAGGCCCTGATATGTTAGATAAATAATGTAGATATTGTCATAGCACTAGATGTGCTTTTGGCCTCGATGATCATGTAATATATAAGCTTGTACCCGTCTATTATCAATAAAAGTTCAGCTATGTTCTGTTCCAAGTTGTTGTGTGTTTCCAGAAGACTTGATCTCTTGGTTGGAAACACTGGTAAACTGGTTCTTGAGCCGGGGTGCCACAACGCTTGGTATCAGAACCGTGCTGACTGAGGGACACCCTAGGTAACCCGCGCTAGGACTGCGATTAGCATAGGCTTTGAGTGTGCATCCTGCTTGTTGCATTTGATTGTTGCATGACATGCCCTATGCATCATAACTCATTATGTTACTAACCCTTGGCATTGTGAGTGTAGATGGCACCAGTTCCATATCACTTTCATCATGAGCTAGAACCCCACACTTTTCCAGCTCTGCTTCATAGCATCTGGCTTCGGCTGTATTCCATCGGTGACGACCCGGTGTACCAGGTGTTTCGGGAGTAGTTGGGCGAGTCAGTATATGAGTACCATGCAGTGGCTTACATGACTGCGACTTCGGATATTGTAAGCTCTTCTCACTCTTCCAAGGGCGGAGTGGCTTCTACTTCGGAGCTGGCAATCCAGTTTGCTGCCATGGAGGCTATTACTGACTTGCGCTTCTACGAGGTCAAGATGCAGATCCATCCAGGTTTCTTCCACTATCCCACCCTGTCGCCTGCGACAGGGCGAGTCCTTTTATCACCTATTGACCCGGCGTGTGATCATGCGGCTGGTTTTTTGTCTCGCTACCTGAACGCCAGTTACCGTATGATCATTTCCTTGCCTGAGGAGCTGTGTCATGTCGAGGGGCCACTTGCAGCAGTGACTCCAGCTCCTCCTCCTCCTCCTGTAGTTCCACCTAGTTATCCATGACCAGTTCCACCCCCGCGTGTGCTTGATACCCCTTCTGGTTCTTCTGGACCATTAGGCTTATCGTCTGGTAGTCGACTTGAGACCCCAGCTGAGGGGGCCTCACTCCTAGCCACTCCTGCTCCGCCGATGCTAAGGCGACGTGCTCTTTCTTCCGCAGAAGGAGAGTCGTCTCGGCAGCGACGTCGCATCTCCTTTGACCCGGTGACTCACATCATCAGTTCTGATTCTGACTCAGGATCTGATGACGAGGACTCTTCAGATGGGCAGCGTTCGTGTCACCGACGCTACTAGACTGAAGCGTGAGTAGTAATGCATGCATCTTTGCATATGTCAATTGCCGTATGAGCAGTCTAGCCACAATATCCCCCTACTAGCTTGCCATGTACGATGTTGGGTTATTTTGTATAATTATCTTGTTCTCTTTATTTGCCTTTTTCATGAATTTTTTTCCCTGGTGTCATATTACTGTATTTCTCCTTATGGATGTTGCTCATTGATTCGGTATTTGCATGGGAACAAAAATTAGGATGAAGAAAGGAAGTAGCAGTCAAGGCGGCGATGGAAACCCCATCTGTCGATCCGCCAGGCAGGCATGGCAACCGCCCGAGGACTTACCACCACCACCACCTCAAGCACCAACCACAGATCAGATAATGAGAATGTTTGAGGAGAAGAGAAACCAAGACCTCATGGAATTTCTCAAGAGTATGCAGACAATAGTAGGTCAGAATAATGGCAATGGGGTGCGCTCCAAACTGACTGACTTCCAGCGCACCAAACCACCCAGCTTTGGTCAGGCTGTGGATCCTATTGAGGCTGATGATTGGTTAAGAACCATGGAAAAGAAATTGGATATCGCTCGTTGTGAAGAAGCAGATAAAGTCCCATTTGTCACCCATTATCTAGAAGGCCCGGCAGCCGTATGGTGGGACAACACCAAGTTAATGTGGCCTGCTGGAGAAGAGATTACCTGGGAGAAATTCAAAGAGTTGTTCCGCAAGTATCATATCCCCACGGGTATCATGAAAGTGAAGCATAGAGAATTCCTGGCTCTCACACAAGGAAACATGTCTGTGGGGGAATACCTAAACAAGTTCAACAACTTGGCCCGGTATTCTCCTCATGATGTGGCTACCGAAGAGAGGAAAATAGACTGGTTCCTCGGAGGACTTAATCACGCCCTCAGATGTCAGCTATGCATGTTGGACTTCCCCGATTTCCAGATCTTGGTGGATAATGCCTTCATTGCCAAACGAGAACACAAGTCTGGGAATGATGACGTAAGAGGAAGTTCGAGCCCAAGAAGGACAACAAGGAGCCGTATGCGCAAAAGTTGCGCAGTTGGCAGTCAGGGCCATCTGAGAACAAACCTATGTGGAACAATGGTGGCAATAACAGCAAGCCAAGCAACTAGAGCAAGACCTTCGGCAAGCAGCCAGTCATAGAGGACTGCCGCCGCAACAACAAATGTTTCACTTGTGGCCAGAGTGGACACTACGCCAAGCAGTGTCCTACTAACAATAACGGAAAGCAATCAGCCGACCACAAGCCACAAGTCAACCACCTTGGACGCCACACCAACCACAACTTCAGACACGGATGCGTCCACCACATCTCTGCTGAAGAAGTCTGCGAAGCTCCAGACATTGTCCTTGGTATGTTTTCTGTCCATGACATACCTGCAGTAATTTTATTTGATTCTGGGGCTTCCCACTCATTTATTTCGCGAAGTTTTGCCACCATGCACAAATTTTCTCCTTCACTTTTGGACAAAATCATGGTGGTACAATCCCCTGGCTCTATGCTTAGAACAAATAAAATAAATAAGGATCTGGAAATTTCAATCCATGGAGTCAAATTCCCAGCTACCCTTGTTGCTATTGACTCCCCAGGACTGGACATAATACTGGGGATGGACTGGTTGGCACCGCACCAAGTGTGTATCAACTGCGCCACCAGAACGGTGACATTGGTGAACCCCGCCGGACAGCAAAATGATAACAAGAAAGGGAACTGCATACCAGACCACTGTTACAGATATGAATCTGATTCCGGTAGTGGGAGAGTTCCCGGATGTGTTTCCTGAGGAATTACCAGGAATGCCGCCCGACCGAGAATTGGAGTTCGCCATTGAAGTAATTCCTGGTACAGCTCCAGTATACAAGAAATATTATCGTATGCCAGGCCCAGAGCTGGCCGAGCTAAAGAAGCAGTTGAACGAGTTACTACAAAAAGGATACATTCGTCCAAGTATCTCGCCATGGGGGTCACTAGTATTATTTGTCAAGAAGAAAGATGGAAGTCTACGAATGTGCGTAGACTATTGCCAGCTTAACGAGGTCACTATCAAGAACAAGTACCCGCTCCCTCGAATTGATGACTTATTCGACCAGTTGAATGGAGCACGGGTATTCTCTAAGATCGACCTCAGAACGGGATATCATCAACTAAAAATCCGAAAGGAGGATATCCCCAAGACAGCGTTCACCACTCGATATGGACTGTATGAATTTACAGTTATGGCGTTCAGATTGACCAACTCTCCATCCTACTTCATGAGTATGATGAACAAAGTCTTTATGGACTTTTTGGACAAGTTTGTAGTAGTGTTCATTGACGACATACTGATATACTCTAAGGATGAAGAGGAACATAAGCAACATCTCAGAGCTGTCTTGGAAAGGTTGAGAACCCATCGCTTATATGCCAAGTTCAGTAAGTGCGAATTTTGGCTGAAAGAGGTGGGATTCCTTGGACATATTCTGTCAGAGAGAGGAATAGCCATTGATCCCAGTAAAGTTACCGCGGTCTTGAACTGGAAGACACCAGCTACAGTGACTGAAGTCTGTAGTTTTCTGGGCTTGGCAGGCTACTACCATCGCTTCATTGAAGGCTTTTCTAAGATAGGCAAGCCACTGACGGAATTGTTTAAAAAGAACCAAAGGTTTATCTGGACAGCCGAGTGCGACAGCAGTTTCCAGGAGTTAAAGACGAGGCTAAGCACAACCCCTGTCTTAGTCCTCCCAGACATTCACAAGAGTTTCGACATATATTGCGACGCATCCAGTCCTGGAATCGGATGCGTGCTAATGCAAGAAGGGAAGGTTGTAGCTTATGCATCACGATAACTACGACCTCATGAGGAGAACTATCCCACACATGACTTCGAGCTAGCTGCTGTGGTTCATGCCCTGAAGATTTGGAGACATTATCTTATTGGACAACGATGCGAAATATACACAGACCATAAGAGTCTCAGGTATATTTTCACTCAACCCGACCTGAACCTCATGCAGCGAAGATGGCTTGAGCTAGTTAGCGACTATGATGTTGGAATAAACTATCATCCAGGGAAAGCGAATGTGGTCGCTGATGCCCTGAGCAGGAAACAAGCTGCAGTGAATGCACTAGTTGAGGGTATGCATCCGAGCTTACAAGAAGAATTTAGCAAGCTCAATATGGTGCTATGCGGCCCAATGACCCCGGATACGTTGGAAATTACTCCAACCCTCATGGAGGAAATCAAGGAAGCACAGAAGTCAGATGAAGAAATTCGGAAGATCAAGGAGTCAATTCAGCAAGGGAAGGCCAAGTCCTTCCGTGTAGTTTGAGAAACAAATTTGTGTGCCGAATCAGAACAACTTGAGGCAACAAATACTCAAGGAAGCACATGAGTCCGCATATTTGATCCACCCAGGAGGTACCAAGATGTATCAGGACTTGAGAGAAAATTTTTGGTGGTTTGGAATGCGGAAAGATATAGCTCAAGCCATTGTACGGATGAGTAAGTTGGTGACAGTAAGTGAACCACTTAAGTTTTAACATGCTCATTGCCATGCTATTATTTGCTGCATATTTGGTTGTCATGTGCTTGCGAGTACATTCAAAGTACTCACCTGGCGTATCATGCCAGATGGAGGAGAAGACTGAGACGGAGGTCTCGATGTCCGTGTTGCGATGCCTAGGATGTGTCCTCAGCAGTGTCCCTGTGGATGGAGTTTCTATCATGTTCCGCTACGCAGTAGACTTTCGCTGTAGTATCCCGCAGTAGTATCGAGGCCCTGATATGTTAGATAAATAATGTAGATATTGTCATAGCACTAGATGTCCTTTTGGCCTCGATGATCATGTAATATATAAGCTTGTACCCGTCTATTATCAATAAAAGTTCAGCTATGTTCTGTTCCAAGTTGTTGTGTGTTTCCAGAAGACTTGATCTCTGGGATGGAAACACTGGTAAACCGGTTCTTGAGCCGGGGTGCCACAGCATGTAAGACGTTTTTCAATTCAAATTGAACTAAAAAAGGTTTTATATTAGTGTACCGAGGTAGTAGTTAACAAGACCCCTAATATAATATAAACTAGATCGGCAACGCGCCTTGGCGCGAGGGTGCCGGTCCAACCGATATGACCAAGCAGTGGAGATCAAGCCGCATGATGCATTAGTACGATAGCAAGTTTAGCACATGTAACAGGACAACTTATTCAAAGAGGTGCTACTTGCCGAAACCCAACTCCCACATTCGTGTGTCTATTAAAGATGGAAATGCAGAGAGTATATCAAGGAATTAATCAAAAAAAGCTCAATGATCAAACCCCTGATATAGCTCTTTTTCGATTAACATCTGATATTACTCAATATACCCCAGGATGGAAATATATCTGATAGTATAACTCAAAGAGTAGGTGATGGTAGATACTCACTACAGTAATCACCCCGTAAAATATCTGGAAAATGTCCCTATCTACATGCCATCGGCGCATTTGTTATGCAATGTGACATGAAATACCTAAGCAAGGTTTGGTATGATAGAAACCAAAAACAGGCCATAGTATTAGTCCCAGATAACTTATGTACACTGTTTTTCATACTGCACAATAGTAAACTACATGGTTGACTATTGGATATATAACTTTGTCCACACGCCTTCATCCGATTTGCTCGATATATAACTTTCTCCACACTCCTTCATTTGATTTGCTTGCATGTTGTGACACACGGATCTGCTAAAGGACATATCGTGTTAGGCAAACTATTCAAACAATGTGTCTCATGGACAGGGAGGAAATAATTTGGTCTATATGAAGGAGAATCACTCTGGATAATATACAATGATCTGGATACAGTATAGCCTCTTTAACATAAAAGTGTATAAAAGATAAAATTAAACTTATTTTATCTTAGTATTCTACATGGCCTACAATGGGCAACAGATAAGAATCACAAACCTATGGTGACACAAGAAGCCTCTGAAGCAAAGAAGGCGGCTCAGCGGTGACTTGAAAAGCGAGAGAGGTGGCACGCTGGCCTACATCTCCTCAAACTCTGCGTGGTGCCCATCAATAAGGTAAGAGTCCATGAAACCACACATAATTATTTTCGCTTGCAAAGTGACAACATAAATAACCATGGGATCTTATTTTCTAGAAAAGGATCAACAGTTAGAATGCTAGATCTTGGCAACAACAACATAATACATACTTCCATATCAGAGACATAAATTTCTTAATTCTGAAATAGTGCGCTTCTAAAATCTTCTATCTATCAACAACATAGTATTAGTGGTTGTGCTTTCAGCAACATAAACAATTCGAGACATGCAACAATGGTACAGACACATGATACAGTAAAAGCCTAGAAAAGAAATCAATCTGAGTCACAGAGCGAAGGTAGAGAAACCTCACCGACTGAGGTAGGTATACATGTGCTCAACTCAACCTGGACAGAGACACAACCATTAGAAACTCAACATAAGTTAGTTTTCGTGAGAAACACAACCAATAGAAGCTAAATAAAGCAACAGAAGGTATATAACTTTATCGGTACCCAGCATATATGGTTCAATTCTCTTTCAACTAAAATATATATGCAAAGGTGAGTCCGGTTACCTTGCATTAATGTAGAATTTTGCTTCCCACGGAAACACAAACATGAACATAATTAGTGCAAGTCCAGTGCATGATTCATTTTTTTTAACAAAATGTATATGCAAAGGTGAGTCTAGTTATCTTGCAGTCCTTTAACAGAAATATTTTTGGCTTCCTACCGATATGCAAACATGAACATGTACTACTTAAAAAAACAGATAATCTGGAATCAAATATCAGTTACCAAAAAAAATGCTTCCAATTGGAACACAAACATGAACATATTTAGTGCAAGTTCAGAAAATGATTCAAGTTCTTTCTACAAAAGCAGATGCAAAGGCGAGTCTTGTTATCATTCAGTAAGTTAACAAAAATATAAGCTCAGTTGGCAACTCTCTCTGAACAAATCATGCAGCAGCAATAGTGACAACAAAGCAATTAACTACATGAAGGTCATATAAAAAACAGAGATTAAATCATCACACTGTCTGGATCAAAATATTACAACTCATTTACTGCTATCTCTAAGCATCTACAAACCCTATATCAGTGTTTACATCTGTGAGTACTTCCTTTGATTATAAAAATTGAGGAGTCACACTAATAATATTTTTGCAGCAGTCCAGTAAAACCAAAGAGGGGACGTGACGTATATCAGCTGACCTATGCAAGTGCTCGGAGACGGCTGTTAGTGGAACCAGCTGAACCTAGCGAGCCATGAACCTAGATCTCTTCGTCAGCCATCGCGACCTAAACAGGTCCAAGAAATTTCACAAAGTAGCCCAAAGCTCGACGCATAAGTTTGGCAAAAATGAATGGACCAAAAACACAGAGTCTGGTAGATAAAAAATAGAGCAAGTCATTTATATAGAAAGCAACACACTCACAGGTCATTCATAATAATTAGATCAAGTCATGTGTATAGAAAGAGACTGAAGGTTGGGTAGTGCATTAGAGAGTAGCCGCACAGTGCAGGACACATACATTAGAGGGTAGCCGTGCAGTGCAGAAAACATATCTCACTGCTATAGACAGTAGTGTAGAGAAGCACAATCCACTCATTGTGTTCTCTGAGTACATCCTTCGACGATAAAAGTCTCTACGAATTCCAAGGTTGTCCAACATGATATAAAGTGATCCTGGCCAAGATTATCACAATAGTGTGGTCAACCTGAGTCGTCGAAAATGATTTAGAGATAACATAAGTGGTTGAAATATATATAAGCAACAAAAGAAAGTACATGCGAACGACAACAGACAAATTCCAATTGGATTTCTTGCACAAACAGAAATGTAGGATACAAAGCAGAAGATGATAACTTTCAGCAAACCTTGATACATAGGTGGACGAACCCAACAATAACTTAAAACTTTGACATCATATTCTGCTTGGTTTCTTTATAATTCTTTTTAACAAGAGAATGCAAGAAACTCATTTCCTTGTGAAACCTCAGACGTTGATGGATACCCCATGGAGTAAGATCCATAGATATGGCATGTCACTTTTCTTGTTGCTAGAAACCCGATCATTTCCACTCTCTTTTCAATGAAATGAAACGCAAAGGTCATTTGCGTTTTCTTAAAAAAAACTTAATAGAAGTTGCAGAATATATAATGCGTACAGCCACACACAGCAAAAGTTATCTCTTAGTTACAACTTTTTCTAAGCACTATTATCTCTGAATGCCTAGCTGTTGGCTGCAGTACAGATAATGCTCGACAAGTATGGAACGCACATGGTATTGATCTGCAGATAACTACAAGAAAGTTAAGTAAGTGGCTTGCCTGTAGACGACTTGCAACATTTTCCCTGGTGAGTTTCTCAACATTCATGAGCTCAAGTATCCTTTTCGGCACACCTTCTGCATAAACATGAAAGAATAGTGAGCAACAAAGTTACTCCAGAAAAAAGTAGCTACAGAGAAGGAAGGTACTGGTAAGTTCTTACTGTCAATTCCAACATGGTTGACAGCAGAGATGAATTTTCTATATAGTTCAACGGACCAAACAACATGCTTCCAGTTATTCCTAAGCTCCTCGATGCGGCCGGGTTTTAGGAGATAGTTGCAAGCACCATGAGTTATCTCCTTCATTACAGTTTTTGTCTCTCCATTCATAGATAACACTACATGCAAAATAATTTGTTAGCACTGACATTTTTGCCTCCTCAATCAGAAGTACAAACCATAAGATTCGCTGTGCTGAATTGACATTTTGCATATAAAAGAATATACATCCAGCAACTTTACATAAGTATACTCCCTAGGCTCCTATTACCAAGACCAGTAAGAAAATCGTGCGGCTATGAGATGGATAAAATTTTGGAACTTACTGATGACACGGAGGCCCATTTCAAGACCTACAAGCTCAAGATTCTTAAAGCCATCCATGTCTGGCATGTGGACACCACTGATAACCAGATCAAGCATGTCCCTGTTTTCCCGCGGCATCCTCAGCGTGATAACAGCCTGATTCGTCGCCGTCACTGGAAACACAACAACAGGTTATTCTTCCAAACTGGGTAACAATATAACAAAAGGGAAATGGTCCTATGCATTTTTCATGATAAAAACCCAATGCCGTGTGCATCTATGCTATAAAAACGGAATCATAAATTCAGGTCATGCAATATAATGAATCTATCCATACAAGCAGCATTTATATATGATGCGCAGTACACCAAATCTACTTGTGAGCTGTGACAACTACCAACAGCAATTTTATAGTGGTTGTCCTCGACACGGAGGAACAGGCAAATCTCTGAACAGAGCAACTCAAATTGACTACGCCAGACCCAGTAGGTGGCTCCTAGACAAATTACAAACCTGAAATGCAAAACAACAACAACAAATTCTCACTGTGATACTGACAACGCCGCAGGAGGGTCTCGAGCACCTTGAGGCAGACCGGGTCGTCGTCCACGGCAAGGACTCGCATGCCGACGGGGAACTGGTCCCTCCTCGTCACGGCCATCCCCTCCTCACATTTGTCCTCATGAGGACAACAACTTCCAGAAAAATCCCCTCCCTCACTCGAAGCCAATTCGACGGAAGAAAACCAAGGACTCGATCCAGCAGAAGCACCAGCAGGGACAGCTCCTAACAGGCGAGGAGCAAGAACACGAATTTCACACGAGATGCAGAGGTTGGTGGAACTTCCTTAGGAGCAGATGCTAAAGAATTGAAATCCAATCCACCCTTACCAAGATAACCTGGTGGTCAGGGAGTGGAGACAGATGAGGACACAGGTGCCTTGCCATCCCCTCTTCTTGTGGATGGCTGCGGCCAAGTGGACGACAAACTACAAACGGGGCAGGAGCGCTCAGATCATGGACCAGCTGCAATGTGGCAAACGAAATCAGTCACACACACATACACAGAGAGACAGAGAGAGAGGAGGGAGGGATGCACCTGGAGATGGCCTTCGTCGCCCGCTTCTGGTGCCACGAGCCAGGCTTGCCGCTGCTGCTGCTGCTGCGGAGGTAGCCGTCGGGCACACTGCAGAATCGGGGGCGGCACGCCTTGACTCGTGCTCCTCCTACCAATGCGCTGAACCAGGCACCATGGGCAAGTGCAAAATGGAAACTGAAATTCTAGATCAGTATTAGGACTGGCCGTAGTGAACCTAGTGAACCTAATGTGTATCACATTGATAGGCTTGAAATAGCATCTGTTCAGGAACACCAAAGAACAGAGAAATTTCATATGCACATCCTTCCTTCCAGTTCACCCATAAACTTAGGCACAAGCTTCTCACCAATCTCAACATAGACATGGTTGCCCTGCCAAGAAACAACATGCATCAATTACCAAGCAGAAAAGGCAGGAGAAAATTACAAACAACATAGGGCACGGGGGCTAGAGAAGCTATATACCTGGGCATCCAAAAGGACCTTGTCAGTGTCTTTCATTGGACCGTTATGAGTGGATCCACAATGCTGCCAGATATGCGAAACATACACACAGATGGTCAGGTTCCTGCTACCCACAACAAGAGCCTACAGATCAGCCATCACCATTTACAACAAAAGAACCAGCAACAAAATATAGCACCACCGTTAAACTCAGTAAATCTCTATGACATAAACCAAACTGCGGAATAAAGCCAATCCCAGTACACGCGGACATTCAAAATATCACCCCCATCGCATGACCACATATTTATATAGCCAGCACTATATGTCACCACCCAAAATATCATCCAACTCACAAAAGCATGCCAAAACCTACCAAAATGAAGACTACCATCATACACAGACCTAGGTCATCCCCACGGCCCGGAAGACCTCAGGGAAAACAATGTTCTTGGTCTCAGAGCCGCATTTGCCATCAGAATCTAATATAAGGATTTTCAAAGAAGCCCTCGACGTAACACGAGACATTGCCACATATAGCTGCCCGTGCGTAAAAACAGGACCCTTAAGATATATACCAACAGCAGACAGGGTCTGTCCCTGGCTTTTATTAATCGTCATGGCATAGCACACACGAACAGGAAACTGGCGACGTCTAAGCACAAAGGGTGCATTTCCCTTCTTTGCCAATAATTCAATCCTGGGAATATAAACGGTATCACCCACATGTGAGCGAGTCATAATGACAGCTTCGATAAGCCGATCACCTAATTCTTTTATAATCAGTCATGTACCGTTACACAAACTATTTGCCTGGCTCAGGTTTCTAAGAAGCATAATCGGAACACCAACCTTAAGAGTCAGCCTATGATTTGGGAAATTTAAAATTTTAGTTGCATTCAGGTACTCGATTGGATAGTAAACATCTTTGTCCCAAACAGAATCCGTAGAATCGTCAACAGAATCAGCACTCAAATAGTCTCTGCTATTAGTAGGAACCAATGCAAGAATACGTTCATTAATATCATCAACATGGTCGTTGGTAGGGGCTAAAATGGCTCTCTCTTGCAAGTAACCAGAGTTCAAATAGTTATGCAAAAAATCACCATAGACAGAAGAAACAATAGCCGCTATTGGATCACCAGACATACAAACCAAGAGGTCATCCGGTATCTGTATCCAAGAAGCCTCCACCTCATCGCCTTGCCTTGTGACAGGCAACTTCCCTTCCCCAAGATCTAGCACCCATCTGCTAAATAAGGTCACATCCTTCTGTGCCTGGGTATCCGCACCATGCACACCCAAGCGCATGTTAATAGAAAGAGACAATTTCTGAACAGAATGCCACAACGGAGAATTCGTGATTGCCGCATCAATGATTTGAGGCCTAGTACCTCCCTCAACAACCGGTAAGATTTGTCTAAGGTGACCACCCAAGACCATCACTACTCCACCGAACAGAATATCCGCAAGATCTGGATTAGCCACAGAGAGGACATCACGCAAAGTTCTATCTACAGCCTCAAAGCATTTCCTGTGTGTCATCAGCGCCTCGTCCCAAATAACAAGCGAAGATACCATCAACAACTTAGAAAGCTTAGAGCCTCTTTTAATATCACACTATGTATTATCTTCAAGAAGAATAGGTATCTTAAAGCGAGAATGAGCAGTCCTCCCACCAGGCAACAACAGCGACGCAATGCCCGACGACGCAACAGTAAGCAATATCTTCCTCTCGCCCCTAAGGAAAGCACATATTGCACTCCACAGGTAAGTCTTCCCAGTACCACCGTACCCAGAGACAAAAGAAAGCCCGGTTTCCCGCCTGCACACACTCTATAATTGTCTTATAAGCAACCAATTGGTCCTCATTAAACTGTCAAACATAACCAAGGACTGTTTAGACAGAGCACATGCATCATAAGACAGTTCCTCACGAATTAGACGATTATCATCAGACTGCTCACCTTCACTAGAGCAAGACGGCAAGTTAAAACTTCTTATATCAGAACCATGTTTCAAGAAAACGTCGGCCAACTCATCAAGAAGAATATTTCTCAATCTTTGAGGAGGAACATCATAGTTTGGATTACCCAGGGCACGACGCAACCCATGCTGGATATCATCGTACATGCTAGCGCAGTAAAGTTCAAAGAAACCCATCTCATCCTTGATAGAAGAATGCATGAGCATAGTCACAAATAGCTGTCTAAGTCGATGCCCAAACCCCCAGACAACCGTCATCAAATGCTATGTACCACTCGTTATCGTCTACTAACAAACCACGCGCGGCACAAGCCTCTTTAAAGGTGTGCTAAAGACGACCATCATATGTTCGGAGATCTTCGAATGACCTAGCCCCCTTAACAATCATCAAAAGCATGCGCAAGTAATACAACTCACCACTCAAAGGATGTACATAATATACGCGACCAATCTTTTCACCCCTACCCCTTGGATGCCATGACATACTTTTAGCATCCCAGGTCCAAGCAGTTGGAAAATCGCAATAACTTAATGATCGGGCCTCTTCGAACATCTCATTCGCAACAAACCATTCGGTAAGCATAGTCTTTCGCAAGAAGTCAGAATCAACAATTTTCGTGAGGTCATCACCAGCACGATAGTAGACAGTATTCATGCCAGGCATATGAACAGTCAGCCTTTGAACCGGCGGCATTTTAAAGTGTATTTCAAACCCAAATATGCGCCACAATGCATCGTACTCACATATATACCGACATATCAGATACTCCTGAACCTCATCTACCGTACGACAACCAGATTTAGTCAAAAAATTTAGCCTTTCTAACATGACCTTAGAGTAGTCAGCACCTTTGGTCACATACTTAAAGAGATATTTCATCATCTGTGTCTTATTACACCACTATATTTATGTGTCCCTGAAATTTCTTGAGCATTGCCATATTATAAGGAACAACATGCCTATTGTCAAGGTAATGACTATTTTTATAGACCCTTCGACCGTCGTCACGACGTCGATATAAGGCAAACCCATTATCATCAATGAAAGTGGTCTCTCTAAAATCTTTTGGGAAATATTTAGAACAAACACCCTTTTTCATGCAGACACATTTATCGTTCATTTCACCACACGGACCGTGCATCATAAACTCATAAACTAAAGCATATCCTAGAGGATCAAGCAATGCATCAGGTATTTCAGCAGATATTAATGAATTAATATTTTCAACACCAATCTCACCGTTACCCCCTCTCCGCCAGACAAGTATATGCGCGTGAGGCAGTCCCCGCTTCTGGAACTCAATGGTATACAGCACTGAAAAAGGACATAAAAGCTCAATTAGACAGCCCAGCCAACAGAAGAAGTAAAACATCATTAAAAACAACGACCACACACACAGCACAGCAGTCACAATACCAGCCGTAATGGGGCCAAAAGCCAGGCCTGACTTAATCTCCTCCAAGTACTCGGTGAGCTTCATTTGATAGACCCTAACAACAATATCCGCCCTATCAGAAGGCGTCTGACCTGGTTCCAATGCACTAGTGATCTCAGGCCACTTGGGATTGCAAGTGAAAGTTGTAAATATGTCAGGGGCACCGTGCACCCGACAAACGGCAAGGCCATCATGGAAATTTTCATGGAAGTAACGACGACCGCCTATGTGACTGGAAGGTATGATGGTCCTCTTCCCAAGAGCATCACCATCAACACACCCATCACCTACCGCATCAGTAATACCCTGCATGTGCTCTGATCTAAGCATGTCCTGATTTCTTATGATATACCAAAGTCTACTTTCATCGATGCATCCACGTGCATCGACAACCGACTGAGAGGAGAGGAGATCATAACATATATATGGATTGGGCTGATCACCCTTGTAATGGCACATAAAACGATAGTAATCCTGCATGGTCATCCTATTCCGACTATTTGTAGAAGCATCACCAGCCCCAGAAGGGTATGAAGAGGACGCCTCAACGGTCGGACTTCCAGGTGCAAGATTAGGATCTATAGGTCCATCGGCATCATCTTCTTCAGGAACAATCAAGTGAGGAACATCCACCTGGAACCCTCTCTCTCCATAAGGGAAAAGCAATGGGTATTGCAGAGGCATGAATGCAGTGTTCAGAGAAGATATCTACTGCAAACCATCAGAACGACTGCAAACAACAATATCCCGAGAAGATGCCTCTAACGTGAAGCCACCACCGACAACTAAAGCAGCAAGCCCAGTGGTTGTAGGCAAACTAAATTGTGGACTATCACCCTCCGAAGGTCCAATAATACGAATCGAGATATCCTCGATGGGTTCATCACCACGATCCTCTATCATCTTACTCGCCTCCCTAAAGGTCTGTACCAATGGGTTAAACTCATTAAGCATGTCTCTAAGACCAACCACAATACTCTCATCCACACCCCCAGTAGGCTTATCCTCTGGATTTAAGGCATTCATCCTATGTCTAATCTCATTAGCTGGGTTATGTATATACAACTCAGCAAACTTAGGGGTATCATCACCGCTAGGCACCAATGAACCAATACGATGAGACACTTGACCACTGATCTTAAAAATCTTAGGTCCACGGCTGCCACCAAACGAGCGTTCAATGGTAGCACCCATCGAAGTGAAAGCGAACATACAGTTGTACTCACGTATAGTCCGGATGAATTCTTTAGCACGAGAAGTACCATCGAATCGAAGGAGCTCCCGGAGATAGGCCGGGGGATCCTTAAAGGGAGGGATATATACCTTAGCGCCTTTACAACAGCGATTATAAACCATCTTATGCTGTGTCCAAGATGACCTGGACTTCGAACACTCAGCAAACCAAAAGGAGGCACCACAGTATTGGCACAAGAAATCCGGAGGGCCGTAGTACGACCTATCTACATAGCAAGCTAAACGGGCACCAAAATAGAAAACTATCAGCCACAAACCAAGGGTAAAAGGAAGACAATAATCACATAACCAAAACAACAAAGGCCTGGTTAATAAGTACCTTTAAGGGACTCGGCAAATTGACTGAGAAACCTTGCCAATCCTTTGGCAAAGGCCCTTGAACAACAATCTCTGAAAATGCACGTAAAACCAACTAAGAGACCATACGGCAAACAGCAACAACTAACAACAAACCAAGAAATCTCATGCACCTTCGCATCCAGGACGCCGCAATTTAATTGACACTTTCCATTTTTTCCGTCTGTTGCGGTCTACCCCGATCACCTCCGCACTGACATAAACCGAGAAACCATGCCAATCCTTCGGCAAAAGGCCCATCAATGACATGTTCTTAACAGGACATGCAGAACCAAGTAGGACAGCACACAGCCAACAACAACAACCAACAACAAACTAAGAACTTTCACCCACCTTCGTATCTACCGCACCGAAACTCAACACACATTTTCCATTTTCTGCGATTTACTGCAGCCACGGTCGAGCTCAGAAAAGAAAACCAACCATCACCTAACCACGTCGCAAACAACACAGTAAGAAATAATTATCAACCCCAACAGAATACCCTAGGAGACAAAATACAAAAGAACAATGGATACACACGTACTTGTACGGCTTCGAGGAGGACCCCCAACAGGCTGGCGTGGCACGTAACCTCTAGCAATCCCAGGGACCAACACACGCCTAGGAGCGGCGGCGTACCCAGGACCAGCAGAACGACCAGGGGCAGACACATGTATAGCAGCGGCTGCATGCCCAGAATCAGCACCACCACCAGGGACACGGCCACGAACACCCCTACCACTTGACCGAGGTATGGCGCCACGCCCAGCAGCAGGCATCTGCCGAGCGCCACGCCACGCCTAGCGATGGGCTCAGCTCCAGCAGCAGGCACCCGCCGACTCACGCCCCTACGCCTGTCAAGAGGCTCATCTCCAGCGGCAGGAACCCGGCAAGCAGCGACATGATCAGAAACAGGGGCACGCCCTATATTAGAACCTCCACGGCCAGTGGCTCGTCCACGACGACTAGGACCGCCCACGGCCACGGCCACGACCACCTACCAACCCAACACCAGGCTCAACCGTGGCTTGAGCATGAGCCGCAACCGGACCACGCGCCATGTCAACAACCCAACAGCATCATACACACACGCTGGACAAATAAGAAGCAAGAACCACGTAAGTATACATCAGAGCATAGCAGCAACACACCTTATTTTAGAATGATTTATAGAAAAAGCATTTGGACACGACTGAGTAAAATGAAAGTGGAACTTGAAGAATAATAAACTATGAAAAGAACTCTTGAGAGACTAAATATCAAAATGATCGAGCGATTGGACATTAGTACCTTAGGTCTAGCTGCTTGTTAACAGAAAGATCCAGTGGAAGTGACCTAGTTATAATATATGCCTGACCTGGATAGATAATTTATAGAGAAAGATTATTTGTGGTGGATTTTGCAATGAAATTTCAAGACCGACTTTTGCATTGCATTGCGGCGCGGCGCTGATTGCTCATCTAAAAAATTGCACTACCTGTTAGAAGTATATGGACTATTTCCTTTGAATCATCCATTGATCTGGATCTGTGAATTTATGAGTAGGTCTTGTGCAAGGAATATACTAAGGTGTGTAGTTTCCTGCACGCAAAAGAAAGAAAAAGACCCATCTGCCTTCAGCTAGAGGGCGAAGCGAAGATGTTTGACTTTGATGTCAGGTTAAAGGGTCAGCGGTTGAGGGAACAGACGTCCATTACCAAGGGGTGGGGGGAATTTGCAAATAAATATAAGATGAAAGGAGGAGATATCTGCCTTGTCCAATAGGACATCAACAGTAGGAGGCTTATGTTCAAGATTTATCTGGTTAGATCATGCCTTGTCCAACAGGACATCAACAGTAGATGGCTTATGTTCAAGATTTACGTAATTAGATCAGAGTGAGCTGTAAATAGCTAGATAAACTAATGTAGAGTGTAAACTACACAGCCTTTACCTGCTATGATCCACAATATGGTGCTGCAAATACCAAACTTTTACAGAGTATACAACGCACAAAATAGTCCACGTATCAGCGACGAATGGATAGAACTGGGAAAGAAACTGGACGTCAATGCATTGTTTAGAGCAAGTAGAAAATAATAATAAAGAAAATAGTTCACGACTGAAAATTTAGTTGTTCTGATGACATACACTAAAGAGCACATCATATACAGTCACTTAGTAATTAGTAGCTGCCATTCTCCAGAAACTTTGGAAACAGTAAACAATTAAAAATGTGAAATGGAAAGTATGATAAGAATACAGAGGCAAAAAGATCGAGTTAAATCGTCACATATATAAACAAGCAGCAGGATGAGTATAACATAGACATGTTAACTGGTAAGGACTCATGAGAATTATCCGGTGGTGCTAATTACGGTTCAATATACTACTCCTTCAAAACACCATGCAGAAAAAATTAGTACAGACTAAACAGCATCAATGAGCACATTGTTCTTCCAAAAGAAAAATTGTTGTAAGCAAATAACTATGCAATGGATTGTCCTGCCATATCCCGACATCAAACAGAAATCTCATCCTTCATCTTGAACCTCTACCTCTCACCACAAAATAGAATTTTTTGATCCATAATATGAATATGTTGAACCATGGTAAATAGCAAAACTGAATCTAAATCAGGAAGAGGTGCAGATCTTGATATCATGGAGATTGATAATTGTCAAACATGTGTAAACAAATAAATGGAAGATGTATGACTAATTGGAGTAAAATACACAGTGATTAACCCAAGAGTAATATTTGCAAATGTTTGCAGTGTAGTTGATCATGATACACTACACAATATCAACAGGTATTGACAATGACAAGGAGGAGCTACTGCTCTTTGATGCAACAATCTCTTATTCCTAACTTGTATTCGTTAGAGGCTTTTATTCAAAATTAATATGTTTCTGCTGTTTCGGAAGTTACAGGACACAAGAGGGACGCCATCAGAAGACATGCATTAACCTCGAGCCTGGCCCAGGTACGTTAGAACTATGAACTATCAATCAGTTGATCTCAAAGGAACTGTATCGTGTAAGTGCAGTACGTCAGTTTACAAAAAATAAAGTGAACAGCAAGCAAGCAAACATTGACGGAGCTCACCTTGAGGTCCTCCTCGTGTCTGCAACGGTGCTCAAAGGAGGCACTTTGTGCTCCCCGACAGCAACTTAGTGGCCGAGGCGAACTCGGCCTCCGACCAGCCGGCGTAGCGCCCCCGGCGGCGACTTGGTCACGCGTGAGATGCCGGCGCTAGGCACCAGATCCGGCACTGGCTCGCCGCCGAGGATGAGCCGCTTCCCTGCGTGACCTTCCTCGCACTGACTCGCCGCCGAGGAAGATCCAACGACGGCGCGCTCCGCCTGGCCTCCTCCCGCGCGACGGCGCGCTTCGTCGGGAACAGCAGCGTGGGCTTCCTCTCCTCCCGAGGCGTGATGCGCGAGCAGGACGGGGAAGAGAGGAGCGGGCGGGGACCGCGGCGCGAGCGGGGCGGCTAAGGTTTCGTGGGAAGAGAGGAGCGGGCAGGAGGGGGAGGAGAGTTCCAGCGCTCGCTTCCTCGCTCTCATATCTCACGCCCTAGCGCTAGTTGACCCTTTTCCAACAAGGCGAAATACCGAAAATGCCCTCGGCGGGGCACAGGAATAACACGCGGTGGCAGAAGATATTTACCGCTCAAGGGACACTGTTTCGATCCACAGTAGCTCGACTCGATCCGACGGCCCATATCCCTCCATCTCGCGATCGAACAGCCGAGAACGCATCAAGGATCAGATCCAACGGCCAGGAAGCGCTAAACCATGAGGAGGCTGGGTTCCTCCCAGTATGTATCTTACTTGATAGGGCTCACGTATAAGGAAGCCAAACTCGTACAAAGGAAAACCAGCTTATTAGACGCACTACTACGGTATTTCTAACTACACTTTTACGCGATGACTTTCACATCTAGACCAAATACAAACCTACTTGCACTATAGGTAAATTATTGCCAACAGTACGTATGTACGTACGTTTGTTGTGATGCAGCGCGTGCAGGGAAACGGGCCACACATCTGCAGCTGGAATCAAACAAAAACAATTAATGATACACACTCGCGCATGTAGCCTGATATAGTTACCCACTGGCGTGTGTAGTCTGACATGGCATGCATCACAATAATGTACGGTACACGTTCACGTGGGACTGCAATGAACACCGGCAATGGCAGGAGTGTAATGAGACACGTTATGCAAATAGTCGATATGTTTCCTTCTCTTAAGGTTTGACGTCAACCAATGCCAATACAAATCTGTTATGCAATATGTTATCGTATAGTGCTTAAACTAGTAATTAACATATGCGAGTTTTGCTTCGGTTCACGCCTCTTAGAAAACTTGACATATTTCGATGCAGATTAAATGTGGAGATTACAAGTTACCCTTTAGTAAAGAAGATTAGATTGTTCTGATCTCTTGTATGATGTATTGGGAGAATAGGGATTATAAATAGTTGGTCATGAATGTACGAGAAAACTTCTTTTAAGTTACGTTGAGATTTGTGCTAACCTATAGAGAGGGGGTGGGGTACCGAAGCAAAACTCAACATATGCATGTGTCTAAAATAATGTTATGATAAAAATTATATTTGAAAACATAGGACAAAGGATGCTACATCTTCTGGAAAAAAGTTCAGCAATTCTTTTTTCAAATCTTACACTGATCTTGAATGCTCACAATGACAGGCTTTGCTCATATCTATCCCGCACACATGTTATTATGATCCATGTTGAAGAAGAAGCTGAGAGAAATTCTCACATAACAAATCTATTGATACATGCCTTCAATAAATTATGCCTGGCAAGTGATAAGATTTTATATGTCCAACATCCATCCATTTATTTTTCATCATATATTTGTTTTTCATGCTTTGTTTGCTATCTATTGTTACGTGTTTGACTATGGTTTTGTATCTGGGATGAACAAAACACGGAGTTTACAATTAATAAAGATATATATTCTGTTGGTTACTTAGGAGTAGAAAGTTTGTTTTAGGCTGATTTTTGGAATGAATCGGTCCTCAGTCATACTATTATTTATATGTTAAGTATGCTATTTTTTTAAGTGTCAGACTACTTGCAATCTCCCCCTTGCGGTGGTGGCCCAAGTGTAACCTCAACCTTCTTACCCTAAAAAATCGGAACCTTGGTCAGTCATAACCTAGCAAGTTCCTCACTACTCTCAGTGACATTTCTTACCAATACCACACTTCTTCGCTGCAATCCAATTTAAAATTGACTGACCAATAATGCGCTCTTTAACTATAGACTAATTAAAGTTCTCATCTTTTGTTACTGAAAATGTATGGTTCAGTCTGTACTTCAAATTCACGAAAATACCTACCGTTCTATCAGAAAATAGAAAAACGATAGTGTAACACAGTGTTTATAGTACATGAATGATAGTTCGACGTCTATCTCAATCTCCCCCAGATTCATCTTTATTTTGTCGTTCCTTGCAGACATATATATGGACCATGCATAGTGCCGCAAGTTCCAACTAGCGCTGAAGGTGGCCCATGCGGTCCCTGCAGGAGTGATGGTGAGATATTATTGCCCTGAGAAGCATGCATGGTCCATGTATATGTCTCCAAGGAACAACAAATCTGACCAATGATTGAGTTCATTGAGTACTTCTTACCACACCACTTGACATTAGCTCATTAACGACCAATAGTTAACAATACCTGGTCGTTATTAGTTTGATGGTCTAGTCTCAAGACCAAACTAGCCCCATGAGACCTCCCTAATGGTGATGGGTCGGCATGTCCATATTTTTCATTTTCTTGGTGTCGGTATTGATTACTTTCCATTTCGGTTTGTAAGGCCCGTCGTATTTTGGGTCAAACTTCGACAATAATTCAACTAATAAGACGTGTTATGGGTAACAAACAATTATGAAGTGGAAACATATTTCGAACAGGTATGCAAAAGTATATTTTCCATGACATAAGTTAAATTTTACTAGTAAAATTCATGGTCAAACTTTGACCCAAAATGCATGTGAGGGAGCCTTACATATTGGAAGAGAGGTTGTGGCAATACACTAGAAAACAAGCCAACACTATCATTCCAAATAAACATCCGCGATGAGGTCCACATCACACACAACCGATGCAGTATACTTGTATGTAATGAGGGCTACATTGCAAACATGTGTTTAGAAGGAACATGTATAATGAGCATTACACCCCAAGTGTTACCATTCCATGTGCAATGATACCCTCACGTCAATGACAAGCTCATAGTGATTGGCCCAGAAACTATATGCTTGAGGTTATTTAACTATGGGCAGTGGCGTGCTCTATAGTAATGTGTCTTAATGGACAAAAGCTAACTATTGGCAAAATCAAATACAACTACCTTCCATTCCCAATGTAACGTTCATTACATGGAAGCAACACCACTCATGTTTGGATTCTGAGTAGGCATAATAATGATGTGCTTATTGCTAAGTCGAACCCATCTTTCCAGTAAGCAAGCAAGCATTGGAGCACCTAGCTACTTCGGTTGCCACTTTGTTCTATTTGGAGATGGGCCCATGATGGTGAGCATCAATGCGAAAACATCAAATCCAATTTGACCATGGTGTATGGCACAAATTGTGGATACCCTAATGTTGATCCAGCATTGAGTTGAGCCTTCTGACCATCTCCTCCACTATTGTATTGAACCCCTCTTCCAACTGAAATTAAATAAATTAAGTTGCACCAAATTAGTGTAAGCAGCGCACACCGATGAAATATAATCTCATACAAAAGCTTGAACGTGTTTGTATAATACATGCATGTGCCACAAGCATCCCCTCACAATTGAATACAATTTGCATTGTTCAAATAAATAATTCAGCACGGGTTGCATTGAGTCTTATGATGAGAGTTTTTACAATCCTGAAATTAGTTACAGGAGATGAAATAATTATCTTTTCCTAATAGCGAGATGAGGTGTCATATGCTAACTAACTAACCAACTTAGTCCTCACCCAATTGTCTTTCGTGAATGCTGCAATGTTAAATATGTTTATTGGGAAATAAATGGTAACCGTATAGGGAGAGTGAGGCTAAAATATATAATAAAGGATCATGTTTTGTAGCAATTGTTAGTAAAAATACAAAAAGATAAACTTCTCCGAATGGAAAATATTTAGATGCTCATGAATGATTTTTTTCATTGCTTTGGATTAATTCATTATCTACTCATGACCCACGAGGGAAAATACTAGATTTCATAAACTTTTGCTATACGTCAAGACAAAATCTACCTAATCCCTTATGATCTATCTAGCATCAAAATACACGTTAACATTTGAACTAATTGCTTGATAAAGCACTTCATATATTGGGAGTGGCTAGAGCCAAGTCGATTGAATTTGTTTTTAGGGTCAGCCGTTGGATGAAAAAGGAACGGTTAGATCTCCTTCTTTTACCTCCCTCCTGAACAAAATTGTTCATGATCTTCCACCCCATGATCTGAACATGTTCTTCATCTGGCCGCCTTCCAGCCGGCTGAACCGCCTCGCTGCCCCGGCCTCCTCGCGACCTCCCCCCACAGCCAAGCTTGACCCCGCCCCCCGCCATCCTTCTAAGGCCGATGAACTGCAAGAATTCTCCGGTGAACCTCCACCTACACCCTAAGATAGACCAGGAGGCTTCTTCTTCCCCCTGCACCCCCACTGCACCCTAAGATAGATGAGATCGATTTATCCTGCCACTGGCGGCCTCGGTGCTCTACAGCTGATGCTTCATTCTCAACCAAATCGACTGACCCAAATTTAAAAACTGTCATATATTATATTATGGCTGGGGTGTCTTCTTCATAAAGCTTGAATCCCCAAATTAAGTCTTAGTTGATCATTTGTCCCCATTTTCATTATGTTTAAATTTTATCTAGATGGCATATGTATGGCGCAAAACATCTTGCATCAACATGGCGCTTATCCATGGCGGTCCAAAAATTATGTTTCGGTGCAGGATTTTCATAGCAGACTAGAACCGTTGGCCAACTAGAATACATAAATAAGATCATGGCTGATAATATCGCCATCAGCTAACTATATATGGTTGTAATGTCATCAACATACATCAATATTAATCACTAATATAATAGGGTTGTCATGTTGTTTTCACTTTCTGGCTTTCTCTTTTCGTGGCATTTACTTTTTTTTTCTTGGAGTACGTGTATGTTGGCTCTTGTATTAGACATCAACCTTTTTATTTGTACTTTCTCTAGCCGAGATGGGTTACTGTACATGCCTGCCTCACATACTATGTAAAATTCTTACAGTCATGACCTAAACCTGACCCCATCCCACCTCTCTCTCTCTCTCTCTCTCTCTCTCTCTCTCTGCCGGTTGTTAAATGTCAATCTCCTCTCCTTCTTGGCTCTGGCCACCGCCACTAGCATTGCCACACTTCCCCTAAAAAGACAAGGGATGGTGCGGCACGGGCTATCTCGATCTGAGAGAGTCATGTTCTAGCCGTCCTCTATCCATTAGCAGCACCTAAGATGCCTTGATCCGGTTGTGGTTCAGCCTTCCTCAGTCTATTGTCCAAGCAACGCGTGTCATGCCTTTGTACATTTGTTTCTTCACATGTGGCGTGCCTTCGCATTGGGGCGGCCTGCCTCATTTTCGAAGACGGTGTGGCACGATCTTCCTTGGTCCAATACCAATGAGGTGCGGCCTAGCCTGCCTAGACCCAATAGTGTCGCGGTGTACTTCCATTAGCGAATTAATGGCGCGACATGGTGTGGCATGACTTAGTTCGGATGATAGCATGGAGCGGCCTTGCCTTGGCCTTGTGATGGTCAAGGTATAACTAACTCTTGCATTGCCATTCCATGATTGATGCTCCATTTCAGTGATTTCGCACAAAATGACCTGATAATTAATTTCCTATCTTGAATTTTCAACAGTCCATACAAATCATGTGTCAGTGCACTTATCTTTGAGCATGATCCAAAATAAGATAATATGGACAAGAAGTCAATTGATAGCAGATTAATACAATGTTAAATGATAACGATATTCTTGTGCGCCCTTCCTTTCCTAAACTAGCCCCTCTCTGGTCTATATGTATAACCTTTTAAACTAGCTATATTGTATTTATTCATATTTATCCCTATCTTCTCATGTGTGTATATAAATCTTGAGCATGCTTTGAGCTCAAAAACTCTTGGGTGTTAGACAACGGAATGATGAGGCGAGATGGATATATTGATTCTACTATCATGAAGGAAATAATATAATCAAGAAAATGTTTTTTTATTGTAGTCTATTAGTCACATTTCTTTTTCTTTGACAATCACTGAAATGTACCGGCTTTCCCTTAGCAAAATGTTTTATATTTCTTCCATTCCGTACAAACACGAGGCAATTGTACTAATCTTGATGATTTATATATGTGCGTGAGATGGATGTGGGAGAATTGGTGTGATATATGTGTGCATGAGTATGTGTAGTGTGCATTAGTTTCGTTGTTAACTGTTGTACATGTAGACTTATGCAAAGGATAAGATATTAAAGTGCAGTTTGGGTTTGAAAAAAGTATGTGTAGACATTCATAGGTGGGCCTACGTAGAAAACCGACGAGGAAACCCACCGATCCAAGGAGGAAGAGAGATGAGGTAGCATTACGGAATGGCTTGTGTGATACTTGATTCCACTTGTATCATTTCACTATGGTACTATATTCTCTGAGCAAGACACTTTTTGTATAATTTATAAAACAAAGGTTTTGTACATCTAAAGCCATCCCGATAGATGTTTAGTAAGAGAAAAGAGTATCAACCATCAATATACGGGACTATCTATATAATTCAATTACCTATATTCCTATGTGCTCAAGTTGTTATATTGTCGGTATATGCGAAGAAAAACTACTGATGCATATGTGCTTATTAATTATTGGTACCCCATAATTAAACATGGTTTTACAAGATATGAGCATTTCGTCCATCCTAGGATACGTTCTTTTTTATTGCTAACCACATCTAGACACCGTGTATGCATACTTGTCTTTACTTTTTGAGAGTGGTTTTTCTACACCCCACCACACTACACCCCATCAAAAAAACATAGCAAAACATTTCAAAAAATTCTGAAACTTTGTGGGCATGATTATGAACAAATGTTATAGATTCTTGCAAAGTTTGATGGTCAAATAACATTCGAGGAGCTCTGTACAAAAAAAAATCACTTAAAATTACTCAAAATGTATTTGCATTGTTTGAGCATATTTTGCATTTTGTCTTTTTTGTACAGAGCTCCTTGAATGTTATTTTACCACCAAACTTTGCAAGCATCCATAACATTTGTTCATAATCATTCCCTCAATGTTTCAGAATATTTTAAAATGTTTTGCTATGTTTTCTTGCAGGGGTGTAGCGGCGGTGTAGTGTGGTGGGGTGCAGCCACTACTTTTCCTTTTTTATATCTCATCAAACAGTACATGAATTGATATTATGAAACTATATGTGGTGATTTCTAATGTAATTTAATTGCAATCCCGATACGCAATTACAAGCTACTTGTGGAACTACCGAACTACTATATTTTTTACAGATTGATACATCATGAGGAAAATAGCTGCATGCATCAATTGATACAGAGCCCAGGGGTTCCCCTGTTTAGAAAATCACAGCAGTGAAAAAATAACGGTTTGAATACCACTTGCCTTGGCGGTAATGTTGATGATGGTGGTGTCAGCTAGGAATGGCATGCTGCTGGTGTGGGTGATGGCAAGTCGGAGTACCTCCACCTCTGCCAGTACCCTCACTAGTAGTCCATTTGTGTTCTCACAGTGGATCTGCACTAGCACACTCTTATCTGAAAACCGGACCTTGATCTCTGGAAGCCATGTGCCCAACTGGCTCGGCTCACTGACATTATCGTCGCCGTAGTTGCTGGTGAGGCCGCCTAGGCAGGGTCTGTTCTTGTGGACGAGCACAGTGGAGCAGATGGTGGTGGTGGCAACATGCCTGTTATTGTTCTCCAGTATCTTCACCTTCTCCTGGAGCTCTCTCACGTGCTTCACCGCATCCCCAATTATTGTTGCCTTGTTCATCTGCCACATCAGAATCACATCAATTCACCACCATCTTTCTCAATCTTAAATAACAGATGCAATCTTAAATTTTTAATAGATTGGTTGATTAATTAATTAATCCAAGCTTCTATCAAGAGAGCGTGCACACATAAGGACAACATACCAATATGCTAAATTAATCCAAGTTGATTCAAATTTTAGTGCATATCATACCAATATGCTATCTCCATGTGGCAAGGCCTAGTGCCATTTGATTTACTGTGTGTTACCATTCTACTAGTTCTTCTACGAAAATATGGGCAGCGCTAGGTGCCGCCCAAAAGGCAGCCTGCGGAAAAACTGGCCTCCAGTCCATTCATCTGGGCCTTCATAATTCAATTGTTCAGTCTGTCCAATCGCAACAGATGATCTCCGTGCTTGCCTCGAAAAGAAGAAAAAAAAAGATGATCTCCGTGCACAATTTTTTATTTTTTTTACGTTTGCAGCATGTCACAACATTTCTTCTAGCAGGTATGTCAAAATCTGGTAGCAGAAGCAATTCAAACATACCCCTGGGGCAAAATTACACTTTATAAGAAAAATCCATTTCTCCAAGTAAACTTTCACAACACAAAAGATTAAAAATCATGCAACGTTGGCTACAAGTTCGTTTTTAATAGAAAGTGTGTTCCTGGAGCGTACCAAAACAAAATAGCCATCAAGAGGTGGGTGTTGACAGACATTCTAATATTATTGCGAAAGCTAAAAAATGGAGATAATAGCTTATAAAAACGAATGGCATCTCCCTCCTCGCCAAAATCCTTACCTGCAGTTTATTCAAATTGCAGTGCATGCATATTGCAAGAAGCATGCATGGGATGAGATCGATGGAACTGGACGAAGAAGACAAGAAGAAGTAACTGAGGAGGTAGTGATGGATACAAGAGAATACCTTCTTTAGGCCAGGGTTAAGAGTGGAGAGCTCCATGAGCCGCTGGTTGATCTTCTCCCTCCGGCGGCGCTCTGTGATTGTGTGGTCCTTGGCGGGATCAGGGGACGTCGACGACGCCGATGCTGCGGAGCCCTGCAAGTTGCTCCCAGATCTCCTCCCGGCAGCACGCTTATGTCCTCCTTTCGCGGCCGACTGCGCCGACGCAGCACTGGACTTCCAGCTCATTGGCGTGCTAGCCCTGGCGACGGCGGCGTGGACCACCGCATCGCCGGAGCTGCTATCCCCGTACTGGTTGTCGACCTGCACCGTCAGGCCGGGCTTGTCACCGGCCGTCGTCGGCAGAGGTTGGGGAGGGGTGCAGAGTTCCTGCTGCGAGGGGAAGGCGGCGGCAGTATGGTTGCCACAGTGGAAGCTGCCAGTATCGTATACCGGAGAGGCGGCGGCCGGGAAGGTGTGCTGGTCCAGCGTGTTTATCGCCCACTGCATGAAGCTCGACTCCTCCATGTCGATCGATCGATCGAGATTACAAACTCCCAACCCAACTAATGCTAGATCTCCACTACAAGAACAAATTAATTCACGAAACTGAGTATCTTACATTACACCCCCAAAGAACATATGTAGCGTATAGCTTGCTAGATGCATTACATATGTGTTGGTTATGGGGTATATATAGCTAGAGAGCCTAGAGACGCATCATTTCAAGTGCAAAACCGTGCAAAATGGACCACGTGCACTGTCACCACAACCCTGGGGCCTGTCTCTGCCCCTGCCTATTCGTACATATAAATATTGTCTACTAAAGCACATTCTAAATTAGATCCAAATTTGAGCAGACAGGTGGGCCAGTCACCCATATGTAGTTATGGGGATTGCGTACGCGCCGGGTAAGATATTTTTTGATCCAGCACAGTATACTTATTAATTATTTCAAAATTATTTATTTCCGTGGCTTGCAATTTAATTTAGTATGAAGAAAATTCTTTGGAGTTGTACCTTTTTTAATCTTTCGATTATAACGTAAATTGGCTAGGATCTCACACAAATCATGTCCAATGTAATGGTTTGTTTTGCTTCGAAAACAACATAAACATATTCTTGATCTAGAGAATTTGCGTTCATGTCAACCATAATTTCTTTTTTGGACCGAACAGAAGATTGTGACTATAATTCTTTCCTGAGACGTACAACAATATTTTTGTATCCATCGGCCAAACAATTTCATTCATTCGAATAGGAGTTTATTTGCATCATCATATACAAAGTCCTCTTGAAGATTACTGACTTTATCCTAACTAAACTTTGCTTTTCATGAAACTAGAGAATACCCTGCGTGTTGTTGCAGGAATTGGTTGATGAAAATTGTGGTTAACAACATGAGAACCAAATAAAAATATATGACTTATTATATTTGATTATGTATAGTTGTAAACATTTTCTCGTGGATGGTTGAATATTTTGGTGGGTCTCTTCCCTTGCATGATGGCATGTTGAGGTAGGCCTTATCCAATTCATGATGGTATAGTGAGGTGGCATGCTTCCATATTGAGAATTTGAGATAATAAGTTAGTTGGGATGACTCTGTTAGGCATATGTAGGATACATCCAGATGACTGACACATGCAACAGACATGGTGGTGCTTGCAAAATTCATGACTCGGTCATTTCGATTCCATGTCATCTACATGCAAAGGCATTGCCACTTTGCCTTCTTCTGATCCAGCCACACCACCCTCCTAGCCATATTGGACCGCGTACTATCCCCGATGAACTTGTCTTGGCCGCCATATCTCACATGGTTAGAGCACTCCCATAGGATCTACAACTTCACCCACTCACCATCATAATCCTGCTCATTGCCATTCTCGTGTGTCCCGATTTAAAAAAATTGTGTGGGCCCAACTCAGTTTGTCCTGTCAATTTGTTCGCGCCCAGACACACCACCCTCCTAGCCATATTGGACCGCGTACTATCCCCGATGAACTTGTCTTGGCCGCGATATCTCACATGGTTAGAGCACTCCCATAGGATCTACAACTTCACCCACTCGCCATCATAATCCTGCTCACTGCCATTCTCGTGTGTCCCGATTTAAAAAAATTGTGTGGGCCCAACTCATTTCGTCATGTCGATTTGTTCGCGCCTACTCGATATTTAATGTGTGTGTGTGTGTGTGTGTGTGGAGGGTGAGAGAGAAAGAGAAAGAGAGTAAGAGAAGCAAAAAAGAGGGGGAGAGTATTATTTATTTTGTAGATTTGAAATAGAATAGGATGGAAATCGTCGGCCAACTTCTTCATGCACTTCCAGTTCAAATTTGAATTATATGTGCTAAATGCTTAGAAATGCACTTAATGACTTAAATATAGCTAACGCACCCGGAAAAATGCCAGGTTTTGACGTGGAACATGTGATTGTGTATGTTGAGTATAGAAAAAGTTTCAAGGTAAAAAGATGAAACAATCTACAGTCCTCCATCATACTTGGCATGTTTCCTCTAGAAATCAGGGTTCTTCCTCGTAAAACATCCATTTCTTTGAGTAAGAGAGGTGATTTCCTATGCATGGTGGTAGCTACGTACGCATGGTGACAGCTGCATGCCCTTTAGCATAAGTGCCTTTTTTGATATATGAGGTGTCAGGTTTCTTATGGCATTGGCACAAGTTAACTTTTTCTCACTTCTCTTATCTATTTTGTTACCTTTTCAACAAAGGTGCCTTTTCGTTGTGTAGAAAGGGCATTTTCTCACTTCTCTCGGTCTTTTTGCTTGCCTTTTTGGCACAATTGCATGTTTGCTTGCCTGGTTGGCCATTTTGGCATAATTGCATGTTTGCTTGCCTGGTTGACTGAGAGAAGTGAGAAAATGCCCTTTCTACACAACAAAATGGCACTTGTGTCAAAAAAGTAATAACAAAGACAAAGAGAAGTGAGAAAAGGCCATTTTTATACTACAAAAATGCACTTGTGCCAATGCCATAAGAAACCCAACACCTCATATATAAAAAAATGTCCTTATGCCAAAGGGTGTGTAGCTGCCACCATGCATGTGTAGCTACCACCATGCATAGGAAATCGCCTCTCTATATATATCTGCGTGACAACTTTTCTGAAACATTCTTTAATTATTTCCACAGACTCTCTAGGGGCCATATCATGGTACCTTGGCAAGTGTCGGGTTTTTCTGACTTGGTTTGATCTTTGAGAATTAAAATGCCAATAAATGTTGTTTGGGAATTGTTTTATTGCATAAGGCCTAAACATTGACTCAAGTACACAAATAAAAAAATTCAACCCATTACTTACCATCATTTAAGATACTTGCAATTTAGATTATGAATTTCATCCATTAAATGCCTAGAATTGCTCTTATATGCTTAAATATACGAAATAGAACTGAAAAAGGGCCAAAATTTAACATGTGTAATTTCATGGTGTATACTGAGCGTAGAAACAATTTCAAGGCCAATAGATGAAGTTGTCCCACACTACACATGCAAAAATGTATGTGTGTGTCTGGAGAAAGCAAACAGAAGAAAGAACAGAAAACACAAGAAAGAAGGAAAGAAAGAAAGGAAGACAATGAGAAGAAAAAAAATGCAAGGAGGAAAACTATTTATCTTGTGCTCTTTCTGGGATACTCGGCCAAGATGACCTAGTTGTCACCCTCCCATCAACCACGGCGGCGATGGACACGTGTCGCATGGTTTGCCGAGTGTCGTCCATATGACACCCAACAAAGGTTGGCTTTGCTGAGTTTCCCGCTTTGTCCAAGATGTTTTTTTATTTTGAGCACTCCGCTAAGCTTGGACTTTGCTAAGTAATATCTGGATGCCGATTTTTTTTAAGCACTCGGTTTATGGCACTTGGCATAAAAGCATTTTTCAGTAGTGGTTTCAGTCAATGCACCACTCTTTCCTTATATTTAAGGAAACTATTGTAGGCTTCTAAGAATCAAACAATTTGGATCTTCGAATTAAATATCTAGAAACTCTTTTATTTATTTTAATTTCTTGCATGCAATTTAATTTGGCATGAAGAAAATTAGAGATTGCTAGGATTTGACACAAATTATTTTGTGGGCTAAAGAATATGCTTTTGTGGCAACTATAATTTTTGAACCTAATACTCCCCCCGGTCCATATAATTGACGATGCTTTAGTACAAGTTTGTATTAAAATAGTACTAAAGCAACATCAATTAATATGGATCGGAGGGAGTAGGAAATTTTGTGCCAAATGAAGTCTTTTTAACACATACAACAACATTTCTCCTCCATAGACTAGATAATTGCTTCCATTAGACAATGAGTTTTCTTAAATCAACATAAAAATAATCAATATGAAGACTACATACATTAATTTCAAATGAAACCAAGTTTTGTCTCTGAAGAAATGTCCAATTGTTTTCATCTAACGTGGGTTTTTATTTCCATGATTTTATGGCATCTCCTTGCAAAGACCTTCCACGCCGCTTCCTTTCGAGCCATCCACACCACCCTCCTAGCTGTACCGGATTGCGTGCTATCCACGATGGACTCATCCTGGCCACTACACCTTCTGTCGGGGATTTGAATATCATGTGTTCACCACAAGTCTGTGCAACCGAGATCAGAAAATCCATAAGCGGGCGGTGAACTCAGTTGAGCCGGTAGTACCTCGTTATTTGAGGTGGTCTGAGCAGCCTATCGTATGGAGCCGTGAGGATCACCCGCCCCGGGTTGACAATCCGGGTCAATTGGCATTGGTGGTGGCTCCTCAGGTAGGAGGATATAAGCTTACAAAGGTGCTCATGGATGGGGGCAGTAGTATCAATATCCTTTACTATGATACTTTTCGTCTATGAGTTTGACTGACAAAGATCTTAAGACGTCTTCTACTATTTTCCATGGGGTGGTGCCTGGTAAGTCGGTGTATCCAGTGGGTAAGATAACCCTGGAGGTAGCCTTTGGAGATGACCATGATTCCAGAGCTGAGAAATTGACCTTTGAGGTGGTCAAGATCAAAAGCCCGTATCACGCTTTGTTCGGGCGGCCGGCTTACGCCAAATTCATGGCACGGCCTTGTTATGTTTATTTGCAGCTTAAAATGCCGGGTCATAAGGGCACCATCATGGTGCACGGTGATAGGAAGATTGCTCTGGATTGTGAAGAGGGTGATGCTGCATATGCTGAGTCGGCCTGTGCCGCCGAGGAGTTGAAGGTTTATAAAGATAATGTTGACCCAGCGGATATGACACCTTTGAAGAAGCCAACTATAGAGAATGACCCCTGTTGAAGTTTAAGTTGGCAGATGACACTAAGTTGGTCAATTTTGTTCCTGGCGACTCGTCCAAGCAGTTCAGCATCAGTGCTAATATGGATCCGAAAAAGGAAAGCGCGCTCATCGAGTTCATCCGTGAGAACAGGGACATCTTTGCATGGAAACCTTCTGACATGCCAGGTGTACCGAGGGAACTCGCTGAGCACACTCTTAATGTTGATCCAAAGTTTAAGCCGGTCAAGCAGTTTCTTCGTCATTTCAATGAAGAGATGCGCAAGGCAATTGGTGAAGAAGTGGCCCGGCTCTTGGTTGCTGGATTCATCATTGAGGTTTTTTTATCCTGAGTGGTTAGCTAACCCGGTGCTGGTGCTTAAGAAAAAGGCACTTGGCGTATGTGTGTGGATTATATAGACCTTAATAAGGCCTGTCCGGCTGACCCTTTTGCTCTCCCTCGTATTGATCAGATTATTGATGCTACGGCGGGTTGTGAGCATTTGAGCTTTTTGGATGGTTACTCTGGTTATCATCAGATCAAAATGGCAGTTAAGGACCAGGAGAAGACATCTTTCATCACTCCCTCTGGAGCCTTCTGTTATGTGTCTATGCCCTTTGGGCTCAAGAGTGCCCAGGCGACTTACCAACGGTGTGTTCAGAATTGCCTCCATGGCCAGATTGGACACAATGTTCACGCCTATGTGGATGATATTGTTGTGAAATCCAGGAAGAAAGAGCCTTTGATAGATGATTTGAAAGAGACCTTTGACAATCTCTGGGTCTATAAAATGATGATTAACCCGGCCAAGTGTATCTTCGGCATGCCAACAGGCAAACTATTGGGTTTCTTGGTTTCTGAGAGAGGCATTGAAGCTAACCCGGAGAAAATCAAGGCTATCACTTCTTTGGCTAAGCCAGCATCTATCAATGACGTCCAGCGGTTGGCGGGTCGTATTGCAGCTTTGAGCCGGTTTATAAGCCGCCTGGGAGAGAAGGCTATCCATTTGTATCAAATGATGAAGAAGACAGATAACTTTGTCTGGAGTGATGCTTCCAATGAGGCGTTTGAGGTGCTTAAGAGACAGCTGGCCGAACCACCGGTTCTTGCAGCTCCTATTGAGAAGGAGCCCTTGCTTTTATATGTGGCTGCAAACAACAGAGCTGTCAGTGTGGCAGTTGTGGTTGAAAGGAAAGAGTCAGGCAAGGAGTATCCGGTTCAAAGGCCGGTTTATTATGTCAGTGAGGTGCTCATTGAATCTAAGTAGAGATACCCACATTGGCAGAAATTTGTTTACGGCGTGTTCATGGCTAGCCGCAAGTTGAAGCAATATTTCCTCGGTCATCCCATCACTGTGGTTAGTTCTGCTCCCTTGGGGGATATTATTCAAAACAGAGAAGCCATAGGTCGGGTAGCCAAGTGGGCTATCGAGCTCGGACCTCATGGTTTGAAATATATGCCTAGGACGGCTATCAAGTCCCAAGCACTTTTGGATTTCATCAATGATTGGACAGAGCTGCAGATGCCTGAGGAAAAACCAGATACCACGTATTGGACTATTCACTTTGATGGATCCAGGCAATTGGAAGGCTCGGGGGCTGGAGTTGTTTTGACTTCCCCACGAGGTGATAAATTTTGTTATGTTTTGAGGTTGATGTTCCCTTGTACTAACAATGCAGCTGAGTATGAAGCTTTGCTCCATGGTCTTCGGATGGCTAAAGAGATGAATCTAAGCTGGGTAAGGTGTTTTGGCGACTCAGACTTAGTGGCTCAGCAAGTTTCAGGGACTTGGGATTCCAAGGATCCACTCATGGCGGCTTATCGCAGAGAAGTTGATACAATTGATGGTCATTTTAAGGGTTATCAAGTGGAGCATGTCGATCGCAGGAAAAATGAGGCCGCTAATGCTTTTAGCCGGCTGGGGTCTCAGCGTAAGCCGGTGCCCCCTAATGTTTTCCTCGATATTTTGCATAATCCATCAGTTAAATTGCCTACGGAGGAGGATCTTGCAATTCCTGACCCGGAGGCACAGTTGGTGGCGGCTCTCCATGTTATTCCTGATTGGACTGTTCCATATTTAGCTTATATGACACGGGGCGAGTTACCTGATGATGAAACTTTGGCCAGGCAAATAACCCGGAGGTCTAAGTCAATGACTATTGTCAATGGTGAGTTACACCGATGCAGTGTTACAGGGGTGTTTCAACGATACATTTCTCCTGAGGAGGGCCGTGAAATTTTAAGGGAAATTCATGAAGGAGATTGCGGCCGTCATGCCGGCTCTAAGTCTCTCATTGCTAAAGCTTTTCGTCATGGGTTTTATTGGTTGACGGCTCATGCTGATGCGGAAGATCTGGTCAGTAAATGTGATGGTTGTCAGAAATTTTCAAGACGAGCTCATGTGCCGGCTCAAGAATTGCGGATGATTCCAATTACTTGGTCATTTGCAGTCTGGGGATTGGATATGGTTGGGCCTTTTAAAAGGTCCAAGGACAAAAAGACTCACCTCCTGGTAGTTGTTGACAAGTTTACAAAGTGGGTTGAAGCTGAGCCGGTCAGCAAATGTGATGCAGCAACGGCGTGCTCGACCACGTCGCCTGGCGCCCTCCGGTGGAGACGGGGAGCACCGCAGGCTGCGGATCGAGCCATCCCCTTCCGCCTCGGCCGCCGGCGAGCTTCTCGGACTCCGACCTCCTCTACTGCTTCTAAACCGTCGCCGGGCCACTGTGTGCCTCCCCTGTGAGCTCCTCTTCCTTCTCCATCTCTCTGACCTCTCTTGCGTGCCTCCTAGCTATCTCCTCCACCGTGGTCGAACACGACGCCGCGCGAGCTCGTCGCCGGCGTGCCTCCGGTGACCAACAGGTCACGGATTCGTGTCCACCATCTTCGTACACGCGCGTAGAGCACACCTGCCTTTTTAGTTCGGGTCATAGCGTGCCGCTTTTCCGTTTCCACCGTCGCTCGAAGCCGCGCCGCAGACCTCGTCGCCGGTGCTATCGTGGAATTGTCACAGCAGATGCCCTAGCATGAGGACTTAGGTGTGGAGCCATCGTCACGTAGTTAGCTTGGAGGGGTTAAACGGGACAAAGGAGATGGAGAGTTTTACCCAGGTTCGGCCCCTCTCAATGAGGTAAAGGCCTACTCCTGCTTTAGGTTGTATTGCTTGGGTTTCGATTACTAGGGAGCGAATACGCTAACCTAGTTCTCGACTTATTGGTTCTTGCCTTAACCTGCCGCCGGGTCCCCCTTTATATACACAGGTTGATGCCCGGCGGCTTACAGAGTCCCGGCTGGCTCATACACAATGTGTCCGGCTCGATGACCAAACTAAACTTTCCTTAACATACAAGTTAAACATATGGCGGTTTATGCCCGTGGGCCTCAAGTCGCCTCCGGGTCTTGGGCCTTCAGTAAGCTTGCTTCATGAACCGCCATCTTCAACATCTTCTTGGGCCTTCTCATTATGAACCGCCAGTGGTATGACCCGGCCCCTCCTGGGCGGGTTATACCCAATAGTTATATCCCCAACATTAGGCCCCAGGTTGATGTGAATTTGTTCATATCAATCTTCAATACTTGACTTAGAAAAATCCTTCATCGTCAGTCCTTATGAAATCTTAAAACCCGCTATGACGTCAGCTCACAGAATTGTGCTAACCCGCCATGACGTCATCTTGCATTAATATCGCACGAGGCCCAAATCTCAATATACCTTCACTTTTAATGAACCTCCGAAAATCGAGGCATCTGTGCTGTCACATAATCATTTTTCAGCCTCCTCAATTCCCAAGCATGCCATCTATCCACTGCCTTATAAATAAGGACAGGGGTCCTTTTCATTTTCCCCCCTTGCCTCCTCGTCTCCATCCTCTTCCTTGCAACGCCACACGCGCCCGAGCTCCGCCGCTGTCGACCTCGCGAACTGCCTCAACCCCGGCCGCTGCATCGACCTGAACGCACCAGAGCACCGCCGCGCGCCTCCACTGTCCAACAGCCCCAGTAAGCTCTCCTCTTTTCCTCACCGCAGATCTCCATTAGGGTTTGCTCGAGTTCATCAGAGTTCATCTCCATTCATCTCTGTTCCTCCCTAGATCATGTATTTTTTGATCTAAGTATAGTACCAATCTTGTGCGGTAGCAGTTTAGCACTCATTTTTAATATCTGAACGCCTCCCCTCCATTGGAGATCTTATCTGAGCACGTGAACTGTCCTGCTACCGCCACTTTAGGTTTAGAATTTTTCTTCATTATCTGAACTGCTGTAGATCAAAAATTATAACACCGATCTGTGACTGTTTGTCCAACACTTAGCAATCCTTCACTCATAGATCTGAAAACTGATAGCTGTGTAGGCAGCTTAACTGATAAACCATAACCCGCCAGGTACCATTAGTCCCCTCTTAAGCCGCCAATAGATTGCTCTGCATCTCAACACTATCCTCTAGCTTAACACACTGCATGTTTATAGTTCTTACCTTTGAACCAACGACCGGCTTAACAACATAATCTTAAACCGGCAATATTTTCTTTTCAGACCTTTATCATCAACAATGACTAAGACCTTCACTTCATGCAACTGGGTCGCATCTCGGGTTACCGAGGAAGACTTGAACAATTTTGTTCAGATTGGCGTCTTAGCCAAAAAAGATGACATCCACTGGAGGGTCTCAGGCACTTAAAATCCTCCTGAGCCCAAGGAAGGCGAAATAATCGGTTTTTACTGATCATATGATCCGGGGGTTAACCCCGCCTGGTTCAAAATTCTTCCGAGACGTGCTACACTTTTTCCAGCTCCATCCTCAAGATATTGGGCCCAATTCTGTCTCCAACATCTGCAACTTCCAAGTTTTTTGCGAAGCTTATCTTCAACAAGAGCCCACTGTCGAACTGTTCAGGGAATTCTATTACTTGAACTGGCAGACTGAATTCACAGACGGACCCAGCTTGGAGCAAGGCGGAGTTTCAATTCAGAAGCGGAAAGAAGCCACCTTCCCATATGCCAAACCGCCCAGTCATCCTAAAGACTGGAACCAGACTTGGTTTTATTGCCAAGATACATCTCCAGAGGGTGAAAATCCCCTGCCGGGTTACCGTGAACACCGGCTTAGCAACACACATCCACTCCCAGAACGGATCAGCACAAAGGAATGGGCCAAGTGTGCGCCCATTTTTTCAAAGATTAGAGCCTTCATGGCTAACGGCTTAACCGGCATCGACCTTGTTTGGTGCTAGGTCGCGTGGAGAATTCTGCCGTTAAGCCGCCGCCCCGGCTTAATATGCGAGTACACCGGCGACTTAAAAGATCCGCAACGCCACTGCGAGATCCAATTGAATGATGAAGATATCAATGAATCGACCAAGGCTTTATTGAACGAAAGCTTGGCAGCTTGCAGCAAAACCGGACTCAATCCTTTCTGCACTCTCAACAAGCCGCCAGCTGTATGTTTTGTACATAATTTTTCAGTTGAATCATGTTTTCATAAAAACTGTCCTCTTATACTCATCTGACTTCCATAGGCCGATTCTCCTTTCTGGAAGAAGAAGCTGCAGGACAAACCGGTCAAGAAGACCCGGACAAAGACCAAGGCTAACAAAAAGCCTGCCAAGAAGAAGACCGACCCCTCCGAGTTACTTAACTTGGATGACGATGATGATGATGATGAGTCGGAGGTAGAACTTGATTCTCTTGGCTCATTTTTTGTACATCTCATTGACAACGATTATTATCAGGATGACGCGGAAGCCAGCCGTGCGGGTGATGAAGAGGTAATTGTTCTTTCCTCCGGCTCAGAACCTCTGCCAAAACAGAAATCTCGACAAGCAAGCTAGAAAGTAAGGTTTTCTCATGCTTTAGCTCATTTGGATCCCAACTTTATTTTGAAGAAGCAGCAACATGAAGCTCGCCGAACAACCCAAAACAGCGGAGGCGGGTTCCTTTCCTCCGGCTTACCGAACACACCAGCCCCTCGCAAACGTCGTCCAGAGGTCTCACCAATTTCCAACTTAGCTTATCCCAAGGCTGGTCTTTTTCGACAACCTCTTAATCCTTCCGACTCAAATTGTCAGGGAACATCTCATTCCTCCTCTGGTGACTCAACGGGAACTCACGTCCCAGTCTTCAAGACTGTGCCTAGGTAATGTTAAATCTCTGCTTTCAATCATATACTCAATTGCTGTGTTAACCTCGTCTTGTGCTGCATTTACAGAGCTATGGCAAAGCCCAGCAAGAAGTTGAAGGTGACAAAAACAACCGAAAATCCTTCTGAACCGGAGAAATAGTCAGCAGAAACTTCCCTCCATGCCACTGAGGCCACCGTTGATGAACCGCCACTGGAAGAACACAACATCCCCATAGATCATATGGATGTTGACCCAGCCACCACCAACCCACCAAGTCCCATCAAGCCTACTGAAGAAAAGGCTGATGATGTTATCATTACTGGGCTTGATTATACAGTGCCAGGCAATCCCACTGTCTTGTCAAAGCACAGTGCCAAGGAAGAAATATCTGTTGCTGACAAAGGCAAGTGGTCAGTGAATTTAGAGAGCTATGCTCACTATAGTGCTCAAGAGATCCACTCTGGGTACTTGAACCGTCTGCACACAAGCCGTGCCTTCGAGGCCGGCTTAATAAATCTCATGAAGGAACGTTTTGAGGTAAACGCTAGCCTTCTTCATATAAACATACTTTATCAGCCGCCAAGTTTACTAGACATGGTAGGATTGAATGTACTGTAGACTTTAGATAGCCTTGTAGATCAAATCAAGTAGCCCCCAAGGGCCAGCTTAAACTTTCAAGATAAGCCGGGACTTCAAATAATAATGTTTCAACTTCGCACATGTAGCCCTCAAGGGCCGGCTTAAACTGTCAAGATAAGTCGGGACTTCAAATAGTAATGATTCAATTTTGCACCTATAGCCCCCAAGGGTCGGCTTAAACTGTTAAGATTAGCCGGGTCTCATTACCATAGTTGTCAATAAAATCCAAGTATATAGCCCCCATGTATCGGCTATAGCCACAATAGTGTAGCCGAGTCATCATGAACTTGTCTTTGAAAAGAGCAATGTGCATTAGCCCCCAAGTGCCAAGTGAAATACTTGTATTGTGCTTGGGACTTTAAACAAAATGATTGTAATAGCACCTGTCATTTGCATACTGCAGGCTGAACTCAATGCAAAAGAATCCCAAATGGCCGACCTTCAAGAAAATATCAAGTCTCAACAATCTGAAATTTCCAAGGCCAAATCAGAACTGACGACCGCCTTGGAAGAAATGGAGAAGTTGAAAAAGGATTTCAAGGCTGACAGGACAAGCTGGGAGTCTGACAAAGCAGCTTTGTTGAAAAGAGCGGAAGAAGCAGAGGCGGCCCTTAAGCCGGTGGCTGAAGAGCTTTCCGGTTTAAAACATCAAATTAACACCATGACCGCCGCTGTCTTTGGTAAGTAACATTATTCCAATCTGTTACCATACATGTAGTTGAATAATCATTCATCCGGCTTATCAATTTGTTTGGTAATGCAGGCTCCAGAATCGCCCATCTTGGTGCAGACATGCGCATGAAGCAGAAAGCCGCCTATACTATTATCGAGCAATTGTATACTGGCGCGCAACGAGCTATCTCTGCAGCTTCTCATAAAAAAAACCACCAACTTTTATCAAAGACACGCTGGAAAAGCTGTCTGTATTGCCCCAAAGAGTGGAGGATCTGAAGCTATCAGCTGCTAGAGCCGGTGCCATCACTGCGCTAACCCGGGCCAAGGCGTGGCAAGCAAATCTGGACCCAGAAGACTTGGCCAATGGCTGCCCAAGTGTAAAGGAGGACGGGTCTCCCTTCAGTACTGAGGACTTTGCGGCGATAGCAAGAGAAATGCACCCTCTAGCAAGCAAACTGGCTGAAGATACGGACATATCTCATTACCAGGCGGCTTATAATGCTGATAACAAGAAGGTGAAGGCATCGGTTCATGACTCCAGGAGCTTATTCCTCCAATCCGTAAGCACACCTTTGCTCCTGATATTGACCCGTCAACACTTATTGATGACGAAGCTATGTTCAAAGCTTTGACTGGGATCAATTGGGCCACCTCTGACTTCCAGTCAACGGGTGATGAAGAAGAAGATGAACCGGTGCAAGATGACCCAGAATCCTCTACTCGCCAAGGTCAAGATCATTAATCCAAGGGCCGGCTTATTATCTGCCAGTTGGACTACCTTATGCCTCAAAACACTTAATCTTTTGGGCCGTCCAGTGCCTTGTAATAGGCTAGTTTGAAAACAATGATATGACATGCCATCGTGCATGTTGATTTGCATAACACTTATGAGCCATTTGATCTTATCTGACGATCCACCGTTTATGCTCATAATCATTGTCATGTTTGCTGATCATGTTGTCTTAAACCCTGCATACAAACAGAGAACAAGTGCCTTGCCGATTTACCCCAAGGCGGGTCATAACGCCCCATATGAAAACCACTGGTGACTGCATCGTCCGTAACCAGGGCCGGTTTATCAAAACTTCATATAATCATAACAAAGCAAATATCGTACCTGTGATATTTATTCATACTGCCGGCTTACAACGCCGCATGTAGTAAGGGTAACATCCCAAAGCCTCAGAGCGCAGCACTGTGTAATTTTATTCATACTGCCGGCTTACAACACCATAGACAGCAAAGGGTAACATCCCAAAAACTTAAGAGTATAGAACTCCAAGCATATAATCATCACACACTGGCGACTTAACGTCCAAAGCCAGGCCGGGTTATCAAAGCACCGGATATTTTCAAATATGAAGCATAAGATCAAGGCAACATGGCCCGAATCAACTTTCAACCATATATCAATATGGTATAAACAGAAATCACCAAAAAGATTCAAAGTCAATATAAACCAGAAAACCAAGGCATTCAAAGGCTACCAAGCCTCAACATCAAGTGCTATTCAAGGGCTGCACAACCACTAACTCCTTAATTCAAACATGTAAGCCGGGCCTCACATGACCAATCGCCGTTTTAACTTTGACAAGTTCAGGGTCTTTATAAGATTGACTGTCAAGAGTACGGCGAGTCATTCCAGGATTACCTGGTCGAAGTGGCAAGCATACAAAGGCAGGATAACCCAGATTTTTGGTGAATACACCTGGCATCCAAGACAATTACAAGGGTCAACAAAGCTCTGTTCATTTAATAAGGAGCCCCCAAGTAATATTCCGATCCAGGCGTACAAGTTGGACCAATAGGGTAGTCATAGCTATGCTCAATGAGCAGGAAGCCCCCCAAGTATTTTGCAATCATGGTGTACAAGCCGGATCAAAAGGGTAATCATAGCTATGCTCAATGAGCAGGAAGCCCCCCAGTGACCTTATGAAGTGACAATAAAGACTTAGATTCTCATAAATGAAACGGCAGAGGCCCTGAATCATCAGGGATGCCGGCTTTATTATACTAATCATAATATATACATTAGTAAAAGTATGTACATCACAAGAGCCGGTGGCTCAGGTGTAATAAGGCCGAAGATGAGCAATATTCCACGGCCGGCGGATCTCCTCCTCCAACGTGCATGAGTCCTTGTGGTCTCGAACATCGATAAGGTAGTATGACCTGTTGTTCAGATTTTTACTGACCACAAAGGGCCCTTCCCAAGGTGGGGATAGCTTGTGCATATCAGTTTGATCCTAGATGAGCCGGAGCACCAAATCTCCTTCTTGAGAAGTCCTGGTTTTAACCTGGCGGCTGTGATAACGACGCAGATCTTGCTGGTAAATTGCTGAATGAGCCGCCGCAAGGTCTCGCTCCTCATCCAAAAGGTCAATAGCATCCTGACGTGCTTTCTCATTATCAGCTTCAACATAAGCCGCCACGCGGGGCGAGTCGTGACGTATGTCACTAGGGAGAACCGCTTCTGCTCCGTAAACCATGAAGAAAGGCGTGTAAACCGTAGATCTGTTGGGGGTGGTATTGATACTCCAAAGCACTGAGGGCAATTCTTCCACCCAACAACCAGGAGTCCTCTGCAAAGGGACCATAAGCCGGGGTTTGATGCCTCTCAAGATTTCTTGATTAGCTCTTTCAGCTTGACCATTAGATTGGGGGTGAGCCACCGACGACACATCAAGCCGGATATGTTCCTGTTGACAGAATTATTTCATTGCACCCTTAGATAGATTAGTACCATTATCAGTAATGATACTATGAGGGTATCCAAAATGAAAGATCACCTTTTTAATGAACTGAACCGCCGTTGCTGCATCACATTTGCTGACCGGCTCAGCTTCAACCCACTTTGTAAACTTGTCAACAACTACCAGGAGGTGAGTCTTTTTGTCCTTGGACCTTTTAAAAGGCCCAACCATATCCAGTCCCCAGACTGCAAATGGCCAAGTACTTGGAATCATCCGCAATTCTTGAGCCGGCACATGAGCACGTCTTGAAAATTTCTGACAGCCATCACATTTACTGACCAGATCTTCCGCATCAGCATGAGCCGTCAGCCAATAAAACCCATGACGAAAAGCTTTAGCAACGAGAGACTTAGAGCCGGCATGATGGCCGCAATCTCCTTCATGAATTTCCCTTAAAATTTCACGGCCCTCCTCAGGAGAAATGCATCGTTGAAACACCCCTGTAACACTGCATCGGTGTAACTCACCATTGACAATAGTCATTGACTTAGACCTCTGGGTTATTTGCCTGGCCAAAGTTTCATCATCAGGTAACTCGCCCAGGGTCATATAAGCTAAATATGGAACAGTCCAATCAGGAATAACATGGAGAGCCGCCACCAACTGTGCCTTCGGGTCAGGAATTGCAAGATCCTCCTCCGTAGGCAATTTAACTGATGGATTATGCAAAATATCGAGGAAAACATTAGGGGGCACCGGCTTACGCTAAGACCCCAGCCGGCTTAAAGCATCAGCGGCCTCATTTTTCCTGCGATCGACATGCTCCACTTGATAACCCTTAAAATGACCAGCAATTGTATCAACTTCTCTGTGATAAGCCGCCATGAGTGGATCCTTGGAATCCCAAGTCTCTGAAACTTGCTGAGCCACTAAGTCTGAGTCGCCAAAACACCTTACCCAGCTTAGATTCATCTCTTTAGCCATCCGAAGACCATGGAGCAAAGCTTCATACTTAGCTGCACTGTTAGTACAAGGGAACATCAACCTCAAAACATAACAAAATTTATCACCTCGTGGGGAAGTCAAAACAACTCCAGCCCCCGAGCCTTCCTATTGCCTGGATCCATCAAAGTGAATAGTCCAATACGTGGTATCCGGTTTTTCCTCAGGCATCTGCAGCTCTTTCCAATCATTGATGAAATCCACAAGTGCTTGGGACTTGATAGCCGTCCTAGGCATATATTTCAAACCATGAGGTCCGAGCTCGATAGCCCACTTGGCTACCCGACCTGTGGCTTCTCTGTTTTGAATAATATCCCCCAAGGGAGCAGAACTAACCATAGTGATGGGATGACCGAGGAAATATTGCTTCAACTTGCGGCTAGCCATGAACACACCGTAAACCAACTTCTGCCAATGTGGGTATCTCTGCTTAGATTCAATGAGCACCTCACTGACATAATAAACCGGCCTTTGAACCGGATACTCCTTGCCTGACTCTTTCCTTTCAACCACAACTGCCACACTGACAGCTCTATTGTTTGCAGCCACATATAAAAGCAAGGGCTCCTTCTCAATAGGAGCTGCAAGAACCGGCGGTTCGGCCAGCTGTCTCTTAAGCTCCTCAAACGCCTCTTTGGCAGCATCACTCCAGACAAAGTTATCTGTCTTCTTCATCATTTCATACAAAGTGATAGCCTTCTCTCCCAGGCGGCTTATAAACCGGCTCAAAGCTACAATACGACCCTCCAACCACTGGACGTCATTGATACATGCCGGCTTAGCCAAAGAAGTGATAGCCTTGATTTTCTCCGGGTTAGCTTCAATGCCTCTCTCAGAAACCAGGAAACCCAATAGTTTGCCTGCTGGCACGCCGAAGACACACTTGGCCGGGTTAAGCATCATTTTATAGACCCGGAGATTGTTAAAGGTCTCTTTCAAATCATCTATCAAAGTCTCTTTCTTCCTGGATTTCACAACAATATCATCCACATAGGCGTGAACATTGCGTCCAATCTGGTCATGGAGGCAATTCTGAACACGCTATTGGTAAGTCGCCTGGGCACTCTTGAGCCCAAAGGGCATAGACACATAGCAGAAGGCTCCAAAGGGAGTGATGAAAGATGTCTTCTCCTGGTCCTTAACTGCCATTTTGATCTGATGATAACCAGAGTAAGCATCCAAAAAGCTCAAACGCTCACAACCCGCCGTAGCATCAATAATCTGATTAATACGAGGGAGAGCAAAAGGGTCAGCCGGACAGGCCTTATTAAGGTCTGTATAATCCACACACATACGCCAAGTGCCATTTTTCTTAAGCACCAGCACCGGGTTAGCTAACCACTTAGGATGAAAAACCTCAATGATGAATACAACAGCCAAGAGCCGGGCCACTTCTTCACCAATTGCCTTGCGCCTCTCTTCATTGAAACGACGAAGAAACTGCTTGACCGGCTTAAACTTTGGATCAACATTAAGAGTATGCTCAGCGAGTTCCCTCGGTACACCTGGCATGTCAGAAGGTTTCCATGCAAAGATGTCCCGGTTCTCACGGATGAACTCGATGAGCGCGCTTTCCTATTTCGGATCCATATTAGCACTGATGCTGAACTGCTTGGACGAGTCGCCAGGAACAAAATCGACCAACTTAGTGTCACCTGCCGACTTAAACTTCAACAGGGGGTCATTCTCTGTAATTGGCTTCTTCAAAGGTGTTATATCCGCCGGGTCAACATTATCTTTATAAAGCTTCAACTCCTCGGCGGCACAGGCTGACTCAGCATATGCAGCATCACCCTCTTCACAATCCAGAGCAATCTTCCTATCACCGTGCACCATGATGGTGCCCTTACGACCCGGCATTTTAAGCTGCAAATAAACATAACAAGGCCGTGCCATGAATTTGGCGTAAGCCGGCCGCCCGAACAATGCGTGATACGGGCTTTTGATCTTGACCACCTCAAAGGTCAATTTCTCAGCTCTGGAATCATGGTCATCTCCAAAGTCTACCTCCAGGGTTATCTTACCCACTGGATACGCCGACTTACCAGGCACCACCCCATGGAAAATAGTAGAAGACGTCTTAAGATCTTTGTCAGTCAAATTCATATGACGAAAAGTATCATAGTAAAGGATATTGATAATACTGCCTCCATCCATGAGCACCTTTGTAAGCTTATATCCTCCTACCTGAGGAGCCACCACCAATGCCAATTGATCCGGATTGTCAACCCGGGGCGGTTGATCCTCACGGCTCCATACGATAGGCTGCTCAGACCACCTCAAATAACGAGGTACTGCCGGCTCAACTGAGTTCACCGCCCGCTTATGGATTTTCTGATCTCGTTTGCACAGACTTGGACGCCAGGTGTATTCACCAAAACTCCGGGTTATCCTGCCTTTGTATGTCTGCCACTCCGCCCAGGTAATCCTGGAATGACTCACCGTACTCTTGACAGTCAATCTTACAAAGACCCTGAACTTGTCAAAATTAAAATGGTGATTGGTCATGTGAGGCCCGGCTTACAGGTTTGAATAAAGGATTAACTCAGTGGCTGTGCGGCCCTTGAATAGCACTTGATATTGATGTTTGGTAGCCTACGAA